>OZ022576.1:29202334-29834834 GCA_963669155.1 Arbacia lixula | reverse complement strand
TCTGCAATTCGTAACCCTTTTTACGCCCTTTCCTTCACGGAGTTGCCTACGTGCGTTTCGTCTGCATACCTTGATTCGTCCACCACGGGCCCGTGGTGAAGCTATTTCTTCACACAGCTGCACAGCGCGTTGCCGATCGTACAGCCGGATCGGGAGAAAATAAGAATTTCTGCACTTGCTGTGCATGATGCTGTCAGGATGTTCAGCTGATTACAGCGACGCAAGTACACATATTTGTACTGCATGGCCCGGGCACTGATGTGATAGTGTCACTGCCATGGATGGAGTCTACATGGATTTCTGCCAGGCTTATTTATCAACATACATTGAAACGTGATGAAACCGTCAGAACGTGTGATTAGATATACAATCCATTTAAAGTATCTACTATATCCAACATGGAGGAAACATTATTATTACCGGCAAAGGTGGAATCTCCAGCCTGGCTACTAGTAGCAATATTTTAATGCAGTTAAATAAGTTATAATTCAAATCAAGCTGAAATTGACACATCTTGAATTCAAGTGATATTAATTTTTAGAGAGATTTTTGTGACATTTCATCGATTATTTTTCTTTTAATTTTCTTTTAAATATCTAATGAGGTTTTTAATTTTTGGACAAATTTGGATCTAAACGTTGGTGTGTATCAGATAATTAATTCAGAACACAACAATAGTCAGTGTGTATCACACATGGCCGCCAACAACTTCTTTTCTGCCGGAAGCATTATTAGTGACACTGTGATGACCGTTGCAAGTGGATTAACAGGTTTAATACACAATGGTCATTGTTGTGTTCTGACTGAATTATCTCATACACACAAATGTTGAAGTCCAAATTTGTCCAAGAAATCACCTGAAGCATCATGCATTGTATATGACACTGTGATGTCAGTTGCTAGTGGATTAACATGTTTAATACACAATGGTCATTGTTGTGTTCTGACTGAATTATCTCATACACACAAAGTTTGAGGTCCAAATTTGGCCCAAAGTGAACATCTTATTAAATATTTCAAGAATCAATAGAAGAAAATTAATTGATTAAATGTCGATAGATTAAACTGTCTCTACAAAATGTGACATCCCTTGACTTTATGATGTGTCAATATCAGCTTGATTTGGGTTAAAACTGATAAGTAATTACTTTTCAAAATTGTCAGAAGTTTTGTTTAACACCTGGTAGTAGTAGTAGTAGTAGTAGTAGTAGTAGTAGTAGTAGTAGTAGTAGTAGTGGTGGTAGGAGTTGTATTATGCGTAGAAATAGTTAGTAGTAGTAATATTAGCAATAATAAAACTAGTAGTGTAGGATAACGAGAGGGATAATAATAAATAAGTGACACCTTTTGAGATCTTTCCACTTCAATTGAAACATAACAGTAAAATTCTCTGCCACATCATGAGACCACCAAAACAGCTATGTCAAATGTACTACTGAAGACACATTGAAACGCAACAAATTATATCCAAAACGGTTAATTCGACAAAACACCAATGGATACTCGTATTTTCATGATTATATATCCGTATGAAGATTCATATTATTTATAGACAAAACAAAACAAAACAATCCGAAACTAAGTAATACATACGCATGCTTTTTAGATGTAAATCGTCATTTGTTAATCAGCTCCATTCCTGTTGCATGTTTAGGATAGGAAAAGGTGTATGGAGGTCCTTATTGCAGCTCCATGAGAAAATCGGTCTCCACAGAAATGTTAATCTGTATACATGAATGACACGACTATATTCGTGTTGTGTTTGAATTCTTTGTGTGCCAGCAAAATGCTGCTCTTTTGAATTTGTGAGTATTACCTTTGCAAAAACCGACGCATTATGAGTAAAGAAAACCAAACGCTGAAAAGCATTCGATGTTCGAATCGTTGATAACATTTCGTATCAAAAATGAACGAGACGCAAGTTGTCAAACGACCTATAAAATTTAGGTTTTAACAACAACCCTACCTTCTGTACAATGTTCAAAGTTTTGTAGTCCTTTTGAAATGCCCCACAAATCCATCGTATTTGACAACTAGCCATTCACATCTATTCGGCTCTGAAAGGCAACCACAGACGACACGATCCGAGTAGTCGTACGACTTTACGACTGGCTGAATCGCGGCAAAATGATATCGTCTGTGGTAGCGGTTACAAGTTTAATGGTGTATCGGTTTGCTCCTGACAGCGGAAGGAGAACCTGCTTCGGCATATCCTACCGGCTTCCTCGTTGGTCAGCAGGTACACGATGGGCTGTAACCACGTACTCGCCATCGCGACCAGATCAAGGACGACCACCCACACGATCTCGAGCGACATCAAAAAGTACATGACACAAGGAGTGACCATGGTGCAGAATGACGCCGTCAGCATGAGAATGGTCAGGAGCCCCTTGTATTGCTTTCGGAATCCCTGGCCCCCGCGTTGGCGGATATCTGGCTGTGTGTTCGGTACGCGTACGGATTCGTTGATCGAGTCTGGCATTGGCCGACTTCCTTGGGTGTTCTCGCGGGTCCCGGATGTAATCGTCTTCAGTTGATATGCATTTCTAGGGTTTGGCTCCAAGCTTTCGACTTGCCTTTTTTTTCGATTGGAGATTCTGAGGATCTGTATGTACATGTAGGATGAGAAGGTGAGCGTGATCGCAAGAGATACCGAAACCAGAAATATGTGAAAGATTGAAGGCCAGCTGCTCATTACATCAAAATAGGTGTTGGTGCAACTCTTGGCAATCATTGTCGATGAATGTGGATTAGGCAGGTAAATAGCACAAGGTACTAGAATAGTCAGGAAGGTGATGGTGATAGCTGTACGCAATTTCGTTGGTGTAACAATCAAAGGATATCGGAGAGGCCGACTGATGAGCAGATAGAGGTTGAAGCTGATATAACAAAGACAAGCCATGATGAAAAAGACGGCCACACGACATGGAAACATGAACACCTTGTTGATGTTGATGCAGTTGGGTTTGTCTTTCCTATACATGAACCAAATCATAGACCAAACGTTCCAGACAACACCAAGAAACAGGTCGAGCACGGCCAGAATCTGATACAAGAGCCGCATATTGTCCTGAAGTTGCTTTTGGTGACGAATGGTGCTCAGGACTATCGTATTTAAAACGCCTGCGAGAACGACGGCCGTGAGGTAGGCGCCCAATACCAGTGGGGCAGGTAGGTCGTCGTCTGCTTGAAAAGTTGGCGTAACCGGAGAGGACATCGTGCGTGACCTCAGAGTTGCTTACTGTGGCACAAATGCGGTCTTCATCAATCTGTCTCCACCTGCTAGCTACTAAACTCTTCCACTCCCGTGTGTGCTGTGCCAGCTCGCTCAGCTCATCCAAAATGCCAACTCGTCTATTGATTTAGCTGCCAGTACTTCGCGGAAGCTTTCTTCTATTAAATTAATGTTTCGCAAGAAATGACAAGCAAGTGACGCTCTAGAGAATAGATAAGAACAGTAAACATTTGTGTCCGATACCATACCTATTGATTTCAATAGTAATGGTAGGAACAAATAACAAGGCTCAAAACACTTGCTGAGCATTTGTTCACATTTCGCGCAAGTAAGTAGTAACACTATTCTTCCATGAATAAATTTCCGTCCAGCATTACTCGTATTCAATAATTGAAACGTTCAACATTTGGTGCGTGACTGTTCTATTGCAGGGGCAAATAATACACGATAATACATTACACAATTTTCACACCCCATTGATGCTTTAAATATATATTTGTAGGGTGTTTGTCGCGAAATTAAGAGCATGATGATGCGTTAACATTTGCGGTTGTTACTGGCGACTGGATTCTAGAGGCATTTTAAAGGCATACAAAACCCTCATAAATTGATTTAGATTTAAGTATTAGACAGATCAGTGGAGCAGTTGATGGTGGCTTGAGGTAAAATCACAAAATAAAATATATCAGGGATTTTAAATCAGAGAGCTCAGAGACACAATAAATAACATCATTCGATCGGTTTATCACTAGAACCTTACGCATTTTTAAAATGTGTTTTAAGACGTAACATTTAGCTCTTTGTTATGTTTGTGTGACGGACAAACTACTGATCTATAACCTGCGCGTGAATTACCTGTGCAACAATCCATGCAAGGGTTGCGATCGCGATGAGAACATCCTGCAGCTAATTCTTTTCGCTTCCTCATTGGTCAGCAAGTATATGATGGGTTGCACCCACGTACTGGATACACTAATGATATCCAGAAGGAACATCCAAATGCCGTCCAAGGACATGGTAATGTTGATGAGACAAGGGATCCAGAGGATGCAGAAAGACCCCGTCAAAAGGAAAACGGTGAAGAACCCCTTAAGCTGTTTGCGAACTCGTCGGTTGCGTTGACGGGGTTGTTTATGCTTTACAACCTCTGGTTCCTTGACTTTTGGAATCCGTGGTTCAGGCGCTTGGTGACTCCCTTGACCGTGATAGGCACTTCCAGGAGAAACAGTAGTGAGTTTGGTCGCAGAATGTGCCTGCCCCTCCAAGGTACAGATTTCCCTTGCTTTGCGATACGAGATATACAAGATCTTTACATAAACGGCAGACGTAAATACTATGATCCCGATCATGAGAGCAAAACTGTAAACTACATTGATATTAGATTGCCAGCTGGATTCTATGTTTATGTAGAAGGCATCGCAACCTGTAATAATCAGGTCTATAAATGGTGAGTTCGGAAAAGGCAGGTAAATTCCGCAAGTTAGTAAAACTATCAAAAAGGTGGCCATGACAGCTATGCGGAGTTTGGTGACGGTGACAATAAAGGCATATCGGAGAGGTCGGCTGATCAGTAGATATAGCGTGAGACTAATGGCACTGAGGCATGCAGCAACACAAAAGAAGGACACACGGGATGGGTAGGAGAACAGCTTGGCCATCAGGACACAGGAATGCCTATCTCTGAACGTGATCCACAGCAGAGACCAAAGGCTCCAGATGACGCCAAGAACAATGTCCAGCACGGACAAGATCTGGTACAGGAGGCGCATGTTGTCCTGGAGCTGTTCCTGGCGGCGGATAACGACTAGGACTATGGTATTCAGAATCACAGCTAGCAGGATGATCAGGATATAAGCACTCGCGGCAGGTGTGAAGCCCGTGTCTTCCCCGTCATGCCCTTCCTGCGGAACGGTGGATGTTACATTAAAAAACATCATGAACGATGTCATAGGTTGTCGCTTCAACTCCTAAGGGAGCCAATGGATATGTGCAATTGTTTTTTAAATATTACAGATAATTCGGGCAGTATTGGAGTCACCTATTCTTTTAAGCCACAACGTTGATGTGACATTTATATTTTCAGACAATGCCGAATGAAAGCAGATTATTTGTGCTGTATGCAGAAGCGATGTCTTTTATATTCGCCACTTGAACACTTACATAGCGCAATACCCCATATTCTTTCATTACGGGTAGTCGTTGCTAACAAATGATAAAGTATGCATAATCATGAAAAGTGACCTTTTAGTAAGATTTATCTCTGAATGGTCGATAATTCTGATGGGTTATCATTCTGTGATGCTCGACGTTATTTATATCAATCTGTCAAGTTCGATGTTGATGGCATGACCGATCAATAAGGCCTTACAGCGCTTTCATTTACGCAGTCTTCGGATTTGTTATTTGGTATGTTCGGGTAGTATAAGATGTTAACAAAAAATTGTTTTAACACTTTTGGGAAAATGTTAATATAAAATAAGATACGACTCGTATCAAGCTTAAGTTGACACATCATAAAGTGAAGGGATGTCAAATCTTTTACAAGCAGGTTTGTTGACATTTCATCAATTACTATTCGTGTCACAATCTTGTGAATATCTTATGAGATTTTCACTTCGGACCTATATGTGTTTCGGATAATACATTCAGAACACAACAATGACTGTGTGTATCACACCTGTCAATCCACAAGCAACTGCCATCACATTGTCATTAATAATGTATGATGCTTCTTGCCAAAAATACGTTGTAGGCTGACATGTGTGATGCACAATGTACATTGCTGTCTAGATTTTAGTGAAAGGGCTTTCTGGGGTAATTTAGATTTACAAAGAAATTTTAGGCATACACCCAGTAATAAGGATAGCGTGCTCCATCATGTAAATGAATGAAAATGTCTGATTTTTTTTTTCCATTCATTTACAGGATGGAGCACGCTACCTTTATTACTGTGTGTATGCCTTTAATTTCATTGTAAAAAGAACATTGTTGTGTTCTGAACTAAATATCTAAGACAAACCCCTCTCTTAGATAAAAATGTGTTCAAAAGTTAAAAAAAATCTCATTAAATATCCACAGGATTATTACACGAATAGTGATTGATGAAATGTCAAAAAAAGTGTTTGTAAAAGATTTTACATCCCTTTACTAAGGATGTGTCTATTTTAGCTTGATTCGAGTTGGAACCTATTTTGGATTTTTTTTTTCACACCTAGTATATTTCCCTGAGCTTATTTGTCCAATTTTCTTCCAACCACCAATTGACATCATAGATACGATTTTCTGTTTTTTATCAAAATCAACTTGTTATTAAATTGTTAAGGCTGATCAGAGTTCGAGTTACGGGCGTAGCTCGTTCCCCATTGAGGGAACGTTAACATGGAGATGGCTTTCCACGCCCGCTCACCGCCGCGTCAAAGCGAGAAAACCGCTCCACATAGCGATCTCTAAACACCAATGCGGTCAGCTGCTTCACAGGAACGCCGGATCCTTAAAACTGATCCTTAAAATGTCCCATGAGATATGACAAGCGTAGCGCCAAACCCGTTCTGTTAAATTAACCCTCTCTTTACCAAACATTCGTAGTCAAATGTTAGGTACAGCACACTTTATCATCTATGGAACTGAGAGGGGTAAGCTTGGGAAACCTCTCAGACTTCCACAAAAAGGATTGCGTTGTGACATGATGATTTGCAAGATGGTGTGTAGAGCAATAAGCTCCGTGATCGTAAATGACAATGAGTGATTGCAGATGCGCAAATACTTGCTCGCGTCCGTGCGTGCTTTTGGTTGCAAAAGTGTTGATTATACCAAGGAACAAGTCATCCTGAATTCATTGAAGTATTTAGCACCTGCGTCCGGAGTATTGAATTCCAGCGACTAATCATGATGATGTTGCGCGATGTATTTGTTTTGTTCTTCAACCGCCTCCCACGTGTCGTGTTCCTCGAAGGTGTCGAAGCGATTCGTCACGAAGTTGTTCAAATATTGAACACTTCCATCAATACACAGTGATTCTACTTGAAAACTATGAACTCACATTTTACGAATCATATTCGAAGTTCCTTTCAAACTGAGATTGATAATTTGACCTACTTAAACCTATTTTTACAGTGTTTAGAACTCATTAAAAGGCTGCAAAATAACGAGAGGGCAATAACTAAATAAACTGCAAATAATATGACTTTTCTCTTGTCTGCTGGAATATGATTAGCACTCACTGAATTTAAATTTCCAGGCGCTTCACACTATGTTGCTATGGTTATCCTGCGATGTTGCTCTATATTTATGTTTTGTTTTCTCTTACTCATCCCCTCTGTTTCCCTTTCTTCTTAGCCCCCCCCCCCCCCCCCGCCCTCTCTCTCTCTCTCTCTCTCTCTCTCTCTCTCTCTCTGTCTGTCTTTCTCTCTGTCTTTCTATACCTTTCTCTTTCTTCCTCTCTATCATTTCGGTTACTTCTTTCTGTCTCCTGTCACCCAATCTCACCTCTTTGAATTAGATTGTTACTTTTTCCCTCTCTCTCTCTCCTCTCTGTCTCTCTTTGTATTTCCCTCTCTCTCTCTCCCTCTATCTAGTTTTCTCTTGTCATATTTAACCTTGTCTGTGATATAATATCGTAAAATAGTATCTTATAAAAAAAAATCACAAAGAACTAGATATTACGATATATTTCTATTTATTTTTTCACTTGAAATAAAAATAACAAAATAAAAACAATTGATAAGGTGTTAATACTTTGAATTGCGACAAATATCACTGAAAAATTACTATGGGAATTTCAAGACAACAACCATGAATATTCGTAAATGAAAGATCTAAGGTAGCCATGTGAGTACTTCAAAAAAAATGATAAAATAATAAATATACTATACCGCAACACTATTAAGATCTTGAATTCTTCTCGGAGATAACAATCAACTAGAACAGAAGACTAATCCAGTGAAGGCAGTTATCGGGCATACTTAATCAAGCGGATATAAATATGAAATAAATAATATAAAAATCATATTTGATAAATGATGATAATCCTGATTCATAGATAACATTCAAAAATACGCTTTTTGTAATTGCCAAGCTTCATTTCCCAACCACAAATCCGTATTTTTGTGGTGAAATACTTCATACTGAGTGGTGCATGGAGCCGTCAGCTCGGTCAAAGTGTGGCAAACGATAGGAGAAGACCATGCTTGAGATGGCTCTATGGGCGTCCCTGCAGAGCGACAGCTGCGGAAAATAAAAACCAAAAATAATTCAAGATTAGACGATTTGAATAGTACAACATCGTATAAAGAACACTGAAACAGTATATAGATTTATTTGAGAAATTGCGTATTAACTGCAAAACTTTAAAAAAAAAAAATGAGGAAGGGCGTCCCTTGTGGAGACAAAATTAAATCATTATACATATTGTGTAAATTACAATGACAACATATGTAAGTTCAGCCTCGAAAACAAACTATGTACTTCGTAGGGGGTTTTTTTCTCTCTCTCAGGCTCAACCTTTATTAAAGTACAAAGTTATGATGGATGATGTTGGAATATGATTAACACTGAATTTAAATTTCCAGGCGCTTCACACTATGTTGCTATGTTTAACCTGCGATGTTGTTACTCAGGCGAATGTTGTCCTATACTTAGACTACATGGACTAGAATATATTCTTGCACGACTCGACAAAAGACTCCTATAACATGTAAACAAATGCTATGTAAGTTCTTCTACATACTACGGGTTTTACATATAGGCCTACACAAGGAATACACTGCATATATACTTGTTTATTAGATCATTACCTGTGTTATCGTCGTCATCTTTGCAGCCAGACTCTGTGCACTCCTTTCCACCATCTCCACCGTCTCCACCTCCCTTTCCTGCATCACAGCCTGCTCCTCCACCAGCGGCACAACCTCCACCACCACTGGGAGCTGCAGGTGCAGCGGGAGCAGCCGGAGCAGCCGGAGCAGCCGGAGCAGCGGGAGCCCGCGGCTGGGAGGGAGCTCCTGGAGTAGCTCCTGCATCGCCGTTCTTTTCTCCAGAGTCCTCTTTCCCAGCAGGAGCAGACGGAGCAGGGGCAGCAGCTGGCGCCCTTGGAGCAGGTGCTGGAGCGGCTGGAGCATAAGAGGGAGCACGTGGAACGGCCGGAGCAGGAGCACGTGGAGCTGCCGGAGCGGGAGCACGTGGAGCTGCCGGAGCAGGAGCACGAACAGGAGGGGAGAACGGAAGGACCGGAGCGGATGGAGCACCTGGGACAGGAGCAGCCACTCCTGGGATTACGGCTCCACATCCTTCCTCGCTGCTCCCGTCACACTCTGGAGCTTCAGCAGCTGCTACATCAGCATCACCATCGCACCCCTCTCCGCTGCCGGACCCGTCACAGCCCACTGCTCCTACGGCTCCACCGACGGGAGCGTATGAAGGACCTGCCCCAGCGGGAGCGAAGCCGACTGAACCTCCAGGAGCAAAGCCAACGGGTCCAGCAGGAAAGCCGGCTCCAGCAGATTCATAAGTACCTGTAAAAGAAGATAATAATAGTAACATAGTCTGATCACCCGTCTGTATCATGTCCGCAGCCTTATCTCATTATTATCTTATGATCTACTGGTGTATCTTATCGACGATTATTTTTTTTAAAAATATGATCGAATTTAATAGTATGGTGATTTTAAATGATTTATAAAGAAATTATGAGATAAAACGTGATTTTAAAGCCGAACATACCGTAATATTCTCCACTGCTGCTGTCATCCCCGTCGTTCTCGTAGTAGTAGGCGTACTCGGAACTTCCGTCAGCATAGGCGATATCTGTCTGCGGCGCGTAGCCGACTCCAGTACCAGACGGAGCATAGCCTACACCAGCAGATGGGGCATAACCAACTCCATCGGTCTCCCCGCTGGTGTCACCTTGAGCTCCTGGTCCAGACGGAGCGTATCCGACCGCAGGTCCGGAGGGAGCATAGCCAACTGCTGGAGCGGCAGGAGCATAGCCAACTGCTGGAGCGGCAGGAGCGTAGCCAACTGCTGGAGCGGCAGGGGCGTAGCCAACACTAGGAGCATACCCGACGCCAGTCTCTCCACTGGTATCGCCTTGGCCTCCGGGTCCTGCGGGGGCGTATGGAGCTGCGGGAGCATACGGGGCTGCGGGAGCGTACGGAGCTGCGGGAGCGTACGGGGCAGCAGGAGCTGCTACTGGTGGAGCGAATGGAGCAACGGGAGCTGCGGCGGGAGGAGCGTAGGGAACTGAAGGGGCACGTGGAGCTGGAACTGGAGCACGTGGAGCTGGAGCCGGAGCTGGAGCACGTGGAGCTGGTGCTGGAGGTGGAGGAGCAGCGGGAGCCCCGGAGCAGGGCCCTGAGTGCACGACCTCGATCCCGCCATTGCCGTTCGTATCGTCGTCATCATCGTCCGCATCGCAGGCGTCACTGTAAGTGACACCGTTGCTTCCGCACACTGTACCGCTCACTCCTCGAGCGCATTTGTTTGAATCTGTATTAGGAGGAGAGGCAAAGAGAATAAATAACTTCTATCAAATAAGGAAGAGGAATATTGCTTTACAAGAAAAACGTGAGCAGATTGAATTGACATTTCATAGCACATAAGAAAAAGATCGGAGGAAAACTATATGCCCAGTCCAGACTTAGACACTTGTTTACAATAAATGATACTCAGCCCAATGAATTAACATTATGTAATGTTACATTCTCAAAGTTTCTCTGACTAATAAATAGGCCATTTGAGAGTGATTTCTTACATGGAGCCCCATGGGAGAGCGCGATCAGGCACACAAGAAGCCCCACTGCTGTCAGGAGATTACGTCCAATCATAGTGATGTCGCTGCAAAATAATTAGAAAGGTAACATTGTAAAGCAAACGAGAAGTTATACGGTGCTTTTATAAAAAATAAAAAAAATAGCAAGATCGGTATATTGTACGTTTACACTGGGATATCAAAAAGTATTAATGATTATCAGTATGTGTTATTTTGTCGGAAAACTAGTTCAATCGTACAAAATGACTGGTTTATATGCGATCTCCACTTGAACCATCTGAATAGGCCTCGGCTATAATACTTATAATACAGCTTCATGTAGAGAATGCAAGCTGAGTTAAAATAAATGAGAGGCTATCAAGCAGCATGCAACTCATGTAAATTTGTTCGCATAAATACCTTTGAATGCCTTTGATGGAATTGAATTGTTTCAAGAGCCTTCTCAGCAGTTGTGGTGCGTTGCTTCTTCTAGGAGTTGTGAGGACCAACTGATGACTTCTGAGAGAGCTGCTCCAGAATTTATACTCTTTGCCAGGACTGCAGAGTTTGATGGAATAAAAAATAAGAAAACATGAAGAAGAAGTCAGAGTTATGAAGATGCTGCCGTATAAGGCATTGTTCCTTACACGAAATCATCTCAAATCTAGACGCACCACAGAAGTGATTTTAATCAATAATTTAGAGTTGTTCCTGCTTGAATGTAACATTAGCTCAGCATAGGGAAATTGGCGATGGATGATAACAGGAAAAATTAAAGATACGAAATTGTGTTTTAACAAAGGGAGCTTATCACGTGTAATCAATACTAATTGGGTTGGAATCCGTTCATGCCCTTATCAAAAGAGGAGTGCTACTTTACCCCTCTCTCTCTCGCATCCCTTGTAATATATCTCTTGACAGTCATATTGTATTCTTAAACGAACCGTAATCAACTGCTTATCAACCTATGCTTCCTAATGCGTTCCAATCTCGATATTCAAACTTTCTGTCGACAGTCTCATATTTCAGATGATGACTGACACTTTTGTGAAAACAAACAAACGCATTTTATATTGTATAGAATATAACTAGTTAAATTCTGAAATGATGTGTTCTATGTGGAATGTATTGTGGTGTTTATGTTAGACATGTTAGACATGTATATGTCTATTACATTAGCATGGTGCAAGAACGCAACGTTTAGAAGATGTGGGTGTCCAAATGTAAACATGAAACATGAAACACGCTTGCCCAACAAGTGATTGTGAATGGTCACACAGTCTGACAGTAGCGTAGATCATTTCTGATTAGTAGGGGATGATTGACACCATCCATAACATACACTTCCGCTATATGTTTTCGCAGCAACAGATATATCACTACCATATTACACTGCCGGGCTCTAGACTTATTCTACTATTCTTATTACTGCTGCTACTTCTACTACTACTACTACTGTTACTTTTACTACTACTCCTTCTACAACTATAAGTCATTATAATACTTATACTGCTACTTCTATCATTGCTACTACAACAAAAACACTACTTTTAGTAGTAAGTGCTACTACTACCAATTCTGCTTTTTCTTCAATTTTCCAACTAAATTCTTTATTCGTCATATAAACACAAAATATACAAAGTTTATATATCAATGAATTAGGTGTATCATGAGAAACGCCGGGCGTGTTTTGGAAGCGTTATTATGGCAAGCGATGGAGGTAAACCGATTTGAAGGAACGTTTCTTAAGGCGGACGGCCGCGACGCGTCGCTATGTCGGGGAAGAGACATATGTTTCTCTGTGAACACACTTTCACTCTCATGATATCAACCATAAGACATTGGCCCGTATTTAGAACAGATATTAGACGCAAAACACGTACTAAACTTCGACTAACTTTATGGTTCGCCAAATAAAACAACATGACACAATATCATTGATTTAATGTAATTGTGGTTGTCCTCGGAATTACGTTTGTATGATAATTACAGCGAATAATTGGAATCACCCACTGTTGTGATTCTGTGATGAAATTCAATGACTTCGTGACAGCATAAGATGATTTTGCGCCCCATGAAGTTAGTCTACGTTGAGTACGCCATCTAATTTAAACCACCATTGGGAATACTGCCCTACTCTGACAAAAGGAAGCAACTAACAAAAGCGACTTTTTTTTTGTAAATGAGCGAAATGTGTCAGCATTTCCATTGGCATCAGTGCAACACCACATCATGTTAGATTGAATATCTCGCAGCAAGATTAATATTTCTTGTCCAGATTTTGGCCGTAGGTAGGAAAAGCTAATCTAAGAGTACCATTAACCCAGATTTGAGTGATTTGTCACTTGCTTCCTTTTGTCAGAGTAGGGCAGAATACGGGTCATCGATTATGACGATCATGCAAGACATTGGGACACGACCCCGTCTAGTGTCACAAAGAGTGTGTGTGTGTATGTGTGTGTGTGTGTGTGTGTGTGTGTGTGTGTGTGTGTGTGGTGGGGGGGGGGGGCGATCATACGGACCTATGTCAATCTACATGTAGTGTGGAAATATCACTGATGACTAGAATATTTTTACCCATCAAATTCTCTTTTCCGCTGCGAAATTGTATCGTATGTGGAGAGGCGCGAGGAAGAAGTAAGTTTACTACGAAACGCGTGAGATGACTTGATTCGAGTTTTCTTGTAATAGCCCAACGCACCCACTTCATGCTCATTGAATACATTTTGAAATATGGTATGAGTTAGTGCTTTAGATTTATTTGGGAAGGACTTTATGAGTAAGTATATTGTCATAATTTCTTGCAAGTATTATGATTAAACAACAGGAAGGAAATTCTAGGGCGATTTTTTTTTAAGTTCGCGGCCGTTGCGATGAGCTAATATGACAAATTCCTGCAAATGGAAATCTACTACTTAAGAAAAATGACAAGCATTGCTTTCACTGTCTTGTTAAATTCTTTATGCGCAATTGATGAGTTTTCGCACAAGCAATACACATAAAGCCTTACAAAAAAAAGTTATTCTGGCAAACAAAAGGTTAACTACATTAAAGATTGTCCGTCCCTTTTGCAAGCTTGATAATTTGAAATCGTCTATCACGATCGTAAATTGAAGAAAGTGTGATTCAAGACCATTTCTAAGAATATAGCATGTTGAAGCTTTCTGTATATGTAAAAAATTTCAGCCGTTAAATTTCAAACCGACTTTTTTCGTATTATGAAAAAAGTATTAGTCTTTGTTACAGTATCTATGTGCTTATTATGCGTGTGTGAAATCATAATTTTATGAGTAACTACCAAACTTTGGAGATGATTCCTCCCATAGAACAATTTTTTTCATAATGCGTTTTATAATTTAATACACAGATTAATCAATAAAGCAAATATTTCAACACAAACTGCTAAGAGCCTGAGGTAAAGACTATTAATCAGACGTTGTTTACGTGCATTATTTGAATTTTACACTACGTATCAGTTTCAAATTGTGAATATAGAGCTTGCTAACACTTCTCTATATGTTTTGCCAATGTTTCGATGGTTTTGTGGTGATCTGGCTGGCTTTAACACAGAAACACGATGAAATACCCATACGCATTGCGAGTTTTGGTAGCTGGTTCTTTTCAGTGTACATACTTACGTATTGCGCGCAGGACATCTAACTAAATCTCGTAGAACAAGGCATAACAAAGCAAATTGAATAAGTGGTCGAGGAACTTCCGCTCTTTAATACGTGTCATTTTATTAAGTAGTAGACTTCTTATCGCAAGAATTTGTTGTTAACTCGTCACCACGGCCGTCCGCGTGATTAAGTACATGGATTAAGATGACTCGATTTCGTGGTTAATAACAAATATCGCATATACAGTCACTTGGGAACAATGAGAACAAGGTCTATATACTCGAGGGAAATATTTTGATTTATTACACGAGCTATAAAGCCACGAATGAACTTTGTTTTTCATAATGACTCTCAGCAGTAATGTACGTAATGCGACTTCCTCTTGATCGGACAAAACGAACAACAAACAAACATTCTCCTTCTTTATGATAATTGAGTGTGGAGTGTGATTCATAATGAGATATGTATATAAGACAAGTGTCTAATTCATTTCAACTAAAAAATAGAGAGGGCGTTCGTCCTACATAACGACCCGAGCCATGTGTATGAATGGCCCTTTCATTGTATGAGCCTGAAAGCGGCAGTACAAAAGAAACCATGCACGACACATATCGGGACTAGATCAATGCCTGGTATTACAAAGGCCCGTTCATATACCATAGCCATGATAATACCGCTATTATTACCGATGCACGTCGGTAAGCAAGTTTCCAGCGAGCCGCCAAAAGCTTTAGTTGCAATTGATTTACTGCAACTCACCGTATGACAAAAAACATGATTGCTAGCTATTTCAACTCTAAAGCTATTCATGATTTTGCAAGTATAGTTGCAATATGTCCACATGTTTTACGCAATAGATCAGGTAAACATCAATCGATGTATCGATTAAGCATTGTATCAGTGTACAGTGTATCAAGTTTAATTAACTGATTAAGAATGATTTGTTCAATTGATTTGAGAGAACATAATATCAAATATCTTTAAAAAAAATAACATTCACACTTGATGTGTCAGTAATGCCTCTTTGCATACGTACTGGACACAAGCTCCATAGTACCACATTTATCGGGACACAAACAGGGTTACAGAGTCAGTTTATTTTTTTTTTTATTAAAATACAATTTCTTCACGCCAAACGCTTACGGTGTATTATTGTTGACATGAGAATCTCGTACCGAGCGCTATGATATTGTGGGCGATTAAGTAACTGAGTGAATTAAGATCTAAACGAAGAAAACATTTAACATGTTTAATGCATGATTCGACAATTTTGCAGTTTGTTTGTCTCTTTGCCATGTTTACTTGCACCAGACCCTGTCAGAAGCCAATTAATATGCTAAGGGGGATGGGGGGGGGGGGGGGTCGCCTCCAAAGCAGATTCCCTAATACATAGAACTTGAACCTTCTCACCGCTTCCCTCCTTCACTGGAGCTCACTCTTAGGTCGTGTGTAGTCTCTTTATATATAATCACACATACTTTATTTCATAGTACAAAATAAAACGTCGCCTTTTATGCGAATCATTTCTATCAATTTGTAAATTTGCATAGTTTGTCGCAAAATGTATGTACATGTCCTTGATCGTATATATAAGATAATATTTGACCCCTCTACTCTGGGAATCGGGGGGGGGGGGGGAGGCGGGGTGAAAATTAAAGTTCACTCTGGCTATTAACACAGGACTAAAACCAACACTCTTTTCTATTCCTTGAAGCATTTGAAGGGCTGGCTACGAATGATGCACATGCGGCGTCACGTCTGCGTCAAGTCAATGCGACAATGTTCCAATCCGTACAGCAACCAGTCAGGACTGCCTCACTGAGATTCATACTTAGGCCTTGATGTGGTGTACACGCATCATGTGCGGCCACACAAATCAAAGAACATGTATTTATTTTGCTGACAAATTCAAAGTCATCGTAACAGTCTGTAGGTACCGCACAATAGTTCTAGCTGTCCCGACAATAAGTCCATTATGAAATGTAAGGGTTTACTATCAATTTTGAGTTCCTGAATTCCGACGGACGTTTTTAATCAACGCTTTCTTATATAAACCGTACAACTTGACATGTTTAGCCTCCAATTTGAAAACACCACGTTCAATACCAGACGTCCCTTTTTTAGTAAAAAAAAATATTTAAACTAAAGCTTTAACTTTGATTTTTGTTTTTTGTTATTCTCATGATAAGAAACTTTCATGTCGTTTTTCCCATAATCAGATTAATCACGATAATGCTTGTCATAACAGAGTAATGTTATCCCTGGATTGAGATGAATGGATTTCGGATGCAAAGGGGTAAAGGGGAGGAGGGGAGAATGTTTCAAAAACAAGTCACGTGACAACATCGCAAACGGGAAGAATAACTGGTCTACACGTTCCTAAGGGAAATTCTGCGATTTGCTGAAAGGATTTGGAAATAGGAAACTATAGATTACATTATTGATAAATGACTGTGTGATTGCAGTTAAAATGATTCTCTTTGTTTCCTGCGACTTTAAGAGTTTGCTTATCTGCTGTCCAGTCGTATATACATTACAAATAAACAGGAACACATTCATGCTTTAATTAGCGATTAATATCGATTAAAAACTCCCCGTTTTTTGTTACTTTTTGATTTTTTTTATGTGTGAGTTATGATTGGCTGTTTCTTTTTCGTTATTCAAGGATTGGGGTGACCCATTCTGTATTATCATGTTTTCTTTCTTTGTGCTATCCATTACAGGAAAATTTATGTTTGAGGAAAAAGCGTATAAATACCGACCTAGAAGTGGCAGAATTCACAACATTCCCTCTCACCAAGAATACCCGCACTGAGAGACGGGAAGAAGGGTTACATAATTACCGTAGTCTCTATCCAAGCAGGTAAGACTTTGCATTATTCTCTCTGGAATGCTGTGTGGCAAAATAATAATCGAGTAATGATTTGTTCGGGCATTTCATTCAGTTCTGCAAAATAATCATACCATGTTATCCCGTCTGAAGCGAAGCTGAGCAAATCACTGTCGCTGAGCAAAACTCTGCCGCATGCAATTACGATGTACTTTAAGATATTGAACGTGTGTATGTTATTCTTAAGTAAACAAAGGAGAATTGTAAAGGAGATTATATTGAAATGGTAAAATTAATTTCACATTAATCTACCCTTTATATCATTTCATGTCACCTCCTTGCTTCCTGTTGTGATTATAACAGACATTAAAAAAAAAAGGCTCTCTTAAGAACATGTCTTAGCTCAACCCATTAAAGGAAATCATCGGTTTGTCCTACAGTCATTTTGACCTCCTTTGGTCTTTTTTTTACAGGTACTCATTGTCGCCATGGTTTCCAAACTGATGTTGACTGCATTGGGCCTAGTATGCGTGGCCATCTGCGCAAGTGGTGCGCCATGTAAGTATACCATCTGTATCTATTTCATCGATGTTTGTATTTTTTATTTTGTTATTTTGTCATAGCCAGGCTTTGCGTAAACATGTTATGTTTTTCGTCTGTAGTTTCATGTTTTGATACGATGATGATAAAAAAAGGTAATGCTATCACAGGTCTACAAGTTCTACAACTTCAGTACTCATTAGTCTTTTGGAGAAAAAAAAAGCAGTAGAAGAAATATCAGTGTACACAACATGTATCTGCTTCGTCATTTGCTTAAACAATGCGTTTTCTCGTTTTCTGGCACAGACCAAACTCAATGCAATCGCGGGAGCGGGCCAGTCTGTGGAGATAACGGTGTTACGTTCTCTGACGCGTGCGACGTAGATGACGACGATGACGACACCAATGGTAATGGTGGCGTCCAGATAGCTCACTCAGGAGCATGCGCAGGAGGTGCTGCTCCTCCTCCCGCTGCAGCTCCTGGTGGGTCTGCTTCACCATATGCTCCCGCGGCTCCATATGCTCCACCTGCCGCTGCACCGCCTGCTCCAGCTGCTCCAGCTGCTCCAGCCGCTCCTTCAGGACCGGGAGCCACGGGTGGTATCAGTGGGGAGGTTGCACAAGCTGCCGCACCGAGTGTTGGATTCGCTCATCCACCGGGAGCCGAATTTGCTCCTGCGGGCGCCGCTCCAAGTGGCACCAGCGGAGAGAGTGCACCTGGATATGCTCCTGCTCCAGGACCCGGCTACGCTCCCGCCCCTGGACCAGGCTACGCCCCCGCTCCAGGAACTGGATACGCTCCTGGACCGAGCGTCGGTTATGCCCCTGCTCCAGGAGTTGCCTATGCTCCCGATGGCGAAGTCGTATATGACTACGGCTACGGTTACGATGATGGCAGTTACAGTGGTGAAGAATACGGATACACCGGTAAGTAGTTTTCCTTTGCTGCATAACTTTATAAAATATTTTGACAATGGTAAAAAGAAAACATTAAGAGTCTTTTGAAAAATACTTAGAGAATTGTTATAACTCGAATCGAGCTGAAATATAAGCATCATCAAAACAAAGAATGTCAATTTGGGGGAGCAGGTTTCTTGACTACGCGTCAATTTTTTTGGTAATAATCCTTGGAATGTTTTATTAGATTTTCACAAATCAGGATCAGATAATGAGTTTAGAACACAATAATGTTCATTGTACATCACACATGTGATCTCACGTGGTCTTTTCTGCCACAGAAACATCATAAATTAAGAATGACGCAAATGAAATGTCATGATTTGTAAAGAACCCTGATAAAGTAGCAGTATATTATTCACATGATCAATGGCACTGCCAAAGAAAAAATTGCATTGCTTTCCCCTCTTTTTAGGCAACGAGGCAGCCGCGGCAGGCGATGTTGGGTTTGCCCCTGCCGCTCCAGCCTACGCTCCGGGTGCGACCGGGGCCGGGTGCGGAGACTCTGACAGCGATGAGGGGTGTGGCAATGCGGTGGGCTGCAATGGAGATAGCAGTGAGGAAGGAGGATGTGGAGGACCGGTTGCCGCCGCTCCTGCCCCCAACTACCCCCAGGCTCCAGCTGCTGCTCCCGCTCCACCTGCTGCCCCCGCTCCACCACCACCACCACCACAAGCTCCTGCTGCAGCCCCGGCACCGGCAGCACCGGTAGCACCTGCGATCCCGCATGCTCCCGCTCAGGCTCCTGCTGCCCCCGACTCGGCAGACACCGATAATGATACTGACAACGACAACGACAATGACAATGACAATGACAATGACAACGATAATGATAATGACAATGATAACGACAATGACAATGACAACGACAATGACAATGACAACGATAACGACAATGACAATGATACTGACAAGGATAGTGACAAAGGAAATGATAAGGACAATGATAAAGATAGTGACAACGATAAGGACAATGACAAAGACAATGAAGAGGACAATGCGGACACAGACAACGACAACGGAGACAATGGCGATGGAGATAATGGGGACAATGGTGATAATGGAGACAGTGGCGACAGCGAAGGGGCTGAGTGCAAGGGAGATAATGGCGACAATGACTGCGACAACGAAGAGGAGGATGGTGCCAATGGTAAGACATGATTACATTGTTACCACTCTATAAGGGACACAATTAAAATCCTAGCTCCACCCCTCTCTCCCGCCACTCCACACAAACACACACACGCATGCACTGAACCCCTGCGCGTGTAAAACGAAGGAGTACGTTGAAGCATCAATCAATACTCGCGCTTAGCATGGTATTATCGTAATGCTTTTCATTGCACAACAGCGTTTTTATCAAAGTCATCTTTTTTAGGGATGTTCAAAATATTGAAATGGAAACATTATATGTATTATCGCAAGTTCATGTGTCGTGTACGAAGCAAGTGCAAACAAGCAACATGCCACATACAGTCTGCGCTTCGTTATGAAGGCATGCAGAGGCAATACATGTCTGTCACTCAGTGATGGATTATGCCAAGGAAACGCGAGCTTATGACGAGATCCTATCATGACTTCACACCCACTCGGTATTAGAGGGGCTGGCAATCAGATCGTAGGGGTATTAACACCCCTCTCGATCCAGGAGTTTTACTTTCTAGCCTCTGGGAAATAGTTATTGCGCCATCTGTCGTCGAAAAGTTACACTCACATGATGGCACAGGCTCACTGATCTCTCTACATTAGTGTAGAGATCAGTGAACAGCCTGTATTAGACCCTATGTACTTTTGGAGTTGGAAAACATAGCAACACACCCGTCCATTCAGCGCAACATTGAAACATGCACTGTATAGTTTATTCTAAATTATTATTGTCTTCTAACATCGAAGTCGTTCTGTCCTGTATTAAATTTAACGATACAAACTCTTGTATAAATGTCTTGCTTTATTACAAACGTTTAAAGCAGCTATTTTTAGATTTCGCGAAATCGTACATTATGCCCCAAAACAATCGTAAATGAATAACCGCGATACATACTTATACACACAAACATATCAAATGTACTGTTCATGTCGCGTCATGATTATTTACTTTTGTTGTTTACAGCTGATCTGAAAAAGGGGAAACGGTAAACAAAGATACGCCTCCAGATGTGTTGTAACGAGTACTCGGGCTGATGACGTCACGTTCTCCGTGCACGAGGGTGTTCGGGATGTTGGTGGGATCCCTGTGACGGTACCACGCCTTTTTGTGACGTGTCGTGCGCTGATTGGCCGAATGAAGCCGCGTATCAATATTCACAAGATGTATGCTGTATATTTGCCTATGCTTCTGTATTTATTCATGAGCGTTTCTAACTGTATCGAGACTAGACGATATAAAAGTCAAGATGGTCACGGGAGATGTGGTACTTATGACATTTGTCTACGTAAATTGAGGTACCCATGAAGTTTTAAAAACTTTTTCAAAACACTGTATATCATCGTTTTAAGATTATTCTACATCCTCAAAGAAATGTCTTTTTTTAATGTTTTTTTTTTCTGGTCAAGAGTTGTTATAATCGCCCACAATTATGTAGTGATCAGCTTCAGAGAATGTACGCTTATGGACGAAAAATAACTTTAAATCTGTGTTTATGATGTTTACGAAGTACTTTGTATTTATTTTATTTATTTACCACAATTTCTCACATATAATTTAAGTATAATTCATGAATGAAAATCCGCGTGGTGTTATGTTATGTCCCCTCCAGCGAAATGGCAGTATGTGATGATTGATTTCTTATAACTTTAATAAAATAAATAATCATTTAAACCTGAACTGCATCGTGTCCATTTTGTGATCATCTGTTACCTGACTTTGTGATTACAATATCGTGTAGATTTTTTGGTCTATTTCATTTGTAAGTAGCCACTTCCATATTCATGATGACTCTTTAACTTTGTCTTATTATATGTGTTGTCGTAGATACTGATATATTTGGGCATGCATGTGTGTCTGTGTGTGAATATGTGTGTGCATGCATGCGATGTTTGTAGATTCGTGTGCATTTGTGAGAGTGCGTATGTGTGTGCGTGCGTGTGCGCGTGTGTTTAGAATATAAAGCACGAAGACGTATTACAAAGGTATTACAAAAAAGTATTACAAATATCTCATTATTGGCTTAAAGCACAAAGATACTACATAGGGGAGAAGCCGACAAGATGGGAGGAAAATCCTTGCTGACTGCTGGAATGGGATCCAAGTGTACAAGAGATGGAAAGAAAATCAGCTCAAGCAAAGTCAAGATGGGGGAGTATTGGATTGAGCTGGGAGAGGAATAGCATGTATATTCAGACATTTTCAGACATATTCAGACATTTTCAGATTGAGTGAGCTATTTAATAGTGTTGGTTCCAATCCCGGGTCCCAATATATTCAATTTCTATTGAATTGGTGTTTAAAAATGAAAGGATTAGAATATAAACCATGAAAACGTCATGGGTATTACAAATATTATCTCATTGTCGGTTTAAAGCACAAAGATAGTTTCGGTAGGTAAAGTTATATTTCATCATTTAGTAGTCTTTACTCTGTAAAATTCTTAAAAACTCTTGTTGAAAGAATAGGAAATATATTCAATTTATCCTCAACAAAGTGATATCCTTCATATTCACTCATAATATCGGTTTGACTAGAGTTGAAACTGTTTTAACATAGACGTACATGATCGTGTACACACACATGTAGAGTAGTGAACTTGGCTTTCATGTTCTCTCAACAGGTACATGTATTACATGGTTGTTTATTGCATTCGCCAAAAATAATCACTGAGTGATTGACTGACTTGAATCTTGACTGCTTGGAATTCCTCAGTCAGATTCAGAATACATGAAAATATTAACAATAAGAAAAACCCTGAAAACCTGATTATGGAAGCAAACCATCATGCAGCAATGGATTGCTCTGAATCTCTTTTTGAACAATAATTCATTTGAATTATTTTTTCTAATTTTGCGGGAGCCCCCTGAACAAATCTAAACATATCTTGTATACAAAAGTTAACAATTATCAAGTTGTTTAACTTCGGGTTAAAGATTCCTGATTGTTTAGAAATACTTTGGATAGTGTCTTCTCAAATATAGAACAAGTTTTATAATTTTTTGAATTTTTTCTTTACCAAAACTATCTTTGTGCCCTGTAGATAACAGAAGAATCAACTGACTGAGGCTACATAGAGATTTTGGGACGAAATAGAAGTCACCTTTTCACGAATTTGAATGAAAATTATGCTGGAATGGCTGAGAAGACCAATAGTAAACCTATTATCATAGGGTTCTGATAGAAATGATAGGATCCCTTCTTATTAACCTATTTAGCAAATACCAACCAACACTGTGAACAACCTTTAAAATTGTCACTTACTTCATAAAAAAAAGAGTAACAACGTATTTTCTTGTTTTAATCTAGATCAATAACAGGTGAATACTCAGAGATGAATCTTTCAAAAGCAAAAGTCATACGTTACAGAGCTGGAATATTCATGTATGTTGGGGTGGGGAAGTAACAACAGCCTGATTACTTTTTGTGAATGTCAATGTAAATTATAAATTCTAGCTTCCTTGTTGTGTCTTTCGTTGATAGTTTTGTGGCATGGTGATCTGAAAGAAGAAATATAGTGACATTCAACAGTTGAGCCATGGTTCAACTCTCCTTGTGTAAAATGGATCAACTCTCCTGAAAGCAGCAATTATGAAATTTCACTGCACGTACCAAAAACGGTAAATCAAACTTCCATCATATTTATCAGGATGAAACCTATTTTTAGCTGCCTGACTAATTTTTATCGTGTGAGTAATAGAAAGAGTCCCTTTGACGATTCACCTTTTGCCGCCTTTTGATATTTTTTTTTTGTGGTCTGTGTCTTTGTTATGCTCTACTGTCTGTCTGTCTGTTTATGCTGAAATCAAAGTGATGTTAAGTACTACCAACAGAGGGCAGTGCAGAGCTTGCACCTCTGAAGTTTGAGGGGGTGGCTTAACTCTTCTCGTGGCTCAACACTCCTGTATCTCCCAAGATGAATCAGATACACGATAAATCACAGCCTCTTTTTAAACTAATTTGTATGTTAACTTTAAGTACACGTATCTGGGACGTAAATATGTTGTTTTTCTATCATGCATGAAAAGGTAAAACATGTAATAAAAAAGACCACTGTTTACATAGATAACCCATCTGCAAAATAGCCCCGCCACCCTCTCTCTCTCTCTCTCTCTCTCTCTCTCTCTCTCTCTCTCTCTCTCTCTCTCACTCTCTCTTCCCCTTTTGTCTAAATGTCCTCATTACCTTCGTCTGTCTTCGATTGTCTTTCTGCCTGTCAAATTATCTCTCTAACTTTTTTTAGCATTCTCTGTCTGTCTGTCTGTCTGTCTCTCTCCCATTCTGTATTCCTTTCTATATTTCTATGTCTCACTCTCTTTCTCTTTTTTCATAGAAGACATTGTGAAACTGCTCATATGCTTGGTCCGTGGGAGAAACTTTTTTTCATGTCTCTCTCTCTCTCTCTCTCTCTCTCTCCATCTCTCTCTCTCTCTCTATCTCTCACTCTCTCTCTCTCTCTCTCTCTCTCTCTCTCTCCCCCCCCCTCTCTCTCTCTCTCTCTCTCTCTATCTCTCACTCTCTCTCTCTCTCTCTCTCTCTCTCTCTCTCTCTCTGTCTGCGTTTTCCCGTTTTCTCATGTTCTTAAACACTCTCTTATATTGCGTTCGTCGACTTTCCCCCACAAACCTTATATTATTCGAAAATCTGAATGATAATAGGGATACTATTATTGTCGCTGACGAATATTTAATTCTATTCCAACAATCATTCACATTACATTTTTAAAGTACGATATGATATAAATATTTAATAAGCATTGCTATAGAATCATAATAATAAACCGCAGGTCGATAAATAAGTACTCTGTTCACCCGGACGATAATAGGGTGTGGTGCATTATCGTTTTAGAATTGAAATAAAATATCATGAAAGAAAATATACTTCAAAAGAAGCAGTGTAAATCATAAACAACTGTCGGGTTATTGACATGGGCATGAATTTGGCTTCATTCAGTAACGTTACGTCACCGCTTCATCAGCCAGAAGGACGTGACAGTTGGCACGTACTATAAACACCGTTTAGACACAAATTTCATGTTGAATCGACTATGTCGTTGGCTGTACATTCCCTCTGTCGTGGATTGGCGTTGACAATCGCGGGGGCGAGGTTGGCCGAAGACTTGAATCTGCAGAAATCTGTACGAGTTCTTCCTCCCAGCTTACGGCGACACCTTCATTGCAAGATTGCCTGTATGCAGGTGAAGGAATTGGAAATAGGACAAACCGTGAGTGTTGATTGTTAAGCAACTCATGCGAGATACATCAACATTATTACCTGCTTCCTCTACTGTTTTATCTTTCCTACACACCCGTCTATCATGGAACTGGGATAATGTCTTCGAAAATTAATTTAAACATCGCCACACTTCTCGTCATAAACAAAAAGAAAATAAATTCAATTATTATTTAGGCTACGTCATATAAAACTTATAAAAGTGAATGATACTAACAGTTGGAGATTTACAAGAACAAAATACCTCATTTTATTTGAAACAAAATACATGTGTATGTTACTCTCTGTATTCATTCACTATATTGCGTTTCATCGATCAATCTGGGAATAGCCATCTTTGAGTATAATCAGTATATTGGTTACAAAAAACCCACTCTAACATAAACTTCAAGACCATTCAAATATATTTGATATACTCCCGCTTATGTAGGGCATCGGATTGTGGAAGAAGATGGTGGAATGGACTTATGTGGAGAGGGTCATTGACAGGGAAGTGGGGAGGGCGCTACTTTACAATTTATTGTAATTGAAGTCGGGAATAACAGCCTCCCAAGCATGATGCACAAGTCTTTCCAACATTTATTTTGAGAATAAGAAGTACCCTCTCTAATATTTGGGCCTCAGATTTAGTAACGTTTGAGATACCCACCCCAAAGTATCTAATCATACCAACTGTTAATAGAATTTGGATTAAAGCGAACATAAACAGGTGTGGTTTTGTTTATGCGAACCACTAACCTGTGCATCTACCCGTCTGTATGAACTTGAGTGACTTGTCTCCTAGGTTGCATGCAGCCTCCCTCATATGGCATAGGTTCCCGTAACTGATCCCGTTAGACGCGCACACTGGCTCGATCCGTGAGACAAAGGCAGGGCAGGGCGAACAGGGACTTGCCAACAGAGCATCTAGAAAGTATGGATAGTGGTGGGGGCGGGAGGGGAATAATTTGACGTTTTTTTACAGCAATTTTTGGGATGGGTTTTCTTTTAAGTTGGCCTGGACATGTTACAGGGGCAAGAAACACTTTTGTGTGGGCCGTACTTTCACTTTACTCCCGTTGAGGATTTATCTCTTTCCAACAAATTTGTTAGCAAGCAACATCTACTGTCTTATATAAAATATAATGTCTTATATAAAATATATGAAATATATTTCTATACGCCGTGTCTTCTTGAGTAATTACAACTATATTGAGTAAAAACCGTTTCTATCATGTTCATGTAAGTTAGAGGAATGATATGATTGGAGCTCACCTGGGGCAATTGCTGCAGATCCTGCTGTCAGTCCGCCACATCCAGCCCCACCGCCGCCGCCACCGAGATCACCGCAGTCACCTCCGTCATCATCGCCTCCATCGTCATCGCCACCATCATCATCGCCTCCATCGTCATCGCCACCATCATCATCGCCTCCATCGTCATCTCCACCATCGTCACCGCCGTCATCATCACCGCCATCGCCGCCATCGTCATCACCGCCATCGTCATCACCGCCATCGCCGCCATCGTCATCGCCACCGTCATCATCACCGCCATCACCGTCGTTGTCATCACCTCCATCACCACCGTCATCATCTCCTGCATCATCATCATCACCACCATCATCATCACCTGCATCACCACCATCATCATCACCGGCATCACCACCGTCATCACCGCCAGCTTCACCACCGTCGTCACCACCAGCATCATCGCCGTCATCACCTCCGTCATCACCGCCGTCATCACCACCATCATCATCATCTGCAGGGGCTGGGGCTGCGGCCGGGACTGGGATGTAGACTGGTTTTTCGACAACTTCATAGGTGATATCAGGAATGTATTGCACGGCGCCAGCACCGCCTCCGCTGCCGCCGGTGCCGCACCCGCTGCCACCACAATTTCCCTCCTCGCTGCTTCCACTCCCAGACGAATCGCTGTCAGAGTCGCTATCAGAGTCACTATCCGAATCACCGCAATCACCGGAGTTGCTGCCACAGCTGTCACTTCCGCTTCCACTACCACTATCGCTATCGCTACCACTGCCACTGCCACTATCGCTGTCACATCCGTCACTATCGTCACAATCGCAATCACCATCGCAACCACCATCACCATTACAATCACCATTGCAATCGCCATCTTCGCCATCGCCACCATCGCCGCCATCTCCGCTTCCACCATCGCCATCATCTTGATCACAATCCCCATCTCCATCGGTATCACAATCACCATCACCGTCACCATCACCGTCACCATCATCGCCATCACAGTCCCCATCACCGTCGGTGTCGCAGTCTCCGCCATCACCATCACCATCACCATCACCGTCACCATCATCGCCATCACAGTCGCCATCACCATCGGTGTCACAGTCTTCACCATCACCATCACCGTCGCCATCCCCATCACCGTCACCATCATCGCCATCACAGTCCCCATCACCGTCGGTGTCGCAGTCGCCACCATCACCGTCGTCGTCGTCCCCGTCACCGCCATCACCACCGTCACCGCCACCACCATCACCACCGTCCCCGTCATTGCCATCGCAATCACCGTCACCATCAGTGTCGCAATCGTTATCGTCTCCTCCGTCACCGCAGTCCCCGCCTCCGTCACAATCTCCTCCTCCGTCTTCTCCATCACAATCCCCGCCACAGCAATCATTTTCGCACTCTTCGCTGCTACTGCTGCTTCTTCTTATTCTTTGAGCTGCAGCAAAGATGAACAGAAAGTCGACAGGGGAATATGATTGCATGGCATTGTAAACCATAATATTTTACCAGCTTTGTAGAAATATTGTTTAAGCCATGTATATTGCCCATACGGTAAAGAACAAGAGACAACAAACATTGCAATCGTGATTAGTATTATATCAATATCACCTGAGTCACATAAACGTTTTCATTATAACAACCTATAAGGAAAGAGAAAATCATATTTGCACCTTGCACATTACCAGCAAGAAATCTAAAACATACAAATGTAGTTCAAAATAAATATGTCTTTGGAAAACGTTTTAACACGAACAAGATCATTACAACGCCAACACTAACTCCAACCCACCCACATATTGAAGCTTTGGACGTTTTTTTCTTTTAAACAGTATACATGATTTAGCTGAGATTGGGTCGCTTCTTCCAGAATAACGTGCAAAAGATCTTTTGTGAACAATTTTGAGATATGGTTACGAACTATGGCATCAAGAAATATGTATTGTTTTCACAGCGGGATCGTCGAGCAAGTACTTCCCCTCACAATCTTGAACTCTATATCCAACAGTCCATTTCGGTACTATAGAGTGTATTTTGACACATGAGTATATAATATTCTCAGCATAGTTGCCTCTCTAACTCAGAGAAAGGGAAGGGGAAAGCTGAATAGTACTTACCAGGGGCAGCCGTAGAGAGAGTGGCCACCAGGAGAAGAAGGGCGAGCGATAACCAGAAACGATTCATGATGAAGATGCGTCCTTTATCTGCGTAAAAACAATTCGATCAAGCACATGAAAATACAGTCATTGTGCACCCACAAGGTCGGAATCATATGTAGTATAAAAAAAAAGGCTTTCTTGCGTTGTCGGAAAAAAATGCTACACGCATTTGTAAATAGCTCCGACAGTAATGTATATCCAAGTTCAGTACCATTTACCAGGCTGAGATCAGGTATGGCAAGGAAATTGATATCAACATAACTACCCCCAAAGGCATAATCACAACCTGAGGAAATTACAGGAAACTTGAGCCAATTAACACCTGTACTTAATCATCGATACACTATTGGCCAATGAACCAAGTGGATTACGTAGGCCTGTAGCTTGGACACCGTTTATTACCAATTAAAATGTATAAATACATCAGAAGCAATCATGAATGTCGCTGAAAATATAATCCTGTCCGTTTCGCTGACTGTATGTATTTACACAAGGTAGAGATCAGTCAGAGTGGATATCGGTGACGCTGTATACATGACCTTAAATACCTTTATCTTAAGTAGTAATAAATTGCAAAGAATATGTAACTTTTGAATGAGAGTGTGAAGAGGACAATGCTGTAAAATAATTTTAAACTACTTGCGTCTTTAGATTAAATATTAACTCGTGAACACATCATTACATTCGTGTTAAGCAATGCATGTACTTACCCTTTCCAAAATATCTCAGCCGTTTTTTACAGACTTGCGACAATTTTTAGAGTAGACGCTCAAGATCCGGAGTTATTCCTTTCTTTCTTGAAGAAGTCGTTTCTTAAACGTGGGGTTTTTATTGCTGTTGCTTCAAGCTCTGTTGAAGCTGGAACTGATGACTCTCAACCTGTCCGCTCGGGTATTTATACTTTTGACATTTCTTTGTCTCCCCTTTTTGTTACATTGTGCTCCTTTTCTTTTCCTTGCACCCTTCTGGGACATGACACGTTGGGACCCGCCCTTCAACAAGAAAATACCTTAACGTTAATGAGTACGAACTTTCACCTTCACATTCTCTTAACAAAAGAAATGTATAACAATATGCGCAAACATTAATCTAGGAATACTTTGGATTAAACCTAGAAATTAAAGAAGAATATCTTAAGACGATCAGGTATGAGGGGAGACGGCGAAGACTATTTTTCATACATTATCTTTGATTATGAGGAGAGATGGAGGTCTCGCGTCGAAGAAAACAATGAAGGGGAATCTGTAATATACTCGGTTTGACCGTTCAATCTGACATTTTCTGGCGAGCCAGACGGATTAAATTCATCATTTCACACATCCCTTCTTAGAATTAATTCATGAGCACTTAGCGGATCAGACTGTCTTAGCGAAAGCTTAAGCTCAACTATTGAACGCGACTCCTTTAGCGCACGATTTATCGCACTGCCTGTCTCATATACATAATCCCCTTTAGAAATGTTTTCTTCTTCTTCTTCTTTTTCTTTCTTCTTCTTCTTCTTCTTCTTCTTCTTCTTCACCTTCTTCTTCTTCTTCACCTTCTTCTTCTTCTTTTTCATCGTCTTCTTCTTCTTCTTCTTCTTCTTCTTCTTCTTCTTCTTCATCTTCTTCTTCTTCTTCTTCATCTTCTTCTTCTTTCTTCTTCGTCTTCTTCTTCTTCTTCTTCTTCTTCTTCTCCTTCTTCTTCTTCATCTTCTTCTTCTTCGTCGTCGTCGTCTTCTTCTTCTTCTTTTTCCTTTTTTTCTTCTTCTTCTCTTTCTTTTGTTCTTCTTCTTTTTCTTTTTCTTCTTCATCTTCTTCTTCTTCTTCTTCTTCTTCTTCTGCTCCTCCTTTTTCTTTTTCTTCTTCCTCTTCTTCTTGTTAATCTTGTTCTTGTTCTTGTTCGTCTTCTCCTTCCTCTTCTTCTTCTTCTTCTTCTTCTTCTTCTTCTTCTTCTTCTTCTTCTTCTTCTTCTTCTTCTTCCTCTTCTTCTTCTTGGTCTTGTTCTTCTTCGTTTTCTTCTTCCTCTTCATCTTCTTCTTCTGCTACTTCTTCTTCTTCTTCTTCTTCTTCTTCTTCTTCTTCTTCTTCTTCTTCTTCTTCTTCTTCTTCTTCTTCTTCTTCTTCCTCATCTTCTTCTTGGTCTTGTTCTTCTTCGTTTTCTTCTTCCTCTTCATCTTCTTCTACTTCTTCTTCTTCTTCTTCTTCTTCTTCTTCTTCTTCTTCTTCTTCTTCCTCTTCTTCTTCTTCTCCTTCTTCTTCTTCTTCTTCTTCTTCTTCTTCTTGGTCTTGTTCTTCTTCGTTTTCTTCTTCCTCTTCATCTTCTTCTTCTACTTCTTCTTCTTCTTCCTTTAAACTACACCCCTTTACTTTCATGTGACTTAAATGGCACTATGGTTCTCCCTGCTCGACTTTTTGCACGCGGAATCAAACTCGTGAAGCATCTTCTCAACCTTACAAATGGCAAGTGGCTTCTGGCTGAAAATATAACTCTCACCACACTTCTTCGTCCTTCTGTTCGCCTCCTTGAACTTGAACTCTCTTGGATGCATAAGAAACTGTCCAACAACTTTCCAGCGTTCTTCTGTTCCAACGGACTTCGACTTTCTGGCTTTCCACTCCATCATCTTGCTGCCAATATTTTGTCTCCATACACTGTCAAAGCCAATGACAATACGAACTTTCTCATCACATCCACCAAGCGATTGTATCACCTCTTCAACGTCTCCACAAACTCTCTTCCAATATCTTCTGTCACACACTGGCATGACATTGGCATTCTAGAACCCTCTTGTCGAGTTGCTTGGAGCGAAATATTTCAAGTGCCAGCCTCCAAAAAAGATGGAGACGTCCATTTCAAACTTCTCTACAATGTTCTGCCTTCATTAGCGGTTCTTCACCATCATATGAATCCGAACATTTCCTCATCATGTGGATGGTGCGGCGAAAGAGGCACAACTCTTCATCTGCTCTTCCTGTGCCCGCTCATCCAACCTGCATTGGGCCTTCTTCACCATCTCCTATTCCGTCTGCTGCCCACGGCTAAGCTGAACTTTGAACTTTATTGGACTCTGATTCCGCGTGTACGAGGTCGTTGCAGGGAGACTGTTCGCCTATCCAATTTCCTTATCATCAGTTTGAAGAGCACACTGTACTGGCTTTATCGCACATCTCATTTTGTTGACCCTCTACCTATCTGGACCTTCAGAATAAAAAACAAAATCATTCTAGACTTTGAGTTCTACAAACTTCAAAACAACCTGTGTGCCTTCATGAAACGATGGTCTCAAAACAATTCAATATTTCTCCTTGACAACAATACAAACCTCACATGGTTGATCTAATTTGATTTGATGTTCTAGTTTATAAGTTTGTCAGTTGAAAAATTGCTGAGTTGAAAAGTGATAAACTTTTCAACTCTTTTTGTACCTTTAAGGGAAATAATTTTTCCCGTATTTGCTATGATTTTGATATCTTGCACTAGAACGAGTCGTCTTTGTTACAACCCTTTTAATTTGTAATATTATGTAAACTCTTTTTATGAACAATTTTTACTTTGAGTAAGCATTGCCCAAGTGTGGCTTTTGTTCGAAATTGAATTATGTATTATTGTAAAAATTGACTTAATAAAGGTTTACTTTGAAAAGTCAAAAAAAAAGTCTTCTTCTTCTTCTTCTTCTTCTTCTTCTTCTTCTTCTTCTTCTTCTTCTTCTTCTTCTTCTTCCTCCTCTTCTTCTTCTCTTTCTTATTTTTCTCGATCTTCTTCTTCTTCCTCACTTCTATTCGTCTTCTTCTGTTTCTCCTTCTTCTTCTATTTCTTCTGCTTCTTTTCATGTCCTTTCATTTATTTATTTTCCACTCGTAAGAAAAATTACAAAATATAAACGAATATACAAACATAAACTGACAAGGTGGCGGATTCATCAAGGAAGTTAAGGACACTTGTGTGAATATGACATCGTGTAACAATAAACAATACATTATAGTACAGCGTAAGCAAAACAAAGAACGAAACAACCGACATCAAAAGGGGAAAGATTAGAGCAATTTATTAAGGTCAAATTTAAATGGAGATTAATATGTTGCACATTATGTTGCTTATAGGCACGTCATATACACACGTTCTTTACGTTGTTGAATATTTGAACCAATGTGAGTTTATTCAAGCCCATTTAAGCATGCGATAATTTCTCTCTCTCTCTCTCTCTCTCTCTCTCTCTCTCTCTCCCTCTCTCCCTCTCTCTCTCTCTCTCTCTCTCTCTCTCTCTCTCTCTCCCTCTCTCCCTCTCTCTCTCTCTCTCTCTCTCTCTCTCTCTCTCTCTCCCTCTATCGTTCTTTACATATATATATATGTCTCCAGTGTTATTTGCAGTAGATATACAAGCAAAACCTGCCACTATATCTTTGGGATTACACATCATAGCCTCCTTCGGTGTCCTTAGGCTATTAGATACTGTATCACAAGTACCATTTTTGACACCATACCTTTTATTCATTTGTGTATTTGTTCAGTTTTATGATGGACTGCTTTCCCTGTTTAAAGTGTAACAATCAACTTAGAAAGAAATGACGCATTTGTTGAAATCGCTCACAACTTTTTCTTTCAATCGATGAATTGATCTAGGAAACATATGCAAGCAAGTAATGTAAAAATGATTTACAATGATTTGTAGAAACGATAGCACTTCTTCACGAAACGTACTGCATGTTACAATTCGAGCTGTAATGTACACACTATATGCACCAACCACGTAAGGAATACATTAAGTCCCTATAATGTCTCCATATTGCACGTTCACCTCATTAACAATACTAAAAAGTGCCCGTGTTGAGATTTAAAAATATATAAGAATGTTCGGTTTTACATTGGCTTCTCAAGAAAGGAAGGGAGCGGCGAATTCCTTTCCGTTACTCATTTCAAGCGGATTAAAAGTATAGATGGAGACACAAGATACGTGATGAACTTTCTGTATGTAAGCATGTTTGCTTAAGCGTGTCCGAGTAATTATCTACAATCTTTGTGTATTTTGTATGCGTATGCTTTTGATTTGATTAAATTGTGAAACTAAAGAAAACACCAGACAAACTACATCTGTATAGTGGGGTGCTGTTAAAAGTATGATCACATATTTATAATTGTTTTATCATGTCTGGCTGGCTGGCTCTTTCTTTTTCTCCCTCAATCTCTTCCCCTCTCTCCATTTTTCTCTTTGCCTTTCTTTCTTTCTCTCTCTCTCTCTCTCTCTCTCTCTCTCTCTCTCTCTCTCACTCACTCTCTCTCTCTCTCTCTCTCTCTCTGTCTCTTTCTCTCTCTCGCTAGTCTCTCTCTTTTTCTCTCTCTGTATCTGTCTCTCTGTCTCTCTCTATCTCCCTCTCTCACAAACACACACATACATACACACACGCACACACGCACATAAACGCACCCATATAATGTACATGTACACTTTCCGTCGACAAACTTTATCTCTTTACACATAATTATATATATCATCTTCCACTCAACCCCTCTCCCCTCTCCCTATCTTCCCTAACTCTACCCAGTTTATTTCCTGTGTTTTATTTATATGATATACATGGAAGACGTGGCTCTCAATTTCCAATTATTCCATAATTGCCAAGAAAATTATTTTTCTAAAATTAATCTTCTAATACTTGTGAATCTATCATTTTCTAGTTTAATTTTTTTTTTATAGAATGCGTGTTAACTGCAAATTATTATATGCGACATTGATATTAATATCCATAAACCTGAAGTTTACTAAATACATATACCCTTGATATTATATTGGATTCTTTAATCAATATCAGCTTAATCAAGCCGATTGTTAAAATGATTTGGCATACTTTAATCAATCGATGAAGTTTACCTTTCTCTCACCTCTCTTTTTCTTCTTTTTCTCATTTCCTCTGTCTTCCTACACTCTCAATATATTTTCTTTATCTCCTTCTTTCATCATATCTCAGTCTCTCTCTCTCTCTCTCTCTCTGTCTTTCCGTCTCTGTCTCCCTGTCTCTCTCTCTCTCTCTCTCTCTCTCTCTCTCTCTCTCTCTCTCTCTCTCTCTCTCTCTCTCTCTCTCTCTCTCTCTCGCGTGCGCTATTTCGCATAACATCCATACACAAGCAATTACAATCTGATGCACTGTTAACATTTCACGAATACGAACAGAGTAGAGTCTCGCCAGACATCGACTTATAATTTTGTAGTTTATTTTTTATGTACAATGTACATGATCGATGATACAAACAAGACTTTCATAGAGAACCATGACGATGAATTAGTCAGTTATATATCATTTGATACGACACATATTCGAACACTTTTACATTTTTATGTATATTACCCTTGTGATGACACAGCAAGTTGTCCTCATACACAAATTAAACATATGGGCAATTCCACGGTTAGTTGCGTTGCACTTTATGGTACCTTGTTGTATGAAGATACGTTGGAATCTTATTTTCATTTCCACAATGTCGATACACGAGCGTCCGATCTTCATTGCAGCATCAACATACAGTCATGAGAATAGAAATAACCATAACGTGCGTTAGTTACATAAAAAGGACATGAAACAGATAGCATTTTGTCCCCCAAAGTCATTCGTTTCATTGTGTGTGTCATGTCCATTAATACAATATATCTTTATAAGAAATATACCATGTTTTCACTGCGGAAGAAAAACACACTGCAGTGTGTCAATTGGTAAAAAAAAACCTTTGATGTTTGTTAATCTTTTGATCCATTCAATTTATCATGGAATCATGGAATTGCTCATAATATAAAGTCTGCTTGATATGAGTGTTATCTCTTTGACACATCCAACATGTCCAAGAAGTCTATGTTTACGACAGATCATGATGATATGATATGTTCTAGGGATGTTTGTCCATTTATGTAGCAGTCATCAGACTGGCTTCCCCGTCGTCATTACTGCTTATATGAAATCATATAAATCAAGGTTTATCGAGTTTAGCGCTTATTTGGATTTAGTCTAATTGAATAGACATGAGCATCATTATTGAAATAGACCGGTCAAGTTAGTGCTTGCGATTTGTTTAAGTCACAATCAGCAAAGTTCACTTTCCAAGAGATTCGATTCAATTGTTTTCGTCTGTTTGTCACTTTCCTCATTTTTCATTTTCCGTATACCGTATACATGGACGTTAAATGTTATATACAAGAACACACAAGAAGAGATTGGCTTCGATCAACAATCGGCACCGCAGTCGTCATCGTCACCGTCGTCGTCGTCGCCACCATCTGGTAGGAAAGAGGAAATTTACCAGAATATCTAAACAAATAGGTAGATAGAGGAGGATATGATTACATCAATTTTATATATCTGGCTCTACTCAACACTATTAAATCATGCTTAAGTTAATTTTTATCTGTCTGTATTTATCATGAGGTCGATTCGAGGATGCTCATTTTATTCACTCATGGTTGGATCGAAGTGTTGCCTTTTTTGTTCTGTTTCAGTTCGATATATTAGTATAAATTAACTCGCCACTCATTTCCTTTCTCGAGAAGCAAATGTAACACCGAACATCAATATATATTTTTACATGGTATCATGGGCATTGGTTGGTATTGCTAGTGAAGTGAACTGTAGAGATTTCACGTGCATTTTAGGGACATTATGGCATTCCTTACCATGTTGGTGCATAGAGTCAGTACATTACTGATCAAATTGCTGGTTGGTTGGTTTGGTAAGTTGCATGGTATGGTGATTGGCTGGATAGTTGGTTGCTTGTTTGGTTGGTAGGTTGCTTGGTTAGTTGGTTGCTTGCTTGCTTGAATCGACGGTAATTCATGTTTTTGCTTTTTCCACTTCAGCTCCGTAGATGGTTGGATGTGTGTTTTTGTTATGGCTTGGTAGGTGGGTGGGTTGGTTGGTTGATCGGTTGGTCGGTTAGTTGGCTGGTATGGCGGTATGTCGGTTAGTCGATTATCCAGCAGTTGAAGTGTATGCATGAGCGGTTTTATACTACTAAAGACGTACTTTTTACAACAGATATCACAGTAGGCTACATTAGAGTCGGCGGATACATACCATCATCAGCACCGCTATCATCACCATCGTCAGCGCACTCCCCTGCACAATCCCTTCCATCATCTCTCCTTCGTCTGTCTCCTATAGACAAAAGATGACATGATAGTAGAAAGCAAAATGAAAATCTATTTCTTATTTCCTGTGAAGTGCGATTGCTGTATCCAAAATTACCTCAAGAAATTCGGGAAGAGGAGTTCAAAAAGATTATTTTACCTTCATCTTCTTCGTCCCCACTATCATCCTCGTCCCCATCGCAGTCGGTCCCTCCACATTCGTCCCTTCGTTTCCTGTCGTCTGAATTCACAAAATAAATAAAAAAGAGAAAAATGTGATAACGATAGAGTCGTGAAATTGAGGAATGGTATAATGAGAAGTTTCATGAAAATAATAAAAAAAAAAAATATTGGTCGACCATGCCTACAATCTACCTACCCCATCATTGACACACATTCTAGCTGCAATACGATTGATGCTATTGAACGATGCCCAACCCTTGCATTTGTTGTACTCATAATAGATCCATAGTCAAACTGTAAAGAAGGCATATTTTCATATTCTTCATCTTAACCCTCAAATCCATTTTCTAAATATTATCTAATTATGAAACAGAAGGGAAGACAAATAAACTTTTCAAAGACTTTAAAGTAAGTAGAAAGCAGATATACGCATATTGTTTATAACCCTATATCACGAAAGAGATTACACGCCCTCTCTCGGCGCCTGGGTCTTAACATGCTTAAGGTACAGCGAAAATTGACTACATACCGTCATCATCTTCCTGACTTTCGTCACCATCTTCCTCGCAGTCGGCCCCTCCACATTCATCTCTCCTTTTTCTGTCGTCTATATCAAAAGAGGACGGGAAAGTAAAAATGAGCAATCATCCTAGATGCCAAAGTATGCGCCTATCGATTGTTTCATTAAAAAAATGAGTAACACATGAAGAATGAATTCGGGCCTGCTTTAAGAATCATAAAAATCATATATGCCAAATACACGCAGATATGTATGAGTACGAACAGGAGCAGGAACTTACATTGTGAAATAATTTTGCTGCTGTTATATTTTTTGTTTGTGAGTGCTCAACATCTGCCCTGGTGGCATTTTGTTTGGAACAAGGAGGTTTTTGTTTTAAGCATACAGTAGCCTACCATCTTCTTCGTCACCACTCTCATCCTCGTCCCCATCGCAGTCGGCCCCTCCACACTCGTCCCGTCGTTTCCTATCGTCTAAGAATAAGAAATAGGAGAGATGTGCACAATGACATTACAGCATTTGGGCCAAATGTCAGCATGATAACAGTAACGTTGTTGTGTTTAATAACAGGAAAAACAATACAATACTGTTATTCAGACAGCTGCTCTGAGAACATTTATGACAGCTGACATTGGACATGCTCTTCTCTTGATGGCCTGTACTACTGTATGGACAAGTGGCTAGAGCGGGTATTGACGCCAGGTTAATCACAATTAAAATATATATATATTTGTCAAGTAACATGAATTTTTACCTTCGTCTTCCTCATCCCCACTTTCATCCCCATCGCAGTCGGCCCCTCCACACTCGTCCCTTCGTTTCCTGTCATCTGGATGAAAACAGAGAAGAATAGGAGATGAACATATCGACATCGTACCATTTAACATCCATATACATATAGCATATCCATAACTCAAACACAATACTGGGAATCAGTTTATTGGTAAAAACAATCAACCTTACAAATCATCACACATGATAGAAAAAGAGAAAATAAATCTCAATTGCTTACAGCCAATAATCTGTTCCTGTGTGATATGTACGGTATGACGACATATCAATATGACCTGGGTGGCCATTACAGACAGGCAATCACTGTTGTAAAAAAAACTTGTCTAATTACTTCTAAAATGTCTATCGGCGAGTTTTTAAGGACAACATTTCAAACATTATTAAATAGGACTTTGAAACAGGTAGTTGTGGATTAATTCGATAGATCACATGGCCTGTGTGAAGTAAGATGACTGCGGTCATCATTGCGCTTACCATCATCGTCTTCATCCCCGCTTTCATCATCGCAATCAGCCCCTCCACACTCATCCCTTCGTTTCCTGTCGTCTAGATGAACAAGGTTACGGAAAGGGAAGAAGAAGAAAACAATGGTAATATGCCAAACAGTATATATACAAATGTCTAAATGATAACACAACACAACTAATACAACTGTAGCCTTACAGATATAAAACCATAAAAATGCTTTAATATAAATCAAGCTAACAATTTCCGTATTACTTGTACAAACGCCTTTATATCCTCAATTATGAGCTCATTTTGATATTTTAGATAGAGCACATAATGTTGACAGATATCTTCACATAACTTGCGTGTATTAAAGTGTTGACAAACATGAACTGCGTTTACCTTCATCTTCTTCATCCCCACTTTCATCCTCGTCCCAATCGCAGTCGGCCCCTCCACACTCGTCTCTTCGTTTCCTGTCGTCTGGATGAACATGGTAATGAATATAAGATAAAAGAACACGAAATAGTGTTTCCAAACATCAGCAAGACAGTAACTGCCAACAGCAGAAGTACTAGCAACGACAACTCAATACTGTGATTTCTATCAACTGTTATGATTACGTTGCTGACATTTAATAATGGAAACGCTCCTTCCTGTATATCACGAAATATTCATATGCCATTTTTCAGACATGTTATTGCCAACATGCATACATTTATATGCCTATTTACAAATTTAACTCGTCCAATCGTTTTAAGATTTTAAGTTTTATCCAGGGGATTTTTTTAAAGAAATATTTAAAAGGTCAAAGAATTGTTCATTTTTCTTCGGGGTAAACATCAAATTGATACATTATAAACTAAATGGGTTGTTCGTATAAAGATACCTTCATCTTCTTCGTCTCCACTGTCATCTCCATCACAGTCGGCCCCTCCACATTCATCCCTTCGTTTCCTGTCGTCTAGATGAACATGGTTGGGAATATAAGATAAAAGAACACGAAATAGTGTATATCCAAACATCAGCATGAAGAAATGAACATGATTTGGAATAAGGAAGGAGATGAAAACGATACAGTGCGTCCAAATATCAACAATAGCATTAGCAATGACAGAAATACATGTACTAGCGATAACATAAAGTCTGATCACACTCAGTTGCTCGCAAGGTATTCCAAACAGTTGATAGTGTATGTGACGACATTTTCTTTTCAGACATAAATCACATTTCGAATAGTATACAAAAAAAATAAACTTGTCCAATCAGTGGGCTTTAATGGATATTATTAACTGAGCGAAATAACGTTTACTTTCCTTCGGAAGAGTGAGCATAAAGTTGATAGATGATAGATCAAATCGGTTGTGCGTATAACGATATTAAATCAAGTGAGCCGGGTTTACCTTCATCATGTTCGTCCCCACTATCATCCTCGTCCCAATCGCAGTCGGCCCCTCCACACTCGTCTCTTCGTTTCCTGTCGTCTAGATTTCAGATGGGGATGGGGCAACAAGAATAATTCTAATTAAGATTCAAATCCCTTATAGTGTTCATAATAGGTAAGAATGATGATATAAAAATCAATAAGGACACTGATAATTACATTCATAATCAAAACTATCATGACCATTTGCTAAATATCACTTATTATGTTCTCTGAATATTGGGAAGTTTTTTTTAATGCTATTGGTAAGTTTATAAACTAAGCTTACCCTCATCTTCTTCGTCCCCACTTTCATCCTCTTCCCCGTCACAGTCGGCCACTCCACACTCGTCCCTTCGTTTCCGGTCATCTGGATAAGACATGGGTATGGGGGTGGGACAACAAGAATAAATTGTAGTTTGTAATTACACTCACGCATTCAGGGCCTACGTAGAAACTGAGGAAGGAAATATCAAGGATTTACAAAACTGAGCTTAGTTCATAAGTCCGTTGTATTTTCGTATTCAATCAAGAACCAGTGATAATAATTGTGATAGTATTAATAAAAAAATAGCAATAATAATCGTCATAATCATCATCATCATCATCATCATCATCATCATCATCATCATCATCATCATCATCATCACCCTCGCCTGTGTCTGATTCCATTATCTAACTCCCATGATTATTTCAGATATCTTGGGATTTTTTTTCAATTAAAATGGACTACCCTTTTGACAGAATTCATAATAGACTGTGTTTTGCAAAATCTGGGTGCAATATGATTATGCGGTCGATTTAGAATTGAGCTTACCTTCGTCTTCTTCGTCCCCACTTTCATCGTCGTCACCCTCACAGTCAGCCCCGCCACATTCATCTCGTCGCTTCCTGTCGTCTACGTTAAAATGAATAGGAAAGAGATGAACATCATCACATTGTGCCAGTGTTTATCAAAATACGTTTATATGGATGAGCTTTGTATTGATACTCTTAAGAGAGAAGGTGTTTACTTAACTTCCGAAAATTGAAGATCAAGTTGAGAGATTATACATAAATGAGATGCTTATATAACACGAACTGCGTTTACCTTCATCTTCTTCGTCCCCACTTTCATCCTCGTCCCCATCGCAGTCGGCCCCTCCACACTCGTCCCTTCGTTTTCTCTCTGTTGTAGACCCAGAAAGTTTGTCAAGGCAGGCGAGGTTAGTCAAATATATATTTATAGTTGGGAGCTGCATAATCAGACATGTTATGAAATCATATGACAATTTGATCCAATATGAGCGTCTGGAATGGAGCTTTTTGTTTTGGCAATTACATATATACATTCAATATATTCAACATTTTGTCATAGTAAACCTAGGTTCTCATTAGATTTGCATTGTTTGTAGTATACGATGAATTTCAATGAATATGCAAAGACATGGAATATCATATCACAAATTCCTACCTTGTACGTCGCCATCACCGCTATCATCATCGCCCACGTTTACAGCATCGCACCCACCGTCTGCGCAATCCTCCTCATCACCGCTGTCAGCTCTCCTGTCTCTCGTTGCTAGGTAACAGAAAGATAATTGTAAGAGTATATTACCGTTGTTTCGAAATCAAAACGCCGAACTATATAATTGGACTTTCGCACATGGGCACATCTATTTTGACGAACACTCGTCAACATAATGCTATACGAGACACGGTATCCTATCATTGTTAAGGGAATTTTGAGGTAGATTTTGTAGCTGAATACTAACGTTTATTTCATCATATCTGACTGACAGATAGACTCACAAATGTCCATCTAACAGTTAATCCTCTCGCATGGCCAAAATTATTTCGAATAATATCAAGCTGTACTAAGGATACTCACCTGGAGCAGCTAGCGTCACCATGGTTACTGTTGCCAGAAGTAAGAAGATGCATAATGACATACGCCGTTGATCCATTGTGTTGTTTCTGTATCAAACTCAACGTCCTCAACTGTTTGCAACTCTCTCTCTCCCTGTATTGTCCCTGCCTGCTAAATGAAATGAAATGAAACGAAGGTTTGTCCTCGGTCGGTCCTCTCACTCAAATGGGTTGCCCTGGTCTGTTGCTCGCCCTCCATATTTATACTTTCACCGTCCAATCTTATCTGACCAACCTACTGTGGTCAAATTACCCGATGAATTGCCCTCATCACATATTTGATGACAGAACTAGATGCAATCTTCGAACTCGTTCATGTCACAGTGTATGATAACAATCGGTCGCGCGTGCAGATTACAATGCAGTGTGACAATAGATTGCGTCAGGAGAAATTAATATTTCAGATTTATACCAACAAATTTAAGAGTGGTGATTCAGAATGAGTATCTCTCCTATATATAATATATGTTATTAGCATGTATATATTTGGGGATTCGTAGCATAACATTTTTTGGTGTTGTGATATGTGTTTATCAATGAAAAGCTACGTATACACATTGTTTAAGTTATCATGAATTATAAGTTTGGCCAGCCATCACCAACAGTATTTCCAGTATATATTACCAGTCACAGTATGCAGCTTAGACTTATCACGTTATGAATATCCTAATTATATGCATTTGTCATGAAACTTCATTAGTGGGATTAGCGAGCTTAATCTGACGTAAGATTAAGAGGAGATAAGCGCAATTAAGTGATCTTCTTTATGTTCCGCTTGACTTAAAGAGAATAAACACGTGATAGATTAGTTCAACGACCTCATAAAGAGTGTTAATGTTAGAATTGCTTGGTAGATTGAGAAAAAAGAAACCCGACTATTCTCACTGTACTTCTCTACTTTGTTTCTCTCTCTCTCTCTATCTCTCTCTCTCTCTCTCTCTCTCTCTCTCTCTCTCTCTCTCTCGTTCTCTCTATCCTGTCTTTCTCTTAGTCTCCTTTGTCACATTTTCATTTCTTCTCCCTCTCTCGGTCTGTATCTTTGTTCTTCCATTTTCTTATGATTCTCTCTCTACCCACTCACTCGCACACCTTATTTCATTTTTATCGCTCACATCCTCGGTTTCGTCCCTTTCTCTTTTTAATTTGAACATGAACATGTTTTTCATTTTCAAAAGTTCCAACTTGATCTGCAATCATGCCAGTCATACTTTCTTTACGGTTCAGACGAGTAGCTATAGTGATTCATACTTCCCCTAAGGAATTCAAGAGTTTCGTCTCAAAATACATTTTGTAGGCTATGTCTTTTAAGTCATTTTTATCTTAAGGATGAGATTTCATTGATAGCATAAAGCCATTGACAGCAAACCATGTTTGTCCCATGTCTCATGTGTCAATTATAAACAATTATGAACGTACCACTCCCTGTGTGCAACCTATGATAGAACTTGTACATGTTCTCACCTAACTATTAGATTTGGAGGAAAATAAATCCACTCGATTGTTTATCCTATCTATCATCATGTTACACTACCTCTCTGTCAGTCGCACAACGTTTAAACTTTGATACAAACAAACGTGATTTGGTAGATATGATTCCATTTATTTGACCATTTTGAACAGCATCACAACCATGAATGTGATTTATACAATAAATAATGCGTCATTCTAGTTTCGGGATATATTTAAATTATTCTTTGGTAGTTTTAAGTATGCGGAAAAGTACTTTAAAAATAAATAACAATAAATATAATATATTAACATTTTGAATTGACGAAATATTAAAACACAAGACTTCAGTGATATAACACAAGAATGTGAGCAGAAGAATGATTGAAATTAAAATGTCGTAGATTGCATCGCATTGGGATTCTTCGTCATCTCAGACCTCAGACTTGATTGTTGTTCAAGTCGTCATTGTCGAAAGAGGGAATCATCATTGAAGCCGAATTCTTCTTATTCTTTCGAAGATGATGCCGCAGTACAAAGAATACCTGAAAGAAAATTGATAAATTCAAAGACAAATCATAAAACGTGAGAGGTGTTTTACGTTTGTATGAAACTTGAACAGTTTTTAAGTTTCGGGGGTCTTCATTGATAATTCAAAATGACGGAAAAAGTTAAGTGGTAACATTATTTTGACATTGAATTAGTCCTGGTTCATCAATCCTCACATGTCAATATCAAACAGAGCACTTACATTTTATGATAAACAACAGTTGTTGTATTGTATTGTACAGGTGTTTGTAAACGTAGGCTGGTCATCTACATGTATGTCTCTTAAACCAACTCATGTTTTGATTGATTAAAAAGATAACATTTTCACATTTTCTCACGTCTTTACGGGCAGTGGTATTTCTGATCGAGAAAAACATTTAGGAACAGGTCTCGACATCGGCATCGTTTCCGTCACAGCCTCCACCATCACCCCCTCCGTCACCTTCTCCGTCACCACCTCCTCCTCCTCCTCCTCCTCCTCGTCCGCGTCCAGTGCTCGCCCCACCGTCTCCTCCACCATTGCCACCATCACCATCACCATCACCATCGCCGCCACCACCGTCGCCACCGCCCCCACCATTACCTCCTCTCCCCGCACTAGCACCACCAGCGCCGCCGCCATTGCCTCCTCCCCCTCCATTACCATCACCGCCATCTCCTCCGTCACCACCACCACCATCTCCGCCATTTCCCCCATCACCACCGCCGTCTCCACCTCCGCGACCTCCGCCTCCACCACCACCAGAACCAGCACCACCGGCTCCACCACCACGACCTCCGCCTCCATTACCACCGCCTGCACCACCACCACCACCACCGGCACCACCACCACCGGCTCCACCACCACCGGCTCCACCACCACGGGCACCTGCACCACCACCACCACCGGCACCACCACCACCGGCACCACCGCCACCGGCACCACCGCCACCTGCTCCACCGCCACCTGCTCCGCCTCCACCTGCTCCGCCTCCACGACCACCACCTCCACCACGGGCTCCACCTCCGTTACCATCCCCGCCGTCACCCTCTTCACCAGAGTCCGGTGCAGGAGCGGCAGGCGCAGCTGGTGCAGCTGGCATGGGTATATACACGGGCTTCTCAACATAATGGATCTCAGGTGCTGATGGCACTGGGACTGGGACTGGGTAGGGTTCGGGGGCTGGTACTGGTATGTGCACAGGGTATGACTGAGGCACGTGGACAGTTCGGACGGCAGGTGCGGCACCGACGCCGCCACCACCGCCGCCGCCGCCGCCACCACCGCCACCGCCGCCACCTCCGGAGTACCAGGCGACACCACCGACACCTCCCATTCCCCCTCCCCCTCCTCCCCCTCCTCCTCCTCCACCACCACTTCCACCTCCTCCTTCTTCCTCGCTACTTCCAGAGGAATCGCTGCCATCAGAACCGTCAGCGCTGCTCCCATCTCCTCCGCCTCCGCTACCACCACTACCACCACCATCACCATTGCCGCCACCGCTACCATCACCGCCGCCACATCCACCGTCACCACCATCACCGCCATCACCGCATCCACCGCCGTCTCCACCACCGTCTCCACCGCCGTCACCACCACCGCCGCCACCACAACCACCGGCGCCGCAGCCTCCACCGTCTCCACCTCCTCCCCCACCGCCTCCACCACTTACACCTCCAGCACCACCGCCATCTCCTCGCCCACATCCATCACCTCCTCCTCCTTCGCAAGTACCGCCGCTTCCACCATCACCACCGCCGCCATTCCCGCCACGACCACCACCACCTCCTCCTCCTCCATCACCACCACCACCGCTGCCACAACCGCCTCCTTCACACCCTGACGGATCCTCCCCGCTTCCCCCTCGTCTATAACGCCCAGCTGCAGACAAACAAAATGAATACAAAACGTATTTTATTATGTTTGGTTTCATATCAACGCAAAAATCAATAAATATATATTTTGTATCATATAAAATGTATTTTGTTTTATTGAGTGGTTAGATAAAGAGAAGATAAAACCTATTGATTTATTCATGTTTTTATACATACACAACGGTAAATTAAATCAATGAAATAACAAAATTGGTCATGAGTGTCCCATCACACTCTCAAAAGAAGAATATAATCGTGTACAATCATCTCCTCTTGTAACAAACATAAGTGTTCTAAAAATTTCATGACTGTCAATTTCATTCATTTTGTTTCATATTGATGGGGGAAAGTGCTTTGAATCATAACGATAATATGTTTCCGTGTTAATTAATGGAACGATTACATTAGTGCCATTCTCATTGGGCTTAAAAAATCGCGAAGTTAGGGTGAAAGTTGCCTAGCAACCGTACCAAAAGCCGAATGGTCCTTTTGTCTCTGTCCCCTAACTTCGCGATTTTTTTTGAAGCCAAATGAGAATGGCACTATTGTCGCGTCCGAATGTGTCCGTCATCATGTTAAAACTTCAGAGAGAGAGAGCACTTACATGGCGAGGCACTTGCTAGCACGGCTAACAGCAGGCCAAGAGCAGCGTACACGTACAGTCGCTTCATGTCGAGACCTGATTCTGCAAAAACAAACAAAAACAATGGGTATGAACGCAATAAAGACCTTTTTAAAGACAAAGTGTCCCATTAGCAAAAGTCATGGGACTCGGCAAGAATCAGAAGTATACCCTAATGATAACGTCTGTGAAGTCTCACAGTCATAGCTTCACTAATATTTTCAGGAGAAGTGAAAAACTTTCCTTGTTCTCAATAGACACGCACCAACATAGTCTACATAATTCTGATTGAATCATCACTGAAGAGAAAGTAGGTTAGAGCCGTGGTAAGCCGGACAAAATTAAATGAAGAAGATATTTACCCATTAAATATTTTCTCAGAAAGAAAAGAAAAAAACCACATGTTATATTCACGTTACATTATACGTACCTCTGAAATGAGATGGTGGAATCTTCTATCGCTGTAAAGTTGATCGTCTGCGGTAGAAATATGACTCTTTTTCTTCTCCTTAGTGCTACTTGATGGCTCTGGGAGCCAAACTACTGAATATAATGGGAAGGCGCCACATATTTATACAATTCAGAAGTTAATAGCGCCTCTTTGTCAGGCCTCTACTTAATCTGTCTATCTTGTTTTATTTTTGTTTTGTTTGTCTGTTTTATCTCATGTATGTGTTTGTGTTTTGCATATTTTACAGTAGGTCTCATTCTCTCCCGTCCTCCAGCTGACAGACTATCTGATTGTGGTAAGCTACTTCACGATTTGAACATGACATACAACATAACGTGTGGGACACGCTTAAACATAGGGGCAGGTCATTTGGGATTAAGTTAAAAGGGAGCAATACATGTAACATGCTGGCCTTTGGGGAATTTGCACGAACTCGATTTGCTCTTCATCTTAGGTCAGAAGGGTCAGATTGGCAGACATAGAGGTCTGGGAATTATATTATTCACTAATTTATACCACGCAGTTAATTCCACAAGGCTTGCGATAAAACCAATGAGTAGATTGGATCATCGTTTAATCTTTGCATTAATCAATTCATGTCGTTATTAGCCAATGGCAATGGATTTATCCGAAGGATTTGGCTTAGATTAATGATGTTGTTAATTAGCAGTATTAATGACAGCTATCATTATATCTTTTCCGGTCGTCTGGCTAACATTCAGACGACACTTTACATACATAAACTGTCTGCGATTAAGTCAACCTCCCCCCACCGCTCCCCACCCTCGACACACACACTCTACAGCATTAACGTTCATCAAGCATCAACCGTTTCTACTCTTCTTCCTTCTCTCCCCCCCCCCCCACCCCCACCTCTCTCTCTCTCTCTCTCTCTCTCTCTCTCTCTCTCTATTTCTTTCTCATCAAGCTCACCAAACGTTCATAAAGCATCAAGCGTTTCTACTCTTCTTCCTTCTCCCCCCCCCACCCCCACCTCTCTCTCTCTCTCCCTCTCTCTCTCTCTCTCTCTCTCTCTCTCTCTCTCTATTTCTTTCTCATCAAGCTCATCAAACGTTCATAAAGCATCAAGCGTTTCTACTCTTCTTCCATCCTCGCCCCTCTCTCTCTCTCTCTCTCTCTCTCTCTCTCTCTCTCTCTTTCTCTCTTTCTGCCCTTGTCCTCCCTTACTCTTTCCTCCCGATTACTTCTTTGTGAAAAGAGGCAACAAACAAGTCATATGTATATAATCGATATAAATGCAATTGTGTGTATGCGAATTGAAAGACAACTAGTTCATTTTTCTTGTGTATGTGTGTGTGTGTGTGTATGTGCGTGTATGTGTGTGTCTGTGTGTGTGTATGTGTGTGTATGTGTGTGTGTGTGTGTGTGTGTGTGTGTGTGTGTGTGTGTGTGTGTGTGTGTAGGTGATGCGATCATGGAGACAATGTGCATCAATCCGCTGAGTGTCTCTCAAGAGTGAACCCCGCTCAAGTAGCACCCTTCCTTTTTTATCTTTCTCTCTGTCTCCTTCCCTCTCTCCCTCTCTCTTCTCTCTCCTCTATGTCTGTCTGTCTTTTCCCCTCGCTATAGTCTTCCCTCCTCTCTCTCTCTCTCTCTCTCCCTGTAGAATATCACTTGTGTGTCATTGTTTGTGACTATCCAATAGACCAAATGTAATTTTCCTGATTTGTCAAAAAGTCAACATCTTATCAAATGTTCGAAGAATTTTTACAAAAATATCAATTCATAACATTTCACAGAACCTCGCCTAAATAGGAAGTCCTTTATTGGTACCATTTGTGAATTTCAGCTTGACTTAAAGTCCTAACGTTAGAGCCACTATTGATGATTTTTTTTTTATTTGGGGGCGTCTAGGGGCAACCCCACCACTAAGAAATGCAGTTAGTCGTCATGCCTAACATTCTTTGCTTGGCCTGCCGAGCTTACAATTTTAAATAGCCGAAACATCTCCTAGCTCAGAGTCTATAGCGTGTTCATGTTTCACACCGATTGGTCATGATCATGAATTCTCTCTATTGAATGATTGGTTAATTAACACTTTTGGATTTGATTGTTACTATATGTACAACCAATGTATGAAACGGGAATTAGAAGATGTATTGTTTGCTGTTTAGGGCAAACACTACATGTGTCTTTTGCTTTAAGCCTTTAGGTTTATGTATTGATGGCACTCTGTCATAACGGGAACCCATTTGTGTCATATCTGATCTAATTTCTAGATAATGTCTCCCTCGCTCCCTATCACAGTATCTCTGAAATGTTCACTCTCGTTCTTCATGTTGATCTCTCTCCCTATCTAACAAAAAATGCATATCCTCAAAGAACAGAGTGTTCCAGCACTGTCTTTTTATTCGTATCTCAATCGACTTTCTCATAACAGCCTTAAACAAAATACATTAATGTTATTGTATGATTTAATCACATGATTACCTGAAGAAATAGGATAATGAAGGAGGGCAAAAAGCCATGAAAGCTGGTTGGTTAAAAGGGAAGCCAGAAAGCCGTTTCGTTCTTCCAGGCTGCAGGTCTCGTCTTTTGAGTCACTTTCCGCCATCACCATCGGTGTAACAATCAACATCTCCGTTGCCGCATTCATCATTTGTGTCAATGTCGCTGTCGTTTCCATTATCGGCTTTCGTGTTATCACCTTCGTTACTGGTATCATCGTCATCTTAATCACTGCCATCAGCACCATCATCATCTCCACCATCACCGCCGTCGTCATGATCTCCATCGCCGTCACTATTTTGGCCATCATCACCGTCACCGCCACCATCTCTGTTACCGTTATCACCGTGATCGCCTTCATCGGGCGGGTGCAGGAAATGGGCTCTAGCTTAGCATGACCTCCACCTCCGCGTGGACTTCCCAATCGATTAGAACAGGCGCGGTGTCGGCTAGAATGGGTGTTTCGTCGGCTGTGGGCGCAGCCTCGGGAACCATTAGAGCAGGGTCCGAGGCCGGGACGGGGTACGACTGAGGGGCAGAGGGTGCAGCAGCCGCAGCAACAACGCCCACATCCAAGCTGTTATCACGCCCCTGTGTACCACCTTCACCGCTACCCGAATCACTCTCTCTGCTATCATCAGCACCCGAATCCTCACTGCTATTCCTACGTTGACGCGCACCTGGAGAAAGAAATTAAACAAATGGAGTGCATCGTGTGCTTCATGTTTCATGCGCCTCATGTTTCATGCGCCTCATGTTTCCAACGGACAAAACTTCATGGACGCATCATTTCCTTTTATTTACTAAGTATTCTCTGGATGGGTACTTTGTTCATTTTTCTCTGTCACCTCATATCTACCAACATGTATACATATACATTTACTTACATACACAATAAACGTTAATGATTGAACGTGCATGTAAATTGCTTAAATGTGATGGAAATCAAGTTGAAAACAACTCAAGCCAAACCTTACCCGGCGCAGCCAGTGCAATTCCTGCAAAGAGGAGCAATTGATTTCATTAATTGATCGTTTGACTTTGATAGTTTATAAGAATACGTCTCTCTCTTTTACACACACGCACGCACACACACACTTTTTTTTTTTTTTAATGATCTTTATTCTGATTCCTTAATAATACAAATTAAATTCATATAATCAGTTCAAATATATTAACACAAATTAAACAAAACCATCATGCAACTTATATATATATGCATTTGTAAGTACAAATTAATTACAATAAAATAGCTGAAAATATTAAATATAATTACTCAATTGTTATAATCATGTAACGATGTTTAATCAAATAAACTGAACGAATAGCTTCCGGAATCAAGTTTTAAATAAACAAGTCCACTAATCCCCCAACCTATAATACACCCCTAAAATTAGTCCTAACCATTCCTAACCCCCATCTGGACAGCCACCCCCTAACACCAACCCCACCATATATAAAAGGCGACCCCCTCCCCCTCCCCTTCCCCTCCCCCTCCCGACACCCTCATGTCCGGTATATCCGCTCACACTCTCACCTCCGCAATGTTTAAATAAGAAAGTTACAGAGCTTATGCTGCCAGGGAATCGTAATTGTGGGTGTACTGGAAGGTTTTTTTTTTTTTATATTTCAATAAGATTGGGGAAAAAAAAAAAAACGAAAAGACAAATATACCATCCTAGGATACTCTAAATACTTAGCTCTTGCCATTTTATCATATGTAGCCCTATTTTACCAGTTTTAATCGCTAATTCCTTTTCCCTCTCTCTATAATCTGTGATCCTCATTAGAATTTTGTTTATTGAAGGAAGAACTCCTTTTGATCTAGAAAAATATATAATATATTTCATAATGAAAATAATGGAATTGCATAATTTAATTCTATGAGAATCTCCTTTGATCCCCATGAAAATTAACTTCCAGTCACTTATGTTTATTTCCCTTAACTCTAATCTATCTATTATTTCTTGCCAAGTTCTTTGAACCTGTTCACAAAAAAGAAATAGGTGTGGATACGTCTCCTCCTCCTTTTTACATATAGAGCATAATTTATCACATACAAATCCAAATCTGTAGAGGTGTTCTTTCGTATATAAGGCACCATGTAGTAATTTGTATTGAAATTCCCTGTGCTTACGACAAGTTACCGTACGTCTTATTCTCAAAAATATTTCCTTGATTTCTTCCTTATCATGGTTATATTGATTACATCCATCTCGTATTTGTAAGTTATAATCTTCCTGATATTGTCTAATGAAATAATTGTATATATACTTAGATTTTAATCTAAGCAGTGTGCCCATTTGCCCCCCAATGTTTAATCTAATATCATAGTTCTGAACATCCACCTGCATATGGTCTCTCATTTTCCAATCGTTTGAAATAGCTTTAAAAATATCATGGATTTTCAATAATCCTTTGCTATCAATACCTAAACTCCAAAAATAAGTGTATGGTTTCATGTTTATACCATCAACTATGTCATCTATTTGAACAATTCTCTTCTTTAATAGATCCTCATCAAATATCATTCTATTTCTGATACAAATATGTTTGTTATTTAAAAGAATGGGGTTATTTTTGTTCTCTTCAAAATGTCTACATTTATCCATTTCTTGCCACACTTTTAACATTTCTTTATAGAAAGGTGCCAAAATTGTCCAAATCTATTTTATCCAAATCATAATCGCATAGAAATATGAATCTTCCCCCAAATGCCCTACCAAAATAGTCAAATGAAATTTTCCATCCTGAATAATTTTCTCCATAGAGTAAACGCTTAAGCCACATAACCCTTTGAGATTTAATAAATGTTTCATAGTATGTCATTCTTATCCCTCCGAACTCATAATCCTGATACAAAATCTTCCGTTTTATTCTGTCCTTTCCACCCCATATGAAATCAAATGATATGCGTTCCACCTCCTCTAGAATGGGTTTTGGTACAGTAATGAGAGAAGAAACATAATTAAATTTAGATAGAACATATGTCTTTAACAGTTGCACTTTACCCATTATGGTAAGATCCCTTTGTTTCCACCATCCCACAAGTCTTTTTATTTTGCTCAATATCTCTTTATAATTTAAATCCTCTTTCCGTTTCAAATTTCGTGTAAAGTATATCCCTAATATTTTCACTTCTTCCACTAAATTCCCAAAAAGCTGAACTCCTGATATTTCAGTTTCTTTCCCCAACCACACAAAATTTGTTTTGTCCTTATTAACTTTTAAACCACTGATTTTTTCAAAGGCTTCAAACACTTGCTGTACCCTTTCAATGGATTCTTTGTCTTGTAAGAATAGTGTTATATCATCTGCATATAATACCTGCTTGATTTCACTTTGTCCCAATTTAATCCCTTTGATTTTATCATCATTTCGAATTTGCAATGTCAATATTTCTATGGCCAGTACAAATAAATATGGTGAAAGTGGATCCCCTTGCCTTACACCCCTTTTTATATCAAAATAGCCAGTTGAATGTCCACCATTCATCACACAACTGCTTATATCATTATACAAAATCTTAATCCATAAACAAAAAGTATCACCAAAACCAAAGACTTTCAGGACATGCAATAACAATTGATGAGAAATTGAATCAAAAGCTTTCTCAAAGTCAATTGCAGCTAAGAACCCTATGGTACGGTTTAAAGAATGAAAAAACATGTCATCTATCAGGCGTACTGCCTCCCCAATATTTCTAGTTTGAATATATCCAACTTGATCAAAGTGTATTATTTCTCCAAGCACTTCTTTTATTCTTTTAGCTAACACTTTAGACAAAATCTTATAATCAACATTCAAAAGTGTTATTGGTCTATAATTCTTTATGTGGAGATTGTCTTTACCTTCCTTTTCAATAAGTGTTATGACCCCTTGCTTCTGTGAACTAGATAATTCCCCCCTGTCAAAGGCTTCGTTCAAAGCACCCACCAATATTCCGCCCAAAGCCGGCCAAAAAGTACAATAAAATTCTGCTGTAAAACCGTCATTCCCAGGCGATTTATTCCATTTTAATTCTTTCAAGGCATTATAGCATTCTGCATTTGTCATATTACCTTCACAAAAATTTTTATTGTCTTCGCTTAATTTGTGTATATCTCTGAAAAATCCTATTTCGCTAAAATCCACATCATTTTCTTTTGAGGCATATAATTTTTCATAAAAATTCCTTATTATGTTTGATATCTTATTTCTATCTTTTATAATATTCATATCATCATCATGAATTTCACTAATGAAACTTCTCTTTTTATTAGTTTTTAAAAGCTGATCAAAATACTCTATATTCTTTTCCCCTTCTTCAGACCATGGTGCCCGAGATCGCACTTTAACCCCTTGTCGCACAAAGTCGTATAGTTTTTCCAAATCCTTCTTTTTCTCATCTATTTTATCACCTATTGCTTTTGTAGGCGTGTCTAATAATTGATTTTCTAAGTCCCTAATTTCCTCTTCTAATTTCTCAATAGTATTCTTTCTTTTTTTAGCCTTCTCCCTAGAATATTTCATAATAAATTGTCTTAACTTCATTTTAATAAAATCCCATAATATGATTTTATTAGAAATTTGACTTCCCCAGGTTGCCTCTAATTCTTTAATTTCACAGTTCACTTTATCCACAAATTCCTTATCTAAACATAAACTATTATTAAATTTCCAATAGGACTTTCCAAAAGCATGATTAAGTTTAGAATCTCCAAGTGATAGACTAATGCCAGAGTGATCTGGTGTAACTGAGACCAAAATATCACACTTGTTTACAATGCTTTCTAGTGTAGTAGAGACAAATATATAATCTAATCTAGTCTGGACCACTGGGTTTTTCTGCCTGAATGTAAATTGTTTCCTATTTGGGTTTCTTTTCCTCCATATGTCTATCAAATCAAATTTATCCAAGATACCTTTCAACACATCCCTACTTTTAGTTTTTGACACTGTTCTAGAGCCAAAATAATCTAAAGTCATATTCATAAGGATATTAAAATCCCCTCCTATTAAAATTTTGTATCTATCTTCTGCTATGGTAGATAAGGCCCTGTCCAGATCTAAAAAGAATTCACATTGTACCTGTTCTTTGTCCCTTGTTGGAGAATAAACATTTCCTAAAATCATTTTTTCACCTTGAACTAGCCCTTTAATAAAAATATATCTTCCTTCTTTGTCCGCTAAAAGCTGTTCTACTTTAAGATCTAAATCAGCCCCAAACATAACTGCTACTCCTTTGCTATGGTTAGTGCCATGACTAAATACCCCATGGCCACCCCAGTCTAACTTCCATCTGTCCTCTATGTCTGCAGTACTGAATGTTTCCTGAAGGAATACGACACTACTCTTTTTTGTTTTGCACCATTCAAAAACCCTTCCCCTTTTTGTTGCATCTCTTATTCCCCTTACATTAACTGAAGTTAAAATAAAGTTAACAGCCATTTTGAATACATGTTAAGGAGACTAAAAGTACATGCATCATCGCTGGCAGCACAAGCCCTACCTCTGCATAACTCACAACAGGAAATAAGACTACAAGCAGAACCGGACTACCCACCCCATACCTTCCCCTCCCGCATACACACATTAATCCCATCCACATAGTTCCACAGAAAAACGATGTACGTACCGTGTTTAACATGCTCTACCGCACACATAACTTTAAGTGCGAGAGCTTGAGCCCCTCCCCTTCCTCCTTTGAACTAAAACTGCATTCCACGTGTAATTCCAAAATCCTTAATCTAAAATAAATGTACTGGTTGGGTTGTTAGGGTTGGAAATCAACCCTATTAACCCAACATAAAAAAAAAAGCTTATGCATGCATGAGTGTTACTGTATGAAGGAAAAGCTTTAAACAAATGCATGTGTATATTACAATTCCTAAGACACATAACATCAGTAACCACTATTGTTATGCAGGTTACAACAGCTGGAAATTATATCATTGCTTAAGTTAAATTGAAACAAAATCTGCATGCCGTAGAATAACGAATAACATGCCGTAGAATAACGATAATGCTAAAAGGGTACATGCACGCCATGCTATTATCAGACCTCATACTATTATACCATGCATGAATGTGAAAGAAAAAAAAATGCAATCAATCTCCTTTTTTTCCATGTCATTCCAACCGAACTTCGTTCTGTATATGCCCACCAGTAACTACGAGCAAATATCTTGCCTAGAAAATCAGTGCATGATTCAAACTACCATGTATGCAAATGAGCTGGTGACAGAACAATAAGTATCAAGCCTATGATCCTGCCTTCCCCAAATATTTTGGAAATCAACCCTTTTAACCCAATTAAAAAAAAAAAGCTTATGCATGCATGAGAGTTACTGTATGAAAGAAAAGCTTTAAACAAATGCATGTGTATATTATAATTCCTAAGACACATAACATCAGTAACCTCTAATGTTATGCAGGTTTCAACAGCTGGAAATTATATCATTGCTTAAGTTAAATTGAAACAAAATTCTGCATGCCGTAGAATAACGATAATGCTAAAAAGGGCACATGCACGCCATGCTATTATCAGACCTCATACTATTATACCATGCATGAATGAAAAAAAAAATAATGCAATCAATCTCCCTTTTTTTTTTACATGTCATTCCAACCGAACTTCGTTCTGTATGCCCACCAGTAACTACGAGCAAATATCTTGCCCAGAAAATCAGTGCATGATTCAAACTACCATGTATGCAAATGAGCTGGTGACAGAACAATAAGTATCAAGCCTATGACCCTGCCTTCCCCAAATATTTTGGAAATCAACCCTATTAACCCAATTAAAAAAAAAAAAAAAAAAAAAAAAAAGCTTTTGCATGCATGAGTGTTACTGTATGAAGGAAAAGCTTTAAACAAATGCATGTGTATATTACAATTCCTAAGACACATAACATCAGTAACCACTATTGTTATGCAGGTTTCAACAGCTGGAAATTATATCATTGCTTAAGTTAAATTGAAACAAAATCTGCATGCCGTAGAATAACGATAATGCTAAAAGGGTACATGCACGCCATGCTATTATCACACCTCATACTATTATACCATGCATGAATGTGAAAAAAAAAAGAATGCAATCAATCTCCTTTTTTTTCAACGTCATTCCAACCGAACTTCGTTCTGTATGCCCACCAGTAACTTCGAGCAAATATCTTGCCCAGAAAATCAGTGCATGATTCAAACTACCATGTATGCAAATAAGCTGGTGACAGAACAATAAGTATCAAGCCTATGACCCTGCCTTTCCCGATTCCACAAAACATACCCTCATGTACACTCAATACAGTTCTCAGTTATATACCATGAATTGTGAAAAAGGCGATAACTTCTTTTCTTTTCCGTTCTGAAAAAAATCAGCGGTGTGTTTGTCCAAAGTAATCATTATATTTTAGTTAAATATAAATAGCTTGCAGAATAAAATCCGTCCATGATTTATCTAGCCTATATGCAGATAAGCTTTAAACAGAACAATATACATATATTTTTACAGCAGTCAATATCAAGCCTAATCCTGCAAGTCTTCCTTCAAAACATCACCTCTTTTGTACCCAATACAATTCTCATCTGTTAAACCATGATGTGAAAAAAGTGCTTCATTTTCCATGACGTATCAACCGAACCACGGTCTATATACAACACAACTTGTTTAGTAAAATCATTGCATGCACAAATAAGCTTTAAATGAATAATTAATGATCAGCTTGGCAATCCAGAAAACGCAAACATACCCTCAGTTTTGCATCATCCTGTTAATACCACAATGGATTTTACGTATTTTCATTATTTAGATATAAAGTTCCACTATAAATCAACCTTGCCCTTCACATGCGTACTAATGAGTTTTAAGTTCATCCAACATTTTTTTTGTTTGCAATAGTTATAAAACATTGAAATGATACATTGTATAAATTCCAAAATAAGTTGAAATCCACATCCTTCTTTTTTTTTTTTATATAATAAAATGTTGATTTCATTTTGTTACTGTAATCATGTCTTCTTATCAGAGAGAAACAAAAAGAAAAAAAAATTGATAAGTCAATTAGAGCTTCATCTACCTGATTGTCAAAAAGTGAGAAAAGGAAAACAAAAAAAAATTGTCTAGCAAGATCAGTGAATGATTCATCTACCTCATGAAAATGAGACTGTGACAGAAAAAAAAAAAAAAAAAAAATTATGCAGCTCTGTCAAATTAATTCCAACAATGCAATTACAATTATCTCCATATAGGCCTCGTGTACACTCATACTACTGAAACGCGAATGTGAGAAATGCATTCAATTTTTTTTTCAATGCCGTTCTAACTAAACAACAGTTTACTTTCATAATAATCATCCTATTTTAGTATTCTATAACAACTTACTCAATAAAATCTGTTTATGACTCATATACCCCATGCAAAAATTGGGGATAGAAATATCAAGCCTATATAGCCCTGCGAATCTTTCATCAAAACATAATCTCTTTTCCAGTCAGTACAGTTCTCATTACTGTCTTGGCATAGCTGTGTGCCGGCAGTACTTTTCACATAAACCAAGTTCATTTCATGCTCCACTATGTAACTAAAAAAAGATGTCATTTTGATAACTAGTTGACACTATAATAAGAATTTCCGCTACAACATAACATCACGCCATATTGCTTATATGTTGTGATCAGGCACTGATAAATTCATTATCTCTGTATAACTGAAACTCCGATATTCTTCAAAATCTCACAGCATATAGGGTAGCCGTGTACACTCAGGAGGTGATCATTTAAGAATAATAGCCTTCCTTTAACATATCGAAAAACAAATTAAGAATTTACATTTGCACTTCCTCTCCACACAGCTTGAAGCCATATTCCATCATATTGCCCGGGGAAAAATATCCTGGTCCTCTCAACATTGCAGATAAATTGCAGAGATCCCACGTAGTCCTATGCTGTTCTTCTCTTCTGTTTTTTTTTTTTTTTTTTTTTTAATTTCATCGCGCTGTATCTCCTTTGTATCATTTGCGACCACTATGATGAATTCATTTACTTCCACTTCTCCTTTGTCATTTATGAACACCAGTGTAGACCTGTCTAATTCCCTCCTTCCATGTTCTCCTCTGGCCTGTCTGGCAAACTCTCCACGAAGTTCCTCTGTTTTGCTATCGGCAGCCATATTTTGTCGACGAACAATTTCGCAGGTTCAGATCTAGAGAAATAAGCCAGCTTTCCCGCCTTTCTCGCTGCAAACAGAACCGGCATTTGTGCTTGTCTTGACCTTCTTATGCGCAAGGGAATGTCCTCCCTGATTGACATTTTTGTTCCTTTCAGATTTTTTGCATTCCGCATGATGTTTTCTCTGTCGGCGTATCGCACGAAACGTGCCTTGATAGGGCGTGGCCTCGATGTCGCTGCCATTCTATGCACCCGCTGGTACTCTATTCTATTAGCTTCCTCTTCAGTCAGTTTGAGTGCTTTTTGGTAAAAATCCTTCATAACTAACCTTATGTCTTCACCTTCCTTCTCCGGTAGTCCCATGAAGATCAGATTCTCTCTTGCCACATACGTAGACAGCTTATCGATTTCCATTTGCAGAGCCGATTCCTTTTCCACCACTTTCGCTTCCATCACCTTCAGTTTTTCCTTCGTTTCTTCTAACTCTTTACTTTGATAGGCCATGGCTTCTTTCACATCTTTAAATTGTGACTCAATCTGTTTCATCTGTCCTTTCAAACTGGCTTCGAAAGATGAAAACTTTTCCTCCAACCTTTCCGTTTGCTGCTCCAGCAGCCTTCGAATGGGGGGAAGCAGACTGACATCAGGGCTCGGCGGGGAGCCGGCTTCAGCCCGCGGTCTTTTCGAATTTCCTTTCCCACTATTACGTGAAGTACTCGCCATGCTTTATGCACTGGTTGGGAGAGGCTCAAGAAAACACGTCTTCACACACCCATAACCAATACAACAATCACACACACACACACACACACACACACACACACACACACACACACACACACAGACACTCCCCTTCTCTTTGTGCATATAAATCTCTCACTCTCTCTCTGTTTGTATGTCTTACTACCTCTCTTTGTCACTCTCCTTCCCTATCTCTCGACCTTTCCCCATCTCTCTCCTTCCATCTATCTTTCTGTCTCTCTCTCTCTCTCTCCCTTTTCCCTTTCTCTGTCCTTCTGTATCTCGCTTTCTCACTTTCTTTTTTCTGCCTCTCTATCCCTCATTTCCCTCCTTTAATCCACAAACTCACCCTCACTCTCTGAAAACAACAATGTCAAAGAAATACGAAAGATATATTGTTTCATTTTCAACATTATATATTTTTCAAAAAAAATAATGAAGATGTAAAAAAAGATTAACAGAACATCATTTATAATAACAATGATGAATAAATTAATAAATAAATAGAAAATAAATAAACAGATGAAGGACAGTACTTATCGTTTATGCACATTAAGTACAGAGGTCATGACGTAAATGATAATGAACATAATGAACGTAATTTATCATATTGCTTAATGATGGTAATGCTAAAATTCTGATCTGCAACATCAATTATGTTAAAAAACGCATTTCGACATCAATTTTACTATAGGCCTATATGTAGCACCTGAAATATGTGTTTTTAAATGAAATAAACTCTACCTGAATTATCTTCTTCGACGTATTTTTCATTGTCTTGATACATGTATCCCAATGTTTTTTATCAATCCTACACTGCAGATTACATTTTAGGCTAGTTGTGAAATAACTATCATATTGAATTGCATCTTGAGATCGAATTTTGCTTATTGAAATATCCAACCGTAAGAGCGGCTCTCAATAAACGTCAACCCATTACAAATCACTTCCAAATTCTTGCATCGTGAGGAAACTTCTTGAGCAATTTTTTCTTTTATATTCTGTGATATTCACACAACTACATGTTTTAGTCCTGCAAAACTGAGTATAATCATGATAAGCGGGGTTTTTTTGGGGGGGGGGATTTGTTCTCAAAAGACGAGACAGTATAAATTGTAAAACTTGTATACTCAGTCCCTGTGCGATTCTCACAGTTACAAATAAATATAAATACAATTGATTACAGTAAAACCTGTATATAAAGACCATGGTTTATAGAGCTCGATTGTCTATAAAGTCCACTCGACTTAAATCCACTTAGAACAATTTGCATGAAATCACACCTATCTCTAAAGACCGCCTGTTCAAAAAGGATGCCTTGTCCTTTTCCCCACGGAGTGGTCTCTATAGGCAGGTTTGACCGTCCGTGTAGGCGTTCCTTCAAAGCACACTGTCCTCACATTTATCCTTCGATGTTTAGGGCGAGGTCCTCATGCTCAGGCTCGCTATGGAATAAATGAGAGATAAATGGTAACCATGGTGATTAAACATCCTACATACATGGCATACATCATTTCATATACAATTGATTACTTCATTTACCCTTTCGTGGTTTAGTTGTTTCGCTTGCGTTCTTTCTACATCATTTCCCCTTTTCTTCTACAGTAACGTCTGGTGCTGCTTATCATGTAAATTAGTGTCTGAATTTGTATGTTTACAAATGCTTCGAACATACCATCACTAAAAAACGTATCAATATCTCACATTTTTAAGTAACAACGAACTAATTAAGTTCAAAAAGATTACTTAACAGCCTATATCATCATTGAGGCTTAATGATATATTCATGAATAAAATCCTGATAATTATCTCTGGCATAAATGATGTGGGTCCAGAGCAGGGGCTCATACCGGTGCCCTAAAGGTCAATTAATTGTGAGACGACCCCCCCCCCCGCCCCCCACGATGAGTTGGACACATGGGATGAGTATTAAGCACATCTACAACATACCGCTGCAGGCCCCGTCGCTCTTGTACACTAGCTTTGCGTTGCCCAGGTTGCACGCTGCGTGTCTCAGCTCACACAGATTGCTATAGGTGGTACCGTCCGAGCCGCACACGGCCTGAGTGCGAGAGATGAATGACGGGCAGGTGGAACACATAGGTCCCAGGAGGCCCCCTATAAACACGCAGACAAAATAAATGAACACTTTTTTCCATTGCGTGCCAGACACACTGCCTTTCTATTTGATCTGTGTATATCATTTGTGAACAAATGCGACAATGCGACAATTTTGAGCCTGATGTGAAGCGAATAGCTACTTTTCTGAATACAATAATTTGTATTACTTATAACATAGTACCTTACTGATGACTTCGTGTAATCGATATTTTTTAGCATATTCATGAAAGTCCTCTCCATGTTTGGTGAAAATTGTGTGCATCGCTCAACATGAAGCATAAAGAGGCTTTTGAGTTAAAAGTTTGTGCATTGTTGAATTATCCGCGTAAGGTCAACTGGTGAGTGGTGATTCATATAGCTACTTTTTTGCCCTGTTTTGTCTTTTGCGACTATTTGGATGATTGTGATGATATCATTCATGATATGACATGAGTAATATTGTTTTATATCCCTTCTATGAATATTCATGAGTATTCTAGGAACGTGATTGATCAATTGGTGCTCGAAGAGCTCCGGATAGTTTTCACTATTTTTTCCTGGGGAGGACTGCGCATGCTCTATTTACTATTTTCTTCCTTGGGACTACTGCGCATGCTCTCTACCTGAGCGGGCGTAAATAAGTGCGCATGAATCATAGAGTTATACGTATTTAACTCTATGGCATGAATGCAGTGCGCGGATGTTGCGCATTTACCTGGGATGAACCGATATCGAGACAGAGAAAAAAAAAGCGACATACAACCACATAATGTTACCGAAAGTTTTACTATTTTCTAAATATTATTTATTAGTATTTTTGTTCTGTTATTGTTTTACAAAAGGGATATAAAACAAATATACCAAGCATTGAGTTCGAAAGTTTAGTGAAAATTATCCATCTTCTGAGGGACTGGCATAAGTTACTATTTTTTCCTCGGGGGCTTCACCCCTCGGAAAAATAGTTCTATGCCACTCCCTCCTCAGATCGATAATTTCCACTATACAATCTCACAGCTTGGTATATTTGTATAATATCACGTAATACCTGGTCTATCCTCGGGAGCTTGGTTGAGTGCACCGCAGCCAGCGGCACCACCATCACCGCCATCGCCGCCATCACCACCGCAGTCACCTCCATTGCCATCACCGCCGTCGCCACCGTCACCGTCGTCATCATCGCCATCATCGCCACCATCCCCATCATCGTCACCATCACCATCACCACCGTCACCGCCATCACCACCATCTCCATCACCACCATCTCCATCACCACCATCGCCGCCATCACCATCGCCGCCATCACCATCGCCACCATCTCCACCATCTCCACCATCGCCATCACCATCACCAGAACCACCACCGTCGCCGGCGGGTACTGGAATGTAGACTGGTTTCTCGACGATGACAACTTTTGTTTCAACTTCGGCTGCAACGTTTCCTCCAGCGTCCCCACCGTCATTTCCGCCATTACCTCCACCATTTCCACCACCACCACCACCACCGCCATTACCACCACCTCCATTACCTCCACCTCCATTACCACCATCTCCCCCATCACCACCATCGCCTCCATCCCCACCGTCACCCCCATCGCCACCGCTACCATCTCCTTCTTCGCTGCTCTCAGACGAGCTGGAGCTTGATCCACCACCGCTCCCCCCTCCGCAGTCTCCACCACTACCTCCATTACAGCCACCATCACCATCACCATCACCACCAGCATCACCCCCATCGCCATCGCAACCACCTCCATCGCATCCTCCACCGTCTCCCCCATTGCCACCACAGTCACCTCCGCCATCACACCCGCCGTCACCACCGTCACCGCAATTCCCACCGTCGCATCCGCCGTCCCCGCCGTCTCCACAGCCGTCGCCGCCGCATCCACCATTACCGCCGCAATCACCCCCGCAACCACCACCATTGCCACTTCCGCAATCACCGCCACCGTCACAACCGCCATCGCCCCCTCCATCTCCACCGTCTCCCCCACAGTCGCCGCCACAGTCACCATCACCACCACCACCATCTCCGCCGCCGCAATCGCAACCGCCGCCATCACCGCCATCACCGCCGTCGCCGCCGTCGCAGCCATCCCCACCGTCACCTCCGTCACATCCATCCCCCTCCTCGCTACTGCTGCTGCTTCTCCGATTCCGCATCGCTAGAGAGAGAAAAAAAACCTAACTTGTCAACGTGGCACACGAGGAATCAGCATTGCACGAAATAAATGTTCCAGTCTAATGTACCAAAGAATCAACAGATATGAAAATAAATAAACAATCTGAATACGAGAGGTGTTTAATCTTTGAGCTGTTTTGACATTCCGTTTAATTTCTTACAATCAAAATATGTACACTCTATGCATATTATTTCCACACCGAGCGTGTAAACATATTCTACAGTTCTCTCATGTGGACAATTAGCATTGTTCATGTTATTTGTTAGCCTTTCTAATGAACAGAACAATAAGTTCAATATTGGCATTAACCGTATGTGTGCCACACGTGCCCTTTTCACAAGAAATACATACAAATTCCATAGAGCAGCAGTTTATCTGGTGCACAACGTGTTAAGACCGTTTCACGTACCTGGAGAACCAACGGATAATCCTAAGAGAAGGAATAAAGCAGCAATACAAAGCCACGATCGCCCCATGATTTATAGTTGGTGTCTACAATGAAAAGAAAAAGAGATGTATGGTGATTACGTTGTTTCGCGAAAATACGTACGATTATACAAAAGTTGTTTCAAGTACTGTATGCACTATATTCATGACATTGTTCATATCAAAACCCATTGTGTGACTTTCACCGTGATTATATAAAAACTAATACAATTACGTGTTTTATTAAATCTACTATGAAAATGTTTAAAAGAGTTTGGTTAGTCATATACAAGTATTACTAGTGCAATATGATTCTAATAGAATAGCACAATGTAAAGTATAAAGAACTATTTCAAAATCGTACTTGGAAATTGCACACGAGTCATATCAACTTCTTAGAATAACATGAATGATATATAGCCTATTAGCTGTAATGCTAAAAAGTGACATATTACATTCGAAGTCATTTTTCACGTTCTCTACGATGGTGTATAATGTTTACCTCAAATATTCGTCTGGCTCGTCTTCAGATTGAGTTGGTTCGGTTTTTTCTCTCTTATTTGGCTGGTTCCTTCTCCGAGCTCTCTGAAAGCGAGACTGATGCCTTCTGAGTACCAAACACTCGCTATTTATACATGTCACTTCCTTTTCTCTCCTCTTATTTCAAACAAAGTAAATTTATTAAACACCCAATGTAATCACTCATATTTTCATCAATAGTGATTAATCCCTAGCTTGACAGGACTGCAATTATTCTCCCGGTCAGATATACCGGATATGGATTAATTGCACAAATGGTCAAAGACCGATTTAATGAGAACAATGAAAAGTAAGGTTCCCCCTTACATTAATCGCATCTAAGGCTTATTTACTATGTGCGCTAAGCATAGACGATGAACGGGCAACTCGTTTCTTAATCTAATTCTTGACATCCGCTCGATTTGATAATGTCCAGTTCATTTCAGTGAGGGTGTACATTAATATTACACGTGAATGTGTTCACTTCCTTTTCCCTTAATCGGTGAAAATGTCGCGGGCAAAAAAGGATTAAAGAAATTGCTAATGTCCAGGGAGTGGCACGTTTTTGACAAATGCATTGATTAAGTATCATGATTTGGTCCGATATATATATATGTTTATAGTAGACTCAATCTCAAGAAAGAAATATTTCAGGCTTGTACCGTACAGCGACGACACAGTCCTGGCAGTCTACCAAAGGCTTTGTTAATTATACATTCGTTTCTGCTATTCTTGCTCTATTACAAAAATGTGCTATAAAACTACTGAGTTACAGTTCACAAAATATTTGCATCATGCCGTATTATCTTCGCTAGGTTTTAATACTAGTATCTAATAACTAATACTGGGATCTGTGAATCACAAATTATATCTGTCTGCGTTTAGAAAATTGGACACTTACGATATTTGGAAGCATACTGTGTGTAATACAAGGTTGGAATGATTCAGAAAAAAAAGTTGCTTAGGAAACTGACTGCATTGATGCAACAGCTAAGCATTTCACGGGTAATCGACGAATATTGTGTTTTGTCTCTGGTTATGTTGTCTTCATCTAGCACATTGCAAAAATTAAAATAATGGTACACCCATCCACAGACACAAATTCAAAAACAGACGCATATCTCTAAGTCTAGTTTGCAGTTCAATTTATTCCGTTTTTCCAGACTGTTTGATTCAAAGTATCAGATGTATACATTTTGGTCTAGAAATAGCAGCTTCCTCTTGTCTGTACCACACGTTAGGGAGAGTTTGGGAGGAACCAGAGAGTAATTAGATTACCTCGAGACCTACTGATTAAACTTACTGAACAGCCTGAGGGACAGGCTAGCCAGCAAACACGAAACGTTTTCAAAACGTTTTTTTTTTTTAAGTCCTGTACGTCTTCGTCCTAAATAAACGTTTTTAAAGCGTTTATATAACGTTAAAGTTTGGACTTTATTTTCAGGTGTTTGAGAACCTTTCAAAAACGTTTTTGGACGTTACAAAATTAAACGTTTTGTTTAGGACGTTTACAGAACGTTTTTGTTAGGTCCTTTACGTCTTCGTACTCAGATGCTCATAAATATTCATGCATTCATTAGGCGTATTGATTTGTGTAAATACTTTTTGTACATTTCAATAGATAAACGGCACAAAATATTTAAGCATACATTCCAATAAACATTTAGACATTTAGACATTACAACAATAATTGCCGCCTAATTGAGTGCAGACAACAATAATTACAACAAAATATTCATCTTTACTTGTACTAACCAATAGTTTTTTTTTTAGCATATTACCGTAGTACATATATGGAAGTGAGTGTGTTAAAGTTACGATAGGAGTAGGGTAAGGTAAGATAGGATTAGGATAGGTTTGATATAGGGTTAAGGTTTTGTGTGCGTTTATATCCATGTCTGTTTAATCATGTGAGAAAATGTTCCACTATAAGTAAACTTTTTTTTCAAACTGGTCATAAAACGAATGTTTTAGACGTGTTTTAAAGGTTTTTTAAATGTTCTTAAAACGTTTGTAGAACTTTTGGACGTTTAGAAAACGTTCTATAAACGTTCCAGACATATTTTAAAAGGTTTTCTAGACGTTTTAAAAACGTTTTTTAAAGGTTTTCTGCACGTTCTAACAACGTCCACAGAATGTTTTTGAAAAGGTTTTTGTACGTCTCGAGTTTCCAAAAGGTATTTAAAGGTTTCTTTAGGTTCTTTAAACGTTTCAAAACGTTTTTAAAACGGGCAATAAAATGTTTTTAAAACGTCTAAAACCTACAACATTTTGACATTCATAAAACGTTTTTAAAACGTTTTTTTTTTCTTGTTACCTGGGTAAGTGTATCTGACCATGATCCGCGATATTTGAAGTTAATGACAACTTTAAAAGGCCATCCTATTATGTACGCAGATTTAATACAAAACTTTCAAACGTTTTAGTACTTTATTAAAGTTTAGTTATTCTTGTTACTTGTTGTAGTGGCATATATTCATTGATATTATGCGTATATATATTTATACTTACATTTAATCACCTAGGTTTGTGTGAATTTTGTAATGATTTACGAGTATACAAAAAGAATATGTGTTTATTCCCTTTGAAAGTCATGATTTTCTTAAGGGCGATCCACCTCATAAGTGACAGTAAATAAGTATAAAAATCATACGAACTTCGTAGACTACCGAGTTATTACCATTGACACTATGTAATGTATCTAGATTTCGCCGTTTAACGGACAGTTATTTTCTTGCAAACCGAGAATAAATGTCGTTATCTATTTATATACATGATATAGCGATGTGAATGTATGGAGTTCCATGTGCATCAAATGTATTCCTTTAGAAACTGACAAATTAAGATTTTTGCGTGGTGATGCAAACATCCGGATTGAAAAAAGGGTGTGTGTAGCTAGCCGCACATACTATGCATGTAGGCACATATCAAACTGATTACATATACGCAACTCCTTTTCATGTTCTTGAAAATGAAATTGATTTCCGTTATCTTGTACAGCCTACTTCTCATGCTATGCACAGTATATGGACTGAATAGGTCAGTGTTTAGCATTTCTTGAGAATTCAGGCCTAAAACTCAGTTGTTGTTTTGTGTAACCATAATCGTTAATGACATCATTGGCACTAGCTATCTCTTTTTCTCTATCATATGACACTGTATGATGTGTTTGACCGTGTAACACTTATATGACAGCCACGTTCCTTAACACTCTCATTACCAGTGGCACACAAATGTGTACAAACTAAATTACATTTTCATTGCTTGGGACTTAAAAGGTTAATTTAATTTGACCTCCTTGTTGTAATGTATGACATAATCATATGTGTCCAGCCTGCCAGCTGGGTAGTTTGTTTGTCCATTTGTCATCTTCATTCCTTTTGTTTTGTGATTTGTGTCAATGTGTTCATGTTGATGTACCCATCTCGACTTTAATTTGTTCATACTTTATCCACTTTATAGCTGTTGGCCCCTTCTCTTGGGATGTTTAAAACATTGATTATTTTGTGCTCAAAATAAATCCTGCATTATCATCATCATGGAGTATGGTTAAATCTGTTTTTCTCCATCGTCTATGTCCATGACCATGTTTTCTCGTCCCCTTCCCCTTCTCTCTTTATCTCGCTTATACCCTCTTTCTTTCTTTTTTATCCAATCCGACGTTCATTTTCTCTTTCTTTCCGTGTATCTTTCTCGTCTTTACCGTGTTTACCTGTTTCCCCCTACCCCCCCCCCCCCTCTGTCGGTCTGCCTCTCTCGCCATCTCTCTCTCTCTTTATCTCTCTCTCTCCCTCCCTCTCTCTCTCTCCCTCTCTCTCTCTCTCTCTCTTTCTCTCTCTCTCCCTCTCTCTCTCTCTCTCTCTCTCTCTCTCTCTCCCTCGTGTGTATGCCCATCGCGTCAAACCTCTGAAGAAACACACACTTTAAGTAATATATAGTTCGATGCAAAATATATTTGCCAACAAACATAAATATGATAAATAGAATAATTAATAGCACATGATTGGTGTTTTTTCAATATACAAAAGTCTTTACGTTTAACGTGGATATTTAACATTGTGGCATGGAATGAAAAGTACTCATTAAAATTGAAGCAAATTATTCAAAACATTGCATATTCATTTTGAGATACAATTTTAAAAATCGTGGGTCATTCATATATGACCTAAATATGACATGAGTTATTTCAATCACTCCCTTATACTCATAACATTTATTTATTTAAGGTGTAGAATATTCATGATATGAACATGGTTAAGAAGATTAAGCAATGCCAGTTCAAAACTGCTCTCGAAAATGATTGCGGAAAGCCTGACTAAGAAAATTTATGTTACACTTGAGCTTGCAACATTACACATTAAAACATGTATTTCCGTGAAATCAGTTATCCCTCGAATAAGTGGCATCCCGTTGACGCATTCCATTTATCACCACATATCCAACCAATTTCGTTGATTATCTTAATATTATTCCGTCAGTAAGGATTTGGGTAGTTAGGTGCATGAGTTGAACTGCGTGCGTTGTTTTTCTCTCCGTGATCTGTATGTGCAGTTTCGGCTCTGTGCGTCGAGCATATGTGCCGCTTGCCTACGCAGTCTGTTGATGCAAAAAGAAGAACAGTGCTATGCGTTTAGAAACATTTTTGCACAAAATTCAACATAAAGCCAACGTTTGTACGTTGACAAAAGTAAGAAGTTATATAACCATGAACTTCATTTGTGTTCTTTGTTTGATATTGTTCTTAATTCGTGATTTCAATATTTCAGAGATCATATGACATATCCAATGCAAAAATGATTTTAAAACAGTAATATTAAAATTTGATTTCGAGTAGTCTTTTTGCCTTTACGGAGGGTGCCTGGCTTGCTTGAATTATGTTTGACTAAATCACATTATTCACCCAGAAAAATATATTTGGTGGTGGGGTGATAAATAAGTTGTATTTTACGGTCACCACGCACTGGAAATTATTTATCCAACTATCGGATAAAGTCATGTCAGCGAGGGACGAAACTATATACATGTGTACATGTATATAGATATGTATGACAAAGATGCTTTGAGCTGTACTTCTATTGCTGCAAAACCTAGGTGTGTATGATGCAAAAGACATCCGTGATGGGCATTTACACGTTTACACGGTGTGGGAATTCTAGCAACGCAGCAGAATCGCCTTTGTATTTGTGTATCGCTACAAGTAGCAACGCAGTAAGTAAGCTTTAATAAGAGAAAAAAACATTAAAGAAACAAATAATCAAGGTTTGTGAGAAATCCGTCAGGGGATAACAGAGAAAAGAATTTTCAAATTCTTGATTTTGTGAAGTCAATTGCAGCATACTGTGCAATAAGTTGTGTAACAATTCTTTTAAAAAATGTAAATTTTCTGAAAAGGATTCATTATAATACCATGATCATGATGATACCTGTGCATTTGATTTGCCATTAGACACATGTTTCAACAAATACACATCTCCGTGAAAAAAAATGTATTCCTTCATCAAAAAATAGAAAAAGGTCAATCTATAGGATCAAAAGGGCATGTAACATATAAGAGAGCAATTCGCATGTGACATCACAATTTTTTTTTTTAAATCATAACTGTCTTTATCCCTTAACGGATTTTCGTCAAACCTTCACTAATATGTTAATTTGATTTTTTTTTCTTCTACTCAACAAAGACAAATTTAACTTCAGTGTCGACTTTCCCTTGACGAGACGCAATAGGTGAGGATGTACTTACTCTGCTGCTGCACGCTCCTTCTGAGATGAGCTTGAGCTTCTGAGCTCCTAGCTTGGTGCCCTCTTTGCAGGAGGCTTCACGGAGAGCGCACAGGTTTGCGTACGTGGTGCCGTCCGACCCGCATACGGACTGGGTCCGGGAGATGAAGGCGGGGCAGGTGGAGCAGGCGGAACCCATCAGACCATCTAAGGGGGAGAGGAGGGAGGAGGGATGGTGAAGGACGGAAAATCAGATATTGTTACTTTCATGTACACCGTCCTTCTCATGTATTTAGTGTGAGAGTGTCGAAGAAGAAGGAGGAGACGAATAAGAAGAAGAAGAAGAAGAAGAAGAAGAAGGAGAAGGAGAAGAAGAAGAAGAAGAAGAAGAAGAAGAAGAAGAAGAAGAAGAAGAAGAAGAAGAAGAAGAAGAAGAAGAAGAAGGAGAAGAAGAGAAGAAGAAGAAGAAGAAGAAGAAGAAGAAGAAGAAGAAGAAGAAGAAGAAGAAGAAGGAGAAGAAGGAGAAGAAGAAGGAGAAGAAGAGAAGAAGAAGAAGAAGAAGAAGAAGAAGAAGAAGAAGAAGAAGAAGAAGAAGGAGAAGAAGGAGAAGAAGGAGAAGAAGAGAAGAAGAAGAAGAAGAAGAAGAAGAAGAAGAAAAAGAAGAAGAAGAAGAAGAAGAAGAAGAAGGAGAAGAAGGAGAAGAAGAGAAGAAGAAGAAGAAGAAGAAGAAGAAGAAGAAGAAGAAGAAGAAGAAGGAAAAAAGAAGAAAAAGAAGAAGAAGAAGAAGAAGAAGAAGAAGAAGAAGGAGAAGAAGAAGGAGAAGAAGGAGAAGGAGAGGAAGAAGACGACGAAGAAGAAGACTTTCATCATATCACCATAGTACAAATCAATGGCAGATTTTCGATTTGCTGCCAATATCAGTTTAAATGCAATTTGCGATATTTGTCTTAGCTCTTACGAAGGCAATGTCTTACCTGATCCACCATTGCTTCCTCCACACCCGGCACCATTGCCATCGGCACCACAGTCACCTCCGTCACCACCATCACCATCACCACCATCATCATCACCACCATCGCCTCCATCACCACCATCACCGCCATCATCACCACCATCACCGCCATCAGCGCCATCATCACCGCCATCGCCACCGTCACCTCCATCGTCGCCACCATCTGCCCCCTCGTCGTCATCATCCCCATCATCAGCGGGTGCTGGTATCGGGATGTAGACGGGCTTCTCGACGACGTGGAACCTAGGAGCTTGTGGAGCGGGTGCGGGCGCGGCTGCGGGCGCGGGTGCGGGAGCGGGCGCTAGTGCGGGAGCGGAGGCGACATTGGTTTGAGTTTTGGTCTGGATCTGTGTACCACCACCTCCGCAGCTCCCACCGTTGCCATCGTAGCCACCGTCACCGCCATCGCAATCGCCGCTGTCCTCTTCGCTGCTGTCGGAGTCAGAGTCAGAGTCGGAGTCGCCATCACTGTCACTGTCGCTGTCACTGTCGCTATCGCTGTCACTGTCCCCACAGAATCCGCCATCTCCACAGTCGCCATCACCGCCATCACCACCACACTCACCGCCGCAATCACCATCTCCTCCGTCTCCATCCCCGCATCCTCCATCACCACCATTGCAACCATCATTTCCACCGTCATTGCCATTGCCGCCATCACCGTCACCATTGTCACCATTCCCACCATTACCGCAACCCCCATTACCGTCGCAACCACCATCACCATTACCACCATTACCGCAATCCCCATTACCGTCGCAGCCACCGTCACCGCTATCACCATCACCGCCATCACCACCGTTACCACCATTACCACATCCCCCATTGCCGTCGCAGTCACCATCTCCACCATCACCACCACCATCCCCACCATCTCCCCCATCACCGCAATCTCCTCCACAGTCTCCGTCACCACCATCACACCCGTCCCCACCCCCACAACCACCCGACTCCTCGCTGCTGCTACTGCTGCTGCTTCTGCGCTCCCTCCCCGCTGTTAGATGAAATAATTATATGACAAATCATATATTAAAATACACAAGGAACAGAAAACACTGTCGAGGTAAAATAAAAGCTGAAGCTTTTGGCAAAAGCCCTTAGTAAAATAAATAACTTTTCCGGCATTTCATTTATTTTGACATCATATGTTTTTCCCCGAAAAGTGAAACAAGTTTGGAGTAATGAATGCATTTTAATTTAATGTAGCTATAAATCATTTTGAATCCCAGCACTATTTGCCAATTTAAAGATGTGTTTCGTGTGTTTTTACCCTGGATTCGAATCTCTTAATTGATTTCATCCAATTTCACACTGGGTGACAAACAAACAAATCGTATTTATTATGAGCAACATGTATATCAATACGATATTATACCTAAAAATATATATTGTTCTCTATTCCACAATATGTTATACATGATATAACAAAACTTCATAATTTGATGTATTTCCACCTTAATTTGAAGAAAAATGTGGTAATTGTAGGTAGAGTTTCCGAATAAACGTGTTTCCTTACCTGGTGAGGCGACACACAATGCTGCCACCATCATGACTACGGCCAGAAAGAGCCAGGCTCTATTCATTGTAAGCTTAATCATTCTGTAGAAAGGACGAAAAAAAAATAATAATAACTGAATCTAAGCAAACATCGTTAGGATTATTCAGAGAAACGGGTCACCGAGACCAGTAACTCGGGCACTTTTTCGCTTATGAGATTGTAACCGTGCAAAATGTATATTTGGTAAAATGGAATGCTTAGATGGACTATCAACCGGAAGAGAAATCAGGGGAAGGGAGGCAGAGACGATTTCTGATGTAGTTGTTCGGAACACACCCACATTTTCACGACTTCCCGATTTCAAAATACTTTTTAATGACTGACTGATACGTTGAACATATTAAATGTCCTTGTGCAATAAGGATCCAGACCGTTTCCAACACATTATACTAGAGTATCTAAATGTTCATGTATTTCGATGCACAATTCTGCAAGGTAATTGATCCGTATGGCTTACCTCTTAACACGTAGAAACGGGATAATGTTCGTAGGAAGCTGAATTTCCTCCTTCGAAGTTGCGTATGTCACTTGTGGTGTATTATCTTGACTCGGAGGCTGCGCTGATGTTTTAGACTGGCAGAACCTCGCATATTTATACTATTCAGCTGTCTTAAATCCCTTCTTGAACTTTAAAATGCTTTCAGATACCCATAGGATCATTCTTATGTTACTAAATGAAATAAATAATGGAACAGTATTATGTGTGATACGTAAGACGGCTTTCATTAGTACCCCCATCGAAATGATTTGGAGATTAAGACGTGTGGCAATGTCCACTGTTTTGTGTTGATTAAATTTTTACTCCAATGGAATAACGAGATGGTGTAGAGTTATTTCAACAAAGATAGCTACATGTACAGTACATTGAAAATCCCTTAAAGAGCCCGTTGGATTAGTCATGCAGAGATTAAAATAAGTCACAGAGAATTTACAAAGTTGTGATCTTACGCTACATCGTACCATACATACAGTACACTTAACATGCTTAACATGTCAGCCAAAATATTGATTGTTGGATTAATACGTGAATGATCATTAATCCGTCATTTGACTTGCAAGATTTGTCACGACATCACACTCTTTGACCAAATGATAAACGACATTCGATATGGCACTCTTAAGATATCAAATCAAATATATAATTTCCATAGACTATATACATGCCCGCCGATTACAGAAAAGCACTCGTCTCAATGGTCTCAGCGTGCTACGTGCTTTTGATGCGGTGTTCAAAAGAAAGCCGTCAACATTGAAACATGTTTATAATTGATTGCTTCCATATCACATAGTTCAGCTAATTAAATACATCCTGGGTGGAGCGCAGCAATGCGGACAAGTTTCCTGCTGAAATACAAAATTGTCATGGGTATGTTTGAACCTGGGACCTCGAGATCTTCAGTCACCATTCACAGGCGCGATACCACGACACTTCGACTGGAAGCTGTAAACCAACAATATCCATCTCAGTTTGAACAATTGTGCAACTTCCGTTAAATGCAATTAAAGGAGAGTTTTGGAAAATGACTTTGAATTGCATATTTTCTCACATCATATAAGGTGTCATATTAAAGGGGGTAAAATTTACTACAAAATGGTATTATATTTAGAGGTTTTTCGAGTGGTTTTCGTGGCACATTTGGGCATTTCATATGATTTTTGACAATTTTCCTCCAAACTGTGAATTTGTATAGATTTCACGTTTCTTTATACTTCAAAAATTCGCCTAATAAATATAAACTTTTTTCATTCATTTGCAGGATGGAGGACGCTATCCTTACTACTGGGTGTATGCCTAAAATTTCTTTGTAAATTGAAATTACCCCAGAAAGCCCTTTCACTAAAATCTAGCCGAATTTTCCCTACGGCGGACTACTCATGAATATTGATGAGTCAGGTTAAATGAGACTAGTTTTCGTGTCTTGACCGGTGAGCTGGAAATAGCTTGCCTAGTTAAGTCGCTGCCCGATAAGCAGTAGATTGCAGGTTCAAATCCCGTCTGGTTCCAAGATTTTTGTCTTACTTGTTTTCATTCATTTACAGGATGGAGCACGCTCTCCTTACTACTGGGTGTATGCCTAACATTGTTTTGTAAATAAAAATATAAACTCGTTGCCAGGATACATCTTAAATAATCTTGAAAAAATACAGCGTCAGTCTGTTAGCGTTTATCATGTTTATTGTGATTATAATCACACTCCCTTTGTATCCAGTGGGAACCTCTTTGTTTATTTCGAACTGTACTGTAGGGAGCATGTTTATCACTCAGCTTAAGAAAATCCGATTTAAATTTACATATACTTTGCCAATATTTGGGAAAGTTTGCGACCTTTTACTAACTCATGGTAAAGTACCAGGGAATCTGTGTAGCAAACCCTATAAAAAGGGTGCGCAACCTTCCTCAGCTTTCAGATTTGTTATCAAGATAGATTTTCAGAATATGGAAATGAATTTTTGCCAGGAAGGGTCCCAACGTGCTGCTTTCCTGGAAAAACTGCTGCGACAACCAGGGATGTGTTGTGGAAGGATATAAAACAACTTTCTTTCTTTGAACCCATGTGCCAAGTCGCTGAAAAGTTATGTGTTCTCAACGGGTGCTGTTCAGGTGTTTGAACAATTATGAACGTGATTGTGTGGCAACGGCTTCTCAGAGAGAACAAAATAATTGTACAGTCTCATTTCGCTTGTCCGTTCTGTTAATGGAATTAATACTTCCATGAGCATAACAGGTATCAGCAAACACAAATAAACAAGTTTACCAAGTAAAATATCTCCGCTTCACGCAAAGGTACACAAAAACCATTCATGGTAATACACAGCTCAATATATCATGTTGAGAATGGTTGAATCCGAAAAATGCACAAGATGTCAGAAAGTGAAGAAATTTGTCAATTTTGTAAGTAATACAAATATATTCTATGTCAGATTGTAGTAATAATTCCTCATTACTTACGAAATAAAAGCAGAGTAAAGGATCTGTCATGATCTACCCTTAACTTCCTTATAGTTTCCAAACAAATTTGTCAAAAAAAACTTCTAGAGACAAATGGGCGATTAAAGAAATTTCTTTTCAAGTTGACAACAGCTACAACAGCTAAAGGTTGGCCCAGCACATGGAACATCAAAGCATTGTCACGATTATGGAATGCTTTTGAAATTCATGAGCACGCTTTAGAACCCATTCAGTTGTTTGAATATATTATGCTCGAGTTTCTTCTCATTCCTGCTAACACTTTTGAAAAATTCTTAAAAATCAGTGTCAACTAAAATCGAGCTGAAATTGACATATCACAATGTCAAGTATGTAAAAAAAATGAGACAGTTTTTGTGACATTTCATTGATTACTCTTTTGTAATAATTCCTGGAATATTCGATAAGATTTTCACTTTGGGGTAAATTTGGAGCTATACATTTGTGTGTATCAGAAGATTAATTCAGAACACAACAATGACCATTGTGCATCACACATGTCAACCCACAACTTCTTTTCTGCCAGAAGCATAATACATTATTAATGACACTATGATTGCGTCAAGTAAATAATCCAAAACAAAATAATGACCAATGTGCATCAAAGATTTCAACCCACGTCTTATTTTCTGCCAGAATTAAGCATCATGCACTATTAATAATACTGTTGATTGACAGGTGTGATACATAATAGTCATTAATTGTTCTTTGAATGTTTCCATGGTGAGAGTGTACTCATAAATATTATTTAGAAAATAGTAAAACTTTCGGTAACACCATGTGGTTGTATTCTCTCGGATAATTGGCCCACTTATAGGATGAAGAAAGGAAAGGAAAGTGAAAAGTGAAAAAAGGAGAGGTGAATTTTTATATTTTTTATAACAATTACACAAGACTATTTTTTAAGCTTTAGTTTTCGGTGTTTTAAACCCGAAAATAAATGGGATGGAATGGAGGTAGAAGAAGAGGGTAGGTGTTGATGAGAGTTGTGAAAGGAAAGGAAAGGAAATGAGAAAAGTGTAAAAAATTTATAGTCATTTCTGCAACTAACTATAGGTTTCTTTCAAAATCTGAAAGAGGGAGTATCAGTCTCGACGTTTCGGGCAGTGTGCTCTGTCCGTCATCCGGAGAATAACTCGAAGAAACTAACGAGCGCGCCGAGTATTTATGCGATCCGAAGGGATCCGAAATAACCCGAGAGTGTCCAAAACCGGCCAATTTTCTTTTCTCTCTATCACTACTTTGTGACTAGTTCACAACTCTCATCAACACCCACCCTCTTCTTCTACCTCCATTCCATCCCATTTATTTACGGGTTTAAAACACCGAAAACTAAAGCTTAAAAAATAGTCTTGTGTAATTGTTATAAAAAATATAAAAATTCACCTCTCCTTTTTTCACTTTTCACTTTCCTTTCCTTTCTTCATCCTATAAGTGGGCCAATTATCCGAGAGAATACAACCACATGGTGTTACCGAAAGTTTTACTATTTTCTAAATAATATTTATGAGTACACTCTCACCATGGAAACATTCAAAGAACAATTAATGACTATTATGTATCACACCTGTCAATCAACAGTATTATTAATAGTGCATGATGCTTAATTCTGGTAAAAAAAAAATATATATATATAAAAATTCACCTCTTCTTTTTTCACTTTTCACTTTCCTTTCCTTTCTTCACCCTATAAGTGGGACAATTATCCGAAAGAATACAACCACATGGTGTTACCGAAAGTTTTACTATTTTCTAGATAGTATGTATTAATAATAGTCATTGTTGTACTTTGAATCAATAATCTGATACATATTGTCTTTTATTTTCCGTGGTATTCAAAATCTAATTTGTTGGCCTACAAAGGTCTACTTTTTTGTCTGTATGTGTGTGTTTTATGTGTGTTTGTGTGTGTGTGTGCATGTGTATTTGTCCGTGGATTAGTAGGAAAACTAAGGAGAAAGGGATACACCTGCAAAGGGCTACCTTTGTGTGTGTGTGTGTGTGTGTGTGTGTGTGTGTGAGTGTGTATGTATGTATGTGTGCGTGTGTGTGCGTGTGTGTTTGTATGTGTGTGTGTTAATGTGTGTTTGTGTGTGTGTGTGTGTGTATATGTGTGTGTGTGTTTGTGTGTGTCTTGTGTGTCTGTGTGTCTGTGTGAAAGAGAGTTTTAATGGCGAAGCCACCCCGACACTTGCACACTTTGCGCCCGCATGGCAAGCCGTTTTGACATTTATTCCTATTTCTTTATATTAAGAATTCATTCTCTTGATATCAAGAAATCGAATTCGTGATATCAAGAAATAAGAATGAATGGTAAAACGGCTTGCCATTGGCCCGCAATGTGTCATGCCAATGATCGCAGACCTCGTGGACAAGTGTGAATGGTGTGTGTTATGTCGTAGATCATGCTACCTAACCTAGAAGACTAAAATTAGAGAAAAAAAAAACAGGATATCGTTTTGGAGTTGTCATGGTTTGGGCCATTTGTAAGGACTCAGAAGAACGTGCACGATTTATTCTCAATTAAAAAAGAGAAATGCAGCATTACATCTGCGAAATAACTCATCTGTGAAAGGAGACTTGATATCAAGATTTGGAGTACTTTCGTGGACATCCATCTCTTATGTAATGTTAGAAAGCTTCTTGAGGTTTCGTATTTTTTCGTAAACTAGCCATGATCTATGCCATAGTGCTAGGAAAATGGAAAAATATACGCTCTATTTATTTTCGGGCAGCATGGTGCATATCACAGCGCGCTAAATCATTCATTATACGCTTTTGACCAGAGTGTAATTATTATAACCTGATTATGACGTCACAATGCAAGCGTAACAACGCTATCATATTTCTGTTTACATTTCCTTGATCCTTCACTTTCTTGAAAGTTCTCATTGCTCTCGGATCAATTCATGATTCTTTGCAATTTTTGTTGATATTTTTGGCAAATTTCCGAATCCTTTACGATGATGCATTTGGTAAGTTAAGTATCTGAGTAACTTACTGCTACTACATTGTACTAAGTTGATTTTCAGCGTGATTATCTCGAAATTGGGCAAGATTGCTGAAAAATAAAGATAATCATGTAGGCCAATAGTGATATCACAGTACATGTACTGTATGTTACGTTAACAGCTTGGGATATGTTATACTTCATCGAAAAACGATTTTCCTCATTTTTATCCATTTTGATGGTTTGTTCGATGAACTAACACTTGACGAAAATAGGTTGAGGTTAGGGAAGGGAAGGATGTAGTGAGGTTGATATGTGATTTTAATGTAACTTTATGGACCGAAAATCGCAAGAAACTAACACGGTTTTCAACGTCTTTCCAATATGTGCGCACACACCCAATTGTTAGATGAAGTATAAATTCCCCGCAGCTGGGCCTACACTCGGACTGGATTTATTAATCCATTAATGTGAACATGAATATTTCGAGTACATTAAGAAAAGCTGTATATGATACAACAATTTACTTCAAAATCATTTTTTTTTTAAAGAAATGCAAAACTGACTGATCATGTAATGCCAAATCTGGGTTAACTGATATACGAGAGAGAGAGTGAGAGAGAGAGAGAGAGAGAGAGAGAGAGAGAGAGAGAGAAGGGGAGGGATAACGAGGTGGGACTAATTTTATTCTATTTGAAGATACTTTTTCAGTATTTTATATTGTCTTGAACTTGCTCATAGATGACATCATCGAAAAGCCGTGGGACTCTGGGTACTTCTGCCAGCTGCCGTGACGTCACCACCACGTCATGCTTCCCTTGGCGCATCCCCAAGCCCAGAATCCCCGCTGCACTGCGCACTCTGCCCAGCAAGCTGCGCAACAGTACATCTGTGACGTCACAGCCCCGGCAAGAGACACTTCCGACTAATGGCGGCAGCTCTTTCTTTGGTGCGATCAGGCGACGCTTTCACCCCAACCGCGTCGAGCCTTTCAGGAACGTCGGCGACAATGGAGACGCTCTCTCCCACAAAGTCACATTGTCGCAGTCGGGTGGTCTCGTTACTGGTCAGTTTGCGAGACTAGCGGTCACTGCCGTTGGCAAGCGGCGGCCAGCGAATGGACACAGCCTACGTCATCAAGTGTATGAACAGACTCAGAACTGCATTAGTCATGCATTCCTTCTCCCGGGTGCTGTAGCTGATGACGTCATCTTGGAAAGCTCGTCTGCAGCCTTAAGTTCTAAGGCCGCTCTGAGGACAGATTCTGCCTCAGGTGAAATAGTCAGTGTTGATGAAGCAAAACGTGACCTACAGCAACCGGAGAAAGAGGACGGCCAGATCAATCTTGGACATCGACATCCTCAGCCTAATAAGGTCGATATTCTCATCAACGTTAACGACATTGCTCCTGGCTACTGTGTGAGGTTAGATGAAGAGGAGATCGTGGAAGCTGCGTTGAGCTCGGGCGAGATAGTCGTGGGGAGCTCGCCGCGAGAAACCAATGAGCCAAAGTCTCCTTTGGAAAACGATATGGACGAGAAGGGTACATTGCCAAGTGATGAAGGCAATGTTGTATCCTCACTTCCGCTCTACGAGGATAACGAGACGGAGGACGATACCCTCAAGGATAAAGTTGCATACGTTGACGAAGACAACGAGAAAGAGGGAGCTACACTGTCACGTGATGAAGGCAATCTTGTATTCTCACTTCCGCTCTATGAGGATAACGACACGGAGGATGATACCTGCAAGGATAAAGTCGCGTACGTCGACGAAGACAACGAGGATGAGGAGATAAAGTTCTTCGACAAAACAAACGAGGAGTGCGATGACGATCTCGACCTCGATGATCTCCTCAATCGCTGTCCGAAGTCCTCCGTCATCAGGCACCTCCAGTCGGCCATGGAGCTGTCCAAGTGCGTCACCCGTCAGATGGAGAGGGCACTGCAGAAATGGTCCCGCATCTCCTGCGGCCCGTTCCCCAAAGTCCCTGGCAGGAGCCTGACCAAGGCCGAGCTCATCGATGAGAGAACCGTGGCACTGCGGACCGAGAGCGCCCGCCAGCTGGCCGAGATGAACAAGATGTTCTTTAACTTCTACTGCGTGACGGAGGAGCTCGATGCGGTAGAAAACAGGCAGAGCTGGTTCGTGAAGTCCATCAAGGAGAGGAAGGCGATGGCTGGTGATGAGAATCTCCCCAAACCGAGCAGTCTTCCCAAAGACAGGAAGAGTCTGGCAGAGCTGTATCTAGACCACAGAGCGGAAGGCAGGTCGGCGGACCATAAGGTCAGGGCTCTGCTGGGACCCAGGATCCCTCCAACCATCGAGGAAGAGGACTAGAAAGGAGCAGACACATCTTCCTTGGTAAATGGAATTGGACAAGCTGGTCGTTCTGCCCCTCTAGCTCCGCTATGGCACAAGGGACTACTAGTAAATCGTGTGTAGTGTATGGACAAACAAAGGATGAGGACTCCCTTGCCAGTCGGCACCAGAACAGAAGAACATCGTGATTCTGCAGCTCCATAATGTGACGAATAAGGAATATATATCATCATCATGATGATCATAACATATACATGAATATCGTCATTGCGACTATCTCGCCACATGGAATTAATCTCTATTCCTTCCTCTTTGGTCGTGTGCAATAAATCTGAAGCCTAAAAAGAATTATTAGACGTAAGGGCATTTGTTTTGTTTTTTAAGATACGCAGAGATTCACATTTAAAAGAGATATAGAGAGGATCGCAAACTGCAAGAGGAGGAAAAATCATTGAGAGGGTAGGAAGAATTAGAAAAAGATAAAATTATGTAGGGAGGGCGGATAAAACAGTGGAAGATACAGAAAGAGGGAGAGTGGATGGAGACATGAAGAGATGGCGAGGGGGAGATCAATTAAAAGTGAATGAGGGAGAGAAAGAGACAGATTGAGAAAAGGATAGAGAGAGGGGAGATTGGTAGAGGAGTGACAGCTTCATGCTAGCTATCTAAGAGCTATAAAAAAGAATTAAGAGACTGTCAGTTTTTTGGCTTAATCTTTCTCTTAGATAACATCATAGAAGATTTCCACGGCTAAAATTCCACCAATTACCGAAATGAATGTGGTCGAAAGTACCGACAATTCATATCAAATCTTAAGAAATGTTGCGCTTTTCTTGTTCAACCGCAATAAGGCAAGCACATTCTTCCTGTCATTATACATTGCTGCAACCATAAGAACTTAAATACGAGCTGGATTCCTGCTCTAATTTCGGTCACACAGAAAGGTCTTGATTTCAATCAAAATGTCATTCAATCGATCGGACGATAAGACCAAACTCCATATCCACAAACAAATATCATTTGGGTGAAGTTCTTCTAATTTCTGTTTGCAGAACATATTATTACGGAGAACATACTACAGAGATGGTACTCTTCCAACTCGTGTTTTTTGATGTAACAAATTCGTGTTTTCTGGCAGAATAGTGTACAGAGGGGAAACGGGTGTTGGGAAGCTGACAAGAAGAAAGGTTTATATTACCTTTTGAATTAATTGCCTAACATTTATAAAATAAAAGGTCTACACAAAATGCTGAATTCAGATATACTGACGCACACAATCCTTCGTCTCCATAAATTGTTCATAAATTCTTTTAATAATCTTCGACATAAAAATATGTGTATTTTCTTTCCAATTCAGTCAACTATCATAACAACATGTTTAAATGTTTAACATGAGGCAGAGACAAAGAAATGGCCGTTAGTAAACAATACTACAATACATGCTAACCATCAGTGACGATACATTTCTGACACATTCGCTGCCTGTCGTTATTGTAAAAACAAGTATGAATATTTTGATGAAATGATTGCACATAAAAGTGAACATTCTCATGAAGGTGTCAGATACTTTCAAACCGAACAATCAATCTACCTACAAACGATATAAAAATATACAACGCCAGTAATAACAATGTCAATAATGATATGAAATTGTTGTTTATATCCAGTCATACGTTGATGGAAAGTATGCTTCATTTATTACCACCCCCTGGAGAGCATTTCTTGGCTGCTATTTCAAATACATTCAGGGTGTCTATTCTACCTTTGGCTTACCATATTAATCGTTTGAAGAAAATGGAAATGTTCAAAAGATGAAGTGATCCAATACATTTTTTTTTATATCAACTGTCTCAACATGTGAAGAATTATACCATTTTCTCAAGATGGTTATGATCTCATGTGGGAAAAGTCACTTGCAGTGAATAAAAGATAACTAGTAAAGAGAGGTGTATATAATTTGACAGATGTTTCAATGATCTGATCATATGTTGTTATTTATCCTAACCAAACCATGCATTGGCAGCTTCAATCTTCCTGCCGACTTCTATGACTTGCACAATTGTAAGAAATATCACCTCTTCTACTGCTGGTTTATGCCTTTAACAACTGAATCAATGAAGTCCTGTCACAAATATATAATTAATGTAATTTAACATGATACCATGCTAACATTTTAATATGTACATGAAGATTTTTCTAAATCCAGTTGAACACTTCTTTATCCTGACAGACTGCAACGGTAGATATTTCAATTCTGATTGAATAAACTATGAAAAACAAACGTAATATAGAAATAAATTGGGTACAACCTATGAGGACAGATGATTGTGTAGGGAACATAACAGAAACTGAATGTATATTGTTGGACTGATACAAAATCTTTGATGTACTGTAATAATACAAAAGAACATACCAGAACATACATGTATATCAAAGGTGAATTCAATAAATCAATTGCTACATATGGCAATGCCAAACAATGTTTCCAGATAACTTTGAAAATCAATTGTATGACATGTTAACAATTCATTTCAAAATTTGAATATTATTGATAAAACGATGCAGTATGCACAATTCTACATAAGTACAACATCTTCAAGTGCCTCTTTAGACTAAAAGTTTCTTCATATTAGTTTTAAAGTGAAATACACAATACTTGTATCCTTGACATATTTTATCAGAAAACTGAATAATGTTAATGGAAACAATATATACTTTCAACTTTTTTCTACATAGACATTAATATCTTATATATATACAACTCAATAGAAATATTTTAGTGTCCATGTTCTCGACATTTACAGGTAAAAAGTTTCACCTGTTCACACACAAAACTTCCCAAAGAATGCCTGGAGTCAGTATTAAAACTAATGCCTATAATAGTACAAACAAGTTCTCAACAGAAACAAAATTCCTGAAATACTTTCTTTCTGTGATATCTTCTGCACAATCAATACAAACCAAACTGGGGTCTGTTGCGTAAAACTTGCCGTTAATGACAACTCTGCCATCAATGGTAACTACCATGATAACATCGCTCGACAACCAATCATGTTCAAGGTTTCCATAGAAGTTGCCATTGGAAGCAAAGTTACCATCAATGGTAAGTTTTATGCAAGAGGGTCCCGATTGTATTCAAAGGAATGCTCTGTATGAAATCTACAGTTTCCAAACGATACTCTCAGTGTTTGTGTCTCCCTTGACAGTTTGATCTAATAATTTCTGTCAAGATGTTATTACTTACTATTCAGCAAGTCTTAATCACTGTGCACTGATATACGTCTATAAAACTGTTAACCTTTCAGTCTAAGCCTAATTCTTATATTGATTATTGATGCAATATGTTGTATTCTATCGCACCCGTTTGAGCTGCATTAAAAAGTTTATACTCCTCACACCATCGGCGTCCTTCAGTTGTTCTTCAGAGTGTATCGTTTCAAGTCAATTTGTTGTATGGGAAGGTTTACCCCGAAATAAAATTGGTTTTGATAAAAAAAAAAAAGTAAAAACATGAAAGAAACATATCAGTGACAGTTTGACGAAAATCCGTCGCAGAGTTAAAAAAAAAAAATTATGAATTTTTTTAAGTTTAATTTTGAGAGGTCACGTGCGAGATGCTTTCCCATAATGTTGAGGGTGTGTGTTTGTGTGTGTGTGTGTGGGTGTGTTTGTACACTTGGGTTAGGGTAGTTTTAGCTAGGTACATGAGGTGGGGGTGGACGGGGGGAGGGGCGGAGATGGGCAAGAATAGAATATAACTTTTATAAACTGATTTCACTCTTTCTTTTATTATTTTTTTTACTTGAGAATGATTGTATATAATTGAGTATGTAAAATTGTTTTAATTGATTAATGATATTCGGTTTCCATTGCTTTTGTATCGAAGGCTATGATTTATGCAGTAATTGTCTCTTTCCCTCTCTTTCTCCTTCTCTATATTTCTTTCTCTTCTCTCTCAGTCCTCTATCTCTCTCTTCCTTTTCTCTTTTTCTTATTTTTTTTTCATATATCCACTACTTCTCTCTCCTCTTCTTGCACATGTCTATTGCAACAAATCTCTGAAGAAACCAACACTTTTAAAGAATGTATAGTTCAATGGAAATGTATTAGCCAACAAGCACAAATATAATAAATAAAATACATGATTAGCACAAGATGAAAGCATTATCAATATACAGAAGTAATTCAATCAAAATATAATGAACAAATCGAAAGTTTTGAAATTGAATGAAGAGTACTTATTTGCATTTGCATGTAGGTCATCCGTGTAATGAAGTGTTACAATCACTTCCGTATGTAGTTAAAATGAACATCGTAATGTAATGTAAAAAAATTACTTAAGAGTTTCGTGTGGTTTTTGAAAGTATAGAGAACACGAATTCATAATATTGGAAATTCAACAAATGCATTCGAAGATGCTTCTTAAATTATTGCGGGAAGCCTGACTGGAGAATTACGTTACACTTGAATTGGCAACGTCATCCTTAAAAACAAACATCCGTGAAAATCAACCATCACTGTAATGAATGTCAAACCGAAGATGTACTCCAATTTACACACATATCACCAATACTGTAGATTAGTTTAAATGTTAATCCATTAGAAAGGATTTAGAGAGGGTGCAGGAGTGAAATCGCCACCGTTGATCTTCTCGTATGGTTTGCATGGGCTGGGTTGAAATTCAACAGCGTCGTGCTCTGTGCGTAAATCCTTCGTCCCGCTCGCCTAGGGATTCTGTCAATAAAAACGAGTGTATCACCGCGAGTTAAGTGATATAGCTACATAGTTCATCATAATGTGTACTAGTTGGTTACATAATCATGAACTTCATTTGATTCGTCATGATATTGTTGTTTTAGGTAGTTAGGCAAAATGGTTATGTTTCGGATATCATCGAGGTAATACAAATGCGATTAAGATCATAATCAAACATTCATATTAAATGTCTTTAGTGGCGACATTTGACTTGTGTTTTCTTGGTATTGATAATCCGGAATAGACATGGGGACGGGGGTAGTGCCCATTAATGTTGACATAAGTTGTCCAAAGGCTGTAAGTACCGGTCATAAAAGGTCGTTCCACGTACGGTGTAGCAACATGCGCATAGATAATAATGTATAGACCAATGGTGTGTCTTGAATACAAGGGGTTCACAATCCTCTCTATAGGTGCGTGTTTATTGTTGGTAAAAACAAGTGACATTAATGGCACATACAGGGTTAATGGGAGAAATGCACACTTTCGACACATGAGAGAGCACGTCGCACGTGACGTCACAAAATCAAACTTTAAAAGATCATAACTTTCTACCCGGACTTTCTTATCCTTTGACGGATTTTCCCCAAACCTTCACTAATATGTTTCTGTCATGTGTCTGCTTTTATTGAAATCAACTTAATTGCAGGGTGAACTATCCCTTTAAAGGTTGAGGATATACTTACTCTGCTGTTGCACGCTCCTTCTGAGATGAGCTTGAGTTTCTGAGCTCCTAGTTTGGTGCCCTGTTTGCAGGAGGCTTCACGGAGAGCGCACAGGTTTGCGTACGTGGTGCCGTCCGACCCGCATACGGACTGGGTCCGGGACACGAAAGCGGGGCAGGTGGAGCACGCGGAACCCATCAGACCATCTAAAGGGAAAGAGGGGTAGGGTGGTAAAGGATGGGAAATCGAAGGTTGTTACTTTCATGTAAGCACCGTCCTCATATGATGTGAGAATGTGGAAGAAGAAGAAGAAGAAGAAGAAGAAGAAGAAGAAGAAGAAGAAGAAGAAGAAGAAGAAGAAGAAGAAGAAGAAGAAGAAAAAAAAGAAGAAAAAAAAAGAAGAAGAAGAAGGAAAAGAAAAAGAAGAATAAGAAGAAGAGACAGAAGAGGAAGAAAAAGAAGAAGAAGAAGAAGAAGAAGAAGAAGAAGAAGAAGAAGAAGAAGAAGAAACAGAAGAGGAAGAAAAAGAAGAAGAAGAAGAAGAAGAAGAAGAAAAAAAAAAAAAAAGAAGAAGAAGAAGGAGAGGAAGAAGACGAAGAACAACAGCATCAAGAACAAGAACAAGAACAAATCAACTTTCATCATAACATCACATTGCAAATAAATGACCGATGTGTGTCTTGCATCCGGTATCAGTTTAAATGCAATTGTCGAGATCTTACCTGATCCACCACACCCGGCTCCATTGCCATCGGCACCACAGTCACCTCCGTCACCACCATCATCATCACCGTCATCATCATCACCACCATCCCCTCCATCACCACCATCATCATCACCGCCATCCCCACCATCACCGCCATCAGCGCCATCATCACCACCATCGCCACCGTCACCGCCATCATCGCCATCATCACCGCCATCGCCACCGTCACCTCCATCGTCGCCATCATCTGCCCCCTCGTCGTCATCATCCCCATCATCTGCGGGTGCTGGTATCGGGATGTAGACGGGCTTCTCGACGACGTGGAACCGAGGAGCTTGTGGCGCTGGAGCGGGTGCCGGTGCGGGAGCGGGAGCGGAGGCGACATTGGTGTGAGTTTGGGTCTGAGTATGTGTACCACCACCTCCGCAGCTCCCACCGTTGCCATCGTTGCCGCCATCACCGCCATCGCAATCGCCGCTGTCTTCCTCGCTGCTGTTGGAGTCAGAGTCGGAGTCAGAGTCGGAGTCACCATCACTGTCACTGTCGCTGTCACTGTCGCTATCGCTGTCACTGTCACTGTCCCCACAGGATCCGCCATCTCCGCAGTCGCCATCACCACCGTCACCGCCACAGTCACCACCGCAATCACCATCTCCTCCGTCTCCATCCCCGCATCCTCCATCACCACCATTGCAACCACCATTTCCACCGTCATTGCCATTGCCGCCATCACCATCACCACCATTACCGCAACCCCCATTACCGTCGCAACCACCATCACCACCATCACCATCACCACCATTACCGCAATTCCCATTACCGTCGCAACCACCATCACCTCCATCACCACCATCACCATCACCACCATTACCACAATCCCCATTACCGTCGCAGCCACCATCACCATCACCACCATCACCATCACCACTACCATTACCACCATCACCGCCATCACCACCGTTATCACCATTACCACATCCCCCATTGCCGTCGCAGTCACCATCTCCACCATCACCACCACCATCCCCACCATCTCCCCCATCACCACAGTCACCACCGTTACAACCACCATCTCCCCCATCACCGCAATCTCCACCACAGTCTCCGTCACCACCATCACACCCGTCCCCACCCCCACAACCACCCGACTCCTCGCTGCTGCTACTGCTGCTGCTTCTGCGCACCCTCCCCGCTGCAAGATAACACACACACAAAAGAGATAAGAAAAATTAAACAATGAAATTGAAATATTAGAGAGCTTTGGGCCATAAGCCCTGTTTAAAAGATTTAACTAATACTGTGTTTTTTCTTTACAGCGTTCTCATGGTTCTTATTTAAGTTTGTCGTCTTCAGATGTATGTTTGATGCAGCCTTCTGACTTAATATGTTTTCTAATCAAAAGAATAGAACTTTGGGACGTATGATTGTGTATTTTCATAACTATCAATCATTGTAAAACCCGACACAATTTGCTATTACATAATCTATTCCGTATGTCCCTAATCTGGAGTCAATTACGTTAAACAAATGATTTGACATTGGATGAAATTCAAACATGTTCTATCCAATATACCATGTTTATCACGAACATAAATATATTATACATTTTAACCATGCGATATGATTCCTACATCAACTATTCTTCTCAATATTTTATATTACTCAATTACATCTTTAACGCGACAATTGAGGGTAGGTAGTGTGTGCTCTAGAAACCAATCAATGTTTCCGAATACACGTTTTACCTGGTGAGGCGACACACAATGCTGCCACCAGCATGACTGCGGCAAGAAAGAGCCAGGCTCTATTCATCATGGACTCGAGGAATCTGTGGAAAAAGAGAAATGAAAACAAAAATACGCCGTAAGGCCAATCATTTTGTGTATCATATTGACCGAAATTAAGCAAACACAGTAAGATTTGTTTAGAGAAACTGGTCACGGAGACCAATGGCTTCATGAAATGGTTGCCATGGCTACCCCTTAATTTATGTATGGTGAAAAGGAATGCTCAGACGGAAAAGTATGTGAAAGGAAAAAAAGGGGGAAATCAGGGGGAAATTGTGGTTTGATGATGAGAATATATCACAGATTTTGACGACTTTCCGTTGTCAAAATATCGGTACACAGCGGACAAGGAAACCACTCTAAGTTTTCAATACTAGGATACGCTTCTACACGTCCAAGTCGTAATTAGATTTACGATTGCGTATAGTAATAGTATTGTTTTTTTTTACTTACCGTCTCAAAGCGTAAAAAGAAGGGAATGGTCTTAACAAGCTGAAGTCTCCACCTTTGCCTGTTTCTGACTTCGTCTGTGGTTTACTTGCCTTTCTCTTTGCCTAGGAGGCTGAACTAATGATTTGAGCTTGCAGAACCTCACATATTTATACAATTCTGGCTTGTTTAATCTCTTCTTGAAGTTTAAACACCCTCAAATATCCCTAAAGCACATTCTATTCAAATGGATCAAATACAAAGCACAACTTTTAGCAGGATTAATTTATAAGCAGAATAGAGTTATATGTGAAACATAAGACGGTTCCTACATAGACTATCGAAATGATTTAAAGATTAAGACGTATGTGGATACGTCAAATTGCAATAGGATGGTACGTGTTTATTCCCACAAGAGCAGATAGAAGATCGTTTATATAGCCAATGGGATTAGCCATGCATAGATTAAAATATGTCACAGAGAAATTGCAGAGTATCCTCATAAAATGTGCTAGACGTATTAGCCATAATGTTGATGTAAGGATTAATACGTGAATAAAATTTAATCTGGCATTTAGTTTGCAAAAGTTGCGACTACAGCACACTTTTTGTCGAAACCATTCAACTCATGATATTACAGTATTGTATGCAGTGATCGGAAGTGATATCAAATCAAATGATCTCCGTAGTCTCTATTATGTCCATTGGTTACAAGGGATTAACACTCCAATGTGTGATTTGTGGTTTCGATGCATTCGCAGTACGCCACCTTAATAATTGGGAGGCAATAGACATTTAACATTTCCATAATTGATTGCTTCCATATCACATAGTTCCGCTAATTAATCCATCCGGATTAAGCTAAGCCGTTTTGGTCGAAGGGATCGAAATTAGTATCATTTCCATTCGCTTCCGTCGGTCATGTCGGTCAAAGGATTTGTATTTAAATGCTCTTGATCGTACAATCAACGCTCTTAAACTCGTCTATTAATACGTCTATAACGTTCATTGTTGCGTTTCTTTCTAATGCGTTTATACATCGACTCGAAGAAATGCTCAAGTTTTGAATGCGCGATGCAGGAGTAAGGGGGGGGGGGAGAAACGAGAACAATACCCCCCTCCCCACACTCACACACACACACACACACAAAATATATATATATATATATAAATGGCCTATATGCAACCATGGTAACGGCTGTCAATAATTAACTCAACTCTTGTCTTTTGTATCGTTTTTTAACTGTCCTTTATATTGCTTTATCAATGACATAATTTTAATACCATTTTCATAACAATTTTGGGTTATTGTTTTATCATGTTATTTCGCCTATACTATTTGTCATTAAGTGAAATATTACAACAAAAACAGGAAATGTCACAGCGTCATTATTTCAAATTGAATTAGTAATGGGATTTTGTGTGCATATAATTCTATACTTTGTATTAATGTCTCCTACCCACTCTTTTATCATTATTTATTCATAGTCAATTCTAATTGCTTAGTGTTTTTAACGCAAACAACAATGATGCCACTAGGCAATAAATTAAGGATCATGTCACAAGGAAACCATGGATACCTTCTCGAAAGGGAGACATTGTACGTAGGGCATGCAGGGTAGGACAACGTAACACGTATTATGACGCGTGCAGTGGGTGAAATCAATACAACGGGAATGCACGTGCAAAAGAGCGCCACCTCTTGGTAGAATATTGTTAGAGGAGGTAGTTCTGATTACGAGTATGTGTAGGCCTTTTTCATGAGTTATTGTTCGGCCAGGACAACACTCCCAGAAAGAGTTGATCGTATTCAAATGTGTTCATACCTAGACCCTTGTCATTGCTTTTTTCATGAGCAAAAATGATTTAATTTAGGTCCCCGTATGTCTGTCGCAGTCGTTCATATTCACAAACCACGTTTCCAATGGATTAAAGGGTTACTAAATTAGAAAAATAAGTTCTAATCTATAATCACTAATCTATGTCAAATTATCCACTAAAAGGAATTTCACATTTGTTTGTCGCAAGAAAGTCTCAATTTGACGAAAATTAAAAAAAACAAAAAACGCACACCTCCAAGTGACGTCAGAGGAGTCAAATGCCATAAAAGACTCCGCTGTTAAACTGAGATTGTACGGAAGTCAACAATAATTTTTAGTAGAACTTTTTTGTTATGTATGCAAATTGTATTCACGCCGTTCAAACAATATGTTACCACTGGGAACTCCAAAGCTTGTCCGAGGTTTATCCGAGTAGCAACAACTAATAGATTCAAATTGCATTCCATCCATTGAATCTGAATGACAAGATACAGGTGAATGCAATAACGCGTCACTACGCAGTTAGGGGGAAAGTTGTGAATACATTACGAAAATGGTCTATCGTTGACTTCCGTACAATCTAAGTTTAACAGCGGAGTCTTTTATGGCATTTGACTCCTCTGACGTCATTTAGAGGTGTGCGTTTTTTCAAATTTTCGCCAAAATGAGACTTTATTGCGGAAAACAAATGTGAATTTTAGTGGATAATTTTACATAGATTAGTGAGAACTTATTTCTCTAATTTAGTAACCCTTTAACCGTTAACACAATATCTTTACATTCCAGTGTTGTTTTACGATCGCTTCTACTCGTGGTCCTCAGCTAGTCCATTACGTAGGCCTTTATTCAATAAATCAATCTTGAACTTCCGTCAGAATTTTGTGATTTTCTAAAAAAATAAAATAAAAAAATCATGAAACAAAAAATTGCCCCCACTGAGAAAAAGACCGTAGTCCTTAATATAGCCCAAAATGAATTACAATCATTAGGAGACTTGTTGAGACCATGTTGAGACCTTGCTAGAATCCCGCCCAGGATGAAGTATTACAACTGAACTGATGTACAGCGACATAAAGTGTTTCATTGTCACCAATAATCGACGAATATCTTCCATTTTCGGTCTATGTATTCATATTGTGACGCAGTAAGACTGTAACTCGTTAATGATTCGGCATTTTTCCGCAGAGGCTACACCCAGCAATAATGGTTTATATAAGACAGTAACGAGGCAGGCAAACATGGCATTTTTATGTATATATTAATCTTTTATTTTTAGTAGATAGAATACTCAGTTCACGGTTATGTATGAACTAATTTTTAAAGCAGGACAAGATTCGTAATCCAAGTGGTGACCTCGTAATAGTGATAAACCTTTTGTAAGAGTTTGTAGCGAGCACAAATCAACCATGTTCAGAGCAGCCTCCTTAGTTCCTTTTTCACTTCGCTCTACATATTTGATCTGGGGGCAGTGCTTTTCAGAACTATTCCGAAAGACCCCAACAGTTCTTTTTAGGACTACACGTGGTGTATTATAAGAAAAGAACGCGTGAATACGCCGTGCTCCTGAATTTATGGTTTGTGATGACATGTTTAGCATGACATGTTTGACATGAAATAACTGCACTGAAAAGGCTTTGTAGCCGGCAACCAAGCATGCCAAGGAAACATGTAATTAAAGGCTGCCCTGTCTGAAAAATATACACTTACTTGATGACAGTTCGGGACCGGAAATTATGCTATCTTGACGACCCTTTTTACATAATATGGTAAATGGATAGTACCCTCAAGTATAACTCAAGTCTAAAGAATTCTTTATTGCGAACAAGTCGTAACAGTAGCCTACTACTCGTCTGCGTTTTATTATGAGTGGTTGTTTGGCTGCTTGCCAGAGAAGGCCCCGCTATATTGATTATTGCTCTACCTTCTCCCTGTTTCTTTTTCTTCTTCTTCTTCTTTTCTTCTTCTTCTTCTTCTTCTTCTTCTTCTTCTTCTTCTTCTTCTTCTTCTTCTTCTTCTTCTTCTTCTTCTTCTTCTTCTTCTTCTTCTTCTTCTTCTTCTTCTTCGTCTTCTTCTTCTCCTTCTTCCTCCTCCTCTTCTTCTTCTTCTTCTTCTCCTCCTTCTTCCTCCTCTTCTTCTTCTTCTTCTTCTTCTTCTTCTTCTTCTTCTTCTTCTTCTTCTTCTTCTTCTTCTTCTTCTTCTTCTTCTTCTTCTTCTTCTTCTTCAACTTTTTTCATTTTCCTTCTTCTTCCCCTTCTTGCTCTCATTCCTAAACGGCCCTTGTGGACATGGTAGAGGTGTAGGTGGCGATATGCCGTAACATCGAGACCAGGTCCGATAGAGTACGGACCCTCTTCGCAACCATCCCGGTCATGCCAAGATTCCAAACACCGCGGGTTTGGTGACATCATTGACTTGCTGACATTTGTTGTTGGCTGGTTTCAGCTTTCCTCTGCCTCGACACGCGACCCCCTCTCCTTGCTTCCTTGTGACGGAAGGGAATGCAGCTTATAAACTTTTACGTCTCGAGACGCAAGTCTAGCCTCGTGTCAAGGAAAGGGATCCGTTTCTTTCTGATGCACCGCAGCAGCCAAATTTAAGTCTGGACTTATAACATTTTATGCAAATTCTTCCTCTCCGTTTTCTCTTCGATGGAAGGATAATTTAGTCTAAGTGTTCAGACTTAGTTTCGATGGCGATTCTTAGTCTATGTGTCCTTGCCTGCAGTGTTCATACGCATTCCACAGCCTCGGAACTAGGCTAACGGAGACGCGGTGTGGGTGTGTGAGGGGCGTGATGGGGGTATCACTGTTCTGACCATACCTAGACACTGTTGTGAATGAATGTGTGGCGTACCAGCAACAACACGAGGCAGTGTGGAAGTATTCCATAGGGCAATTACATTTATGAGCTCAATACGTATCATATCAAGGCCTGTCTGGTTCAGTGCCTGAATGGTTGAATTAGCTATTAGTAGCAACATAAAGCAGGGTGTACATGTAAGTTGAATGCAGTAATATTAGTATCAGTGTTGTAATATTCTGATATACTTTGTAGCAGTAGCAGGAGTACATACAGTAGAAGTAGTAGTAGTAGTAGTAGTAGTAGTAGTAGTAGTAGTAGCAGTAGTAGTAGTAGTAGCAGAAGTAGTAGTAGTAGTAGTAGTAATAGTAGTAGTATAAGTAGAAGTTGTAGTAGTTATAGTAGTAGTAGTAGTAGTAGTAGTAGTAGTAGTAGTAGTAGTAGTAGTAGCTGAAATTGACAAATCATCAAGTCAATTAAGGGATGTCAAAATTTTAAGCAGGTTTTGTGACATTTCATTTTCTTATAATAATCCCCGGTAATAATCCTGTTAATATGTAATGACATTTTTAGTTTTGGACAAATTTGGAATTTGGATCTAAAATTGTTTGTATCAAAATGATGAGTTCAGAACACAAGAATGGCCATTGTGCATCACACATGTCAACCCACAACTTCTTTTCTGCCAGAGGCACCATGCAATATTAATGACATTATATGATGGCAGTTGCTAGTGGATACACACACATTTTAGGTCCAAATTTGTCCAAAAGTGAAAATCTCATTAGATATTCATAGGATTATTACGAGGAAAATAATTAATGAAATATTACGCAACTTGCTTCGAAAAAAATTGACATCCGTTGATTTTATGATGTGTCAATTTTAGCGTGATTCGAGATATTTTTAACTCATCTTTAATCATTTTTCAAAAGTGTCAAAAACATTGAACACCTAATAGAAGAAGAAGATACAATATCAGCTCAAACACGCATGGAGCTCAGTCCGCCTTGACAATAACACATAAGCATAGTTGAACAGGGTTCACACTACTTTACGAATATAATGAACATTTACGATCGCCATGCAATAAAGTAATGTGATCTATGGGGGTCTGAATAAAAATGGTCTTAAAAAATAGATGATCTACCCAATTCGGTATCCAGTGCAGTCGTCAAGCGCGATGAAACTAATGCTGGCAATGGTATTGTTATTCCGTCTACCATTTATAGATAAAATATCCGTTGCTGAGTGTAAGTTTTGTAAAGAAAGTTTAAATATATTACCCGTACACAACACGTCTTTACGTCACAGTATGTTTTTATAACGGATATTGATCGTGTTGACCAATATAGTGCCAACGTGCAACCTGTTTGTGTGTAGGTTACAACATGAGGTTAGTTCACAATTTGAATATATAAAGCTTTTCGATCATGACGCGGCACAAAAACGTTATATAATAGTCAAGACTAAGTGATATCATCATATAATGACCAAAAATATAATATCAGTCTTTAGTAACACCTCATTGATGTTTATATTATAGTTGAATATATACAGATATAAATAATACGTCTAACTAATAATTTCATTATCTGTCATGTTCTTATTTGTTCCTCACAATATGAACAATATATTATCTATATTTCATAATGTACATATATCAACAAAGCAATGGTTGGCGTTCTATATAACGATGGCTACTATGCACAATAACTCAAAGTATACAGTCATGCTGACAAAGACGTGCATATCACATTACGTATAATTTTTTTATTCGATTTGTTTTAAAAAAAGGCATGTTAGAACCGATAATGAGATATCATTGCAGTAGTAAATGCTTACAATCGTTGTGTCTTGTTAATTATGTGTACAATTGATGTATTTCATTCCGAAGCGAACGAAACACTTAGGAATTTACATAACTGTCACTTCAAAACAAAGTTTTGAGAAGAGATATTCGTACGTACACACGTTTACTGTCTCTGGAGAGCTACATAGTTCGACATGAATATAGTCACATTCATGACACTAGATACATTGGGGTTGTTTATATTTGTAGAATTAATAAGTGTATGACCTCCGGTCGACCGCTCTTCACGTAACCTGGTTGGCAATGTGAACGTCTTTTTATCAAGGCGTGGTGTTATTACGGACTCTGCCCCAGCTGTCACGCGGATTATCAAGGTGTGTCGTTCCCATTGTCACATGGTAATTGAACAATGGTCAAAATGCGAGCTTCTCCCCGTATCTGTCCACGCATGCCTTACAAACAAACCATTAATGAACAATATTTGGTCTTCGGTGACTACTGTCGGCAACGCCTGATAATCAATATCCTCATGATTATATGTATAGAAAGAAAATATACATCTCGTGAAGGCGGAGGGCGTACTTTGATACATCCACGCCCAACGCCCGCCCGTGTCTCTGGTTGTCAACTCGACTATCAGCTCTTTATTTGCCTCTATCGCATGTATTCCCCACCCATGTACACAAATCACATCGAGCGTCGTTTAAATGATACATGAGGAATATTGTGGCATTCCGCTGACCGTGATGCCTTTAATTTCAGTTGCTATGGATACTGTTTATCCTGGGACGTATCTGACAAAAAGAACTTACCTGATATCTGAGGGGAAATGAAAAAATGACTTTATAAACGTGTCACGTACATGTAGGCCTATTCTTTACATATCACACACGCGTATACTAAGTCTAAGACCTCTTAAATATACAGCAGTATCAGTATTAGCATTTAGATTTAGGGTGAAATAGTCAGACTAAATGTGGATTTTGGTTCGGTTATCCTCATATTGACAGTACACAAATTAACGTCATCTCAAACAATTCGATCACTACATATAGTATTTAAGCAAATTAAGGATGGAACGACTCAATTCAAATTGTGACGTGGAGTGTTATGCATTTACTGTATACAGCGTAAAAAGGCCACGTGTCCAATGTAATCAATCTACGCGACAATGACATCGTCTTCACGTCGAACCATTTATATTAATGTTATATGCCTACTTTATAACATTGTTATTTTATATTATATCCCTCATTAATATATTCCAGTTCGTTGATTGGTTGAAAGGGTGTCACATGACTACAAATAGATGAACTATTTTGGAGGAAGAGAGCTCAGAGGGAAGAAAAGTACTATTTCGTGACGTCAGAGGGAAAAAAGGTACTATTTCGTGACGTCATGTCAAAAATAGTATCTTTTTTCCCTCTGGACTATCGATCTCCGGGCTATTAGTGACCGATACAATTTTCATCGATTCATCCCAGGTAAATGCGCGACACGCAAAATCTGCGCGATACATTTCTTTCCAGCAGCTTTTTAGCGTTGTAGCGGAAAATCATTGGGCGCGCTGCCGGAACTCCAGCGGTGTTGCGGCCGAGGTGCAACTTGAATTTCCGTTGGTTTGCTCAAGCCGCAGGAAATAACAAAACATCTGAATCGGTCTCCTGCGTTCGGGGCTTAGAGCATAGGCACTACAAGGTCCATGGTAAGGATTCAATTAATGAACAAAGAATATATTAATGAAGGATATAAAACAAATATTTCATGATCTTTCTTCGGGAACTTTGTGGAATCTATTGGTCCCCTCGGTTAAGTGGAGGGCGTGCGGTACCATTTTCCCTCGACCTGCGGTCTCGGGAAAATAGTACCGCACGCCCTCCACTTAACCTCGGTGCAAATAGATTCCACAAGATCCCTCATGGTCATGAAATATTTGTATAATAGCTAAGTGTGAAATTTAGATATAGTAAACACTTTTGTTTTTACTATTCCGATGTCGACATGTAGCATGACCTCGATTCGTTTACATTGATTTTTAATAATCGTGTGATACCTCTGTATCTCCTTTTTGTTAATGTTTCATATCTGTTTTATTCTATATCATATTTGCATGTTGGATCATAACAAAATCTAGTTGATGTAGTGAATTATGACAAATAGATTATCGGCATTTAAATGAGTTTGAATGAAATACAGTCATCGTTAGCAAGTGCAATTATGTATCATAAATCCAATCATCACCATGTACGTAAGTTATTGAGTTATGTAAATACACGCTTAACAATTCACAGATTCCACATTACAAGCAAGACGTGCAATTTTCGAATTGTTCCTTCAAAGGCAAATTTACATTTACAACAGAGAATCGTATTTAATACCTTACTTGCATCACAATAGCGACCAAAGTACTGAGATAACGAATTCAAACAAAAGATAATGGTGCTAATAATTGAGGTGAACGGGTTCCAAATTCCACGCAGCTGCTCTCGCTGGTCATATCTCCCATGCTGCGTGACCTTGGAAAGGAGGGTTTGGGTACATCAAAATATATGCGTGGGCATGTATTAAGAAAATCTGGGGATTACAGCACTCCTGTATGGGACTCGTGTCACAAAATGATAGCAATCAATTGAACAATACGTTTATTGATCAAACAATTGATATCAGTCGTAAGTCCATATCACAAAAAGTCAAATCTTAACCTGTAATTGGTATTGATCATAGCTTACCGTGTCTGTACTAGGCCTATACAATCGATTTCAAAATTATACATTAGCAAAGAGGGTTTGTAGCGTGGAGATGGTCGCAGTACCGGTTTAGTAAATTTAGAACCGATTGCACAATTGCTATATATTGATGATGTTAATAGGGGATTTTAGTTTTCTCATTCTCGTTCAGAAATTTGGGGATAAAGGTGCTTTCGATAAAATTTGAGTTACTTTGTTGAAGGTAAATAATAAACGAGGTGAGAGGTGCCTGTGCATGGGCGCCATGTAAAGCTGACTCACTGGAATGAGACCATGAATTGTTACGGCTTTCCACCTATTTACATGACTGTTTTTTCAGCACAATCAATAGGTTACTATGATTGCTATTGCCAAATGGTGTTGCCCCTTCGATGACCTTGTATTCAAGATATTTCTAAATTAGTATATAAACGTATTTTCTCTATAATACATTATTTCTATTAGATCTATTTGATAGAAATTGTAGATTTCGGTTGTCTAATAGAAAGGTAGAGATAATTTGTTGGCAACGTTCCTGGTCATTTGCCAATGAAGTAATCGAGACTTTCTGTTAACTTCAGCACCCCACCATCGGCATTAAAACATGAGTATGTCTCTTTCATTTAAGCGCGAGGTCGGGAATTAAAGTTTTCTTGTGTTTTTGTTTATTCATTTCCGCATGTTCGCCATAATACGAAGTATACTCAGTAATGTAATTATAACATGGAAAATATATCATTCATAATACCCTATCGTAGATAGGTAAAACTAATTAAACATACATTTAGATATCAGTGACACAAAGACAGGTATGGCTGTGAGCTTACAGCTTGAGTTCGTTGCCATACCTTTCTTACACAAATACACAAATGCATATTATTAGGTAACACTTTGCACACTATGGAATACAATTTTTATTACAAGATTAAAATATGTTACAAAGAAATAGGAACAGAAAAGAGATTGGGATAGGCGGCATATCAAATTATAGCTGACCGCATAATTAGTCGTTTATAATACTAGATGGGTGATTTCTTATTTATGACGATGAAATGGCATTATTTGTATACACGAGATAACCAGAGTTGCAGGTCACTGAAAGATAACACAACAATAATTATCGGGTACCAGTCAGTACACCTCATAAACATCCAGTGGTTAGGCAGTCCGCAACAGTGGTCATTGTCATGATAGTACCAGTGTCGATTCATTGTTTAATGGAATTAAAACACGCTTTTGGTTTTGTAATTCGCTGAATAAAAGTACATCGATCTGATTTACTAAACCATAATGTATAAAATACAACACAGCATAAACTAATTCTTCCTTTATTCATGTAATTTATCTCTATGTCCTAATCTCTGTCTCTCCGTCTGCCAGCATATCTGTCCCTCTCTGTCTGTCTGTCTGTCTCTCTCTCTCTCTCTCTCTCTCTCTCTCTCTCTCTCTCTCTCTCTCTATATATATATATATATATATATATATATATATATATATATATATATATATCGTTCTCTTTTCAGTTTGTTGAGTTATAATCAATATAATTCTTATGTACACCTAATATGATAGGCTTACAATCACTTTGCTCTTAATCACTCTCTAAGTCTAAACATTCGTCTAATTGAATTGATATCAGGAAATATTTTCTGTATATATGTCTTGTAAATATTATAAAAAGTACTGATCAATATACCATTGTGAAACACAAGTGATTATCCCGAATACCTATAAAGATGATATCGGATTAATATGTTGCAATTATTATTATTATTATTATTATTGTCATTATCATTGTCATTATGTCGCTCTCTGTATTCTCTCGCCGCATCGGGCTTTCCTTCTCTCGCCGTCCCCCTCTTTACCTAACCATTGCAGAAATGTACCACTGACCGGCCATGACTTGGCTCATACTCATCCTTACGCAAATCAAGACGAGATAACATCAACCATAGATGGGTGGACGACACTTATATCACACGTTATTCATGTCATTCAAAGTTAAGAAGTCCTTCAAATACATTCAAAGTATTACATGAAGAACTCGGTTGCACTTTAATAGCATGAAACGTTTGTATAAAATTGCACCTCTATCACGACTTTTTGAAATAATATAGGGAATTATTGTTATGTGAAGTTTTAATTTCCAAGTTTATGAATTTACACAATTCATGAGACGATGGTATTAATTCCAAAGAAAAGATGTGAAACATAAACCATCAACGTTTTTTTACCACATGACATGGTAACTTTATACTTATGTGAATTGGGAGAGTGTGTGTGTGTGTGTGTGTGTGTGTGTGTGTGTGTGTGGGTGTGGGTGTGGGTGTGTACGTGAGGGGGGTGTCTAAGGAAGCTAGGCTTGCTTGTAAGCTGGTCCCCTTTGTTGTCAAGGTACTAAACATTACTCAGGTAGGAAAGAAGACATTTATAGAAGTGTGTCATCCAATATAAAGATGCTACTTTGTCTTCCGTTATAGGTTACTGTTAACCCATCTGCTCTAACTCTAAATGTGTAATAATCAGTGTTTTTTTTATTTACATGGAATATATATGCATCAATCGGTCACAGCAGCAAAAAAATGTATCCCAATGTTCTAAAATACTATTTAAATGACAATACAGACAATAAAAACAAACTGGCTCAAAATTGTAATGATTTCAACATTTCAAGTACAACGAATATTTTGATTGCAAAGACTCGTGATGAGCATTTATTTCATTGTAATGGAGCACGATGTGAGATTAAGTCTCCATGAAATAAACGAACGGAGTGACGGTTGAGAGACAAACAAGTGGACGATGTGCGAAAATAATGCGGTAATGATGATCACAATGATCGGTCAGTTGCGTTGGTTGCCGTGAGGGGGGGGGGGGGGGTATGAACGGTCTTTTGATAATGTCTCTTATCTGATGGCCTCGAGAAGATTTAACTGATCTTATACGCATATACATTAGTAATTGCTATGTCAGGCAATCTCTCGAGTTAGAAATTTATATCAAAACTACGCTTTAAGCCTGCTTACAATTAACGAAAATAAAAGAATGTCTACAATTTTACAGTGTGAGGCAGTTCCATTCGCCCTACCATGCCTATCTGCCTATGCATAATTACACTATCAAAGCCGCTACTTCTACTTCAAAACGGCGTATACGCACTGCACTGAAACTGAATATACCATGATCGGGTTTGGTCTCGAGGGCTAAAACTTTGAGGTGAGGACACGGTCAAGAAACTTAATCAATACGATACCAGGGGTGGGGTGGAGTGGGGGGGGGGGGGAATCGAATAGAGTTTGGCGTCGGTCTACCTGCACCGTAGGGAATATTAGTGAGCACACACAGGAACTTAACGGTGTACCTTTGCACTTATTGACAAGAAGGAGTAGACATGTTGCGACTCGATGGCAAATGTCCAAAAGTTTACCCGTAGATACATATCCTTTGAGCACCCCCCCCCCCCTCCTTTTTTACAATGCAGTTGGGCGTCGGTTACGTGTATTAGTGGAAAATTCCGTTTGCACATACAATCACATCATCAGGTTTTTTTTTTCATGTACTAACATAAAAAATGAGTAGACATGTTGCGACTAGATGGCAAATTTCCAAACGTTGAGGGCAAAAACCGACTCTTGATCCAACCACCCCTCCCTCCCCCCCCCCCCCCCCCCCCCCTCTTCCACACACATATCCTCTTTTTCTTCCCATAATCGGCCCGTTTTTCTGAACTAATGAGACAGTGAACCCTGGTATCTGTTGTACCGTCATGCATTTTCTATCTTGACACCACGGCCTCACGTCGTGTGCAGAGTTTTTAACAAGGTCATAGTCCAAGTCATGTCACGTGATAACCGAAAAGGATTTATATGTTTAATATCCTGACGTCTGTCACTATTACGCATTATGACGGTATTTTAAGTCTTGTTCTTTCCGTCTTGTACCTCTTCTTCTTCTTCTTTATTTTCTTCTGTTCCATCATTTTTATTTGTCTTGTTATTATTGTTTTTGCCGTTCTTCAATGTCTTTTATTCCTTCCCCTCGTGTGTATTCTTCTTGTTGGTGTTCTTTCTTCTTCTTGCTCCTGGTTGTTGTTTTCGCTCCTTGAATGTGTTCTTATACCCCCGCCCCCTTTTTTTTTGTTTCTCCATGTTAGGTGGTCTGTCGTAACCAACAGATCACCTTCTAATTTTGTTAGAATTTTTTTATTTTTGTTCATTTGAATTTAATGCCTCCCACACTTTTTTTTGTCATCTATATGTAAACAATGCATGTGTCATGTTTTATCATTTTTTTACAATGTAAAAGTATATACGTGAACCTGTTAATTCCTGGATTTCAAGGTCATTACATTATCGTGACGTCATGCACGAGCAATTTAATGAAAATCTATTATTTCATGTAGCTCTAGAACTGATCATGTATATTTGTTCTTATTGTTGCCGTGGAGCTCGACTAAAACTTTAGATCAGACAATATCTAGCTTGTGCGTTGCCGAATGGTCCTATTGTCCCTGTCCCCTAACTTCGAGATTTTTCTAACTTCTCGATTTTTAAGCCCAATGAGAATGGCACTAATATCTAACTTGTGCATTGCATGAACGCGTATGATGTTGCTTTGATCTACATCCGACAATATATAGCCTGTGCATTGCATGTAATCTCCTCTTCAGTTGGTACCTCACCATGTATTGATGATGCTGTACTCGTTTTTACCGTTGTCGTTGTCTTCATCTTCCTATACCCTTTCCCTCTGTCGAAGATGTCGCATACGCTTGGCACATTTCCATCTGAGATAAAGTCATCTGCGCAATCACATTTGATGAGAGGGAACCATCTGATTAACGTTGGGGGTCATCGCTAGGCTCATTCTATAACGCTGGATATAGTAGTGATATGCACAGCAGTTACGATTCTATCAATGATTGATTTATAAACTAAGTCATTAAGAAAATACTACAGATAGGAATACGTCTTAGCCTTCAGCGTGTTTGCAGATTGTTTTCTGACCCCAAATGACAGGGCAAATTGGCGGTGATGCATACACCCGATTCACCCAGACAGTGATTATCAATACAGGTGTCAATGGCCACGATGGCGGTTAAACGAGTCTACCTGAATTCACAACTGTACTTCTTAGTACTTATCTAATCGTGTCTTTATTTCTTTCATTTGTTTTGACAGACACAATACGTTTCCTCCTAAAATACGTGCACCTGGTTTGTGGTCCATATACCTTTCTCTGAATAACGCTAAAGCACTGTAAGTTTCATGAAGGAAAACAAGAAGCTCATTAACAAATTTATGTTTTGTATTTACAACCGGAGATAAAATTTAAAAACTGGATGGTCTTTTCATTCCTATCCAATTGTTTTGACAGTACAAGATGTTTCCTCGAATCAATGGTTTGTTTATACCTCATATTCCTCTCTACCTTCCTGTTTAAAGTACAGTGTGGTTTTGCAACAGAACCAACAAACTCAATCAACAAAATGACAAGTTGATTTGTATATACAAAAGCAAGAGAAGTCAGAGGAACTTGTTGGTGGAAACAAAATTAAGTGAAAATAGACTGATGAAAAGCGATTGAGTTTGAAGCCATGTTAATCAGTACAGACCAGAAAGTAAGGATTGCTCATTATCATTACGATCTCCAAGCAGTCATGTTCATCCGCAACCAGATCATTACACGTAACGTGCATAATCAGTAAGAAAACAATTCGGTCTACGGGTGCAATGACTGTTTAGATATGTATATTGATTATATAATTATATCATGATGTTTGATTGTTCATGTAATGTTCTTGCATGAGGCAACCGGGGTCCCGAGAAGAACAGTGCCTGACATAAATAAATTACAGTGATTACTATGAAATTCAGTGAGTTTTCCTAGTACACGTATATATAGTAAACACAACTGGCCGTATTCTGGGCGGTTTAAAGCAAGCAGTGTACTAAATTTATGGAGCGCCAAATAAAACAATATGAAACATTATTATTCATTCAATATAGTTGTTGTTGTTCTCGGATTCACTTTGGTTTATTGAGTTTGTCCACATTATGATTACAGCGTGTCATCTAAATCTCCAAGTGCAGTGAGTCTGTGATGAAGATGTATCCCATTGTGACAGCATCAGATGATTTATGCTGCGCCCCATAAAGATAATCTTCGTTTCGTCCGCTGTTTAAGTCAAACCACCGTTGTAAATACGAGCCAATAAGTTAAGAGATAGCAGTGGAACAGATTGCGGGACCCGTTTTCATGGCATGGCCGGTATGCCGCATCACAGGACTCGGTATCAGTTGATTGCAAAAAATGTGATAATATTATTTTGAGGTGATGCTGCTGTGATTGCATGTCCCGTAATCCTTAACACTCCATTCCTTACCTTTCAATTGTCTTTATCAAGTTGGCTAGTTATTGCACAAACGTGACAAAACATATCACTGCATTTTGATTGGAATGTAGCATGAGTTAACAAAGTTTTAACGGGTTTAGACATTTATCACCTCAGGTTGTCATTGTTTGTCCGAGTCAATCCACAGGTTTCTAGTTTTGTTTCTTTATTATTATTATTATTATTATTATTATTATTATTATTATTATTATTATTATTATTATTATCATTGAGTGAGTGAGTGAGTGAGTGAGTGAAAGAGAGAGTGTTTGAGAGTTATTGAATGAATCATTCATTCATTTATTCATTCGTTCCTTTAATTATTTGTCAGTTCACTTCTTCATCCAATTATTCTTTAATAGTTTGTGTCACGGTTACTTAGCAATTAATTAAGTGTGTTATCTTGGTAGATAGCTCTAACAATATAGACCAACCAACTTGAATATCTGAGACCTCTGTCGAATAGTAATACTCTTGTCTTCCGTTGCCTTTTTTTTTTCTGTAACGTGCCTTAATCAAAGAATATAGGTGTTGATAATCGACTTGACCTTATTAACATTGCATCAGAAATCTCCATGCATGCATATTAAATAATTTTTCTGTCTTTTCATTCGAGATAACTTTGCTTATACAAGGTTTTATCTGAGGGCAAAGATTGACTTAGCGTCGCATCTACACAGATGGGCCACTGAGTTTGGTTCCCATTCTATGCTATCTCACACGGTTATTTTCCACTTGTTAGTTGCAGCAGTCGAAGCCGAGCATGCCTGACCCCGTTTGGGTGTGACATCATGTGACTTTCATGTCAAATCCGCTGCCATATTGACCACTTCATGATACGAAACTTTGATACAGTGTGCAATTATATTATTGTAACTTTCCATTTTGATGGACACCTTCGTGATTGTCCTTAAAAAACGCCTTTTTTATTGGTGCATTGTTATAATTAATCTTACTTCAGCTCCAAAATACACTGAACCTTGAACACAAAATTATATTCACAGTGGTCCATTGTTTCAGTATTATCTATATAGCTATTATCGGGCTTACTGTACACACATGGGGAAATATAAGTATATATATCTGTTCCTTGTGTTTTATATTACCATTCCAACTAACTACTATGATGTGGTAAGCGGCCATCTGCACATTGCTACTTTCACCCCAAACCTTTTTTTCTTTCTGAGATTCCTTTTACTCGAATGCAAATATCGTCGACGGTCGGATATCCTGATCAGAGAATTTTGCCAAGAACACAACAACCAGGGAATGTGACAAAGCTCACAATGTACGACCTGAGTAAATTCCAAAGTCTAAATCAAACAATCGTGACAATAGGACATCATCTGATTTAACGATGATTGATTGATATATTTTTACCCCAACTCTTCTCTTTATGACCGATTTTTACAAATTTTGGGGGCCATTAATTTGGGAATAGTACCTATCATTTATATTTGTTGTTGTTTATTGGCATTAAGCTATATTGTTGTTTTAAATGTGTATCAATGTGTACACTAGCGAGTGGATTAATCATATGACTATGATATCATGAGCATAATCGATCTTAAAAGAGCCACAGAAAGCATGGCCAGTTGAATTAAAAGCTTACGTATGTGCGACTGTTGAAACAAGTGTATCTGTATAATCCTTTCCCCGTCTTGTGACATATTGGAGAAAATTCTCTCAGTAAATATCTAATCGTAATATGTTTGCCTTTACAGCAATTTGTCAATGCAACTCTGTACTTTGTCACCATGCTTGAGGTACTTCCTGACCTCACGGTTTCTTCCCCACCACCACCACTACCACTCTCATCATCCTCTACGCATTTACATGTTACACAGACGTTTATGTCTTGATCACTCACACATACATAAATTTATTCATTACTATTTAATTCCAATGCATGTGTCGCTTGCTTGTTTTGCTAATTTCTAGAAAATTATATTTGAAACATATTTTGAACTGTTACTTAGATCATATTACAATGTCTTCTTTCTGTGTTTCTTTCTCCCCTTTCGAAACAATATCGCTTGAGATACTGAACTAACCCTAGATTGGTTTACAATAATTATGAAATTTAATTCATAACATTTTGATAAACAATTATAATAAGTGTCATGAATGTTGTGATGAATGTGACGAAGATATCAAAGATCTGTATGGCCGAGATGCCTTGGACATAAGCAAAACGAACAACCAGACAACTTGACGAGAAACATAGGAAATGGTCCACAATTCCCGTATCACGCTTGGACTGTATTTCTTCCTAACAGCAAAATGTTATTAAGGCTGAAGTAGATACAGCAATAACAATTGCGGTTATTGACTATATTAGATGTAAGGTAATTGAGATCGCTTCATATTCACAGCCGCAATTTGTATATCTATACATTTTATCAGGCATTGTCTTATACTCTATCATGGCTAGAGAAATCATTTTACTGCGTTACCATCAGACCAAGGTTCAACAAGTGGGGTAGAATATCAACACCCACATTTATGATTCTTCACGATGTAATCGAATGGTAAATATCGTAAAAGACTGCAACCCTTCGTAAGGACGGAGTGCTGACCAGACATTTTCGAATGCTTGTGAGCAAAATGTGTCATGTGCCTTTTTCAAGCCGCACCAACGTACTACCATCCTACGTTGTGACAATGGTCAAAGAACTAGTAGTAATGTTATTTTAAGCATAACTATTTTAAACAACAGGAAACTGCGAAGGGGCGAATAGTATAGTAGAAATACCTGCATAACAGAATACTATATCACTGGCAGCATGTATCACATATTTCAAAGAAAAGACTATTAGCTTCTTCCTAGTATTAGTATGAAAGCTGGGGGTGGGTTGGTCAGGGATTTAACAAATGGTGTACCTTCATTTAACATCATGCATTTATAAATACTTTTTAAAGACAATTGTTTAATTTGCACCATGTTTCGAAAGTTCAACATATTATTTTGTACAACATTGGTTTTTCTTTACGTGGAATATATTTCAAACTCAATCGTTCATAATAAAAATTCAGCTATAATGATACGTACATGTGGAAAATTATTGCATGCAAATTGTACCTTGAAGGAAGGTGTAGCGTAAGGCATGTACTAAACCTGTTCAAATCTTTCGTCTTCTTCATATTTATTTATTCATTTTAGTTCACGTTTTATTTAGTCAGGGTAGTCCTTTCAGTCTCGAGGAATACTTTTCAAAGAGGCCCTGGGATAAAAAAAAAAAAAAAAAAATACATATTTATAACAAAATAAATAATATCAAAATACAATGTGAGGGTTAGTAGATTAGAAAAATAAGTTCCCACTAATCTGAGTAAAATTATCCACTAAAAATAAATTTCACATTCGTTTGCCGCAATAAAGTCTCGTTTTGACGAAAATTTGAAGAAAAAAAACCGCACGCCTCCAGTGACGTCAGAGAAGTCAAAATTCCATAAAAATCAACGGCGTGAATAAAATATCTTATTCACGTCGTTCAAACGATATGTTACCAATGGGAACCCCAAAGCTTTTCCGAGGTTTGTCCGAGTAGCAACAACTAATAGATTCAAATTGTATTCCATCCATTGAATCTGAATGACAAGATACAGGTGAATGCAATAACGCGTTACTACGCATTTAGGGGAAATGTCGTGAATACATTACGAAAATGGTCTGTTGTTGAATTCCGTACAATATATGGCATTTTTACTTCTCTGACGTCACTGGAGGCGTGCTTTTTTTTCTTCAAATTTTCGTCAAAATAAGACTTTGGTTGTGGCAAGCAAATGTGAAATTCGTTTTTAGTGGATAATTTTACAAAGAGTAGAGGAACTTATTTTTCTAATTTAGTAACCCTTTAATACAAAAGTAACAATAGCAGAGTCTAAAGAAAAGGTCTCACAAAATGAGTGAGTGATCCCCCCCCCCCCCCCCCCCCCGCCTAATGCAAGGCCCTGGTGTAGACAAATACGATGTGCCCCTGATTTAAACTTTGTGAAAATATTACAAGAGTGAACAGTGATAGAGTTTACTACCACAATCTTAGAATAGGAGATTAATCTTGTCATGTATTCAGTTCTTGGTTTGAGAACAAATAACGGGCTGCGGGTGTTGCGCAACGGTTGTATAGTTGACATCTCTGAGTTGTATTAAGGTGCTTAAGCAATAAAGATAATAGTGTTAAAATCAGCATTTTTATGTACTATTGTAGAATTATCCCAATACTGATTTATGTTGTTTGGGAGTAGAGTAAGCAAAATTTTGAAAAGTATTTGCATTGAGCTCAATAATAAACTCCGTATTGGATTCAGCTATATCGTTCTTTATAGGAAGGCTCTATTTACATGACACCTCTTAAACATTCAGGTCAATATGAATTGAATTGAATAGAAGGGCAAATACGTACTAAACATTTTATTAACTGTGTATACTCACTAGAAACACAACCATGATATTGCCCAATGTATATAGAAGTGCAGACACAAACCTCACAATGCTTACAATACATTGTGTTATTAAGATAATTCGTTCTATTTATGAAGTATGCGTACCAGTCAGCATTTCAGAATTCATCCTGAAGTCCGTAAAACATGTGTAGTTAGTTCAGTTGATATGAACGCCCACATGCAAAATACACAACCCTACAAGAATTACACGTGTGATCGCTCAGACATTATCACTGCTCTTATCCATAGGCAACTGTTATTTATATTTGTCAATTACTTACCTATTCAGTTTAGCTGAAGACAGTTTGTATATATATGTATTCGAGGAAAATCGCTAAAACATCATCATCAACATCTTAAATTTAACCCCTTACACAACTATGCAGCAGCTAAGCGGGATATGTATTTCAATTCAATTCAATTCAATTCAATTCAAGGTTTATTAAAAATCATCTTCGCAGCCATGCAGCTGAATTGCGACAATTTAAAAACAAATATAGATACAACATATGAAATAAGACGAATATCCTCTGCAAGTATAAATATTTAAAAATTCTTATAAATGGTATGAACACTATAAAAGATAATTATACATTAAACATATTAGAAGTTTCTTTAAGATGCACTGTAAATTTACTGTACGACAATAAGATAATAACCGTAACCACTTTATGTCAGCATATTTCCTGGATGCTTTCTTTCCTACCTGTACCTACATGAACAAATAACCCGTTCTGTATGATATACGACTCTCATCACAAGTATTACATGTAAATCTCATAGAGAATCACTTTAACTGGCACCCGAAGAGTTAAAATCAGACGGATACACGATGAATTCTTATCTCTTATCTGCTAACCACAAGGTGACGAAAAGGTTTCTTTTCCTCGATGTAACTATTTCCATCGAGTAGCTTTTCCTCGACGTTATTTTCCAGGACTAAAAAGGAAAGCCACCAAGTACTGGCGCCGTGTCTGTGCTGGTCATTAAGGGTTTGTTTCCCACTGTCATTAAGTCAACTTCTGGTCACGTTAGTAGGAGGAGGACCAGGAGGAAAGCGTAGGTGTAGGGTTAGAGGAAAAGGTATGTTAGCGACCCCTTCCTTCTACCCCATACCCACGCACCCCTCCCACCCCCCCCCCCCACCCACTACCACCCCAACCTTCCATCCTCACCCACACATGTTCATTCAGAGTATACGAGAGCTCATGACAGCCTAAATTAAAAGTAGTAAGTAGTAGTAGTAGTAGTAGTAGTAGTAGTAGTAGTAGTAGTAGTAGAAGAAGAAGAAGAAGAAGAAGAAGAAGAAGAAGAAGAAGAAGAAGAAGAAGAAGAAGAAGAAGAAGAAGAAGAAGTAGTAGAAGTAGTAGTAGAAGTAGTAGTAGTAGTAGTAGTAGTAGTAGTAGTAGTAGTAGTAGTAATAGTAGTAGTAGTAGTAGTAGTAGTAGTAGTAGTAGTAGTAGTAGTAGTAGTAGTAGTAGAAGTAGAAGTAGTAGTACTAGCAGTAGTAGTAGTAGTAGTAGTAGTAGTAGTAGTAGTAGTAGTAGTAGTAGTAGTAGTAGTAGTAGAAGTAGTAGTAGTAGTAGTAGTAGTAGTAGTAGTAGTAGTAGTAGTAGTAGTAGAAGTAGTAGTAGTAGTAGTAGTAGTGGTAGTAGTAGTAGTAGTAGTAGTAGTAGTAGTAGTAGTAGTAGTAGTAGTAGTAGTAGTAGTATGTTATCATATTCAAAAAGTAACCTGGGTGAGTTATCTTGCAAAGAATGCGGGGTTGGGTGAGCTACCATAGTCAGGGAGGACCATGAGGTAGAAGGGTTGTTGCTATATTGGGTAAACAAATGCCAACCTTCATAGAGATTTTTTTAGTTTTTATTTTTATCTTAGGATTTGCTCCTGTTATCATTTTATTTTAACAGTACACGTCTTTCTACTGTAATCAAATAATATTATCGCAAGTCTAGTAGTTTTTTTCTTTGTTTTTTAAATTGATGAAAATGAGATTGAAGTGAATAGTCACGACATACATGGAAACGAACGGCACAAGATAGATCAAAATGGAAAAATGAGGAGGAGGCCTTCCTTCAGCAGTGGAGAGAAATAGGCTAGATAGATAGATAGATAGATAGTATATCTAATTGTGATATAGATATTCCCATCACTTAAGCACGGTAGATGAAAGTAAGAGACCTTCGTGATCATATATTGCAGGGTTGCGATTACATGTGCCAATGTTGAAATACAACTACTTCACAAACGCAACATTCACCAGCCCTCTTAAACCGCCCCACACCCCTCTCTCTCTCTCTCTCTCTCTCTCTCTCTCTCTCTCTCTCTCTCTCTCTCTCTCTCTCTCTCTCTCTCTCTCTCTCTCTCCCTCTCTCTCTTCTGCCCCTTCAGGGTTAAAATTGTCAGAAGATCGGGCTAGTTATGGACCCTGTGCCGCGGATTTAACGACATTGTGGCGCAATCTCGAACAATGCAGGATGCATTGCAATTAAGGTAATGACGAGCTCTGTCCTTAACTCTCTCAGTGCTAAGCCAGGGAACGCCCATTGGCTTATAACATATTTTAAGCACCTATGGTATCACGTTTGGAAGTGGGAGTGTTAATGAAGCTTGGTGTATTACTTTCTATATCATGTTGAGGTATAATGTGTTTTCAAACAAGATACGCATGTAACCAAAATACCTTAATAAGCCACACTTTCTTTTTCTCTCTCCTTCTCTCAAGTGCTCTGGTTGTGACGAAAATAAAATAATTACTTCTGCGAGGTCTGTCATGTAACATAGGTTGAATTACTTTTGTTTCTGACGCCTAGAAGAAAGAGAAAGCTTTAGGTCAGGTCGCCTTCCAGGATTACAAACACGTGGAACAATTTTAAAAGGTAGAAATGGAGAGAATATGTGTCATGGAATACTCCAGGGAGGTGGGAGAGAGACCTACAAGATATCAAAGCAACAAAATAGTGGTATACATTATCCGACTCCTACATTTCAATGTTGTTACGCCCCATTCTGGCACGATCCAAGGTCTCTTCACCTTTTTCACTTTTATCTGGATAGGGATCTCTCACTTTCAGGAAGAATTAAGAAAGGAAGTGGAAAAAACGTACTTGTTCTTGTCCCTTGTCCAAAAGAAATAATACTTCACGACGATCGTTGTTTCCCGAGTTGTCTTGAACTCTGCTGTTTCAGGGTTTCCCTTTTTCTTGCATGTTTCTTTTTTTTTTGGCTGCCCCCCCCCCCTCCCTTCCTCTCCCCTTTCTCTCTCTCTCTCTCTCTCTCTCTCTCTCTCTCTCTCTCTCACTCTCTCTCTGTCTCTCTCTCTCTCTCTCACTCACTCTCTCTCTCTCTCTCACTCACTCACTCTCTCTCTCTCTCTCTCTCTGTCTCTCTCTCTCTCTCTCTCACTCACTCTCTCTCTCTCTCACTCACTCACTCTCTCTCTCTCTCTCTCTCTCTCTCTCTCTCTCTCTCTCTCTCTCTCTTCAGAGTTTCCCTTTGGGGTCTCTTCCTTTTTCTCTCGTATTCTTTTTCCATCTCAAATTTTTCAGTCTTAATTTCTCTTCTCTCTCTTTATCTCTCTCCATCCCATATTGTCTGATATATGTAGCCTTTTCTCGCATGATATCTATATGCTTCATTTGTCATCCTTTTTAACTTCTTTCTCTCCGTTTCATGTTTTGTCTCATACATCGTATCATATACTTAAAATATCATGAAATTTATCAATGCTTCGTTAGTACATTATCTTCCGCCATATTCGATCACAACTATCAGCATATCATCAACCTTATCATTATGTTTTGTAAAAAAAAAAAAAAAACTAATACATCCACTCGTCTACCTATCCGTCTATCTACATCATCTGTCTCTCCACCTATCTCTTATCCCTCGGTCGTTTCCTTCCAACTCACTCGGTTATCCACTTGGTGGGAATATTCACCAAAACGCAGCAAAGTTTTGAGCAAAATCGTTTTGATTGGCCACGGGTGACTTATCCTTGTTTTGCTTGGAGTACTACACCGGACGTGCAGTAGGAAAAACGTTGTTTTCTCTGTTAAGTAACCAGAAACGAATTGGTGACAGTTTGACAGATAAGTAAATTGTCTGATAGATAAAGTGTCCCGACGAAAATTACAGTTTCCTTGCTTTTATTCATTGCAACATTTTGACAGAAAATGGGTCAACCTTTTCGCCCGTGTGTGTTCAAACTTAATTTTTATACAAAGCATTTCGTTTAATTTATGTCAGTAGGGTAAACAGATAATAGACAAAGGATGCCTTAAACATACGGGCTTAAAGTGATAGATAGATAGATGGGTGGATAGCTGGATATAATAGATAGATCTATCGATATGTAGGTGTAGATAGAAATAAAAATAGAAATAAAATACTGATAGATATTAACATGTTTATCGATTGATAGATATAAACGTGTATCGATAGATTTATAAACATGTATGTATATATAAACCTAGATGTATATTTATGTTAAAAAATGTCAATATATATATTTAAAGAAAAAATATCATGGTCCCTTAAGCAAAACAACACATTTTTCTTCTAATTTGTTCATGTATTATTATGTAAATAAACAAAGTATCCTTAAGTGATAGTGCTCTTTTAGAAAGTCAGACTTGTAATACAAATATATGGTCAATCGAAGTTTCATTTCACCTTAAATTGACAGTTTCTTATGCGGACACGGAATGCATCACACTCTACGAACAGAATATCTCTAGTCCTATCTCCGATATTCAAATATTTATAAATGATACAAGTTCTTACATGAACTATTGAGATGTGATATTGATTACAGTATAATTATTCAAGATGTATATTTTACATTATACTACACAAACACACGCTTCTCAGGGGCGTTGTCATGATTGTTTGGCACTGAGCAAAAGACTTGAAGCAATTCTTGACTATGCTTTGAAACATATTTTAGGTGTAAAATGTAGAACAAATTACGCGGCAGTTCAAGGAGATTCTCGTCACTACTTAACACGTAAATGCTGATGTTCAGTGATATCTACCTATGTTCACGTGCAAAGTCTAGGTCATTAACCCGTTGTGTGCCCTACAAAATGCTGCTGTATGGGGTGTGTGTGTATGAGTAGTGAAATAGCCGCACGTGACATGTGAAGGTTTGATGATTCATGATTAAGTAATGGTCATCATCATCAGGCATTGTTCAACCATTTTTGGATGAAGCCCTCCTCAATCAGTTTCCATTTGCTTCTATTTGCTGCTTTTCTGTTCCATGTTGCTGTATTTGTGTATGATGATATTTCGTCTCTCCACCTTCTCTTTTGTCGACCCCTTCCTTGCTTACCTGCTCTTGGTTGCCATTCTGTGAGTTTCTTGGTCCATCTGTTGTCTTGTGTTCTATATAAGTGTCCAGCCCATCTCCATTTTCATATCTTTAAGTAATGGTAATCTACAGTAAATGGTATGAGCACCATGGGTGTAACGAAAAGCGTCAAGTACCATCCGTTCATTCCATTTGCAGACATTGCCAAGTTGTGTGATTCATAGAATGAACCACAAATACAACACTGTGTCCAGTTTGTAAACTTGATATGAACCTTCAGAGTAAGTGTCAACTTGGCCCACGTCTACACTACATCAATATGATTAAACTCTTACTGTAATAGTGTGGAAAGGAAAACTTGTTATCATTTCAAGATTCATAAACATGATAAAAGAAATAACGATATCAGTTGTGGAACAGAAGAACCCTGTGGAAGATTGGCACAAACTACAATCACAATTAATATTGACCCAATTTATAAACAGAATTCTAGGTCACCATATCAGGTTAACATATTTATTCAGCAGTTTAATTATATGCTCTCAATGAGGATTTGTCGACAGCGAGCTACTGGTGCCAGGAAGCACTTGGTTATCTGACAGATGTCCACGGATAACATCTGACGGATAAATGACAGCTATCCAGGTTAAGACAACACAATATGGCTGAGCATCCTTAATGTTCTAGCCCCCAGCTTTATTTGCTTTTTCATCGATATCTGAGGGAAGTTATCCGTCGAAAAAAATTGCTCGACCTTTAGGAATGACAACAACAAATATGAGAAATTGTGTCAATTTGAAATGATTTACTCGGAAGGAATTTTGAATCATGATAAGGAACATTCTTGTTTTGAAACCTTTAAGCTTAATATTATTTCCTATATTATGTCAAAAAAGATGAGTTATGACTTATACTCTAAGACATAGGCCGTATTCTGAACAGAGGTTTAAAGTAAACAGTGTATCAAACCTAGACTAACTTTATGGAACGCCAAATGACACAAAATGAACCAATATTATTGAACTAATATAATTAGTTTTGTCCTCGGAATCATAAGTGATTACAGAAAATGATTGAAATCGACCACTGTTGTAATTCTGTAATGAAAATCAATGATTTGGTGGATACCATCAATCGATTTATTTGGCGCCCCATGAGATTAGTCCAGGTTTAGTACACTGTCAGTGAGAGGTCAGTGAGAATGTGTTGTTGAAAAGTTCAGAAGCCTTGCAAGTCAAGCGAACTTAAGAACGTGATGGCCGAATGTAGCCGTGGGAATATCGTGAGCTTGATTTCTCGTTTCATTCTTTCATTCTCACCGTCTCTAACATATCTAATGACCGCTGCTCTTTACATTAATTGACTAACGATCATGCTCTAGGGGCGTGATTCAAAGTCCTTTACTGACGTAGAATTCGTGGGAAAATGCCATTTTCTGTCACGCTCAAGATAAAACCACTCACTGGGAAATCGAAAATTGTTGGTTTTGCCTTCATCAATAAGAGAGCTGGAAATGAATCAGGGGTCTTGTTTTCTCTTAATGAGTGTTTTGACGAATGAAGAAATCTAGTGGAAAACCTGCCATATTCGATAAACAAAATGTGTATCCTTCGTTCACATCCGGGGCCTTCCGGCTCCCAGTCTAACCGAGTGTTTTGCGGTAAACGAACTACTTCCATCAAAGCCAAGAGGTATAGCTGTGCTGCTTAAGAGCTGGTTTCTTGTATTATTATCTGTATTATGATTTTTAATTGAAACAAAACGAATTTGGTTTATATTAGCTTAGTGCATAATGGTGTATTCTTCGTCAGAAAGGACTTGTATGCTTATCTTGCATTCAATCTAAACTATTGATCTATCGGTTTATCGATTACTGATAAGCAGACGACTGAGTAGTTGTTGCGGTAATCTATTGGCGGGAATAGCAACATAAAATTGTGGGTGAAGGTTAAAGTGGGAGTCCGATTATAATAACTCTTGGCATCTTGGGTTTGATGTGAGTGTGTGAACGAATGAATGTATTTCTAAAAGATTTTTTTTATCGATTCATTGGTTGGTTGGTGGATTGATAGAATGATTGATTGATTGAATGGTTTATTCATTCATTGGACATCTTCATTGGTTGAGTAAGGTACTTAACGTGTTTTCATGAATATAGGAGGCACTAATCAATAAATACATCAATTTCCCTATCAGCAAATATATTGCATCTTTGTGATCGTGGTGATGCATGATGTAACGCGTCGGAAACGACGATGATTCGGTTTTGATAGTATAATTCTAAATCGAAATAATTTATAAATGTGTTTTCTTATATGATATATAGATGACTATTTTCATTTGGCGTTGACTTTCTCTCTCTCTCTCCCCCCCCCCCCCCCTCTCTCTCTCTCTCTCTCTCTCTCTCTCCCTCTCTCTCTTTCTCTCTTCCTTCCTTACTTTCTCTTTCTATATCTCTCCTTCTCCGTCTCTCCCTATTTTCTCTTTCTCTCTCACTCTCCATTTTTCCCATTCATTTGTATACCTTTCTGCTTTTTCTCTATTATATCTCGATCTTTAAATCTATCACTGTGTCTCAGTTTCCGTCTCTTTCAGTCCCCCTCTCTCATTTCTATACTGCTCATACTCTTAACGTTAATAATATGCAGTGGTAGAATGAAAGAGGAGTTTGGGTTTAGAAATGATGGCCAATATTTTATTCAACATAATATCATCCCACAAAAGGCCTTGACCCATTTATTAAAAGTGTTACAACCTTTTAACATGATTTAGTACATTAAACAATGTAAATGTTGTTCAGGAAGTGCATTGCATTTAACGATATCGAAATGCTGAGGTTCAAAATGAAGATCATTATCATGATTATGATATTGGCAAATACGGCATGGGAATATTTTCTTCCATTCTCTCGCCATTAACATGATTTTTGTTTGCAGAACCTTGGTGTATGGTATATATTAGTATGGTTGTATCTTGAAAAGGCCTCAGCATGTTTCAGCATGTTCAGTTTGTCATCATATACAATAGTTTAGCTACAGAGACGATGCGGCTATAGAGGATGGAGCGGAGAGTGGGAGAAGGGAGAGAAGAGAGAGTCTGGTAGAGGGGGGAGAGAAGGAGAGAGGAGAGAGAGAGACACACAGAGAGGGGGGTCGAGGGGGGAAGAACCGAGTGGATGGAGAGATAGAAGAAGGATACGAAAAAGATGGGGAGCAGACAGACAGTCAAAGAGGGTCTCAAATATTCGCGGTATGGGGAGCGGGAGAGGGGGCACACCATAACACAGGAGATGGTGAAGTAAAGAAAGAGTGTGGAGGGGGAGATTAGAGAATGAGGGCGTCGCGCGAATCGTGGTATTGGGAGAGAGAACGTATAGTATACAGCAGAAACAAGGAGAAGGAGTGCTTCAATCACTATTGACATGGGGGGGGGGGAGGGGTTAAGGCTAAGTGCCGTAGACGAGAGAAAAGGGGAATGGGTGTATCTCGTTACCTGCCATTTCTACTAGAATCAGTGTAATGAAGCGCCATTGTTGTATAGCAATTACTGTTCCAGTGAGCAAGCACATATCGACATCATTCCAAGTAATCTTTCAATAGATCATATCAAGATCAATATCAGTATCACATGAGACATAGCAGAATATTTATGCCACTAGAAATTTAGATAGACCTGTCCTCTAGTCTGGTATCTGGCTTTGTCGGTATTGAATGATCCCTTGCGTCATCTCCTCGTTAAAAAGAGATTTGTTTAAGTTTATGGAACACTTTCCGCCCCGCCCCCCCTACCTACCACCATCACCACCAACACGACCAACAACAACCATGACAACACCTCATTTTTGGATCAAAATATATCCAATGTGGTATACTTGTACTGCGCTTTCACGATTTAAGATAATTCAGATTCATACAAAAAAAACCACATAGCTTTAAAAAAAAACTATAGGCTTAGACCCATCTAGGCGTGATTGTAGACATGTTCGAAAATATAGATCTAACGTTGAATTCCATCGTATCAAAATAATACATGTGCCTGCTAGTTTCGACAATACAACTCTTGTTGTATACAGTAGATAGAGTACCTATGCTTGCTATGAACAAGCATGTTACTGAGTAAAGTTACACCAGCGTTCATCAAGGCAGGCTCACAACCGCTGCATAACTCAAACAGTGCGTCTGCCTGTCATCACTTACACCATATCCAGCGGCTCGGGCTACACATTCTCCTCCCTGTCTCTCGCCCGGTTCAGCGGCAGTGCAGCGGCCCAGTGTGACGTCAGTACGAGGCCGCAGTCCCGATATAGCTTGACGCAGACATGGTCTTCTGATACCTAGCCTATTAGCCTAGGCCGTAGGCTGCTGCCTTCTCCTGCGCTTCTAACACCACGAAGTCTGGTCGCGCAGACTAGCCTAGTTCCCTCTCTATCTCCTACTAAGGAATGGAAACGAAGAGATCTTTAATCGCGAATTCAGACTTAGATTCGATTATACCTCCTAGAAAAGAAGTAACCAGCTGCCTAAAATCTAGACTAGACGATACCCCCGCCAGAATTACGCCCTGCTTGGGGTCTGGGGAAAAGTTTGCCCTGCCCTTTCGATGTGAAAGTTTAGATGGAGAATTCCTCTCGGGGTGAATCCCTCCTCGTTACATCGCGCTTAGTTTTGCTTGGCACCGCGATTGACTGCATCCACGTGCCTCTGTTTTCATTCTGCGAGATTCTGTTTTATTTTGATATGACGTAGGTAGGCAGCCCGAACTCCTATGGGCTAGTCTCGTTCAAGTCCATTACAAGTGGTGTTGTGGATTAAAATGATCAGAATGGATCCACACCAGGCACTACGCAGTTCCCCTGTTTTCCTTGTACGATGAAAAAAAAGTCGCTCTGTGGTAACGACTGTTTTCTAACTATTACGTTCACACCACTATTTTCATTGCATCGTGATCATTCATCATTTTTTAATCATCATAATCGTTGTCACTACCATTACCCTTACCATAATCATCATCTTCGTCGTTGTCCTCGTCGTTGTCATTGTCATCATTGTCATCGTCATCGGTTTTAAAGACACGATGATATTATTGTGCAGATTATCGTAACCCTTACGTCACCCCTCTTGACATTGTATCCTCATCAGCAACATCAAAAACCACTACCATGACAACACTCTTCCTCACCATAACCCAATCAGTCTACATCATCATCATCATAATCTTCACTATCTACATCATCGTCATTATTTTCACTAACACGTCGATTGCCGCGATCACAATCGCGACAAGTATCAAGGTGCCGATTCATCATCACCTCACGCCAAAAGTATCATCGTCAGCAGCAAGATCAATAACGTCGTCAACGTCCTTCACACCATGTCATCATCATAACCAACCTCATAAGTTTCAACATCGTCATCATGATCATCATCATCATCATCATCATCCGTACAATCACCATCAGTATTAACAAGATTGATAATTTTATGAATGCCAGTTGCTATGATCATCTACCCGCGTGTGTCGGCACTAAGTCTTACTAGGCGTCAACTCAAATTTCATCGACTTCGAAAACAAACAGTGTTCTCATCTAATGGGTTTTATATGTTGATGCTCCTGGTGAATGGGAGTTTACAGGATAAAATGACATCATCTTTATGCTACAAATATCAAACTTGATTACACCGAAAACATAAATGAGTAAATCTGTATATTTAAAAACATTCAAATATAGAGCTTTCTAGGTTTTGGTGATGACTATTTTATGAAAAGGGATGCGTTTTTCCTCAAGTGCGATGACATCGCAAATTCAATTCATATCAATATGAAAACTGATCATTCACATGTAATTGATTTGATATGAATAAGTTCATTGACAAAACAAAAGTGTTGACCTTATATCAACACAAACATTTCACACCTTCGTCGCAGTGACGACATGGATATATATATATATGTGTGTGTGTGTGTGTGTGTGTGTGTGTGTGTGTGTGTGTGTGTGTGTGTGTGTGTGTGTGTGTGTGTGTGTGTGTGTGTCTGGTGTGTGTGTGTGTGTGTGTGTGTGTGTGTGTGTGTGTGTGTGCGTGTGTGTGTCTGGTGTGTGTGTGTGTGTGTGTGTGTGTGTGTGTGTGTGTGCGTGTGTGTGTCTGGTGTGTGTGTGTGTGTGTGTGTGTGTGTGTGTGTAGGGGAGGGGGAAATAATATGTATATATACACACGGTAGACACGGAAGATGTATGGTGTTTATCAATTATATATCTCTTAATCTGAGACGGTGACGTATGGAGTCACATGATGAGCTAGGACGGAGGATGAGTGCTACTGTAAACAAAGTGTAGGGGAGATGAAGGGCCTGGTACTAACTACGACAGAGAGATGCGGAGAGAGATACAGAGATAGACAGACAGGGGGTAGAGAGAGAGAGAGGGGAGAGAGAGAGGGGGAGGGAGAGAGAGAGGGGGAGGGAGAGAGAGAGAGAGAGAGAGAATGAGAGAGAGAGAGAGAGAGAGAGAGAGAGAGAGAGAGAATGAGAGAGAGAGAGAGATGGGGGGAGGGAGAGAGAGAGGGGGGAGAGGAGAGAGAGAGAGAGAGAGAGAGAGAGAGAGAGAGAATGGGAGAGAGATAGAGAGAGAGAGAGAGAGAGAGAGAGAGAGAATGAGAGAGAGAGAGAGAGAGAGAGAGAGAGAATGGGAGAGAGAGAGAGAGAGAGAGAGAGAGGGGGGGGAGAGAGGGGGAGAGAGAGAGGGGGGGAGGGAGAGAGAAAGAGAGAGGGGGGAGGGAGAGAGAGAGAGAGAGAGAGAGAAACAAGAGGGTGAGACATGTGAGAGAGGAGAGTCGAGATGGAGAGAGAAAGATGCAGATGTGTATAATGTAAACAAAGGCAGAAAAAGACAGAGAGATACATATGGAGAGGAAGAGGGAAAGACAGAGGTAAAGAGAGACTGACAAACAGAAAAAAATAGACATCTAGACACAAATGTATACAGACAAATAGAGAGGGGGAGAGAGGGGGAAGAGAGTTAGAGAGAAAGAGTGAGGTGTGTGTGTGTGTGTGTGTGTGTGTGTGTGTGTGTGTGTGTGTGTACCGCCGGATAAACACAGGCAGACTAAAGTTCGGTTATGGCTTATGAAGAGTACACAACGCCGCTTCAGATGAGGGGGGTGCCCATTCCAAAAAAATATATGCTTCATTTCTAGTCACAGATGATAGTATGTCTTGAGTGGCAATCATAATCTGGAACCTGGTAAATAACGATATTCTAACATAACTCATGTATATCTTGGAAGATGCAGTCAAACCATCAAGAAATTAATAAAAGGATCAACAAACATATGACATACATGGCATAAAAATCACAATAATTGAGAAACTTTGGAGGTTCGAAGCAATCATCCCTGATAATGGACGATTGGACTTCAATGATTGAATTTATCGAAATCAACTTTAGTTGTTCATGAATTTCTTATAAAAAATGTAGGCCTACGTGTATTTCGCTCAAAATTGCTCCTGTTGCTGGTACGCAGATGGAAATTTCCACCTTAAAGTTATCGGGTAAAAATATCGTTTTTGCTGCGCTTGTGTTCCATACCGGCATTCTCAGCCGTGGATCAAAGGTTGTTATGGTTGTTGTTATTGTTTTCCTTCTCATTTACAGAGCCCGCCTCAAACATAGGGGAACCGCCCCCGCGAATCAGACCGCGTACAAACGACAAACGGCGCACGACACCCGATGCACGCAATGCATACGAAAAGCTTTACGCTGGGTGTGGGGTTTGGTTTGGTTTTATTATTAAATATGTGAGGTGACCGACAAGGGTAGTCAGTCATTCATAAAGCGAGTCCCCGTCAGTCAGACCTAAACGGTTACGCAAAGCGATTCATTTCTCGTAGTATTCGGCTCCCCCGAGACCGCTACCTACCGACAGTGTTATCTACGACCGCACTGAGCTTGCAGCAGCTTTACTTCTCTTTCTGTCTCAATCAGATAGTAACTAGGTTTCTCTTTCGACGTAAACTGTCAACCGCGGGTATCTGCTACCTCAGGTAGAATCATTATTAACTTTCACATCGAAAGGATAGCATTCTCAGAGCTTTCTTGTTGATAAACATTTCGGTACACCAACTCAAAACAACCGCACTCCGCCAAAGCTTCAGATCCTTGGTTTCGTGTGACTCGCAGCTTGGACTTCTTCGCGTGCCTGATCGGACGGAGAGACGATCACGATGAGTACTGACAAGCAGGCCTTGGAGATGGAGGAGAGGAGGGATGGCGACGAGAAGACGATCGACAAGAAGGCGGAAGCCCTGGAGGAGGAAGATGAGAACGTAGTGGAGAGGGAAGGTTGGGATAACAAAATGGACTTTATCATGATCTGCATCGGCTTCGCCGTAGGTCTCGGCAACGTTTGGAGATTTCCCTACCTCGTCTACAAAAATGGCGGTGGTAAGTCTTCACCTTCGATTTTAGTTTCACTTTAAAGAATCCTTAACTGTAAGGATTCAAGAGAATGTCATGATGTGAGGCGATTAAGGTGAAATATCTAGGCATTTTCTAAATGTTTGAATTCATGATTAGTAACTTATGATAAGAAATTCTCGGCGATTCTGAGCGTTGTATTGTTTATATTTCTTTGGTGCTCTTCAACGAAAATTCGGGCAACTTGTTTGAAATAAGTTGTCGGGTAAGTTGAATAAGAAAACCTTTAAAATGGTATGTCATTTAGGGTCGACAGAAGGCAAGAGCTCACAAGTTTGATTCCATGATGATAACAGAAACATGCTAAAATTTTAGAGCTGAAATTCTTTCTTTGGAGGTAGTAACTACAGGTCATCCAACTAGAACATGATTGTCTGGCAAAATACGCGCATAACTATGCATGACAAAAGTTGCTCAGAGCGATTCTGTGGAAATTTTCCAGGCATAGCGGACGAACATGTAAAGTGATTTGTATAAGAACTAAACAAGAAGGAAGATAATGTATGATGATTTGTTACAGGTGAAAAAAGTTCGTTCGCAAACGTTTCCGGAATTCCATACATCTTGGCATTCTTAACGTGCATCACAGTTACGTAGTTCGCTAAAATTCGCTAGAGTGTCGTGGTTTGTTCTCTCTCTATCGCTCCCTCTTTTTTTTCGGCCAGTCGAACTCGCATGTATTAGGGTGAATAGGAAGCCAAACGGACGACACCAATATTTTACTTACATATTGATGTGCATATAAAGGTCACTTATCCATTACTCGGCACATGTTACAAAAAAGGCGAATTGTTTGACAATACATAATAAACATGAGTTAGCAAGTTTCGTTGATAACAACAAACCGGGATGAGCCGAGACGGGGCTTGCGCGCGCAAACAATTATCATTGCGAGGAATCCCGGTACGGTGTGGGACATGGGACATGGGTAGGACAATTACACATGAGAGGCACTCCCTAATAAGTGACTAAAATATTCACACTCATTTGCACTTCCATCATTCCTCAGGGTATGTTTATGGGGGAGGCACGCGTAAAATTCCCACATGTAAGGAATTGTTGAATGTCGTCCTCCAGACGTGATGGGCGTAGAGATGCGAGGGGTGGTTCGAGAGGGGATTTGTGTTATTGGTTTGTGGTGTACACAAGACGTCGGCTTCTTGACTGGGATGGGACTACCGCGTGATGAGACATTCTTACTCTGTTATTTTCGGCAGCCAAACATTCCAGGCTGCCGAGGCGCCCGGCCGGCATAGCATGGCGTTTGTATGGAGGGAGCCCCCCGATGTATGTGAAGATGGGAGTCGGAAGACAGATGAGTAGTGGGGATCCGGGTAGGGGGTGAGAGAGACAGAAAGGAGTAGAGAAGAAGGAGTAAAGAGTAAAGGTGTAAAGAAAACGATGAGAGAACTGCAGGAAATGTAAAAAGGGAGATAAGGTTATTGTGAAAGGGACGATAAACGGGGAGGGGGAGATATGAGAGAGGGATGGAGAAAAGGGAGTCTTCTGAAGACTAACAACAAACGAATTGCGGAGACTGAGTGGCGTGAATAAAACGAAGAGGGAGAGAAGTGTAAAGAGGGAGAAAACAGGGTATATCGTAAACAGGGTTGAATCATGGGAGCGAAGACGGAAAATAAGAGAAAGAAGGGGATACGCGAGAACAACTAATGTGTCTATTCGTATTAGCATCTTACGACATTTATAAAGTTAGATCTGGTAAATTGTATAAAGTGCGTCATTACATCATTAACGCATGATCACGTCCGTAGCCTTAAAGCGAATCGAAAAGCTAGTTTGATGTTTAAATGCCGGGAGGGTAAATTATGCTGGTAGTCCTCAAAATTGAACGAGCAAGGTCAGCATCATCGACAAGATAAATGTCAATAAAAAAAACATTACAAATGTCATTAAAAGGTGAAATGAAGTATGAATTTGATAGTGTAGGATATTAGTATGATAATGTCGAATAGCTGCATTGTAGAGAAAAAATATGTCTCTGATGCATGTCATTATGAATCAAACTCTTCTACCAGATACACACTAAGATTAAAAGTGTTGATAATATTGATGGAAATGCATTTTAATTTATGATTCTCAAAAATCTGGCAATAACTGTGCTCGTTTCCCTATGATATGATGTTCTCCTATACACACATTCATCCAAATCTAAGATGGCTGTTATTGTTTTGAATTTGTTTGCCATGTTGACGTGTGTCGTGTCCGTTGGAAGAGCAGAGGGGCAAACGTCACTTAGCGGGCCTATTATCTTAAGTGGAAATTGCGTCGAGTAATTATAACAGGATGGTGACGATTAGGGAAATCGGAACGATGTGGAGAGGCCGCGACGAGACTCAAACCAGAGGAATAACGAAGGTAACTGTCAAGACAGTAGGCACTTATAATGAATTGCCAAGGCAGGTGTGATTTTTCTGTCAGGAAACCCGGTCTCACACAGAGCGAAACGATGATAGGGGATTAACCATGAGATTAACGAGACTTGTCGAATTTGGTACGTTATTTTAAAATTCATTAAGGAGAAAGTTTCGCGGACACTTTAGTCTTGCCTTTAGACTCAGTTGCACCATGGACTTATAGATGTGCTGTATTGTAAAGAGAGAGTTTAATAAAAAAAAAAAAAAAATATATATATATATATATATATATATATATATATATATATATATATATATATATCCACATATTCGATGAGAGTATATTCAAATAATAAAATGTTCAATGTGGATGCATTTCTCTGCTATATTAACTTGAATATATATTGAGGTATCCCTTCAACGAAACTAAATAGCGGAAGAAATGCACAGACTAGTATCATTATTGATGTCTAGCTGCGGCACATGCGCATTAGTCTTTGAGTGTTATCTTCGAGTGTCATGTGTTTACATTATGAACATGGTCTTTTGTGGACAAATTTTAAAAGGGACCCTTTGAAATTATGTCCGCATAACAAAACATTAATTTTGAAATGAAATGTTTGGCATACACCCATTCATTTACAAGACAGATACTTACCAATACTGGATGTATGCCTAAAATTTCTTTTCAAAATCAACATTACCCCAGAAAGCGCTTTCACTAAAAACATTCATTATTGTCAATCTGGTCCTTCAGAATTGTGACCCCAAAAAACTTCTGCCAATGTACTATCAATCCTGAATTTACATTCAGTTACGAGCACGCAATCCTGCGTATTGTCTGATGTCAGTTTATTTCAATATAACGGTTCTAGTGGCATAGTAAAGCCCGGCGCACTTTTTTCTGCAGGTAGTGTTTAAGAAAATACACACTTCCGCGAACCTGCACAAATGCATCATTGGCTTCATTAACAACTTCGCGGGGTTTGGAAATGTAGGTGTGCTATGAAGTTCGTAGGCTCCTGCATTCCGAACATAATTGTGTACTGTATAGCACACTTCCAAATTTGATACCGATAGGAACTTTCGGGCGTTTGGTTTTTGTTAAGTTTTTCTCTTTTTTTTTGGAACACGCGCGCATTTGAAAATCACTGCTGCAGGAATCTACGAAGAGGACTGAAAGTGGAAAGTTCGTTCAACTGTTGGTATATTCTCCGTTCCCCTCCATGTTGTATCCCTTCCCTCTGTGTGTTTGCATGTATGTATGTATGTATGTCTGTCTGTCTGTCTCTCTCTCTCTCTCTCTCTCTCTCTCTCTCTCTCTTTCTCTCTCTCTCTCTCTCTCTCTCTCTCTCTCTCTCTCTCTCTCTCTCTATCTCTCTCTCTCTCTCTCTCCCTCCGCCTCCATCCCTCCCTCCCACTTATCCCACCACTCCCCTCCAATCCCCGATCACACACATTGGGAGTATCAACGACAGGACGCACGCACAGCTGCCAGCGCGCTTGCGTCCCGTCTGTCTTGACGGGGTGTCGTCTGCGCAGACCAGCAGTGAGACGGGGGCCAATCTAATCACAGTTAAAATACCATGAAACACTAGAAGAAGGAGAAGCGAAGCTAGAAAGATTCGCGGGACTCGCCAAAGCAAAACATGCGACCTTGACGATCTCCCCATGCATCCAAAACTACCGCAAATTGAGAGAAACGTGAGTTTAATGAAGAATTGCGTATCTCCCCACCAATCCCCCTCCCACCCCTCCGATTCTGGTTGAAGTTCAAGTTCAGCTATACATGAGTCAGACCACCGCCTTAGAAACAATAGTACTCGTATCATCAAAGAGGGGATGCCCCTACTTCCCAAAATTATGAAGATTGAGATGATAAGGAATTATGACATGAGAACAGGTTAAAGAAAAGAATGGTCAACGTGATTACAGTAACGAAACTGGAAGAGAAAACAAAAGAATCGAAATAAAACGGGTTGTATAATGATTATATAATCTGGGATAATAAGATTATTCACGACGATCAGTGGCATTTATGTGCATGTAATCAAACTAGACAATCCCTTGCCTTTCAGGTGAACCATGTTTCGATGAGAACGCAAAGCTTAATGTGATATGACATGTGACAGCATGTGCACCAAAAGCCCGACCTCTAGCATGCCATTGCTTCCCAGGGTAGTTTTATGTCTTGCCTATTATCACAACATTTTGTGATTTGCCTAGTGGGCATTTCAGCAATCTATCCATTCCCTTGAACTCCTTTTTTTCTCTTCCACATTGTTAAGAGCCTTGAAGACGATTAAAGTAATGATCGTGATGATGACATCCCCAAGGACAGCTATTATATTCCCACCCTGGCTCTGTTCAGACCTAGAAACAAATTTATAAAGTTCCCCTTAACGATGAACAGTAGCAAAGTAATTATGCTTCTAGAATGCTTTGGGAGTCATCTTTCAGTGAGTTGTCCCCTGACGTAAGTGAGAGTGGAGTCGGCGAACTTTTCGTCAAACTTTTAGTCCGACAGAGAAGACATATCAAGCTGCCAAAAAAAGTCGGTCTTCCGATACTATGTTCCGATGTATGCGCATGCCAGCTAGTAGATCTTTCGAATGAACATTCCTTCTAGTCTATCAGAGTTCATCTTTCTCGGAACATAATATTCTTCGTTATCTAATTTTCAGAAAGGTCGCAACATAATAACAATGGCCCACACATTATCAACATTCGGGCAAGAACTAGCAGCATCATGCGCAAGAACAATATTATTGAATTATGTTGCATGTTTATCCAGGCTTACGCTCGCGTCCTTCAACCATGTGAAGGTCAAACTAACGTCGATCGTATTTTTCGTTTTGTCTCCACGCCGAGAATTTCCAAGTATCGCAAACTGACTGATTATTAAATATCATTTTGTTTTGTTTAAAAGATAAAGTTTGGGTGCATTTTGAGCGTCTTGTTGTTTAATGAGAAATGAACATGTACTTTCAATTTAATCAGCATAATAAGAAATGGTAATAAAATCTTAATGGCAAGGACAATTACACTATAAGAAAACAATTCGGTTAATGGACGAAACATTTGATGATGTCATGAGCTGTTTTTCAGTTCTTGTCTTTATCTCTACGAATTGACCTCGAAGTAATTTTGAATTAGGAACATTAGTGGGTTCTTTGAGCAATGATATGATGGTATTTATTTATCTAATTACATTTAATGTTGTTTAGGTATGCTTTACGTTATCATTGTCTGGAAATGTTAATTGATCAGGCTATTGGATCTGAATTGGACAATCGGAGTGGGAGTGTTGACCGTTGCCATGGTAGCAATGGTGGTAGCAAACTTGGATTGGATTTGTTTTTAGAGGAAAGCTGATACAATGGATTTGACATTGGAGAATGCTGATGTGCAATTTACCCCAAATTATTATCATCGTTATTATCCTGCCATATGGTTGGTTGAAAGTTTGGGACATAGCTTTAACCATCCTTATTGTAAAAGTGTCCCTGAACTGTACCATAAGACATAGTTCTACCAAAAACACGATGAATATTAAAACAGTCTATACAGTCACGCACGGTGACATTTATGGGAACTTTCTTAATCTTATCCGTATGGAATGATCAAGAGAAATGCGCTGATTAAAGCAACCCTCAACCTTCATCCATTCCATGCTTTTGATATTTGCTTTTGAAATAATTTTGAAATGTGCCGAGTCAGCAGATCTCTGCCAAAGCTCTGAATACCATTGTGTTGCAGCCAGATGGGTCATCTTATTATCCGCAACGTTATCTACCACGCATTAATCAAATACAACGCGTGCACTTCTCTGGTAATCATCTAATGCTATTACTGTACGTAGCACAACCTCCACACCCACGAATCTCCCCTAGCTATCTTAATGAGTAACTCATTGTGCCTTCCTTACGACTAATTAGTCTAGGAAAGGGATAAGTTTAGATGATAAATATTGGCTCTTGGGGTTGTAAATATCTGCGTTGCGATTACCGAGAACGTGGAGAATAGGGTCGTTTCCTTACCCTTCCTAATGAGTATGCTGATTCATACTTGAATGTCCTCTGATGAAGAGAAGGTCGTAGGAAGGGAAAAGAAACTGGGTATTGCAAGGGATGTAGTTGTTGTGTTTTGATACATGTATTTAGAGAGCTTGATTGAAAACATTGAGTCCAGTTACTGATTTAAATGGCTACTTCTTACATCTGAAATACGCTCTCTCTCTCTCTCTCTCTCTCTCTCTCTCTCTCTCTCTCTCTCTCTCTCTCTCTCCCTCCCTCCCCCCTCTCTCTCTCTCTATCTCTCTCTCTCTATATATATATGTATATATCTGCTTAGCAATATGTCTTCTAATCTCTCTCCATTTCCCATTTCTCTCTGCCTTGATCTGTTTCTCTCCTGTAAGTAAAGAAGTAAAACACATTCTTGTCGACCTTGTGCCCTGCAGTCCCCACTCACTGTTCTGTTTTATCAAAAATCGAAGTTCACAATGGGTCAAAAAGGAATCCTTAGGAGATGATCACGTTAGTTTCGAATAAGACCATATTGCACCAAACATTTGCCAAACGGACAGATTTCAGACTCTCTTCCCCCCGGTTACGTCGGGGTCGGGAAGTGGGTACGTAACCCATGTCGTTTAGTGGCGTCAATGGAAGCGATCATAGCGATAGCAATCGATGTATCGGATATGACCAAATGATTAAGCACTAGGCAACCCGGTCTACAACTCTCTGGCAACGTGTCAAGCTCTGAGATAGCGATCGAGTCATACGTTCGATCCATTATCGCGAGAATATTTGTAATCTTCTCTCTTATTAAAAAAAATATTTAAAAAAATGACTTCATCTAGGGCAGCCCACCAACGAATGAACATGTTTTTACCGTAACATGGAAATGCTTCTGACACGATGATAAAAGGAATGGAATTACAAGATGAAGTGACAAATTAAAAACTGATACTACATTACTTGTTCATAATTCCAAAGAAGTAATTTGTTTTACCCAAAATAGTTTATATTAGATAGAGTTATGTGTGATAGATCTACGAGATGAATAATTCAATAATGATGAATAATTCAACCCTAGTGTATCACGTTTTTATCGCCGGAATCACATTTGATGCTGAACGTCGATCAAGAGCGGGAGCGTAAACAGATAATGTTTTTAAGCAGACGAAGTATGTTGTGTCTCGGAGGACATTAAAGCGAAAGTAAATAACCCGCTCACAAAAAATCTTGGATTTACTCCAACTAAAGAGAGGGCGGCATAGCGATCTCAGGATGACTGCGGGAAATGAAGAGAGGGTGATGGTGTCCATACACGTTGAAGACTAGACCAACGGGGTGGATTGCGGCTTTGGAGTAATTAGCATGTTTTATTTCAGATTTGAAATTCACTTACGGCATGTAAGAGTAAACTGCCATCTGACTCACTTCTATTGCTCTTTCTTCGAGTGAGATAAAGGTTTTCCAACTCCGCCTTCTCCTCCTTTTCCGGATAATCTTACTTTCATATTCATCCCTCTTCTTCACCATCTCTTATTCTCCTTTCCGCCTTCTTCTCTTTCTTCACCTTCTGCCTTTACCCCTCATCCCCTCCTCTTTCTATAGTATATACTAATACTACCTGTACTGCTGCTGTTGCTGCTGTTACTGATTCTGTTACTTCTTCTACTACTTTGATTACTATGTCACATCTTTGTGGTCGTCTTCTTTATCTCCTGTGTCTTCTTCTTCTTCTTCTCCTCCTTCTTATTGGTATCAGTATTATAATTCTTTATTATCTCTTCTTCCCCCTCCCCATTCCTTTCCTTACATCCCCCTTCCCTCCCATTATTTCAGTTTATCTCCCTTGCATGTGCTCGTATCCCTAAAGACAATTGCTCTAGATCAGTACCAATTCCCAATTACTAGGGGATCATCTTGTCCGTTCGGGCTATAGCCAGCGGGGCACTCCTTGCCACAAGTTCATTAGCCTAGGCAAAGCGTGTCCCGCGGACAGATCGCGAAAGCGGATTCGTCGACGATGTATTTTGTCTTTGCAGTAACATTCTATACAAGTAGGTTGGGCAATATTCCATCTCAGTATGTACTTCCACACGAGCCCTCGTTTATGGCATACCATAATGCAGGGGGAAATAAGAAGATTTGGAAGAGCTCCGAGATTTAAAAAAAAAAAAAAAGAAATACCTGCAAATAGAAATTTGATATGCAACATGCATATTTCAATGTTACTGCGATCATTACCATAACTAATGTAAGTTCCGATTATACATCGTAACAAGAAAAGTGCGTTTATGAAGCCTTCTATGAGCTAGAAGAAATTTTTTTTGGAGATACACTCCTAATGTACTTCAGCTAAATATATTTATGTAGCTATATATACATATTTACCCTTGCTCTATAAATATTACGTAATATTATATTTACATATTTTCAGAGAAGTAAGGTGAGAAAGCATTGGCTTTACACCGGGTATAAAAAGTCATATTAGATGTGCCCGCATCATGTTAACGACCTAGCAATAATGTGGTAATAATTGGTTCCCAGAATATCATGATTATGTACAGTGACCTCTTGGGGGTAGACTGAAATTAAAGGGATAGTTCACCCTGAAATTGTGTTGGCTTTAATAAAAACAGACGCATGAAAGAAACATATAAGAGAAGGTTTGACGAAAATCGGTCAAATGAAAAGAAAGTTATCAGATTTTAACATTTTCATTTTGTGACATCACTTGCGAGGTGCTCTCCCATTATGTTGTGTACAGAATAATTCCCTTATTCGCTCTTCTGCTCTTCCTCTTTCTGTTTTAGAAAACGGAGTTATTTTTTTCATACAAATGCAAATGCAAATGCAAAATACAAACAGGTAAAAGGATACAAAAAATGATGCACATTTTTGAAGAAAAAAATGTACACAAGATATGGAAGAGCAACTCGCACGTGACGTCACAAAATCAAAACTTTAACAAATCAACTTTCTTATCCTTGTACGGATTTTCATCAATCCTTTACTAATATATTTCTTTCATGTGTCTCCTTTTATCGAAACAAAAAAAAATCAGGGTGAACTATCCCTTTAATATTCAAAGTGTTGAACGGGCTTCCAAACTTGTTTTTGTTGTTGTTATTGTTCTTGTTGTGCACTCTTTCTAGTGCGATGACTGGACACATCCACATGAATGGATATATTTAATGGCGGCGTTTTCTCATCACTTCTTTCTCTCCATCCTCATATCGTTCGTCTCCTTTCCTCATCCATCACCCTCTTTCCCTATGTCTGAGTTGGACAGCATCTAGCAAGTCCCTTGCTTTACATCATGTAAAACTGAATTCATGGTACGGAATGTACAACCGTAGTCCAAAGCTATCCACATGAGCATGCTAAACAGGCGACAACCGACCAACGGGAGCGAAAATGAAAAGAAGCAAAGATGGGGACGGGATTTGCACAGGAGAGTCTACTATGCGAGCCCCTGTCGCTTTGGGCAATCTTGAATTGATGGATCAAGATAGTAAAGTCAAGAAAATCTACCCAATAATGGTAAAGGGGATCTCATGGGGTTCAAACACCTTTATCCGTAGTTATTTGTTGTGTGAAAATCTGCCCCATGCATCGATGTTTCCTCTGGAAAACATCTTTATCATATTTGTTTATCAAAATGAGACTAATCATATTATGACACATTATAAGCGATAAGTTGAATACAAATACATACGATTTGCAATCTTTATCCCCGGTAGATAAACAATTAATTCCAGAGTTCAGTTTGAAAAGAAAAACATTTTCTGGTATTTGTTCAGCCTACAGCCCTTCTGCGGATTTTCAAGGCATTGTGTGATGAAAAAACAAATGATAAACAATATTCGTCTCTCAAAGAGGAGTGATACGTGTGTTGCATGGTGCAATGCGCGGATCATATTCTAACATGATTAGCTGAAGACAATAAGAACAAGAGTTATCAGTTTTCTTTTACAAGATTTATAGATCAATATTTTTTTCTCTCTCCCTCCCTCCGTTCCCCTCTCCGTCTCTCCACGCCCCCCCCCCCTTTCCTCTCTCTCTCTCTCTCTCTCTCTCTCTCTCTCTCTCTCTCTCTCACTTCCTATGTCTTCCTCTTCCCCTCTCTCTTTTTCTCTCTCTTTCTCTCTCTCTCTCTCTCTCTCTCTCTCTCTCTCTATCTCTCTCTATCTCTCTATCTCTTAATATTATAGGTTTACTGCTTTTCATGATTATTACTTTCGCGGGTGGTTAACGCAATGTGCGGACCAAATGCGCAGTTAAAATCAGATTATTTCCCAATATATTTCTCTCTTTCTCTATCTTTCTCTCTCTTCCTCTCTCTCTTCCTCTCTCTCTCTCTCTCTCTCTCTCTCTCTCTCTCTCTCTCTCTATCTCTCTCTCTCATCCTCTCCAAACCTAGGAACAAGGGAGCCATGCATTGCGTGGTATGAATGCATACCTATAATTAGATTAAGACGCACCCATGCTCCTTCAGATGAACCTTTAAACACACTCAAACCAAGGTTCGCATTCAGAGAGTGGTTTATCTTCATAAAACGATAATTTCAATTCATTGGTGCAATAACGTTTAGATTACATTGTACGATTGCTTGTGATCAGAGTAACCCAACGGAGAGGTGATATTAAATAGGACAAGGTCGATACCAAGTAATACATTTACACGATTAAGGCATTGTTTAGTCAAGTTTAGTTAACATGCATTGTCAATGATAATTCTCTCCCCCCCCCCCCCCTTCCTATCTGATTACAGAAACACAGAAAGGGAATGCTGTATGTCATGCTTCAAGCATTCCCAGGATGTTCAGAATATTCCAGATTTTAATGAGATAATGTCTGTCTCAATCCTCAGCTGTGTTCATCCCCCGCTATTTCATTCATTGATTTAAACATACAACAAATATATTTAATGATGCAAAGTGTGTAGAATATTCCAGGGTTGAATTACACAATGAAACCGCGCCGGTTATGCCTGTGTTTATCTTATCTTTGTGCCTTTTTATCTAAACACAGAGAACAAACTTGTATTCATGCTTCATGCAGAGCACACAAAATATTCCAGGTTTGAATAATCCATGCAATCACTTGGGAGATGTTCCATGTTCACAATTGTCATGATTGTTTTGTGAATGATAAGTGACTTTGGTGATACAACTGCGCATGAGCAGATTAAATTGGTTCGCGTCATTTTGGTCATTTAATATTTATTCATTTATTAATTTCATGCATTTGATATGTACAATTAAAAAAATATTCAAAATAAATGACCAAACGAAATTTGATTTTCACGATCATGACAATAGAACCAAACTAGAGTTATACCTTCAGTGACGAAGTTGTATTTTTTCTAAAGTGCATTGCACGATGGTAGAGGCGCTCTGTTTTACAAGAATCAGCTCTTCAAATGCGATTATATGGAAATAGAGATGCGCGCATAAAGGCGAGTAATGCACAACAGTAGAATTCGGTTTTCTTATAACACGGATTTTGTGCATGCTTTTTCCTCTGTAAAAGGTGTGAGTTCGACTCACTAAACAGTAAAACGTGTACAGACAAAACAATGCTACATAATGAGAAACAGACAGCCAGACGACACAGGTGCGTAACATTTCCCGTTGCTATGCACCCAGACATGAAAGTCACATCCATACATACAATATAGGACTATTTATGTATTTTATTATTGAAGTCGTCTGTTGTATTCTTTTGCCTCGTCATGCTTTCGTGATCATTGTCCGGCCTCAGGGTGGGAAGTTCAGTCGCATGCCAAGTGGCGTTGTCCGGCTTACATTTTGTAGGTAGGATAGCTTTAATTCATTATTTAGTTGTTGCTGGGGTCAAACAGAGTGTGAGACAGTCTTAGGAATGGCCATATGTTGTGTGTACCGTGTCAAGTCAACGTTCTACTTGCAAGCATGAGCTGATATTTAGGAATCAAGGTTAGGGTTTAGGATTACGGTCAAGTTTAAAGACAAGTCTATCGACGTTACTATTATGTCAGTTTTTAAAAACAATTCATTTATCATAAATACAAGTATGTTTAGGTCCACGAAGGGAGAATTGCATTACTGATATCTTTGTAATATGGTTCTTTTTGTAGTTTATGTAGAATATGATTGTAAATCGTTACATGATAGCCTCCTAACTTTGTAGTCAGTGCGATGTAGGTATGTATAGTTGAATTGTACAGACTGTCTTCTCATTAGCATCGGTGTAGTATCGGGGTCAACCAGTTGAGGAAGGAGAAGAAAATTGATCCCTTCGCAGTCGGAACTCAATCCATGCGGTGAGGTGCCAGCACATAAGAACGCAGGGGCGAAGAGAAAGGGGGATCGCTGCACGAATGACGTCAGTAAGAAATTGTGACGGGCGTGAAGTATTTTCCACGCCCATTTTATCCATATTTGATAATGATGGCGGCTCGCCTGCGCAAAGACCGCGCTATGTCGACAAACGCAGATCTATCTACGCCGAGTGAGAAATCTGCCGGTTTGTCGCTAGCTGGCGCGCTTTGCTTTTAATCGGCTGGTTTAGGCCACAAGCGACATTCCGGTTCACCCCTCTTCATAGCAAGCAAAGCGCTGTTTAACGGAAGTTTTGTGTATAATACGGGTGCAAAATTGCACCACTTCTACATCGTCTACATCGATAAATTCTGAGTCAAGAACAAAATAATTGAATGTGTACGTTAATGAATTAACCTTTCTGAAAAATCTATTTTTCTCGAAAAGTCATGAGAGTGGAACACAACAAGTTAAGTCATTCGTGATATAAGGCACCGTGTGTAACTGCAGAAACACTGATTTGGAATGCTTGATAGACTTGGCCATGAAGAGCCATCCTTGGCCCCTGCTTGGATCAATGTATAATGACGTGTGCTAAGTTGTATATGCCAACCTATCAATCTTGACTAAGATCGGCCCTTTAATTAATTACCCACAAACACCTGGTTCAACAAACGATTTTCGCATAGAGCCAAGATAAAACTTAACGTCGTTAAGAAGGAACCTCGTTTTCCATAGAGGAATAACACGGAAGAGGGGCGTACCACGCCCAGCTTCCTCCCCCCCCCCCCCCCCCCACACACACACACTCCTTGCCCGTCCCTTCCACTCTTAATACCCATTCCCCAACACCTTAATTCAAATTCAACATTTTTATTCAATTTTGATTCGAGGACGTAAAGAATAGTTTGTGGCAATTTCCTTATATGTGTGACTGATCAGTAGGGCATATTTTTTAAACATATTTGGCTAGTGATCATTCAGTGTTTCGAAATATCCATCTCCGTCCAAAACTCACCAACCATCACTTGAATTTATTTTGTTTGTGTATGTGTGTGAGTGAAAAAATGGGGGGGGGGGGGGGGTAGCTGTCACCATACCAGTACAGATCTTCGTTTCTAAATGTTATTTTTTTTACTGAAATACAAGAAAAGCGCAGAGAATAATTAGTACAAAGAAAAGCTTTTTCTGCAGCTGTCAGTTTCACATGGCTTAATCAGATTAGCAGTCACTTTATCCCGGGGATGGTGATGATTATCATAGTCTACGCCTCGTCATTTACACCCTTTTTGTAAATATAGCCTCCAAGTGAACTCTTTTTTATCGATAAAATAAAGTTAATGCTCACTTAATGGTCAAAGTGTAATTAAACCGTTTTCAAAAATTATTTGATGTTATACTGATGAGGAGCTAAGGCTATTATTATTTTCCTTTAACGAATAATTTTGCCTTAAGTGTAAAAGCATATTGATATATATATATTTTACTTTCTGTTTGGTGTTTCTTGTTGTTTCGCTTTTAAGTGTCCATCCTCAATTCTCTCTCTCTTTCTCTCCGCAATTTCAACCCCCCCCCCCCCCTCTCTCTCTCTTTGTCTCTCTCTCTCTCTCTCTCTCTCTCTCTCTCTCTCTCTCTCTCTTTACCACATTTCATTATGATATTACATCTTGTTGATTTGCTTCTAATCATTATTGAGGTACTTGTTGGAGAAGATATGTAATGTTATGACATATTCACCTATGACATATTCAATCTAATCTAGCAATGAAAAATATAACGCCTAACTTTGTTCAGACTTCGACCACCCTGGTAGTGAGCTGGCAATTCTTTGCACTTTGCTTCTTTATTTTAGTTTGCTGTTTACCTAGTGTAAATATTAAAAGTTTATCAAGGTAAAGATGGACTTTGAGAGACGAAATATACAATTGTATTATTGTATTATTCCCCCTTGCTTAAAGTGAAAATTCAGTGGATATTCTGATTATCATATCAGTTTGTATTAAAGTCTAAAACACAGCTTGTTATGTACATTGAATTTGGAAATATGCTACAAGTCGATTTTTATCAGTGCTTACATGCTTTGTTTGTTCGAAAGTTTATTCTTTGGTTTGTTTAAGATTAGAGAAATACAAAGTGAAACAAGAATAAGCATTGAATTTTTCTGATTATCCTGATTATTTTGACCTGAGGAATTTAATACGAACTTTATTCGGAACGTTTTAGTGCTAAGATAAAACATGTGCAAATGCAACCTACGATTGAACAATTCAAAACTGATGGTTATTTTCATTTATCAGTTTTACTTATTTCGTTTTATTTCATCCCCCATTATTTCTCAGCTCCTAACTTATGTGTCTTTATCTCACGTTCAGGATGTTGTTACTCTGACTCCTAATAAACGCAAATTGACTTTGTTATCCACAGTTCATTAACATACAGGGAACGAACGGTTACCAAACAGAATTGAAATCCAAAATCAAATAAGTTTGTATATTTTGTTTATCTCCTTTATTTCTAATATCTGCCCCTCGCGCTGTATGTTTCTCCATCCTCTGATAATTTTGCCTTCCTTATAATGTTTCTTAAAGTGATCTAAATAACTCTTCTTGTCTTGTCTTGCAGGTGCCTTCTTGATCCCTTACTTCATCTCGCTCTTCCTCTGTGGAGTGCCCATCTTCTTCCTCGAGATCTCGATCGGTCAGTTGCTGCAGATTGGTGGCATCTCAGTATGGGAGGTCTTCCCCATTCTCAAAGGTAAGTGGTTTAACTCCTTGGATGCTGTAGCTCAACAAATCCCTTGGTATAAGAGGTGGTGAAGCCCAACCACCAAATGCAATCGGGTTAATCGTGATGAAATGATAACTAATCATTATTCATGGCGGCGTTAATAGGATTTTGTTCGATGGAGAAGGATACTAAAAAATAACCGTGTTTTTAACTCTACGTGTGGCATTGAGGTGTTTTTGCACATGAAAAACACACAAATCCCATAGAGCGTCATGTTGCATGGCACACAGAGGATTAAGAAGAAGTGAGAGGTTTTAGGAGCATTCATTATTTCCCAATTGTCATGGTTGTTCGTGCGAGTCAAGATATACCATTCAGTATATTAGTGAAAACTAATACTATAGGATACCAGCATAGTTGAAGGAAACTATCAAATATTTATATGGAAATCATGCAAAAACTTCGAGATGTTTGACTCCAAAAAGCATTAAAATCAAGACATTTCGTAACGTTTCTCGTTTAGTGAAAAGCATTCCCATCAACTCGAAACTATCAGAAATCCATTAATTGAATACGGAATGTACACGTAATTCGAGGAGCTAGGGTGAATAAGTATTTATAGTAAATAGTGGTAATAAAATACGAGCTGTGATTGGCTAGACTGGTACCACGTGACCTCCCTTCAAAAAGTTATAGTGTACATATGTACAATATAACTTTCCATTTTTGGAGGGTAAATCCCGTGTTAAATTAATGGGGAGAATTACACTGCGTACTTGTATGGCGGATTGCTCATTGCCTATTTACACCGCGCGCGCGTTAATTGGTCATTGTATTCGCGTTGCAAAAGGCGCGCAAACAAAAAGCATTGTGACGTCATGTTGGACACTGCTCTTTACAAATAAAATCCGTGACTTGGTTGGCTATGGTAAAAATCATGAAGGGGGACTTAGATCAAGGGATCTATTTACTATAATAAATAGTGAACGCTCTATCATACAATATTACTGGACTATATGAACTCCAAATATAAAATTATCCCTCGTGCAGGTCTATTTCACTTCGGACTTGGTGAAATAAACATGCACTCGGGATAATTTCACATTTGTCGTTACATATAATCCAGTATATTGTACAATAAATTGTACACTATTTATGTAATATATGAAGCTGACAATCTTTTGCTTGACATGTATCCTTGTCAAAGCTTTTTATTTTGCTTTTTTCTTCTCCTCTCAGTTAAAATCTTTCCTTGCCAGGAAAGACCTTCGTCTATGTGGTTTGGATGTATTACACAACAATGAGTCACATTCAGCACTTAATGAGTTAATGTCTGTTTTTTTTACGTGATGATCACCAGGTGTCGGGTTTGCGGGAGCCACGATAGCGGCCATCATGTGCACCTACTACATCGTGATCTGCGCCTGGTCCTTCTTCTACCTCTTCTCGTCGTTCACCAGCACATTGCCGTGGGGCGATTGCTACCACTACTGGAACGACCTCTACTGCAACGACCCCGCCCTGCAGGATAACTGCACCGCCCCCGAAGGCCACTTCTGCACCACCAACGAGAGCGTCTTCTACAACGTGTCGCTCGGCCAATCGCCCGCCCAGCAATTCTGGGAGTGAGTGTTTGATTACCCCTGGCTTCTTTACCAAGCAAATAATGATTATGATAGTGAAAATACTAACATGTATAATAGTAATGACAATAACAATTCTACTTAATGATAATGATGCTAATAATACTAATTGTAATATTATCAATCAAAATAATGATAATAGTGATAATACTAACATTTATAATAGTAATGATAATAACAATTATACTTAATGATAATGGTGCTGATAATACTAATTATAATACTATCAATCAAAATAATGATAATAGTGATAATACTAACATTTATAATAGTAATGATAATAACAATTATACTTAATGATAATGGTGCTGATAATACTAATTATAATACTTTCAATCAAAATGATGATAATAATGATAATCTGTTATCAATGATGACGATGATAATGGTACTAATTATCATTTATTATTACCAAACTCATGAGTAGATGCTACCCACGGGTATGGGGTATTAAGTAGTATGCATACATTTGTTAATATATACGTTGTGTGTCTGTCATGATATTGGACACAAAGATTGTGTGAATCCGAATGGCAAAAAATATCAAGTGACGATCAAGCAGTGCGATTTCTTTATTGAAAGGTTACACGGTGAAATCACATTATTGCTCTGAACACGATCTGCGCTTTTCCGTTCAATGTTCAAGAGCAAAATCTACAAATCATACCTTTTGTTTGGGGAATTCTTCAAACAATGCCATGTCTGAGCCCTAAGTAGTTGTTCGTGTTGAACTGGCCTGGGATTGAACAAGGCCTCGATTATAGCAGGTCCGAGAAATGATAGCGTGATTGAACGAATTTACGCGAGGGACATAAAAATATGGTTGTTATATGAATAAGGATGGGCATATGGGTTTAGCGCCGGCAAAGCTCTCACTCTAAACATAGTCTTTGTTACGCCGATAACATTTCAAAGGGTCCCTTTTAAATGTTGTCCTTGTGACAAAAGACCATGTTCATAAGTGGATAGAGGCTCACAAGACAAGTAATCTAGCAAGTCTTCATGCATTATGTTTAATTCATCTATATATATTTTTTAATATATCCCCACCTGTTCTTTACTACAAGATAAAAAAAGTCATGTCGTAAGCACTGAAAATCATCAATTAACCTTTACCATTTCTCCCCATCATGTCTCTCCTATCTTCTTTTCCCATTTTCCTCCCCTCCCCCCTAAATTTCCCCTACCCCTCCCCTTCACTTTTCCTTTTCCCTCTCCTTCCCCCCACCCCCTTGCCCGTTGTACTCCTACTCCCTCTCCCATACCCTCCCCTGTCTTATCCCTTCACTTCCCCTTCCCCCTCCCTTCCCCTTTCCCCTCCCTTCCCCTTCCCCCTCCCTCCTCATTCCTCCTCCTTCCCCCTCCCCCCTCTCTAGGAAGCGGGCCCTCGGAATCTCCTCTGGGATCGACGAGGTGGGCGGGATGCGGTGGGACCTGGTCGGGTGCCTGGCCCTCGCCTGGGTCGTCACCTACTTCTGTATCTGGAAGGGCGTCAAACAGACAGGAAAGGTAGGAACATCAACTTGACCCCTTACATAAAACAAAATGGCTTCTGCTTTAGACTGCTTGGTACGACGCCAAGAACAGTTTGCAGAAATGATGATAGTCGTATAATGGTGTTGACAGAACTATCACGTAACGCTAAATTAGGTAAGCCCTACCTACTTATACGTCCATAAATTGACTTGTAGCCACATGTCGTTATACTTCAAGCAATTTTCTTTTGTAACTGGCATATTAAATTGAGATATCATATGACTTATGAGGTTGGTGAAAATGATGATGAACAGGTGCTATTAAACAACATAAAGATGGTTATTATGATCGACATATTGATGAAAATATTTTTGATAATACAGATGGGAGTGATTATGATGGTGACGAAGGCGATGATGATTATGATGATGATGATGATGATGATGATGATAATGTTGGTGAAGAAGAACATGATAATCATGAAGAATGGAGAAGATGATGAACATGGTGATTGTGATGTTGACAATGATGATGGTCCTTGATCCTGATTGTAACCTCTCTCCATCTCTACCCCATTTCTTCTCATCAGATTGTGTGGTTCACTGCCTTGGCCCCATACGCCATCCTTCTCGCCCTGCTTGTCCGTGGTCTGACGCTAGATGGCGCCTCTGATGGAATCTCTTTCTACGTCACACCCGACTGGGAGCGCCTAAAGAGCCCGACGGTAAGAAACATGACGTCACATTGAAACGTTCCTGTGTCAGACCAGATGCGACTTTTATAGGATACGCGCATGATAATGGTGCGAAAATGTTACCATGACACATTAGGAGTTGAAAATATTTAATATTATCAATATTTTCATGATTTTATGTAACTCACGGAGAAGAAAGTACCACAGACGCAAGGATTTCCATACCCAAACTAAAGTTGAAGATTATCATAACGAAGCTGTCCAATCATGATTCGTGTGCCGTGTTTCGTGCCATTTTTATTTAACTCCTTGCGATAATTTTTCGATGTTTTTGCTCTTTGTTTTGATATGTTTTGTTCCAGTCTTAATAATGATGATGTGATAATGAAGAAACTACACGTTTGTGCTTTCTCCAATGTGCGTGAGCAATATGAACTTTAAAAAGTTGTCTTTCTCTGTTTGACCCCAGGTTTGGATCGATGCTGCTACTCAGATCTTCTTCTCTTACAGTGTCGGTATTGGCTCGCTCATCTCCCTGGGTAGTTACAACAAAGTCAGGAATAACTCTCTGATGTAAGTATTCATCAACACAGCTAGCCTGGATTCCAGGCTGTTTGGGCAGTTTAAGAAGAGAGGATAATGATACAGAAACTAGTCAAAGAATATTTAACTTTTTAAGTTACATTCAAAAATGTTGAGCAGCCTTGAAGGCAGGCTAAAAAACAACGTATAGTACAACGTGATGAATTTTGTTTCATCTTTTTAGCAACCCATTATCTGGGCCCTGTTGCATAAAACTTACCTTTGATGTTAACTATGCTACCAATGGCAACTTTTATACAAACCGTGAATCTGATTGGCTGTTGAGCGATGTTACCATGGCAATTATAAGGCAATTACCTTATACACCGTTATTCACTTCATTGATTCTGACTATTACACCGATCATAATGATTGTAATTCATTAGACCACTGGATGCCGCAACCGTTATTCTTTTAATAAGCAATACATTCAATAATGATTATTAAAACAAAAATGTAATATAATCTTTCCACAGTGACACACTTATTGTCGGTTTCGTCAACGCTGGTACCAGCCTCTTCGCTGGCTTCGTCACTTTCTCTATCCTCGGTTTCATGGCGTATCAGCAGGGCGTGGAGGTGAAAGACGTTGTCGATGAAGGTAGGCGGGTGGTCGATGACCACGAAATGTAATATCCAACGCGATTTATTTCGGTATCTTAACCCGCCATGTGCTCAAGTTTTGTAGACGATAACTCCAGAATAACTCCATAACTTTCCATCACGATCATTTGACATGTTACTCGCGCACTAATAACTCATTCATAACTTCAAACTTACATGAAAGCCCGAGTTGTACCTAGTAGTTGCTTACCGGGTGAATACAACACTATATTACATCGATGAAAGTAGGGTAATCAACACAGGGGTCAACATTATTCGATGTTAATACCATATAATATGATTTATATGCAACGACTGCCGACTACGATGTAGTAAAGAAGGAACGTTGTACAATGGACCAGTGTGGTCATTGACTAGGCGATGTATATCATCAGAGTAGATGTCATTGAAGAGTTCCAGGTCTGTACGATCAGACCAGCTTGACTAGGCTTGGAAACTAAGTTCCACCTTCCTCTCTTGCAGGTCCTGGTCTAACGTTCGTGGCCTACCCTACAGCAGTGTACTACATGCCTGGAGGTCCGGCCTGGGCTATCATCTTCTTCGCTATGTTGATTATGCTGGGTCTAGACAGCCAGGTATGTACGGCATGCGTTAGCCATTTTATCATCCTGGTGTGTGTGTGTGTGTGGAGGGGGGGGGGGTAATTCGCCAATTCCCCCTTCCAATTTCATAATGAATCAAATGAGACAAGACCGAATGACAATGAATCTTGCGGGGTGGGGCTAAGTAGTTTTAATTTGCACCACCATGACCACCATCTTCAAAATATAGTAATTGTTTTTCATGGTTTATGCAGCCCTTTATACATCTGAGAGATTAGTGGATCAGGAGCGGAAATTATCCGCGTTATCTGTAAGAGCATGGTTAAATGTTGGTGGAGATTATGATGATGAAGTTGATATTGTTGATGCTATGACGAAGAAGATTATAAGGTTGATGATAAGGAAGATGACGATAAATTTGACTATGATGTTGACAATGATGAGGAGGATAATGAAGGAGTGGTGGTCGATGATGTGAGTGTAGACGATGTTGCTGCTGCTGCTGGTGCTAATGATGATCATCAACATCTATAGGGGTTGGCCCTAATTTGTCAGACTTATTCTCTTCTCACCTCTCTACTAGTTTGCTATCCTGGAGGGTCTTGTGACGTCACTCATGGACGAGTTCGCCCAGTACAATCTGAGGCAGCACCGCGCCCTCTTCCTCATCGTCATATGCGGTATGGACTTCCTTCTCGGTCTCCTGTGCGTCACGGAGGTCAGTATAATCTACATGTTTACATAAGATAGTTGATCTAAGGTGATGCCCTTGCACACACATATGTTTCTTTTTTTATTTCTGTTTGTATGTACACCAAAATTTTCTGCATTTGATTTGATATCGTTCTTGCTATTAGAATTTGTAAGATGATCTGCTTTCAGGACCAATAGAAGCTGGTATCGAAGACCAATGATGACACGTGTTTATTCTTCCACAAAATTATGGTTTAAACTGAACTCCTTGTCACCCGTCGTATACGTTCAGGTTTGTCGTTCTCCTAGCTGAAAGTTTAACTTCTTCGATGCCGAACAAATCGCTTCGCTGTAGGATGTATGTGTACTGCTGATGCGAAAATACAGCGGTGACATAGCATTGATCACAGGTCTTCTAACCGCATTTCTCTTGTGGCCATACAGGGAGGCATGTACTTCTTCCAGCTGATGGACTCGTATGGGGCCAGCGGGATCTGCTTACTGTGGGTCGCCTTTTGGGAGTGTATGGCCATCTCGTACGGCTACGGGATCAAGACCTTCTACCAGAACATCAGCTCCAACATGGGCTTCACCCCAGGCTGGTACTGGCCGCTCTGTTGGGCTGGACTTGCTCCTGCTATCAGTTTGGTGAGAATGGATCTCTCGTCATTTCTGCTCTCTACTTATCACTCTCGCTGCTCTATGTCTCTCCATCTATATCTGACGTTTGCTTTCTCTCTCTCTTACTTGTGCGCTTGGAAACATTGCATTAAGCACTTAACAAATGTTAAATATCATATTATTTTACTCATTTTAAGGTGGGGTGGTCCAAAAGGTTGCTGAAAACATAAAGAAAAAGTCATTATAGATTACACAAGATTTCTAAGACGTTTACTTAAAAGAAAAGTGCATGTGTCCTAATGTTGTCATTCAACAGCCGTGTGAAGAATATTTGTATTACTTAGAAAGGACTGATGCCTTAAATGTGGTTAATGTAATTGAATTGGGAAGAATTCTGTTCACGCCTTTCCCTACAGGGTATCTTCTTGTTCAGCTTGATCGACTACCAGCCGGCTAGGTACGGAGAGGACTACTTCTACCCAATCTGGGGAGAAATTCTCGGCTGGCTCATGGCCGTCGTGTCCATGCAGTGGATACCAATCTACGCTATCTACATCTTCCTTGTTACACCCGGAACGTTTAGTGAGGTAGGTCAAAAACATAGGGCGGTCGAAAACACGAAACTGTCGAAAACAGTCATGCCAGAAGTCGACAAAGATGGGATGCCGAAACTCAAACCTGTCGAATACGGAACATTGTCGAAAACAGGACGCTGTAAAAATCAAATCCGCATTATCCCATAAAACACTTTCCAAAAATGGTGCTTGCGATTAAATTATAACGTGGTTAAAGCATGAATCTGTAAGCCAGAAGATGAAGTATTGATTGAAACGTATGTACAGAGAAAGCTGTCAACTAGTATTTGCTTCTGGAAAATTTGTTAAGGCCATTTGAGCAGTAAGTTATTGTCAACCAGTCTTGCAATAATTGACATTAAGTTATTACGTTGCCGAAATCTGATCTAGGAAGTAGGAAACAAATAAAATCGTCGCTCTGGGTGAATTTGGAATTGGAAACGAGTCGTCAATTATAAGTAAGAACAATTGGCATGCACCTAACATGGTTGTAGAGGGATTCACTTACATCATGCAAGATCGTAAATATCAACTGTTCTTCCCATTGAGGTCACATAAAGAACCGTGAAGACAGTGTCTTTCAACAAAATATGACAAATATATGATTTAAATTTCACACGAGCGCACTCATATTTTGCGAATAGGTGATGCATCACAATGCATAATATGCTTTTATTCCTTCTTGTTCTCGCAGCGCATGAAGATCATTACGTCACCTAAGATCAAGCCCGCGACACCGGAGAAGATGGAAGACAACTCGACGATATCGGTGGAAGGCAACAAGAGCGACATGTCCGATTCGCTGAACGCCAACGCGTTACCCCCGCCCGTCTACAACAACTACGCCATCGAAGACGAGAAAAAGGGCGCGTCGAATGGGGGTGTGGCAAACCCAGCCTTCAGCGGTGACGAATAAGGCTACACACCTATCATGCCCGCCCATCGCTCTCTCGGTGTTTCTACGTGGACGATAGAGGGCAATGCGGGTACAGGAAGCGCGTCTAGGGGTCAGCTGATATCAAACCTGGTGTTTGAATTCGCGTCTTGCTTTTATAAAACAGTGAAACCGAGGCACACAACATTTTCTCTCATAAGAGGTCTGGACATATGAGCAAAGAAAGAACATCAAGCGTTACGCTCAATTAAAAAAGGGGGTTTGTATTACTCCCAGTGATCGTTGTTATGGCGACGGTCAGCATATGTCACCCCGGTGTACTGTCGTTACAAAGACTCCCTAGACGCACACTTGCACACATTCGGCAAGGCAAAATTACAAAATAGGATTTGGTGAATGTTGGTACTTATGTTTCGGTTCAAAGGTCATGAAGTATCATGAACTAAATCCTGGCTTGAACTCTCACACCTAGTTTCCTTACCATTCTCTCTTTTCCCATAAATATCTAATTGATTTTCTATGTGTCATTTATTGTCTCTCAACATTTACCTCGTAAGGAATAATACTATTTTTTGTTATTAATTCGTAATTTTCAGAAAGATACTTTAATGAAAAGTCATATGTACGAGCATAGCAGCTTAGATGACCTGGATGTAGCGGCTATATCGCGCTTTGATTTAAGATATCTTGTGATGACTATGAACTCTGTATGACACATAAATCATAATTTTTGTTATTGATGTTCACTGGCATTGTTCAGTACATTGATTTGCAGATCCCTTGATCTCAAGCCATCAGCGTGCCTTTATTGTCATAATCATATCAACATTGCCGTGTAAAATATGCACAATTTCATTATGTATAAAGACAAGTTCAAAGAAAAGCTTTATGAATGATCCTGTTCTACTATGACTAAAGGAAGCAATTGACAAATCACTTAAATTTGAGGTATTGGTACTCTTCGATTTTACTTAGCACTCTCTACATACAGGCAAAATCTGGAGAAGAAATATTGATTCTGCTGCTAGATATTCAATCTAATATGATGTGGTGTTGCACTGATGCCAATGCAAGTTACAGATACATTTTGCTCATTTACAAGAAAAATTTCTTTTGTTACTTGTTTCCTTTTGTGAAAGTAGGGCAGAATGGTAAAGGATGATTTACGTCTCGGTCTGTAAAAAATATTGTTCTCAGGAAAAATGAGGATACGTCTATCATGCACTATTCGTTAATATAGTTCATATCCCACGTTTAACGTTTGATGTGAGGCAGGGGGGTGTAGTGTTACTCTCCCTCCCCCATAACAACAATATTAAATAGAAAACGTTCTAAAATGTCGCACTCTGCGATGTACATTCTATCATATATATTTCATGAAATGTAAAGACATGTAATCCGTACGCTGATTAACTTAATCATTGTTGATTGTCGTTGAAGTATTTATTATAGCTACGACGTTACGCTTTTAAAAAACATGCCTTTATGGAAAGTGCCTTTTTGAAATGAAATGCGATGCACTGCATCTTTTCTACGTTGTGGAATGCACATCGTGAACTGGGAGCACTAGGGGAGGAAGCGAAGGGTACTTTCATATTCAATGCCTCATATGATACATGTTGCCCACTTGGCTTAGGACTGGTTTTACAACAAAATAGGCCATGATTTGAGGATGATAATAATGATGATTGTGGTGGTGGTGGTGATGATGATGATCATGATCATGATCATGATCATGATCATGATCATGATCATGAAGATGATCATGATGATGATGATGACGATAATAATGATGATGGTTAATAATGATATTACATGAAGTTAGACGATTGTACGCACATGATTATATTGATTTATTAAAACCGATTGTAAATATGAATTCGGCATGCACAGAGAAATACACACATGCAGCTTCGACAACAATGTATTTGACACGGTGTACGTTCCATGTCAGTTCCCTATATCAGTATAATGTACTTTATCTAGCAAGACTGCTGATGAGATGAAAAGGAAAATATTAGTTGCAGCTATTGTACAAAATGAAACTGTATATATTTGTTTTGTAATATACTATAGTATTTGTGTATGTTGCTCACACTTTCAAAACTGAACGTGCTGAAATCACTTTGAGAGCTCCTCAGAGGGCGCTATACTCGTACTGTTTGTTTTTCACGTTTCATCAGGGATGTGTTATGGAAGGATATGAAGCAACTTTCTTCCTTTGAACCCATGTGCCAAGCCGCTGAAAAGTTATGTGTTCTCAACAGGTGCTGTTCAGGTGTTTGAACAATTATGAATATGATTGTGTGGCAACGGCTTCTCGGAGAGGACAAAAGAAATTTACAGTCTCATTTCGCTTGTCCCGTTCTGTTAATACTTCCATGAGCATAACAGGTATCAGCAAACACAAATAAACAAGTTTTTCAAGTGAAATATCTCTGTTTCACGCAAACACACACAAACGCCGTTAATGATAATACACAGCTTAATATATCATTTTGAGAGTGGTTGAATCCCCCAGATGCACAAGTTGTCGGAAAGTGAAGAAATTGGCCAATTTTGTAAGTAATAAAAATAGCTTATATGTCCGATTTTTAATGATTCCTCAATACTTTTCGAAACAAAAGCAGAGTAAAGGATCTGTCATTATCTGCCGTTAACTTCCTTAAAGTTTGCAAACAAATTTGTCAAAAACAAAACGTCTACAGACAAATGGGAAATTAAAGAAATTTCTTTTCAAGTTGACATCAGCTAAATGTTGGCACGGCACATGGAACATCAAAGCATTGTCATGATTATGGAATGCTTTTGGCATTCATGAGCACGCTTTAGAACCCATACAGATGTTTGAATATATTATGCTCGAGTTTCTACTCCTTCGTAACACCTCCCTGGTTTCATCGACTGAAGTTGTGTTTTATCTTTTAGATCTGCATAGGCCTACATGAAAACATCCAGTAAGGTTCTTTCGTCCATCTTTTGTCGCGTCACAAGTTCACTTCAGCACTTCCGTTTTGAAAATGTACAAATTATATCATCACGAAGGCAATAAAGGACATTCCCGAAAGTAATGAGATATGAAGAAAAGGCATATTATGAAGAGTTTTATTTGTTTGGAATTTGAATGTATTTATTTTCCTTTTCGTTTGTATAAAGAGAATGAGAGAAAAAAGACTGAATACGCGTATTCACTGAAAAAGCGAGGAATGATACACGAAGCGGAATATAAATCTATGTATATAATAAAAGGAACGGAGAGCTATATCATGAATGGTCAAAGTTGAAAAGATTTCGCTCATGTAAATAGTTCACTGATAGTTCTTAGTTGTTCATATGCTATATGCCTATATGCCGACGAGTTATGGGTGGAGAGTAAGGTCTCGCTTAGGGAAATGCCAAGAAAGTGAAACTTTTTCTTCAGAACCCCTTAGAATGTTGTCATTTCTTTACCTCTTAGTGTTCGCAAGCACCCAGGAGAATACCGTTACGGATTTCAGATTGAATTTTGTTGAAAAGACGAGTGGATTTTCATTAGTGTTTTAGACAAAAGAACAAAATAATTTGTTCACCTCCCTGGAAACGCCCCCCCCCCCCCCCCTCAAGTTCCCTCCCCTATCCTACCTCCACCCATGGTAGCCTTACCAATAACTTGTGTATGTTTCAGTCCTTTATACAATATCAGCTCATTATCTTTTTTCCTCTCATGAAATATTGTTTTCCTTTATCTTTTTGGGGTCATAAGTTCTTAACGTATTAATTACGCTGTTGTTGGTTCATATTTTTACTGATATGAATTCATTTCGAGTGCTCACTTTATGTGGAAATATTAAGGACAAAAAGAATAATACATGTATAATAATACGAATTATACGTTTGTCTCGGATGTTGACGAATCATAATTTAATCTTAAAGAGAATGTAGAACGTTTCGAAGAAGATGAAGTTGCAGAGAGAGAGATGCAGTCTTACAATATATCATGCATTAGTTTCCCAAGCTTTATAGTATAAAATGCTATTTAGTTCCAGGTTGTTGATTTACCATCACTAAATAGATTAATTATAATGCTTTACCATCGAGTTGGCTTACCCTTCATTTCGATTAACTGCTTTCATTTTGGTGGTGTTTGTCTTAAAATGTATGATAATAAAATATATATCTTTTACATCTATTTGTTTGCTATTCTGAATATACTATTTGTTGTATAATGATATTGTGAATATTATGTAATGCGGTCATTTTTGAGTGATCAAGTTATTTTCTTGACTAGGTAGTGAATCGTATTGTCTAAGCATTGAAAGGATGAGTGGGTGGATGCATGGATGGATGGATGGATGAGGGAGTGGGTTGATAGGCGAATAGATGCATGGATGGATGGATGAAGGAATGGATGGAAGGATAGAACAATGAAAGAATGGATGAATGAGTGATAGATGGATGGATGGATGGTTGATTGAACGGACCGGAGAAGTGGAAGAATGAATAGACGAAAGGGTGGAGGATTGATGGAGAGACTCATAGGTGGGTGGATTGAGGGATGTGTGGATGGATAGATCGATAGATTGATGGGTGAACTGATGGAGGGAGGAACGGAGAAGGGAGTGAAGAATGGTTTATTGCATGGAGGGAGGGAACAAGGTAGGATTGAATTAATGAATTGATGGAAGGAGGGAGGGATGGAGGGAAGGAAGGAAGGAGGAAGGGTGGGTGGGATGAATGCATGTTTGATGGGTAGATTTGTGTATTTGTGTATTTGTGTATTTGTGGAAGGAGAGAGGGAGGGGTGGTGTAATGGACGATAATACTGAATGAAAATTGTATAATAGTCACAGTGCTATTAAATGAAGACTAGATGATTTTTAAAAGCTTTAATTAAAGTGCAGTTAAATTACACACAAATCATTCTGGTTCGCAGCAAACTTGATGGAAAAAATACTAATTACGTGCAAAGTTTTCATGAACTATGGTTTCTTTATCAATAAATTAGACTCAACCAAATAGAAAGAACGATATAAAAGACTACTTAGAATTTTAAAAGAAAGAAATAGCAAGTCGTGGTTATTCATCTGCAATTAGGGAGGTGGTGGTTTTCATGTACCGTGGAAAATAGAGCCACCCCGTATGAATTTAGTCGTATGTGGAGAACACAGAACAAATTCAAGTGAAACATACAAAAATGTGAACCTAAAAAACAGTCACGAGAGGTGGGTGACATTCCATGTAGACATTTTGAAAGATTGTAGCTTCTCACCCTACCTATAGATGGCGCTTTCTGGTTTAAGCAACGACTTCTCATTTGACACAGCTCGATGTACCCACATGAGCACATGGTATGTTTGATCGTTTTGACCATGTTAATTGACAATGAAAATAAAATGTTGAAAAGTTACAACTCAAATGAAGCTGAAAGGTACACATAATTAAGTCAAATGAAGTAGGTTTCGTTTCATTTCATCAATTGTTATTTCCGTAATAAGCCATTGAATATCTAAAAAGATTTTCACTTTTGGATTAATTTGGACCTACACAAGTGTGTTTATGATATCATGAATTCATGAATTAAACATCAAAACGTCTTTTCTGACGGAAGTATCATGAATTATTGATGACACTGCGGTGGCAGTTGTTCGTGTATTGGCAGTGTAAACACCAGGGGCCATATTCATGAAAGCTTACTAGCCTAGTTGGTTACTACAATGCATGCATTTTGATGCACTAACTAGGCTTAACAAGGTTTCATGAATATGGCCCCTAGTGCAAAAACAAATGTCGGTGTACCGCAACTGGCGTAGGCAGCAAAATTTGCTGTTCATAATTACCACAGAATAATACCTAATCAAGAAATGTACAGTATACACGTAAACACCTTCGTCTCTAAGAATAGCCAGTGGACGTGGTAAATAAAAAAAAAACTGATTATAACTGTTTATAATTTCATTTCCAATCTTCTTTTTTTTTTTGGGGGGGGGGGGATAATATCATTTTTTTTTAAAAGATCCTTTGACAGGTCGAAGATGTATTATAACGAGTAATTTGCCATCCTCTCGGACTTCACTGCCGACCCCCCTCTGCGGACAATAGCACGTGTCTGCACCGCCCATATAACCCTTATGTTGCCTTGTTTCGTTATTATCATGTGATGCATTAAAAGACAGGATAGGTCAAAAGAAACACATTTTGTCCAAAACACGGAAAATGGAAGAAAATGTTGTCTGAGAACTTCCCTCCCAGTGATAAAACTGGAAACTGACTTTGAGCAGACTTATATGGATTGTTCGATTTCTATTAGGTTTGTCGACGGGTCATCCGAAACCTATAGCCTAACTAGTGTGTGGAGACCACAATACGCAATAGTATACAAATATCTCATGACCATGAGGGATCTTGTGGAATCTATTTGCACCGAGGTTAAGTGGAGGGCGTGTGGTACTGCACACCCTCCACTTCACCGAGGGGTCCAATAGATTCCACAAAGTTCCCGAATAAAGATCATGAAATATTTGTTTTATATCCTTCATTAATATATTCTTTGTCCATTAATTTAATCCTTACGATGGATCTTGTAATACAGTGCCCATGCTCTAAGCTTCGAACGCAGCAGCCCGATTCAGATGTTTTGTTATTTCCTGTGGCTTGAGCAAACCAACGGAAATTCAAGTTGCACCTCGGCCGCAACACCGCAGGAGTTCCGGCAGCGGAAAGAAACGTATCGCGTTGATTTTGCGTGTTGCGCATTTACCTGGGATGAATTATGAACACTGTATCGATCATATCTTATAATGCAGGCTACAAGTAACCTTTAATCGAATTTGCTATCCAATGATATAAAATAATTAAGACCTCGGTTTCATTTCATTTCTCAAAGCAAACGCAAAGCATTACCCAAAACATTTAATTTCATGAGATGATTAGTAGTGAAATATGAGCTTTCTCATTACCATTGGCATGAGTGTGATAGACCTGACCCACATGCGCTTTGTCTCTTTCTGTCATCTATATTCTATTGTATTATGTCCTTTGTTCTGTTATCCGTGTATTTTTTTCCCCTTTGATGTTATTTTGTGATGTTACATTTATGGTCAAATAAGTTATACGAATGATAATAATGAGTATGTGTAGAAGGCCAAGGAGGTTTAGATGTCCCGGTAATGTAGGCCTAAGGGTTAGAAGCAGGTGTATATCGTGCGTGATCGTAAGATCTAAGAAGCCAAAAGTGATGGGTAGAAGTGGCCATGATTACGGGCCATAATCATGGGAGAATCCTTCTGCTGTCATCAGAGTGTCCGCATTTCATTTCATTTCAAAGAAGATTTTAGCATTTTTGGTTAGAGTTCTCTCTAGTGTCCGGGCAATCAAACTAGGGGAGGCTCCGTACGTGGTCATGGACGAATAGCACTCATTTTTGTATGGGTCCACTTTTAACTATTACCTTTAAATCACATGGATTCCTTGACTGCCCATACTGCCCCTCCCCCTTACACACACACACACACACACACACACACACACACACACACACACACACACACACACACACACACACACACACACACACACACACACACATACAGGGAAAACTGTTTTGATTGTGGACTTTGAATGTGGATTATGCTTGACCCTAATTCTCCTAAAAACACATCGTGCTGGTAACCTACATCATGTACATCTCCTATGCGTTGGGATTTAACATTATATTCCAGAGCTTCAAAGCACTCCTCTATACCGTTTCAATGTCATGATAGTGATCATAGATGAAATGTATATAACGTGCAGTGAATTCACAACCTGCACTAAACATTACACACCAACTCTAGATTTATTTCCCTCCTCTCTTGTATGCTATGGACATGGGTATTAAAAACACACAAAAAAGTAAGTCCCCCCCCCCCCCGCCCCTAAGCAAAATGGCTTAACTTTTGATCAAAAAGGTTTTGAGCAATATAATATGGCAGGAATGTTCTTTACCTTATTAACTAACTTCCGTGTGAAAAATCGCATTTATCCACCTAGTCATGCATGAGTGAGCACACGTTAAAGGCAAAGTTGTCCCTTTTCAAAAGTCACAAGGTTTTTTGAGATTTTGTCATATGAATTTTTAATGAATTCCATTTCTGGTGCATAATTTATGTCCTTTTGTTGTTTATCATCCATCTGTGGATGCACTAACACTTATCCCGACACTTAATCCATTGTTCTGGTTGAGTGAGCACCGTTTAAAAAATACTCATCCCTCTTGAGTTTGAAACTTTTAAAACCCCTTTATTTTTGTGAAAAAATAAAACTGTAGATATTTTGACAAAGATGTAACATGACCTATTATTTGAACATAAGAAGTAATTTTCATGTCATAGTTGAGCGAATACACTTTAAAAATTGCACAAGAAATGCACCTTTGTGACTTTTGAAAAATGACAATTTTGCATTTAATGTGTGCTCTCTCAAGCATGGTTGATTGGATTAATGTGATTTCACACGGAAGTTAGTCAATAAATCAACAAACAATCCTGCCAAATCATTTTGCTCAAAACCTTTTCGATCAAAAGTTATGCTATTTGGCTTTGGGGGGAGGGGTACTTACTTTTTTTGTTGTGTTTATATATTTTCCTTTTAATGATGGCTTTTATACAAACTCTATTATGTATTGATCGCTCTAAATCCTACTACATGTTATAAGATCTAGCTACGTATTAGCAATAACTATTTATATAATAATTACGCGAGAGACGTAACACAGATTCCATAACATTCTATCCAAGAGTTAGTTACGACGCTGATGTGATGCTAAATACTATTTGCGAGTGTACATACGGCGTATCCCGTTCAATGATATAGAGATAAGACGAAGTCACGCCAGTGTATTACGTCATTATTTTCTCTGCAAATAAATAGTTAGCTAGGGGTTAAGTTACCAGTAATTATCGCTAACAATCACGTGATTAATGGAAGGGCGGTTCTCTGGGAGATTAGTGAGGCTATTTACCTGCTGACATCAATTATTTACGAGTGACCTACTGTTTTTATGGTCACATTTATTTAACAAAAGGAACCCTTTACCCTTGCAATGCATATGTAATTGAGATAAACACGTTTTGATCTAGTTCCTGTACTACGCTTTCCAATTCTGTCAAAATATATGTATCAATGACATGTACTAATAAAACTGGAAAATAAAGTCAAGTTCATTGAAAAAAAAATATGCTATGAAAGAAGGAGGAGAAGAAAAAAAGGGAACAAATAGAAGAAATGCTAGGGGGAGGAAAAGAAACGATGAAGGCGAACAATGACAGAATGAACATAACAACAAAGACACCAGCACAGGCAACAAAAACAACGAAAACGAACAAGAACGAACGCGCATTGCAAACCAGTGCGCAGTAAAAAATAACTGCAAGGAAACTAGAAAAGATCATTCGATTTTGACAAGATTTCATTGGTATTTACGTAATTTTCCACGATTAAACAGCAGATGGTGTGTGCATGTTGGATATTGAGCTTTGAGAGATAAGGAGGAAAAGAGGCGACTGCGCATGCCCATACAGAGCCTATGACCCTGAAAGACTATGGACGTATCGTAGGAGAGATTACCAGAATACGTGTGAGGTACAGTCGCGGACAGACCTGAATGAGAACAAACCGCGCGTTTTCTTCACAACTCCACAATCCCACGTACACGCGGTCATACAAAGCCGCTTACATAGTAGTCATACCTCACTGCATGCCGGCGTTTATGATTTGACCTGTACTATTATAAAGGATTTACATACGTGAGCTCTTTCAGCTTGCCAGTGTTGTGAATGTGGCATCGTAGATTGCTACAAAGTGAAAGGTGTCATTTTGGAAGGAACGGCGACGATCAACGAAGAACGCCAGTAGTGGACAGTTGAAAAACTCATATCACGAGTCCGTGATCTCATTCAATTTGTATCGTCCAGTGTCAGTCGAAGAGCCTGCCTGCTACCTAGTTAGTACCAACTTCACCACCACCACAACAACATGACGTCCCCAGTAGCGAAGGAGCTAGAGATGGTGGAGAAGGGGAAGGGAATGGAAGCCGAGGCGAAGGGCGATGGCGAGGAGGGAGAGGAGAGACAGGGGTGGGGCAATAAGATGGACTTCATCATGGCCTGTATTGGATACGCTGTGGGACTCGGTAACGTCTGGAGATTCCCGTACCTCGTGCACAAGAATGGGGGAGGTATGTCTTCGCATCTTACTGTACCCTAACTACCCCCCCCCCCCTCTCTCTCTCTCTCTCTCTCTCTCTCTCTCTCTCTCTATCTATCTATCTATCTCTCTCACACACACACGCACACACACACATACACATACCTTTCTCTCCCTCCTTCACGGTCCCTGTGCAGTTTGCCTTTCTCAAGTTTCTGCAATCGCACATCGAAACAATTTCGTTCACCCAGGGTGAACTACATTTATTCATGAACTGAGCTGTTATGATTAATGATGCAATACTTACGTGATGAACCATTTTTGTGATGTTTCCAAATTATATGCACGTCATTCTAACAAAACATTTCTATGGTAACCACAAAGCTTGTCGGAGGCTTGTCCGAGAAGCAACAGATAACAGCGTTCCACTATTTAAAACTGAATCACGATAAACATGATAAACGGGTAAATGAAGTGAAACATTACGAAAATTGTCTATTGCGTCATGTTCACCTGGATTTGACCATAGGTCATGCATATTCCTTTAGTACATGCATACATTCCAATTTTCGCTTATGAGCTTGCAGTTTTGTGATGTCGGGATTGTAATGTAGTAAATGAGGACAAATACGAAATTTGATACTGTTTAAATGAAAATAGTTTAGGCTCGGCTTAGTTAAGGCATGTTTCTAATTCTACTTACATGAAATGAAAGGAGTATATTTTATAGCAACGGTTCTATTCATTCATGCATTAATGGGGAATTGTGTGAAAATGACTCTTTTTCATTATGACAATGGTCTTTTGTTATGCGGGCGGAACAACATTTCAAAGGGTCCCATTTAAATGTTGAACTCGTAACAAAAGACTATGTTCATAGTGTATACCGCTATATAATATTACGTTCAGACTTCAGAGACTGTTAAACTTGTAACAATTTTCCTTGATTAAATGTTTATAGATTGCATTGTAAGTACTACAACTTAGAACTGCGGAAGCCTCTGTGGTGTGTATATTTCCCCAAAAATTTGTGCGGATCTCATTTTTATTTTGTTAATGCGTCAAATTCGCGCAAAAGTCCAGTGAGTCGTCGGATTCGAACATGGGATCAAAGAGGAAAGCTTTATTTTGTGCCTCGAACGGGAATACGATGAATCTGCTTTGATTAAACGGCTCATTAGCTTTTAAACGTCCTTGGTTAAACGTGTGACGGAAAATGTTACCTTGAACAACGATTTTAGTTCTACATCTTGGAAATCTAACCGACTAGTGGGACCATGCAGGGAGGTAAGAGTTGTCTCAACTCCCACCTCCCTGGTGGGACCTACCTAATACGTAATCCTTAGTCTTCTCACTCAACTTTCAGTTTTATTGGCATGACAATGTTAACAGCAATTTGGGATTGACAGCTGTCCTTCTTTTAAGGATACTCGTGTTCCAAGTTATACTTGACATTGTAAATCTCTCAATTATTGAGTCGGTATTTACTAATCAAAGCTAGACTCTCATCAAACTCACAGATACCCATAATTTCTCATCAAAAATACAATGACTGGACATGGTGAGACGACGCCTTGAAACCAGTCTGGGTGATAATGATATTACGAAGACAAACAAAACAGACTGATGAGTTGGAGATACCCCACCTAATGTCGCCTCCAGACATGTTCAAGAGACAGTAGTAGTAAATGCTGCGGAGGAAATCGTGAAAGTATGTGCACGTGCGCGCGGTGAGAGTAGACTCGCCAAGGTGGGAGACACGGGGGTGTTCACCGTGACCTGACCTGATGGTGTTCGCTCCCATCCCGCGAATTCCTGGGGTATGGATAGGGGTCTCGCATCTAGTTAGAAGGGGGTCCCGTTAGGGGGTTTGAAGGAGTGCCCCCGTTACTGGGTGGAACCCTAATTTGTTTACCTAAATCTGATCGATCTCGGCCCCCGCCCGTCCCATCTCTGGAGTGGAGATCTCGTGTTCCTCACAATGATCCGTAGAGTTTAGCGGAAGACGGAAGTGGCTTTCCGCCATTCGACTTTCATTACATAGAGCTCATGTGGGTGAAATTTACCCGGTTAATTCTTCTTTTTTCCTAGGTAGGTGATAATTGAATGCCCAAACTTACGCAAAATGTGGTGAAGATGTACAGTATAAAATTATTACGGAAGTTCCCAATAGGGCATGTCCCCTGATTGAACTGAGTAGGGATGTGTCCATACGCCTCTGGCCTTGTTGGGCAGGGTGTAAGAAAAGAATCTCGGTATGTATGCACATTTTATTCACCCCGTTCAAACAATACGTAACTAATGGTAACTCTAAATCTTGCCAGAAGTTTGTCGGACTAGCAACAATTTCTAGATTCAGGGTGCATTCAATCCACTGAATCTAAATCACGAAATTATATGGGAATGTCATAACGCTTCACTATGCAAAAAAGTTGTGAATACATTACGAAAACTGCTTATTAATTCGTTACACGGCCTTGAAAAACTTACTTAGAATATGCAGGTAGGCGAACGTTTCACCCGCATCTATATGGAATAATCATGGTAGTAGTGTAGATGCCCTGGAATATGACTGTGTTTAAAGGTTACGTAAGACATAATTGTATTTCCATTTCCTCTTTCCATCCATAATCTATTTCCCGCACTTGTTTGTGAAAGGAGTACTGTAAGTTGTTTTGATTTCCTGTTCTATGTTCTCTCGATTCGACCGGTTCCACGGTAGTATGAAGTAGCGTCCCAACCTTCTTTCCCACCCTGATAATTGAAAGGTCAACATATTACCCCCCCCCCCTCTCTCTCTCTCTCTCTCTCTCTCTCTCTCTTTCTCTCTCTCTCTTCATCTGTCTATGTCTTTGTCTCTGTCTCTCTTTCTCTTGCTTTAACATGCATATCCACAATTCCTGCATAGCGGTATGTCCGTAGTCAAAACATTACCCAGTTACCTCTCATCTTTCAGAAAACTGATTGGGTGAAAGGTGGAAGTAGGGACATGTGGGAAAATTCCACTACCTCAATCACTTCGTGTTCTTGGCCACCTTGTCTCCAGCTCCGAGCCATTCACTCACACCTCCCTCTCTATTGAGTCTGGTCTGGATATCTGCGCCATTACATCTTCCATTTCCTTATCTGACCACTAACTTTACCATTAGGCTAGGTTCTAGGCGGAAGGCACTGTTTCTTTCTGGTGCACGATATTATTCCTGCTTCCTTCCGTGATTACCCTGCTGTTCTCACGCGGAAGGGGCAGTGAATAAGTAAGAAACAGGCTCCTCGGCCTGGAACAACGGCTGTGGAGTATGCTCTCAGAACATAGGCATCTCGCCATCTGTCCCCCATTCAACTACATGTATATGTGATATACAATGTGCATCGGATACAGCAAGGATGTAGGAAGCCCGCTTCATACAGCAGGCATGTACAAGCACAGTGAGAAAATGCGGCCGTAGTAGTTTTGAAACGTTAAAGGGCCGGTCAGTCAACTACCGGTCAATGATCCCGCCTACAGGGCGTATGGAGGCTGTGTTCAAAGACCTGGTCAACATTTGTTCACGCATTTGCGGACAGAATACGAGATGTCGAACTGGTGAAAACATGAGTTCTAGTTGAGCAACCTTATCTATGAATGTTATAAATTTCAATTTACCTGGCTGGTATCATGCCGATATCAGGCCGAAAATGTGATAGTGTACTCGTAGTCGTTGCATGCTTTTTCGTAATTGTGCGGGTAGACGTCAAATCATTTTACCGAGATAAATACTTAATTTCTTGATATGAATGATTTTGAAAGATGGTTTAATATTTGCATGAAGCCAACTTAGGCTACCTTTAAGCCTTGCCTTACATTCCTGACCGAGGCAAGACTTGATCCCATTCCATTCAGAACTCCACATCAAACGGGGTCGGCAGACATGACCTCGTCCTTCTCGCCAGTAAAGAAAGTTTCCGAGGGCAGACGAAACCCGAGCTTCACTGTTACCTGCAAGAAAGTGAAGTTTGAGGTCGAGTTGTGAATAAGGAAAACTGATGATTGGTAGTATTTATTATCCGGCGATATCATAACTGGAAGGCTTTTTTTCTCCCCTGTAGTCAGACGGGAGAACCTCAGAATGACATCAATAAACATCGAAACCCAGACAAACTTTGGTTGCCTATTCGGCAGCCGCTTCATTGAAAGGGTGAACATATTACCCACTATTTGCATAAACTGTTAAGTTTAAAAGCGGCTTCAACTTGCTCCTTTAAACGTTTTGTGTCTTGTTTTTTGAAGATGCTGCCATCAATACGGCAAGACTTCATGTGCATTCAGCCGTCCGCTGATTCCAATTCGATGTCCATTTGATTAAGGCCTAATATTTTCCTTTAGGTGCGTCGGTAGGAATGACGTGCATTTTTTTTTTTTTGGAAGGGTACGATTTTTGTTACACTTTTTCAAGACAAAGCATGAGTATATTAAATTACTCTTGGTAATTGACCTGTATACCCGATCACCCAATCACTATTGAACAGAGGAAATTCTTAATTATGTTTCTCCCCAAATAGTAGTCCAAAAATTACTCTTTAATTATGTCAGTTTCGGACTGAAGCCTGCTAAATTTCGATTTTAAACTGTCCAGAAACTGTTGAAAAATTGTATGATTCAAAGAAGTACATTTGAAAAGCAGACAAATGTGGCATATTCATATGAATTAATACTGCGGAGAATGATATGATGAGGATACTATGAAAGAAGGTGAAGAAAAGAGCAAGTTGAAGAAAGAGGATCGGAGGGGTAAAAAGAAGAGACAGAAGAAGGAAGAGAAAAATGATTAAACAAACTTGCATCCATCTCTCTTAAATTATTCGTGTCCATATTTCGCTGAAGCATATTTTGTTTATCACCATTATTAACTCATATTTACAAGTTGTTGCCGATCTAGTTTAGGTCTTAAGGGGAAAGACTGAGGTAAGGGGGGGGGGGGGGGGGTTGTCAACGATAAAGTAGAAAAAACTGTCTGTCAGCATAACGTTCCAGGACGTGGTTTCATGGAATTCGCGGGGCACGATCCCCCAAGTTGCTGATACATCAGCAACCGAGCACGTATAAATACATATTTTGATTTATTAATGTTAAAAAGACACATGTGGTAGACAAGACGATTCTCGCTTTTAGGTATGCAAAGGTTAACGATCTGGAGTAAAAACAAACGTTTACCTACGTCACAGTGTTTATCTCCAAGCGGTGGAAATGACGTATTGTAATAGTGGAGGATGCGAAGCACATTGATGCGGCACATTTTTGTGATTGTTTCATAGTTTTCATACTCCTAGGTATCATGGAAAGATCGAATATACCTCTTGGATGAAACCCTATCGTATTTGATAGCGAACGTGTGAGATTGTTACTTAAAAACCTAAACTTAAACCTATCCCGTTGAACAACAAGATGCACACAGAAGAAAATAATTCCAAAATATAAACGAGTATATGTTGGTATAAATTGATGACTTTCTCCAATACACTGACGTGTTAATTGTTAGGAACTGGGACAACTGATAACTGCGTTGTCTTTGGCAGTACCAATACACATAATACAGTTAAGATTGCCTCGTCAAGAACTTAGTGCCCAGTAGGACCGAATAATTATCTATGTCCATCCTTCTACTAATATCCAGGAAGCATTCCAAACATTCCTACTTTAAAGATTGTAGTCACACGTTCACTGACGCTTTATGTTGGTCAGTACAATCAAAGCCTAACACTAATTCTTTCTCGTGACTGGGAGTAGTGCTTAATACACGCTGGGCAGTAATTAATGCCTATTATTGTAGTATTAATTATTTATATTTCTTTTTCTCTTACTACCATTACTATTACTACTACTACTACTACTACTACTACTACTACTACTACTACTACTACTACTACTACTACTACTACTACTACTACTACTACTGGTACTACTACGGATTCTAATAATAATAATAATAATAATAATAATAATAATAATAATAATAATAATAATAATAATAATAATGATAATAATTACTACAATTAATAATACCTCTACTTCTACTTATGCTTCTACTTCAATCTACTTCTACTTCTACTTAATGTAAAATTCATTGTAAGCTCAAGGAGAATAGGGCACTCATAACATCAGTGTGATCTCCTTGAACGTGCACGAGAAAGAAACTGGTGCAGAGTTCGTGTGCACAATAATCAGTTCATCGATACAAGTGTTTCATAATTCATAACCAAATTTATTTATCAAAGTTCAATTGGTTGAAACGTTGAGAGAGAAGCCTGGGAAGTACTGATATCCTACATTAGTATTTGATTAGATATTAAGATTAGATATCTTTATTTCTTCTGATCGATTTTGTAATATTTGTCGAACCACATGTTTGAACATGAAGAAAGGGAGAACGTCTTATTTTTGTGACACCAGAAGAAGACCCGATTAAAGCTAGTTGATCACGACTTTCAAGCAAGGGCAGTGCAAATAACGCACACATTTTATGATATGGATAAAGTTACAATGAGCAGCGAAACTGTTTGTCAGGAAGCCAAGAAAAAAATCCTTTCGTAATCCATCAAAACTAACTACTTGTTATATTTTCAAATCGGATTTGTCAGGAAAGGTCACTTCAGTTGATTCATAATTCATCACCTAGGCCTTTGAATTTGTCAACTATATGGATGAGACCTAGATGGGAACTCTCCAGAATGCAGAGATGCAAATGTCAATCATAACAACATTAACATGAGTGGAATTCTTTTTTTGATATGAAGAGGAGCGATAGGCTTACACACATACACAGCTCTTGAAACGGTAACACTAACCGCGTGCCCATGTGGACATAAAGTAGTATAGGCCTAGGACTATCGCGAAGCACTTACGGAATTCGGAATGATTATGTTCCGAATCCCTCGTACTACAGTTTCAATCAGTCTGTAATTAAATCATGTCTTAGACGATCCGCCGGGCTATCGGTTCGATATCCCTTTCAACACGTGATGTATACGTGTCACCTTTACCCTCAGGGAGTGTAGAACCCCATACTGTAATAAGTGAACGTTAAAGTGTCTTAGACAGCTCCTTCAGCATAATGCCGACTTGTTTCTGGATAATATCGGTTAAAATTTCTGTTAATGGTCTTGCCCCCCCCCCCCCCCCCCCTAATGCATGCATCGATCAATCATGTATCTATTTCGGAAGTACATATTGGTTAAGTATTATGCATATATTACATTGATTGATACAATTTTATTTTTATTCTCCATTTCAGTAACATCGGCTTTGCAATATGATATGTATTAAATCGCTAAATTATTCATTACCAATTCCTCGGCGGAAGGTGAGGTATTAGCACAAGGAGTGACTACCGTGATTAAAACGTAACGCCTAGTAAAATGTTTGGATTATAGTGTCTACAGCTTTAGGCACATACGTAATAGAAGCCCCTTCATAAATGTATCTGAAAGCATGAACCCTAAGTCGTCTAATTTGCTGGTAGTGTCCGCATGGCATATACATGGCTGGCTGTGGCAGCATGCATGCCCCATACTATTAGTAGCCAATAAAATAAGTAAACGAGCTTCTGTTTCGCATCGAATACTCTACAGAATGGATGCATGGAAGACTGGTCCAGCGGCCGGCCAGTCTCTTGTCGGCAGCCGTTTGGTTTTGCACTATTTTGCGTCGCAGTTTTTTCCCCCCACCCCTACCCAGATTCCCCCAATTTTTTTGTTCATATTTCTTCAGCCACCCCCCCCCCCCCCCCCCACACACACACACACACACATACACAAATACAGCCCTTCACCTCTCGTGACATACACGATAAACCGTGCTAGGTATCAGCTACATTCTCAACATGCTTGACCCGTGATAAATGGATCTGGTAACAAATTTTAGTTTTATGTCCGAATGGCAACGTAATATCATGGTACTCCTTACTACATGAGCCCCAAGCAGCACGCACGGTTAATAAATGTAGGTGGGTGTGCATGTGGGGGGGGGGGGGGGGGAGGGGGTAGCGATTGGGTTAATTGTTCAGAAAAATTGTCATAAGTCGGATTTTTTTTTTCTTATTGAACATACATGTACTTGTATATGTATTTATTTCTTCTCCCCTTCACTGGCTATGAAATTATTTCCTACTTAATCTGGGGATCCATCTAAACATAGCTGGGGGAAATATAATCTCCACTGAGTGGAAATTCACCGAGAAAAACTATTTTGTTTTAAAATTATAGAATATTGCTATCGGGTCAAGTGTGATACAGTGGAACAAGTTAATGGTACCCACCCTCTTAACCTTGATATGATATTATCACACTGCGTCATTGAGAATTTTCTTCACGGTATAATCATTCAACATGCACGTTATTATAACAAGCCTATAATATTAGGTGCATCATCCTTCACCTCTGCATTTTGGCATTATGACATTTGATATAAAGTATGCCCTGTCAACTTCAAGTTTGTACAAAAGAGGTCATGTTTTCTGGTTGTAATCACGTTTACTTTATTCATATTTCCTGGGATTTAGCATAATTTTGGAGACAGTTCCTGTTTTATTACTATGTTTTCGTCTTGAGGGGTTCATTTCATTCCTTGAACCGATTTCTCGAAATGATTTTATATCATTGACATTGTATTCTGTAAATGACCGGCAATACTTTAGTCTTTAGTTCAGGCACTTTTCAGAGGTGTCGTTTATAATTCAAATGTTGGTCTTAGCGTTCTATAGACATAATGGCTCGTATTCTGATCTGAACATACGTTTAACACAAGTAGTGTGCTTATCCTAAACTGACTTTATTGGGTGCCAAATAAAGCAACATGAAACATAGTTATTGATTCAATATAATGGATTTTGTCCTCGGAATCACTATGGATTATTGAGTTTGTCCACCTAATGATTATAGCGTCGGATTTAAATAAATCAATGTTGTGATTCTGTGAAGAGTATATGGTTTTGAACCTTCGTGAATATGGGCCAATGTAAAGGAATATCCATGAAGTCAGACTGAAACGAAGACTAACATTGAAAGGTCATGTTGAAGAAGATCTTGAAGGAGATGTTTTTGAAGGAGAGGTGTTTGAAGGAGAGGGGTTTGAAGGAGATGTTGTACTTGTAGTTTAATGAGAATGTAATGAGCTGACACTTCAGAATATTTGAGAAAGATAATGTTAGCTCCTTGTGTTACGCTCGTGTACGGAACATGTTGTTCGGAAAGGAGCGAGTTTAAAAAAAAATATGCCTTTTCAAGTTCGTCCTGACGTTCTCCTTTAGAAAAATATTATCTTGTGTTTACAGAATAGGAAATACTTAGCAACTGAATAAATACGTATCGAGTTAAGGATATTTCAAATGTCAAACGGAAAGCGAAAAAGATTTGTTAATACGCTCTACTCAGCTAGATAAGTTGTTATCTTGTTGGGTAAGGCAATACTAAAGTAGTTCAAGAAGGAATGTTTACAATGACGGAGGCCAAGACAGAAATCATTTACCAAAGAATTACATCAAAACAACGCAAAACAGAAATAAACGTGAACAAAAGGCTATTTGCAATTTTGGAAGAGTAACACATGCGATTTGTGAGAGAGATACTCCTATACTAATAATATTGTTTGTTGAAACATGAGTGAATGTCTTCTAAGCAGGCTAGATGATACAATGTTTTCACACCCTCGAAGCCTGCAGGTCAAGTTCGGGTTCGATTCATGCGGGACCTGCCAAATACCGACGAGTCACGACTCCAGTCTCGGCCTGTTATGTTTCAGGAGATACGGATCGAATGTCGCTATCATGCACGGACTGGACGAGTATGTGTGTGTTATTGTGTGTATGTGTATAATTATTAAGTGTGTATGTGTGTGTTTGGGTAGGGGGGAGAGAGAGCTGGTGGGGGGTGGGGGTCATCAAAGAGAGTGAGTGGCAAAACGCCAATGATAACAAAATGGATCAGACGTTATGATGATGAGTTGATGATGACCTGCTTCAGCCACAACACAATCACACCTACTCCCCCCCTCCCCCGCTCCTACCCCTGTAATCGTTATCTCGTCTCCTCTCTCCCTGTGTCTCTCTTTTCCATCTGTGTCTGTCTGTCTGTCTGTCTGTCTCTCTCTCTCATTCTCAATGTGCCATTCACTCCCTCTGCCAGTATCTCGTCCTCTCCCTTTCTCTTCCCTCCCTTTCATACCTTTCCTCCTTCATACCCCCTCTCTTCTCTCCCAGCTCCTCCCCTAATCCCGTCTCTGTCTGTAGTCCCCTCTTCTCCCTCCCATCTCCTCCCCTAATCCCGTCTCTTTCTGTAGTCCCATCTTCTCCGCATCCCATCCATCTCGCCTGGTTTTGCTTCGTCTGCAAGTTTGGATCCATCCTCCTCCATGTCATCCCACGCACCTTCAACTTTCCATGACTCTTTCTTCACACGGTATCCGTCACATTACACCGTTGACACTGGCAGTGGCGTAGCCAGGTTGGGTTATGGGGGGGGGGGGGGGGCTGCGTTGTCTACATGGTGGTCCGTTTGTGTTGCATGCATTTTGACTATTACTAATCGAGACTTCACAATGAACGGGTTTCGATGCAGTAGTTGGATTTCTGCTCTGGCGCGAGACAGTCCCGACAGAGAGGAGATGAGAATGAATAGAGTCATATGATCGGATACTGTTGTTGTTGTTCTTATTATTATATTAATTGACTTTTGGAGCCATGACTGCATAATTTGGAACAACAACAATTAAAATAATGATTATTTTATTATGATGGTCGGGCATTTCTAAACCACAATACAGTGTATTCCATTAAAGACTAGTTGCAATAAATAGATTTCATTCCCACTGAGAAAACGGAATAATAAAGGGTAAAGTGACTCATCCTCTGGTATTTCTTATGAGTACTAGGCTATTCTTCAGTTTTGATTTCAAATTCCCAACCGTCTGCAAATCAGACTAGAGGTTGTATTGGCAGCGTGATCAGTACCTCCCCTATCACCATGACCACCTGGTTCGCATCTGGGGCACCTAAATAAACCGACCTCGATTCGAGGCCCCTGCCAGACAGGCCATGAATGACCAGATTTTGAGGGTGAAGACATTCGTAAACTCACATCTCCCTCCTTTCACATGTCCAAGGGTATGTGTGTAAGGAATGGACACACGTGGTAAAATCCCAAGGAAGTTGTTGAGCGACTTACAAAATGACGATCCAACTGGAAGTCCAAGTAGATAAGGCCCGGTGACAAACCCGGAAGCATGATTTTTAAAATAATGTGACGTCGTGCCATTTGATCACACATGCCTTGAACCTAAGGACAGGGTACGTGGGAATGTGTGTGAGATGTGTTTGTGGTGTAAGAATTACATTTTTCTTGTGTTTACAACATAAACCCAAATCACAAAATGACAAAGGAGCCTGAAGACGTTTAGTTTCTCAAGACTATTAGGCGATGGATAAGACGGTATTTCATGATAAGCAGGTTTCAGGATAGGAGTGATAATTATTGATTATTAATAACAGAGACACGTTGAAACAAACACCTGTACGCTGTAACACGTGTATCTTTATGATATTCACTAATTACGAAAAAAATCAGATGCTAGTTAATTGAATTGAAATAAACAAGAAAAGTAACTTAGAGGTATGCATTTAGTCTGTAATCTAAACTTTTATTTATCTACATCCTATTTCGTAATTTAACCCGTATTTATATCTCTGTATTATTTGCGTTATGTGGGTGTGTTTTCTTTTTACCAATTTCGTCCTGATCCTGATGTTTTCTCCAATTTTGGCTCGACTTGGAGATAGCTCTTGACATGCACCTTCCAGCGGTTTCATAGAACAGAAGGGTGACCAAACGATAGATGTTGCTGTAACCCTTGGTAACGATGCCGATTGTTCGTCTTATCTTTATTGTGTTCTGCGACCGCCACTGAACTCTCTCTCTCTCTCTATTCCTCATGCCTGTATACCGCCTTATTTCTACTTGGCGGGGGAAGAGAACTCCCAACTTTGCCCTGCCTCTCGTCTTACACAGTCTCTTATCCTCATATTTTGGGGGGGATTTCATCCGCCCAAAACCGGAACAACCATTAACACTGTCAGTACCAAGCAACCGAAGGATCATTGACCTATTATACATTAATTCGCCGAATGATACTGAAAGGTTTAATAGCGTGGTTTCTGAGTGCGCCTCAGCTGGAAAATAGCCAAAGAGAGTCACCCTGCATGTGTTGCATTCCCCCTGCATTTTCCGCGATAGTCTTGAATAGGCTATTAAAGAATTACAGTTAAAATGTGTAAACAAAATAAGCTTTAATAGAACATGATATTTATTTATTCTTTTGAAGATTTGTTAACATCCTGAACTGTTTAAGTAGATTTTTACAAGGACATGTATGCCTTTATGTTTGGACAATAGGGGCGTATCTTATGGAGATTTTCTATTACCCTGTATTCTTTCTTCTCGAAAAAAAATTGATGTGATAGGGGCGTATATCTTTTCGTGCCATTGTGAGGTCGGGCTGACCTTTTCACAAGATAGTTACGTTGATGTAACCCAACAATAAGATTACGATAATAGGGGTAAATTGGAGTTTAGAGATTATCCTGAAATAGTGATGACTTTACTTAGTGCTAAAGGCTACGCCATAAAGGCTATTCACAATGGTTTACAGTGCTCTTCAGACCGTGATGTAAAATTATTGTTAATTTATTATATATATTTTATTTGCTCTAATGATGGGCCAAGATTCGAACGAGCACGAGCAGGGCTGATTATTCTTGATGATTTTGTGACTATCTCTTCGCTTGTGAAAGCAACCGACATTTTGCTGGTTTGATCAGAAAGATTGTAAAACTTAAATAAACCAATAAAAAGCACAAATGTGTGTCTCATTGTAAACGACGTATGTAAAGGCGGTAATACAAAATGCTCTAGAGAAACACAGAGGGATATGTGTGTGTGAATTCATGATTATGTGTGTGTCTATTTGTTGTTGTGTGTATGTGTGCGTGTTTGTGTGTCGGTGGGATTGGACTGTGTGTGCGGAGGGGGTGTGTAAATCGAAAGAAAGGTCAGGAAACGTGGGAGGGGAGGGCGGAGGTCAACGCCCCTGTTTGATTAGCCAGATAATCGTCATCGCGATTGACCCGTGTCGTACATGACGCACATGGCATGTTTGAACTAGATGTCCCATCCTATTTCTTTAGCATATTTTTTTTTTCATCAGAGGGTGCATTCAAACGTTAATAAAAAAAAAAAACGTTCAAACGTTTCGCATAGGTTGACTGCTTTTCGTGATTATTACTTTCGCGGGTGGTTAATTGATATGTGCAATGTGCGGACCAAATGTGCTGTTAAAATTTAAAGTCAGATTATTTCCCAATATCCTCTCTCTCTCTCTCCCTCTCTCTCTCTCTCTCTCTCTCTCTCTCTCTCTCTCTCTCTCTCTTTCTCTCTCCGTCACTCCCTAGCCTCCTCCTCTCTATCCGCCTCTTGTCTCCCTCTATCTATCTGCCTCTATTTCTCTTGCCCCCTCTCTGTATCTGTATCTCTACATCTCACTTCTTCCCTCTCCTCTCTTTAATCATGAGCGTAATGTTGACGGCGTCTTGAGAGACTTTCTTCATCCCATTGGTGAGAAAACGGATACTCCCTCAAGGTGTCAAACAGCTTCTCAAGGAAATCAGTTTGCTCATATCATTCTTGAAATTTGATATTGAGATTTAATCTGCCACAAATTGAATTATTATTAAAATGTATTATTCTCCTTCTTCTACTCCTGTTTGGCTGGGAAGAGGAGCGGGGGGGTTATTGTCAGTTATTCATGTTGGTATGTTGCAGGTCATACTTGAGGTTGCATACACACATCATGTGAACTAGGAGAGTGACCTACTATATAACACAACGACAAAGGGATTTGAACCGCAATATGCTTATATTTGTGTATTGATTAGTTCGTGAGTGTGTCTTGACATAGCATAATTCCATTTTCTTTTATATACTTTCTTTCCCATTTTCATTTTCCCCTTCTCCTTACTCTTCGCTTTCCTAATTGTGTAAAATGTTTGCTGTTGTTTTTATCGTTCAACGGATATTGTGCATATCAACAGTGAAACATCGACATATTATATATACAGTGCATAAAGTCATTGGAACAAGCTTCGCCTAACAAGTCTAATGTTAAAACTATCGCAGACACATCTACCATAGGTCAAGTAAATATATAACTATCTTGCACATCCACAAATAATGTTGCGGAGGTCGTAATCATTATTACGACGCCACTATCAAAATGACCTCGGGTAAAAAGAAAGAATAAACAGGACGAAGAAGAGATAAAAGAGGAAGGGAGAAGAAGAGTTTTATCTTTTTTCGTTTGAGGTCGTTTTTTGCATGTTTCTATTTAGTACACAAAGTCATGACACACGATCTCCTTGGATATAGTATTATGTTGTTGTTTGTTTCACCGTTGTCCCCTTGATATTTGCTATGACTGTAATATTGGTCCGCCCATCTTCATGCATCGTCCATGTTTCTTTCTCTCTGGTGCTGCGTCATCTATTTGTTTCTTTGCGTCATCTGTTTTTAATATCATATAGTTCATTATGAAGCTAGAAGGAACTCTTTCTAATGCATCATTATTTTGAGCGCAGGACTGCGAAGACTAAGCGAAATTGATGTAAAACGTTGACTTGAACTTAAAGTTATAGGCCTAGTTCACAACATCTCTTTGCCGTGTTTGAGTATCACATGTGCCTTTTTCTAAAGTAGTTCACACATACCCAAAGAGCAAGATTTGATCAGGCACACAAAGAGTTAACTGACCGACCTGTCCATATGGGAAAATGACCCTTGTCTTACTTAACTTGGCTGCAAAAGAAGCCATTAAGGTATCATGCCAAGCTATTAAACATTAACCAATAATCAGGATTTTCTTATCGTTAATCAGTGGGCTCAAACTAATTGATGCGATTGAAAACCTGCTATCAGGGATGCACAAGGATAGACGTGACAGAGGGAAATGGAAGACTGTGGAAAAACAAACATTGGAAGAAAAAAAAAACACGTCCCATCATCCAAATGACACGTGTGCCTGTCTGACAGTAGTTGCCGCTAGGGAATTCAAACAAGATTTCGAACCGATCTGCGATAGATTTTTGTGTTTAGTTTTCATATTAAGCGGTTCCATTGTTATCGAGAAATTCTGATAATTTGTCAAATGAATTCAGTAGTGAGTTTCCAACTTGATGGATGAGGACTGATGGATGAATTTGTCAATGTAGAAAGTGAGCTTCACGACAAACGTTGAAAGGAACGTACATAACATGTAGATTGTGCGAAGATATATTCGTGTTTTACTTGATACAAACACAATTATAGGAAAATTGTTAACATGTGCATTCCTTAGATCAGGTCATGTCATTACGGAGACCTTTACCTTTTCACATTGATATTTTAAACATTTGTACATTTAGAAGTTTAACATTTACATAGGCATGATGGGCTCAGGCTCGTTACCGTGTTAATTGAATTATTTCTTTTGACTTGTCTTGTGACCTATGGTTTTAAATACTTTAATGATTATTTTCACCACATGTTTTGTAAGGAAAACAAGCTCTATGTTTTCAGCAACCAAATTGACATGGTAAATAAGTCAGAGGTGCACCTCGCAACGGCCTACATGTTGCCGAGGTAGGTCTTTAGAATATTCACAATGACAATTAAACAATGGAAATGCAGGTGATTATATTCCAAGCCTTCTGATTACCAAGTACCGATAACTAATCGCATTAGCGTTAGTCTGGTGGAGAAAGAGTACACATCTTGTTCTCCATCTTCGCATCAATTGTGTCTCTTTATATTCCTCCTCCATCTCTTCCTTTTTTTTTCTTTACTTCTTCTTCTTACACCAGTCCTTTTACTTGCTCTGTTTCTTATTCTTTTGCTATTTCTGTTACCTTCTTCTCATTTTTCGTAATCATTGAATCATTAAGTCTTCGTCTCCTTATTTGTCTTTTTATTCTTCTCCTATCTCTTCCTTTCGTACTTTACTTCTTCTTCTTCTTACATCACTCCTCCTTTTTTCGTTTTTTTTTTTCATTCTTTTTTTTCATTCCCTTTTCTGTTGCTGTTCCCTTTCTTCTATTTTCTTGTATTTTTCCCTATTTGATCTTCCTCTACGCACGTGTACATTGTTTAATGTTAGTATCCATCGAACGCCTTTTATCGTAAATGTCAACGCTTCGATTCCACTCTGTTGTTAGGATCGACACTATGAACATCAGAAGTTAATAATCACGGTAATAAATCGACATGCGTTACCATTAAAGAAGTATTTTTTCAAGCAAACACATAAATAATACATTAGCAAAAGTAGTGTCCACATCATATTTTATTTGATCGTAAAAGGTACATATTTATATTTTACAGGCATATATATTTTGCTCTTGGACTTTCAACGGTGAAGACAAGTGTATAATATTGCCAAAGTTCAATTATCATCTAATGCGTACACATGTTACCTTGATGGGGCCAGTTTTATTTGATCACATTTTCAATTTGCTTACCCAAGGTTGTGTCCAACGCGTTTCACAAGCAGGTCACATGATTTCTACATGGCAAAAGATTAATATAAGACATAGAATGAACAAAATTTGTATCCGCATTTCACTTGAATTTTTTGAAGTATGATATTTAGATGAGTCGCCGAAATGTGTAAATGATGATTAACGGGAAAACAGACACCGTCTTATGAAAATGTATTATAACATCACAATGAAAGAAAGGTCATTGGTATGTTTGTGTGTATTTGTATTTGAAATGGGTGCTAGTTTGTATGTTTGTCTGTATGTGTGTCTGTGTATGTCTGAGTGGCTGTATGTGTCTGTGTCTGTCGTATAGTGGTTTGTCTGTTTGTATAATCAGGGAGGTGTAAGGGGGTGTCGCTGTGCATGTGTTCTGTGCATGTGTATTATGTGTAAATGTTTGTGTATGTCCATGTTCGTTTGTAGGTGTGTATGTGTATTGATGCATGTCTAGCTACACTACAGCTCAAAGGAATTGGCACGGGTAAAGGGAAAGGGAAGAAAGGGAAGGAGCCATAGTTTTAAACCGCGGTATATTTTGTCCAGTTCAACATGAAACATGATGCTTTTTACTCTAAAGCATCGTGTTTCATGCTGAACTGGACAAAATATACCGCGGTTCAAAACTGCGGCTCCTTCCCTTTCTTCCCTTTCCCTTTACCCGATGAGCTGTCGTATATATTCACTGATAATGTGTTTACAAACTATGGCTTTGTCTGTATCTGTATCTAAATATCAAATCTCTAAGAGTCTTAAGTCTTCGTGAGCCATGTGTGTATGATAAACACAAATAGCGATCATTATGCTAAACATCAATCTCCTGATGGGCATGTCATCTGGCAAAGGAAGACTTAAATTTGTTAGTAAGCTTGGAGAGTAGGCCATGGTTAGACCCAGCACGGCCCATGATGAGGCCGTACCGGGTGGCCTGGTGGTATCTAGGATGTAAGCGGCTCCGCAGCAGCCATCCCTAGTGGTATACCCGTTCTCGATTCAACCTGAGTTGAGACGGGGAAGTCTCACTCACACTAGGAGGGTCTTGATCCTTATTTGGGGTGACCCAGCCAATCACAAAGTCATCTTCGGAGACACTCAGTCAGCATGATAGAGTGCCATCCCAATGCTGTGAACCATACCAACTAATCTGGTGATCTAGTTTCGCTTACAGACTGTCGGTAATTTCTATAAAAATGACATAATCCATGCTATGATGAGTTCTCTCGGTACCTGAGACTAAAAGTCTAAGCATTCATGTTTGGCAGGCTTGAGTGTAACATGGGTTACACCAATATTCACGTGCTGCTTACCAACAAAAATAAATTACTTGATGCCGGAAGATATATTATTTTTTTCCACTGTACGGCTTTGGGCGCACTTGACAAATTATTTAAGAAAATAATGTTTTATATTTATGAATAAAATTCGTTTCTTAATTAATATATTACATGATTTGTGTAATAAATGGATATTTTCACAATTTTATATGCTCATCATTGCAGTATCATCCAATCCAAGAGCTGTCCAAGAAATGTTACACTGATTCATGTTTTTTTTTTCAACCATTGCATTGCAGATAGCCCGTGAAACTTATGATTTTTGTTGCGTTTTGTTACTGGCAGCTGCAAATTGCAATCGACGAGTACCTGAACTTCCTTAATGTGATCATATTTTCATATTGTTGATTTAGATTTCCTTTTGACGAGTTCAAACTGCTGGCCTTCATACAAATACCACTGAAACTATATTTCCTCATCATTTGACTATCCTTTTCCTCCTTGTTTGGTTTCATCAATGTTCAGGAGCCTTTTTGATACCGTACTTCATCTCGCTGGTCCTATGTGGTGTGCCCATCTTCTTCATGGAAGTCTGTCTCGGTCAACAACTCCAAACGGGTGGAATCTCCGTCTGGGAAATCTACCCAGTTCTCAAAGGTTGGTCATTGTTATGGTTAATAAGTACCACCCCGAAGTATGTCTTATCGTGCATTGCCTTCACACCCTGGTTTAAGTGGTTGAAGGGTCACATTGCAGTACTTAAGTTTAACCACAAAATTAACAGTGTCATGGATGGTGTAATATGTGATTACTGATTACGCTGTTTGTCCCATTTAGCCTCCCCTCCCCCCTTCCCTGGTCTCTCAATTATGGTTAATCATAATTTACAAAAAAACAATCACGTATACATCTGCTCTCTGGAAACATTTACCAACATTTGTCCATCCTTATCTCGTTATTCGTGTGAAAAGAAATATGTTCTCATCTCAAGAATGACAGAAGAAGGAGACAGTGAACTTACATGTCCCTTTATCTTCATTCTGAGAACAAATTGACATCCCGCAAGGACAAATTATCAAACATACTCGTATCATCTGACAGTTATTGCTTGGTCGGTGCCATGTTTGGGCTTATCTGTGAATAGGGGCACGATGGATTTGCCTCCCCCCCCCCCCCCCCCCCCCCCCCGGTAGGGAGGGGGGGGGGGGGGGTCAGTAGTATTCGGGGCCCTTATAATGTAAGAAGGGGTTACACAAAATAGCGAAGGGGCAAGCACATTTGGATTAATGATATCGGGAACATTGAGCTCTACTTACTCCCCCGATATTCCCCATAACTCGAAGGTTGCCCTCTCTCCTGCAGTACTCTACACATACCCCAACTAAAATTAGCCCTCCTCTTTATCTGCCATAACTCTCCCGTCATATCACAGGCGTGGGCTTCGCCGGAGCCGTCATCTCCGCCATCCTGAACACCTACTACATCGTAATCTGCGCCTGGTCCCTGCTCTACTTCTTCTACTCGTTCCGCTCCAAGCTGGTCTGGGGCGACTGCGAGAATTACTGGAACGACATCTACTGCAACGACCCGACGTACCAGGAGAACTGCACTGCTCCCGCGGGCTACTTCTGCAGCACCAACAACACGTTCGTTAACAAGACGTTAGGAGAGTCGCCGTCGCAGCAGTTCTGGGAGTAAGTTCGTGTGGCCTATTTTCTTTCATACATACATACATACATACATACATACATACATACATACATACATACATACATACATACATACATACATACATAGAAAAAAATATGAAAGGATCTACTGAAGGACAGCGATATTTTACTAAAATTGCTAAATTCTGCATTAGGTATGTATTTCATTTCGGAAATAAGATTCGATAGAAGTATGATGTCGTGAAATTTAAGCGTTCACAAATGATATGATATTGTGCATTTTGATTTGTATGAAATATTATAATCACTTTGTAGTGAAAAAAAAAATATGAACTTAAAATTTGATCTGAAGGTGATTGCGAATGAGTGGAATATCATTATGATACACAATACGTGAAGGATACACGCTATTTAAGCACATCACACCCTTCAAATAAAGATTTCGTTTAAAAACAAGTTATGTGGTGCAATTTCTTCCTAAGCGGAGCAGCCATGCGGTTAATTATTGGTGAAAACATATTCCTCATGTGTAGTGTTCCCCATGGCTTAGCAGGTGGCATTTTTCCAATCTTAGGTATATGATTATATGCTGAGAACACCCTGTCTGAATCATGAAGGCCAAATAAAAGATTGATACGTCGCGGCTAATATATAAAGTGTTTAATTTACTGCACTTCGGTGTACCCCACCCTTTCTGCTCAACCACCCAACCATTGCCGGTTTTCAGCGCCAGTAGTAACACGAGCTGACCCTAATCAAGGCAATTGATATTGGTTTTCTCCGTCGCCATAGAAACCGAGTCTTAGGCATCAGTACTGGGATCGATGATATTGGAAGCCTGAGATGGGACCTGGTCGGATGTTTGGCTCTCGGCTGGATCCTGACATACTTCTGTATTTGGAAAGGAGTGAAACAGACAGGAAAGGTATTTATAAGCACTAAATGTAATTTTTATCCAACGTTTTAATTGCATTTTATACACTTTATTACGGACTCGAAGGGATGGGACTGTAGAATGACAGAATGTCGCTATGAAGTCAATGATGATGTTGGTGATGATGCTGAGGGAGGAGAAGGGGGGAGGAGAAGGGGGAGGAGTAGGAGGGGGTGAATATGATCATGAATAATAAGAAGCCTGAGAATGATTAATATGTCGATCTTATATTCATTACTATGGTGGGTTGGTGATCGCAATTTCTAATAGCATTGGTGGTTTCAGTAATGATGATGGTTACGATTGTGATGGTGGCGGAGATGGTCTTGGTGGATTATGGTAATGGTTGTTTTCTTGTTGCTCTTATGGTGGTGATGATGGTGATGGTTTATGGTGATGGTGATGGTTTATGGTGATGGTGATGGTGGTTATGGCGATGGTGATGGTTTATGGTGATGGTGATGGTGGTCATGGTGATGGTGATGATTTATGGTGATGGTGATGGTGGTTATGGTGATGGTGATGGTGATGGTGCTGGTGCTGGTGATGATAAAGATGGTGGAGATGGTATCAAAAGAAATGGCAACGGTTGTAGTAGTACAGTGGTTCCAATGAAATGCATGTACCATCTCTTTATTCATTTATGTTATAGAAGTAAATATTTTGCTGCTCTTCTGTCTTTGTAGATTGTCTACTTCACAGCTCTTATCCCCTACGTTATTCTCCTGGCGCTCCTTATCCGTGGTCTTACACTGCCTGGTTCTGGCGATGGCGTCAGCTATTATATCACCCCCGACTGGGAGAGGCTTAAGACCCCAACGGTAAGACAAGGTCATCACGTGACGCAACAACGAAGACTTACATTATAACAGTGAAAAAAAGTAGCTCAATTCAATACATTCATTTCAAAATGGAGCGACGCCAGTGAATGGTATTGAACGGGACGTCAACTTGAATTTGATATCAAGATATTACGGGTGAAAAGCAAGCACCCGCACAACATCCAATGGCCGATAAGGAAAAGCTGGAAGGTAGCTCAAAGCAAGCAGCATTTTCATACGATTTTGCGAGCTAAAATTGATTTTAAAACAGAAAAAGTATAGATTAAAAGAAGATACCAAACAAAGTAAAGTTGGCAATATCGATGTATGGAGACTTGAATTGTTTATTAAACCACTTTCCTTCCCCAGGTTTGGATTGATGCTGCTTCGCAAATCTTCTTCTCTTATGGTGTTGGTATCGGATCGCTGATTTCCCTGGGAAGTTACAACCCTATCAGGAATAATTCAGTCATGTAAGTACCAACGAGGTGTCAGCGGCATTATTCAAAACTAATCCGATGTTTCAGCACTATTAAAAGTCAGTCCGATTGTTCCTCATATTTTCGTAGTTTGTCCGGTGATTCAAAACTTTCCGCACTCCGCAGTCAGTTTCTCGATTTAGTTAGTATGGAAACAATGAATAATCAGAGAAATAGACACAATATCATAATTTCCTACAATTGTTAATATCTCGATTACTTGTACTATAGTGAAATATATTAGAACATGGTTGTCATTCATTATTCCGTTACTCCCTAGTTATCATCACTAGTCAACGAGAACAATTGAAACATTTAATTATTTTTGATGCATTGTAACGCAATTTTCAATTTTATTTGATAGAATGATAGAAATATACGTCATATTTCTGATGTGGAAATATTCGTAAATCATTCGAATAGCGCCCTGAATATACCATACAATTTTTTCACCGACAGAGTTTTAAATGTTAAATCAAGATTTGTAGCGAAGAAATCAGAGAAGATTCCCGAGTGAGGAAGGATATTTATGTTTCTTCTTAATACTGTGGTTTGTTTGCCTTAATCTCCCTTACAGTGATACGATTATCGTCGGTATTGTGAATGCGGGGACGAGTTTATTCGCTGGCTTCGTCACATTCTCCATTCTGGGCTTCATGGCGTACGAACAGAAAGTAGATGTGTCAGAGGTCGTGGATGAAGGTATGCTGGACATGGAGGGGGAGGGGGAGGAGGAGGAGGAGGAGGAGGAGGAGGAGGAGGAGGAGGAGGAGGAGGAGGAGGAGGAGGAGGAGGAGGAGGAGGAGGAGGAGGAGAAGGAGGAGGAGGAGGAGGAGGAGGAAAGGTAGAGGTGGGGGAGGTGGAGAGGGAGGAGTAGTGGGATACAAGCAGAGAGTGGATGTCTCAGAGGCGGTGCATGAAGGTACCCTGGGGATGGAGGAGGAGGGGGAGGCGGAGGGGCAGGGGCAGGGGGAGGAGGAGAGAGGGCAGGGCGAAGGAGGGGGTTCATGGTGTACGAACAGAGAGTGGATGTCTCAGAGGTCGTGCGTGAAGGTACGCTGGGGATGGAGTAGGAGGGGGAGAGGTAGAGGTAGGAGTAGGGGTAGGGGTATGGGTAGTGGGAAGAGGAGGAGGAGGGGGTTCATGGCGTACGAATATAAAGTGGATCGAGTCTCAGAGGTCGTGGTTGAAGTTAAAGAAGAGAGGAAGGAGGGGGAGGAGGCACAGGAGGAATTGAGAAAAGGTAGTGAGAAAAGGGTGGTGAAAGAGGGCAAAAGAACGAGCAAGGGGAGGAGGAGCGTGAGGAGAAGGATTAAGAGAAGAGAGTGAGCGGCAAGAAAAGACAAGGGTTAGAGGAAGGAGCAAGGGGGAGGAGGAGGAGTAGGTGGCAAGTTAAAGAGGAGGAGGAGGAGGAACGAAGGAAGAAAAAATATTTAAGTGAAAAGGAAGGAATGAAACGAAAGTAGCAAGACGAAGATAACAAAAAACAAGAAGCAAGAGTAAGGGGAGCAAAACCATAGGAAAAAAAAAAGAAAAAAAGGAAGAAGCGGAGAAGAGAAATATTAAAGGGGCAGACGAAGGAGACAAAGGGGAAGGGCGGAAAAAAGGGGGAAAAATAATGTGACGTTTAGCTCTGCCCATTCCTGAAATAAACTGAACGGGTGAGAGGAGAAGAAAGGGGTGAGGCGTGAATTCGGAACATGGTGAGGAAGAGTCATGCACAAACAAGAAGGTGAAGAACAAACACATTCTTAATGGATGTTATATTTTCATTGTATTCTTATTGCTATGGTTTGATGTGATACTTTGTACTGTTTGCGTTCCTCGTTACGTTTATTTACCTCGCTCAGTATAGTTGCTCGTTAAGTACTTATCATCTGTTCATGGTTCGCTCTATATAAGTCTATATAATGGTAATCCTCACATATAGATTTTAAGTCGCGTCGCTCTTTCATTGGTGGGCGGGCCTGCTCTGCTTGTTTAACGAGCATCTGGATTGGTGTATTTCAGTTCTATAGACATGAGCTCATTCCATAATGAGCAGCGGAATAAAAAAAAAGTAGTGAAGGGTAGAGTTCAAGATATAATGACGACGATTTGTACTTTTATATTACAACCTGTTTTCTAAAAGATACAGAAGTGACAATGGTATAATTTTGCTCTTCCAGATTAATGCAAAATGAAAATCATTAGTATGAATGTATTTCACTCCGTCTCCAAATTACCCTTTAAAGGGAGTATACTGTACTGGGAAGACAAAAGGCCTTCAAAAGGTGATCGTGAGCAATCTTCTTGCCAATGGTCTTAAAGTCATGTATTGTCCATTTTAGAAACTTGCTGAAAGTTATTTGCCCTCATATGATCCACATTTTGAGTAATTATTGATTACTCAAAATGTTCGGCCCGAACAATTTGAGGAGTTGTGATTTAATCACTAATTACTCCAAATTTTAGTTTCTAAGACCGTTGGCTAGATGATTGCTCACGATCATCTTTTGAAGGCCTTTTTGTCTTCCCAGTACTTTATACTCCCTTTAACACCTACTCCAAATATGTCGAAAAAAACATTATTCTACAGTTGTTATGAAATAGTTCAATATGGACAGACAGGTGGTATCCATACCCGACTTTTCTGTTCCAAAGTTCTTCGTCACCTAGCATTTTAACGAAAATCAGTTCATGCGCCATGTTTGGTTCCAGTCTGCGTGCCACCCATTAGGGATGTTAACCCATCCCGAGGCGCATTTGCCTATGAAAAAGTTATTTTCTTCTCCCCGTTTAAAACCCCCGCTTCTTCCAGTTTAACGATCCATGTTTTCTCTTTGCATCATGTCTGACCGAGCAGGCCCGGGACTTGCCTTTGTGGCCTACCCGACTGCCGTCTACTACATGCCTGGCGCACCGGCCTGGGCTATCATCTTCTTCGCTATGCTCATCATGTTGGGGCTGGACAGCCAGGTACGTTACCATGGTTCCAGAATGATGCGCTCCTAGGAAGGATAGTTGAAGCTAGAGAGAGAAATCACGATTTTGAGATGGTGTGAAAATCGAATAGGTTGTAAAATATACCAACAACGAAAACTTCATAAACACGGAAAAGCCTATTTCCTTTGAATTTTTCAGAAGTGCGGAACGGTATTGATTTTGTCTTCGGCTATCTTGCAATCAATAGTTGGTGCGGCTCCTTATATCTTGTATGATATATATGATCTATATAATTCAATGCAAACAACCGTTTTTGGATAATATTTGGTGTTTGCGGAACAACTAGAACCCATCGTGCGTATTCATTTGTGCAGAGAAGGAAAGAAGAATAGTCTGGGCTCGAATTGCGAACATGTCAAAGACAAGTCTTGGATGTGTGTGGGGGGTGATGGGGGTGGGAGTGGGATGGATAAACGGGGGATGGAACCCCTAGTTTTCACCGAGGCTCATGTATTTAACAAGTAAAGTGGCCCAATATGGCGCCTATGCATTATCATTATCTCCCGTCCACGGAGCTTTATTGCCATCTAGCAGACTAGTCTGTGACGTCAGACATGGAAGCGAGTTTGCTGCTAACGTTCTTCGCATGTTTGGTTGACGTTAGCGTCTGCCCTTCCCCGCCATGACAAATCAGTCAATTAATCACAGCTTGGTGGGTTAAAATGCCGTGACAATTTTCATTTCGATATACATGTAGTGGAGAAACTATGTGACATGTCACTCTTGCAAGGAGCAGCACAATCCGTTTTTATGTGAACAACCCTTGTGTTTGATTTACAACACATACATTTAGTTACATTGACCGGTTTGATGTGTTTGCACTGGACAGTTTTTTCCCCCAAATAACTATTCAGTACACGATGTATGTTCAGGACCATCCACTCAGGATGCGGATGCGTCATGTCAGTTCGTCAAGCCAATGCGTCAGTTTGTCAATCTCCAAAGACATAAACGTAACATATGGATCATGTCGCATCGGATCCCCTATCGCATCCAGGGCGGACTGACTCTGATTTTTTAATGGAGATTCATTATTGACGCAATGACGTGGCGCATTGACGCTATGCATTGACTCAGTGACGCATACGCACCTTGCGTGGACAGGCCTATTCTTGACAAGGACTCTGCATAAACCAGTGCTCGGTTTATCTAGAGTTTTCTGGGCTAGTTGGCAAGAAGTTCCCGAGGACAGCCGCCATATTGGGCAGTAGCATTACGGTCCGTCTTTTTGAACAGCTCCTCAACCCTCGAACAAAATTAATTCATGTTCTCCGTATGGAAGGCAGGGTGTCTTGTTTGCACTTAACTGAAAATCAAATCAATCTTCTTGATGCAAATAGAATGCACACAGTCAGTAGAACTTATTACATCGACACACAAAACTTGTTTCTTGATTGTTAGTTCTTTCCTAGCATATGAAAGAAGAAATGGGACTATCGGGAGAAAAAAGTCAACCATTGACGGGCGTGTTACGAATGTCCACATCGGTATAATAACGTAACTTGTACCTCCCAACTTCCAGATGTAGTACATGGATTATTTTCGAGATTGTGGGTACTACTTGAGCCTCGGTGAGAATTAAAGTGGGCCTGGCTTGGGATTAAGAAGTCTAAGCTCAGTATGTCCTTCCCTTCCCCACCCCCACTCCCTCGCTACCATATTCGCAATTCAAGCTCAGCGTAGAGCCATCCCACGGCTGATTCTTCTCATCTTTTCTGCAAGGCGATTCTGCCATCTAGGCTGACCAGTCTCGGCGTTCGTGATCTCTCTCTCTCTTTCTCTCTCTATACCACGAACCTTTCGGACAAATTTGAGTAGGAATGACGAAGCAAATATGTCACGTCATGTTTACCGCTTGAGTTCGCGAGTATCCAACGTTTTGTAAATGACATGTTAGTTTTCACCGTCTGTCTGATTTTAGGCAGGAATATCGAAAATAAAATCGACCTATTTGTTCTGTTTCGAAATAGAATAGCAATTGTATGACGTTGTTTCGTGCATTTTCGTCTTGTCCGAAAGGTTTACTCTGAAATATCCTTCACAATTGCGTTATCATTCAGTGTTTTACAAAATGGTTCTCTTCTTATGTTGTGTAGACTGCCTTCTTCGTTTAATGGACTCACTGTTTCCTGAGATAACAAATGTAAGGCACATCAGTTTGCCTAACTTGTTCTAACGGATGCATATCTCCCAGAGATAAATCACAAACAAATTCACAATTACAACATAACGACAGAATTTATAGGAGTATTTTTCAATTCGATCTCGAAATCAAATCTCATTTGAACAATGTTTTAAAAGACAAAACTGAATGATGAATTTTGTCCAATGTGTAATTGTGTTGCACCTTTATAATTATTGATGTCAGTCTTAACTTACTACGAAGTTGTGATCAAAGAATCAAATTGCTAAATCTCATAAAATTTTGATTTTTACACTTTCCGTTCATATTGATTCGTAAATTGGGGAATCGTTTCTTTAAAAAAACAAATTCAAAGAAGAAATGGCATTGAAATGTCTTGGGAAATTTGGAGGGCAATGGATTACATAACCGTGTATCTTTCTTCCCCTAGATGTATTCTTTAGCTAACCAATACGCAGCAGCAGCAGTTAAAGGTGACGGTCATGTGTTGGTTGCTTTAGCAATGAGTATTGTGTCAATGATTAGTTTTACATCAATTAAAGAAATGTAGAGTAAGACATTCAGCCGTAATTGTAGACTTCACTTCCTTGAACATCGCATTTTTTTATTATTGCGCATTCAATCACAATGGCGTCATCTTCAAGCGAAATCCATGGCTACGCCATGTTGTGAGCCGAATAATTTACTTTGTTCATGTTTTCTAACATGACCCTACTGTTTTTCTTGCGATAGAATAATGTTGCATTGATTATGTCCTGAACGATTGAACAGATTTTTGTAAAGTATTTTTTTTCATTACATAATTGTAATGCAATGACAAAAAAATGTTGACTTGTTTGAGTATGTGTAAGACATCCCGTATGCATATTAATCATCGTGATATGTGTTACGTAGTCTCATTAGTTTTAGATGCTTTAAAGTTTGCATGTGCTCAAATTAAGAACAATTTTGACATTTCTTTTTAACATAAGCAAATTGGATCTAAATCGTACACCTGTGCGTTTTTTTTAAGGAGGGGTCTGATTTTTGCAACATTTAGATTTTTCGTAGGACCGAGCTTTTCATCATTCATTTCCTTCAATTCATTATTCTTGTTAATATCTTTTTTAGAAAAAGATGTGTTCATCAAAATCTTCAATTATGAGATCTCGCAGCAATCATTTTAAGTCATTCCAGCTCTTCTTTGGTTAGAGTCACATTTTCCATTAAACCGTTCGAAAGTATTCCTAGGTAATTTTAACGTTTGGAGCATTATAACCCTAGGCTGTTCTCCATCATCATCATCAACACCATTTTTGTATTCGACAATCATCGCAATCATAAATCATCATCACTAATACCTCCACCAGCAGCATCACTATCCTGTTAATCACCATGGTAACAAGTATCCTGTATCATCATGCCCACAGTTCTGTGTGGTTGAAGGTCTGGCCACCTCCCTGATGGACGAGTTCCCCAACATGGGTCTACGCAAGAACCGCGCCGTCTTCCTCGCCATCATGTGCTTCGTCGACTTCCTGCTCGGACTGCTCTGTGTAACGGAGGTAAGGACGTCGTTTCCCTGATCGATTAGGATAAAGATGGATTGAATGATCTATCGCTTAATGTATTGATGATGTTGATTGGTTAATTTGTCCAGTTGTGGTGGATAGACTGATCAATTGATTGATCTGCTGTATTCATTGATAGATTGCTGGGTGGATTATTGATTGATTTTACGATATGGTTGATTTATTCACTACCTAATTGTAGATTGATTGAATGATTCATAAGACTTATTGATTAATTAAAGGGAAGGTTGCTTGATTTTGATAAATTCACTATTTGTATTGATTGATTAGTAAGTGGATTGATTGATCGACTGTTTGATTTATCAATGGGTGAATTTATTAAAGGGAGAGATTCTGTAGTTGTAGTTGTAATTGAAGTGCACGTTATTATCAACATGACTCGTTGTGGTCCGCAGGGAGGGATGTACTTCTTCCAGCTGATGGACTCCTATGGGGCCAGTGGTATCCCGCTACTCTGGGTCGCTTTCTGGGAGTGTGTATCCGTGTCCTACGGCTACGGTTTCAAGAAGTTCTACAAGAGGATCTCCGAGAGCCTCGGCTTCACGCCGGGATGGTACTGGCCGCTCTCCTGGGCTGCGCTTACCCCTGCTATCAGCATGGTACGTAGCATTGGGCGAGGAGGGGAAGAGGGGAAGAGGGGAAGGAGGAGGAAGAGGACGAGGAAGAGGAAGAGGAAGAGGAAGAGGAAGAGGAAGAGGAAGAGGAAGAGGAAGAAGAAGAAGAAGAAGAAGCTAGGAGGAGGAGAAAGAGGTAGAAGAAGAGGAGGGGATAAAGAAGAAGTAATAGACAAATAGGCATAGAAGTAAAAGTAATGTTGAAGTAGAAGGGAATAGGGAGGAAAGGAAGCAGGAGAAAAAAATGAGAAGTAGTGGGAGGCAAGGGGAAATTGATGAGGAAATGGAAATGGCCAGCAGGAGGGGAGAAACGGAAGAGAAGAGGAACGAGGAGGGGGCGTATCAATTTTCCTCCCATGATGAATCATTTATTCATATGTTATTGTTGTTATTAGTCCGACTTAGCTGTCCTTGCATTAACATAACCCACCCCCCTCCCCCCTTATTTCCTCCCACCGCAGGGTATCTTCCTGTTCAGCTTGATCGACTACCAGCCGGCTAAGTACGGAGAGGACTACTCATACCCAATCTGGGGCGAGATCATGGGATGGATGATGGCCGTCGTGTCCATGCAGTTTGTACCCATTTACGCCATATACGTCTTCCTCACGACACCTGGATCCTTCAAGGAGGTGAGATAAATCATCAAGGAGATCTTATCTTTCTGACGTAATGATTATTAAAGACCACATTTCCACCGACGTTATAGTCACATCTCGCACTAGACGTCTTACACGGTATTCACCAACGATTCATCTTCCCCATGCCAAAGTGTTTGCAATCCATATCAAACTATATTTTGCAAAGGATGAAAATAATAATTATGCCGTCCAGTTCAAACAATATTGATGAAAGGTATTACATGTCTTCAGAAGGTTTCTAAGAAAGTGCTGCTGGATACGACATAAGACCCCTGTAAACTGAGTAATTGTTTGACTGGTTTGAGGATAGCGTCTCTGCTTGAATGAGTTGCTATTTATGACCGTTTGTCTGGGAGTCGAGGCAAACTATTGATTTGATCATATCCTGGGAGGGAGGTTGGTCAACGTCACAGCGGAGAGATGGAGACAAAATTCACCTTAGTTGATTTATTATCTAAATGAATATTCATTTAATATGGAATAAATTGATATGTAATTCAGATTGTTCATAATTTCATGACACAAAGTATTGAATTCGCATGCGTATCTCCTTTTTCAAACAGCGCCTTCACGTTATCACGTCGCCGCGCATCACCCTGCCCGAAATCGACGACGACAACCAGACAGTGTCGGTAGAAGGCGACGGCAGCGACGGCAGCGACTCCCTGAAGAATAACACCTCAGCACCACCTGACTACCATGTGGCCACCAAACTCCAGCAGGAGTCTGAAATCGTATACGACAACGCCGGTTTCAGTCCGTTATAGAAGGAAACGGTGGACGCGACGCGGAGTCCACGTACGCGCGCGTGTGGTGGCTTCAGTGGTAATCGCCGTTTTGCGGACACAAAATGGCCGCGGTCGGCTTGACTCTAAGCGCCCGTTCGTGTGGTGCAATGAAAGGTTTAATGAAAGTTGGTGGGGTATCGTTCGAAACTGCCACCGAGAAATGACAAGAAGTGCTGGATGGTGAATGATGTGGCGTTGGTGCATTGTTGTATCAGCAATAGGCCTATACAGAAACCTTATAGGACACCACTTACTTATGCACTTGAAGAGTGAAAAAACCGCAGGAAAGGGAGGATCAATCAGGAAATCAGGATCAATCACGATTTTTACAACAAGACTTCGTGGAACCCTTTCTTTCATCTTGATGAAGAAACAATGAACAAGTTACATAGGATGTTGTAGAGTACCGAAGTGTCACATTATTTGAGCATGTTGTCGAGACAACTGGCTCTATACTATGAGAGTAGAGCGAACATCGGTGATCATAGCGTGGACTCTCATTATGAGTACCCGACACGTGTCCGCTAGACAATGTCGGACAAGTGAAAGTCTCACTGGAGAGATGTTCTTTAGAATCAGATGTTGGCGTAACAATGGATATGACGACACCACTTCGGTACTCTATAACATTAGATAATTACCAGCTTTCTGGAAAACGAAATAAAATTCCATAAATTAACAGTATTATCCGAAATACTGATGGCTCTCTCTTTCTCTCTGTCTCTCTCTCTCTCTCTCTCTCTCTCTCTCTCTCTCTCTCTCTCTCCCTCTCCTCTTTCTCTTCCCCTCTCTCTTTCTCCCTCTCTCTTTCTCTTTTTCTTTCCCCTCTCCTCTGTCCATCAGATGTAAGTATCTTTCTGTCCGATGGTGTCCCCCATTCTGTATCTCTCCGCCCCCCCCCCCTCTTCTCCTCCCTGCCTACAGTCCTCTCCCTAGTTTGTGTTTCCGCCACTCATTTACCTCGTCCTTTATTTAACCTTACCATAACGTCGCGCAAGACCAATCATGGTCATTAGACAGTATCACTGAGTATGGTTATATCGTGCCCTGTAATACAAGCACATTATGATTTCCTTTGAAGTTATTAAGGTGAAATGTAAACAATAACGATTAGGGGCAGTGTACATATTGTATTCCTACATAGATATATATTTCTATTACATGCAGCTGTTAAACGTGGCGTAACAAACACATGTATGATCCACTGGGACTTCATTGTGTTCGTGTACTTTGCTTAATTGTTTTCTTTTTAATCAATAAACATAAAATTTCCAACCAAGTTAAGAAATGGATGTAATTACGATAACCTTTCTTTTTCGATAAACATGATTATTACGTGGTTAGTTCCCCAAGAACAATGAACTAAACAAATGTAAATATTATTATTATGATATAAAGTTGATTTAAGATATTCGGAAGACATATCGTAAACTATTTGTTATCGATGTTCTAACATCATTAACAGTGTAGAATTGGGCTTAAAATGCAATTTCTATAATTTTGATATCTCCTGCTTACATTACTTCAGTGATGTACAGTATTAGGAAAAAGCAGCAAATGTGGTAACGTGAATATGTTATTGACAAATTCAGTTTCTGATTTTACAATCATGCATGAGACAATACCTTGTGTGTATTTTGCCTTCACTATTATTGTATGATATTGTTAATAGTGTAAATATATTTTGTGATTTTGTGATTCTGATTGGCATTATATGTACAGAAAAAAAGTTTTTGTTCGTAGGAGTATCAAAACTACGAAGATTATGTACATCATGTTCGATGCCTGAAAAAAATGCATAGGCCGTATTTATTATGGAGATATGATTGCATTATCTACTTTTGATCAGTCTAGTAATCTGGTTCGACAGAGCTTGAGACTTTGAGTAATATGTCGACTGTGGTGAATCCCCCCCCCCCCCCCCCCAATTTTGTTTCATTTAAAAGTCCCATCATATGTCTTGAGTTGTTTCAAACAAATAGGTTTTCGCTTTTCATAAATGATCAGAATGTCATAAGGTGTATCTAATGTAACACGGTTATACGTCAGCACGGTTTCACAGCTATTCTTGAAGTAAATAAGTAAAACTTCGAGTGAACAGTATTATACGAGCAAAAAAAAAACCCTTTTGTATTTATCCTAGAAAAGTAAGATCTTTTCTTCTTTGCACTAATACCTTAGATCTGTGGGGATTATTGTGATAAAAATGATATTGCTGTCAGGGAATCCATTAGAGATAGTTCGGTGTGAACTTTGGTTGTAAATAAGACGCATAGTGTCATGACGTAATTACGGTAGAAAGTAATTATTTAAAACCACTCAGATAGGAGCAGTTATATGAAAGGCTGAGTATACATGAATATTATGTTGTCAAAAGTATTTTATAAGTATTGAAACCAAGAGATACTGAGTAATACGTAAGATCTGTTATACAATGTGTAACGTAACGTAACGGTGTAATGTTATGTAACGTTCCTAATTGATTTGTACTGCCGACATAATCTTTTATCGTACTTTTCTAGTTCGCGGTAAGAATGTCATATTATTAGGAGTCGACATCAGTATGATTCGATATCGCAACATTTTACGATTTTGAACATGCATGTTACATGGTCATGAATTGGAACTAAGCACAGAGTCACAATTACGATACGAGTATCCAAACTTGTTCCGAGAAAGTGATGTTGTGTCTAACTTTACTTTCATTTAGCACTTCGTAATTGCGATTACCCGAGTATAGGATATACACTGTACTCTGATGATAACCTTATCTTGAATATTGTTTCAGTGTCAATATCCAAATCTGAATGAAGACAGTTTGTCAAAACAAACTATATGTACATGCCAGTGATAAATAGTACATTTCAAATAGTATACCCCGTCTCTAAGGTGGGTTCATTTATACGATTTGATTCCAAACACGTTCCATTCCTTGACTATTATTCGTATCATTGTTTATTTCTTTAAGTCTTAACGTCATGTGCCAAACAGATTTTTGTTATAATGAAGATATTATTATCTCGTTCAGCTCAACTCAATAAGCTTTCTCATAACCACGTCATTTCATTGTCATAACCCCATTTAAAATTTCAATAAATACGGCGCATGTCATTCTTTGACTTCTCTCCTTTTTGAAGATTTTACATTTTCATGTTGTCAGGAAAGGAAAAATCTCTCTCTTTCATCCTGCCCCCCTCTCTCTCCATCTCTCTCTCTCTCTCTCTCTCTCTCTCTCTCTCTCTCTCTCTCTCTCTCTCTCTCTCTTCTCTCACTCTTCGTCTCTCTCTATCTCTTTTCCGGAAATGTGGGATTCAATCATGATCAAAATTATATCTTAAGTTTTGTATTTTCATTAACAGATTTTGCGTGTATTTGCGTGCAGCTGAGATATTTTACTAGAAAAAACTGTTTACTTTTGTTCGCTGGTATCTCTTTTCCTCACAAAAGTATTGATGCAATCCTACAGAACTAGACAAGCGAAATAAAACTCTACATTTCTTTTATTCTCTCTGAGAAACTATAACACATCCCTGATTAAACCAGTAATGTCAGCAAATCACATAGAGCAGCATTTTATCTAGCATATAGGTTCAACTGTAATGCAGATTATCATCTACCTTTCTTTCCTGTATACAACGGTCACAATGAAGAAGGTAGATCTTACAGAGATCTACAGAGATAAGGAGAGACATAGAGTGGTGACGAAGGAGAAAGAGAAAGAGAGGAGGGCGAAATTGGTAGAAAAGAGATGGACATTATAAAGATTTAACGAATGGAGAGCCTGAGATAGATAGGTGAAGGGTTGGACAGAGAGAGAGAGAGAGAGAGAGAGAGAGAGAGAGAGAGAGAGAGAGAGAGAGAGAGAGAGAAGATTATGGAAGAGAGGGGTGGGAGAAGGGGGGTGACAGGAGAGAGAGAGAGAGAGAGAGAGAGAGAGAGAGAGAGAGAGAGAAAGGGCTATTCATTCGTATACCGTATTTATAGGCAAACTATACGGAATTTCAAACCCGGATGAAACCGATGTTAATACGGACCTCCCGGTGTCCACACGGACTGTCCTGGATGTGTTCGGCAGCTACATGGAAGTACACGTTGCCTACAGGGAAGAGGGCGGGTTGTTTTTTTTTCATCCGTGAAGTCCGGGATGAAAAATTAAGCAAGCTTAATTTTTCCCCGGACATGCCGGTACACCAAGGATCACAACCGGATGCCTCCCCGGTGTATACACGGTAATACCGGAGATAACACGGATGATCCCGGAGCGACGGTCCGGTAGTGTAAAAGGGCCTTAAAGATATCTTTTTCCAAGCTGATATCATCCACGTCAGCTAGATGTCGATACTGAGCACAGGTCATAAAAACAATGTCATGATTGTGGAATGATGTTGACATCCATTAATACTCTTTAGTATTCAAACAGATGTTTGCATGTAATGTGCTCTAGTTTAACACTTCTTTGCTGGAGGCGTTTTCAACCAAACGAGAACCAGTGAGGTGTAAGTACTGGAGTCGGTACGAAGAGTAATTTATTCCTACACCAGTCGGGCTCATGGAGACAACAATTGAATAATTGATGCGTTTGGTTCTTTGATCCCGTGACGACCGCCGCCAAATATGCAAGAGAAATTTGGGGTGCATTTTGAGGAATGTCAGGGCCGTCGCCAGGGGGGGTGCGGAGGGTGCGAACGCACCCCCCTTCAGAACCCAAAAAAAAAAAAAAAAAACAACCCAAAAAAAAACCAAAACCGGAGGGAGTGGGGTAGGGATCAGACGAGCTATATAACTGTATGAAATTGAGTTAATCATGGGCGGAAATCCCGGGGGGACGGGGGCGGGACACAATACCAAATGTCCCCCCACTATTTTCAGAGACTAGGCGGGAAAAACAAAAAAACACCTCCCCAAAAATCCCATCACTACCCCGTGGGTTTTTTTTTCATAAAAAGCACCCCCCCCCCCTAGAAAAAAGCTGGTGACGGCCCAGAATGTATAATTATTTTGTATTCTTCATGTACTGCAGTGCATTTGCAGTAGTAGTACATCTTGTAATGATACGATTCTGTGAATTTCAGATTATATTGTTGTTTCGTTTTTGTAATAAATGGAGAATACTGTAGAAAACATCTCAGAAAAATTCCTCCACTGATATCGCACATTGGTCAATCATATTTCCTTACAAATGTCTTGTAAATCGTTTATTGAGTGTTTCACCTTCCATGAAAACAACCTCAATTTCGTGTCCGAAGGTGTCCGGAAAAATTACGGACCAAGTTCTTTCCACGATTTTATCAAAATTTTCCTTCGGTCACCCCCATACTTATTTATAGTGTATGTATCAAGATCAGATATGAACTCCCAGCAAAAGTTGAACGGCTGCAATATTTCTCAAATCAGATTTTCTTTTGTTATTCAGAGGAAGGAAAAGCCTAACTAGAAACACAGTGTATTGTTAAAAACACCGGAATGTCTTGAATTGTTATGAGGCGGAGGTCATGATAGATCAAAGGAAGTCTATCTGAGCACAGTCCATCCATGATAGGTCCATTCTAGAACTAAATCTCTGCATTTTCAGACCCATCGACTCAAAACCAAAAACTAACTGATATCGGACACACCGATGAAGGGGGCGCTGTGATTGTCACACAGTGGGGCAAAAAATATTTATTAAATTATCAATAGCTTTAGCCGAAGGAGTTAAGGAGGTCTTATGAGACATCATTCATTACGATCAGGTTGGGTATGTTAAAGATCGCAATATTGGAGGGGCTGTGCGGCTAATTGATAACATATTTTTTCACTCATTGTATCAACCATTTTAGTAGCAGTAGATGTCGTAAAGGCATTTGACTGTATTTCGCAGACTTCTATTTAAAGCTTTAAGGAATTTTGGGTTCGGTAAAGATCTGTATTCTTGGGTTAAGACGATTTATAATAACGTGAGCAGTTGTGTAATGAATGAGGTGGGGGCACTCAACTGGATACTTTGAAGTTCAAAGAGGAGTAAGACAAGGTGACCATTTGTCTCCATATTTATTCGTAATAGCTATTGACGGAACTGTTACCTCATTATATATGGAATGACAACAGCATTAAAGGAGTAGGATTCGGAAGTAAAAAAAATAAACATGTTTTGTATGCAGATGATATCACATTGTTTTGGAAGGATATGTCTTCAATTAATAGAGTTCAAAAAGTTATTAAAGATTTTGAGAAACTGAGTGGTTTGAAGATAAATATGGATAAGACAAGTATTATGTGGTTGGGAGAGGATGGCGATAGGCCTGGTTCTCCTTAGTTCGGGAATTGGGTGCAACATATCAAAATTTAAGGGGTATAGGCCCTATATTTACGGCTACACAAGGTGCATGGCTCCATTAATGGGGAACATTACATCAATATCTTGAAATACTGTGCTCTACCATCTGTGAAGCATCTGTGCGGAGATGGAGAGGCAGTGTTTCAGCAAGACAATACTCCCTGTCACACTGCCAGGGCTGTAAAGAAGTGGGCAGCAGAAAACCATCTCGAGATTCTCCCTTGGCCTGGCAACAGTCCTGACATGCACCCAGTCGAGCATGTGTTGGACTTCATTGGGAGGAAAATTGAACAAAATAGATTCAGGAATGCTGCAGAACTACAGGAAAGAAGTGAAAAAGAGTGGAAAGCCATCCCAGCTGAATATTTCAAGAAACTGGTGGACAGTATGCCAAAACGCGTTGTTGCCTTAATCAAGGCAAGAGGCGGACAAACCAAATACTGACTAATTTTTCCCATTACATCGCGATTTGTTTATTGTTTCACAGAGGGAAAAAAGGTAGTGTCATACATGTGGGGTTTAGACATTATGATGTATTTGTCAGTACACAAAGTTTTCTTAGTGCATTTCTAAAGAATACGCATGAAGACCCCTTTTACAGGAGGTGGCTAATTAATTTTGGCCAGTAGTGTAGATGGAATAAAGTTTATTAATTTCTTTCGGATTTGTATAAGTTATGCTATTTCATAATCAAGTAGAAATGTTTATGAATGATAGTTATGTAAAAAAAATAATTTTGAATTAACTATGTAAATGAGTTGATGTAATATATTATTGTCATATGTTATGAGGAAGAAATAAAATATGACTTAAAACAAAAATGTTCGACTGACAGCGCCAGCCCAGTGCTGTGCAGTTGTTCAACCCACAAAAAAAAAATGATTGAATCATTGATAGAGCAGCTACCGTAGAATTAACATGTCGATAGGCATGGGTGACTAAGTCGGTTCATCGTCACGTGACATGTTTATTCCATGGAATGGCATCAATTTGCAGGGAGATGCGCTTCAGTCCTGAATATGATGTTGGTGAAATCGAGACTGCTTTCAAACCAATATTCATTTTATTTCAGATAAACATACTCTAAATCATAAACACAACAAGACACACGGGAATGAAACCCCGATGCAAATAGGAGTAAGTTTTTTTTAATAAAAACAAAAAATATCAGAGCGGCAGATATCATAAGAATGTTATTTGTAATCGGTAATCGCTAGCCATGTCATCTTGCTCTGCCAAGTCAAGGTTGACGTGATGCTCTGGGTGTTGTTTACGCTTGGTACACAAGAGCAATTAAAATGTGCAAGTCATGGTGGACCAACGGGTTTGCCGATGAAGATCAGAATTCGGTACCATGATTTTGCTAAAATACACAACTTCCTTGTGTACATGTAATCTGTTTGATTTGCCAATTTTTTTTATTTTTTTTTTAACATACAGCTCAAAATAAGATATTTTCTCGTGACCATGATTCTTCTTCTCTCACCTACTACTTTCCTCACTACCTCACTCATCCTTCTCCCTCCCCCCCCCCCCCCCTCTCTCTCTCTCTCTCTCTCTCTCTCTCTCTCTCTCTCTGTCTCTCTCTCTCTCTCTCTCCCATTAGTCATCCTCCCATTCTTCATCTTCATTTTCGTCTCTTCTGCATTTTCTTTTTCTTCGCCTTTCTCCACCACTCAGATTACTTCTCCGTTTTTACTTGTGACAATGTTTTATTCCGGTTGTTCAAGGTTTCTCCTTGGCCGTTATTCTCTTCTCTATGTGCTTCAATGAATTAACAGAGCTACCAACATTGAAATTCAACAATCAGGAAGATTTCAGGAAATTTCATCTGATATCAGGGAGACGTCTATCGAATGCATGCAACCTAATGACTATCAATAACCGGGAAGATTGGGTGATGTGATGAAATCTAATTCAGTAATACACATGTACTGGTCTATTTTCAGGGAGTCTTCTGCAAAATTGGGGAGACTTGGCAGCTCTGTTTTAATGGACATCTTCCGCAAAACAAGAACCAATTATTTCTTGTACGATCTCGTTTCGCAGACTGTTTGAACTTGGAATCATTGATAAGTTGTGTTCGATTTTTTTTTTGTATGTGGGACGATACCACTTCTTATCTTGAACATTATTGCAATGCATGTAGGTGGATAGTGAAATGATAATCATTTTATATTTGAACTACACGTAGATAACCAGGTGCAATACAAGGGTACATGTATTATAACTCTTGTATACATGTATTGAGTTTATTATGTTTTCGTTGTGACTGTAGGTTTTTGCCATATATTTAGCAGTAATTGAGCTATGACCTGGGGTTTGTATGTTTCTACATATTCCTTTACTGAATCGATGAAGTGGTCTTGAAAACAAAATGTAGCATATTACACTCACATGACTCAACACATAATTAGCATACGGGCGCACATCACAGCTCAATTCAATATGATTGAACATCAACACGAATTATAGCATTTCCCATCCGTTTTATTTTCTATTCAAATACGAAAACAAACCGCTAGATGTACAAGTGTGAATGCGAGTCGGCGACAATTATCTTACAATAAAAGATAATGTACAGGACCATAGTCATGACAAGCATCACATCAGACTTTGTGGTAGACTTTGGATAGGTGAAAATATATTCTCAGCGTTACACACGGTACAACAGCACTGCTGGTAACCATTTAAAAAGACATATACACGGATCACGTGCTTATGAGTGTAACAGTACAATGTGAATGTATATGAAACTTTCAAAACACTAAAAATAAGATTACATTTTGATACATGTACATGTCTCATGGCATAAAATCTGCCTTTTAATAGTTTATAACAGGTGCATGAAATATCTAACCCTCTTTTCTATATTTTTTTTTCATGAACCACACAAAGCGTAGATTTGTACACACTCTGCTCGTCTCTATCTCCCAACTAGTTGGTCAAGAGCATCAAAGCGACACACACACAGTTCTTCAGTATATAAGAAATATTTACAGTGCTCTTATTTACAAATGTGCATGGTAGATACAAGTAGCCTCCATACTCCTGGTAAACACATTGATTCTCTCTTAAAATATTACTCCAATGTAATGTGTGTTAACAATTACATGAACCAACATCCATCTTTGTACATCCAAACATGAATTACCCCAGAGCACACATCATGCCTAGCATATGCAATTGCTAACTAGGCATTGATTCCCATTCCCATGAAGTATGTACATCCTCATTCTGTCTCCTGCTCATATTTCAAATCAATGCAATATGCATAACCCTCAAGAATAATCACCACTATGTACATGTTCAGGTATGATTTACATATCATTTTTACTTGAAGAATAGAAATCCCTCTGCTAGCACATATTTATAAAAAAAACAAAAAAAAACAAAAAAAAATTATAAGTATTTGACTAACCCTGCCACCTGCCATCAAATTAATTATGGACTTGACGCAATGACAAAAAACAATTAGTCTCGAGGGGGGGGGGGGGGGGGGCTGCTATAATAAGGAAACTCGCAAGGACTTTTAAAGGCTGCTAACCTGCACATGTGGGTAATAATGGGTTCTTGGCACAACTTGTAAAATACAATGTACATATAGAAATTACAAAGTATTGAATATAAGACTAACAAAAATGAAATGAAGTCTTGGGTTTTCATCCTGGATTCCACAAATGAGGTTCTGTCCCTGTAATCATATACACACTGGTTACTTGGTAAAACTATGCACCTTTGCTTTCTGCAGATACATGTACTGTACATGTAAATGATCTATCACGTGTGTACATTCTTCCTACAGTACACAAATCTGCACACTACCGTGAGACAGCATTTATGGAATATGCATACATCCTGGAATGATTTAACAAGCCAGGAAAGACAAATAACTGTCATTAAACATCTTCATCAAAATTGTTTTTTGTTTATATACTTATTATATTTTTTAAAAGTCTGCAATGATCACTTTCAAGACAATTTAAGAAATCATGTCACAATATTTGCGAATAATTTCACTAACGAAAAAACAAATGTAATAAATGTGTGAAGAAGCCATTAACATTGTCTCTTATTTTGATGCATTACATGTACATTAAACCACACAATTTGAACACATGAGAGGGGAAAAACAACACAAAATTGCGCACGTTTCGAGGATGTTCCTTAAAAACGATACAGCAATACTCTCCTAGAACAAATCAAAACTGTTAGGTGAACAAAACAAGCCAATAAGAACTATATGTCACTAATACAAAACACTCCTTACAAAACACTCCTAACTCTTCAGTGCTCACAACACAAAAGTTTGGGGTTCCTCAAGGATCACTTGTTAACACACTGTCACCATGCCATTCCCAACCAAGTAAATTGTGTCGTGGTAATCATCTTTATTCTTGGCATGACTTTGTGTTGATCAGAAAGTGTGTACATACAGAGATTGCCATGTTCTACTCGAAGATCATCTTCACAGATCAAGAACACAATTTTAAAAAAATATTAATTCATGGAAACCGTCAGAAATGGAACTTTGGGAACTACATTTTTTTTTACATCAAGAAGGTATAATGTGTTGTTCATAATGAGACTCTGCTATATATCCGTTGTACATGTATGTTTCATTCACAGATTTCACCTGCACATGAAATAATTTATTGGGCAATGGAATGAATACCCTTCAAAGCACAACATCCTTGTTTAGGCACATGTAGTATCCTTTTTTCTCTGAATATTCTGCTAGTAAATCAAAGTAGATTTATGTAGAAGAGGTGTTGCTACAATTGAAAGAAAATCCAGGGTGTTGAAAATGAGATTCATCTCAAGTGCATTAAAAATATAAAGATTCACATTCCTAAATCATTTCCATTTTTTTTTCAAATGAACAAACAAGTATATTTGTGTTAGTCAAAATCAACAGTTCATACATGTTAGAATCCATATTCTTCTGCAGATTTTGTGACAAATAAACACTTCGTTTGAAGTGCACAAAAAGCATAGAATCATTGGTCTATCACATTTCATACATGAATACTGCATTTTGATGAGGAAAACTACAGCTGATTTGTTGCCAGTACATGCACCTAAATGTTGCAACATTAGCATGACAGTCACAGGGAACATAGGATGAGCAAGTAATATCTGTTTTCTTAGTTGTGTTAGTTATGGCAACTTACATAATGTGCTTGAATACCAGTAAAACTATGGACAGCGATCCCATACATGCAAGTGATGCTACAACATTCACTGAACTTCACACAGCTCTTTTTAATGCTATTCACAAGAGCTGAATATCAGAATATAGCACATGATGATAATTAACATTGACTTCAGCTCTTATACTCAAAGGAAGGGGCAGATGGAGGGTCAGATTACGTAAACAAAGCTGGGAACAGGGTGGTAGATGGGTAGGGTATTTAGACTACTACCCAGGCATAACTGATTTCATCTCTTTGCTAACTTCAGTACTAGGCTCTCACTCAAGCTTGCACCTTCCAGCTTACGAACCCGCTGCTGGTCTTCCACAACTGTCCACTCTGGGTCATTAGGGTCATCCACCTCCATGGCTTCGGGCTCAGAGTTCTCCCCATCCGACATGTGTAGATTGAGGTCTTGGGATTCTGTCCTGGAGGCAACACTCTCTGGATGCGTGGCGTTGCTCGCACGAGAGCTGGGCCTGGTGGAGGGCTCTGACTCTGGATACGGGTATGTCGCAATGTCCTCCAGTTCTGCATTATCTAGCGGGAACTGTCTTTTCACCCACACTGTACTGACAACATCTTCATCTTTACAAACGTGACTGGTATTTGGTGCATGCCCTTCACTCACGCTTGAAGACCTACGACGATTTAAGGCACTGAAACGCAGTGACCGACCTCCGCTCAGATTGAAGACACTGCTGCCGGTACTGCTAGTTAATTGGTCTGGAGTTGTGATTGGGGATGGACTGGGGGTAGGAGAGGCAGAGGAATGCCTTCCAGATGGTAAATGCTCAAACTGAAGATCTGGAGAATGGGGTTCAGTCGCACTGCCAATACTGCTGTGTCTTGAGCGCCGCGATCTTCGTCCTGGAATGCCGTGATCCACAAAACTCACCAAGAACTTCTGCTTCTCCATTGATTCACAGGGTTCGTGACGGCCCGTGAACTCTGAGTCAGAGAGATTTTCCTGCATGACACATTTACAAAAGACAAAAAGAAAACATGGATGAATTAATTTTTGCATAATACTTGCAGTCTCAATGACAGGGTTTCCCATTTGCCAAAGTCATTCAACTCGGCAGGAATCAGCAGTATACATGTACCAACAATAATGTGTATGAAATTTCAGTCATAGCTTCACAAATATTTTCAGGAGAAGTAAAAAACTATCCATGTTTACATTTGAACCGCACCAAGCATAGTCTACGTTCATAATCATATTGTCCCTCTCAACAGTTGATGCGAACAATTGCTCCCATTGAACGCATGCACAATGCAGCGGACAATAGCGCACCACGGTTTGTTAAGAAGGAATGATAGAGGTTTAAAAATTTTATACGGGAATGGGATTTTGGTAACCGTATCGTCCGGTAGATAAGACGCCCCCGCACACAAGACGCACCCCGACTTTGAGCACGAAATTTGAAAAAGAAAAAAAAAAATTGGGTCTCACGTACATGTATACACATGTATGGGACAATGCATTGTATGACAACAATCAACATTCAACAACAAAATAGTTGGCTTTGACAGCCTGACACAATACCTGTAATACGATCTCAATCATAATCATCAGCATAATTACCGGTACGAAGAAAGCACCAGGACTAGTATTTGTCCGAGACACCTCAAAGAAACCGCTAGCTAGAAAGCTAAGCCCTAAGGATAACCTCCGTTAGATCAGAGCTGCTATTGTTGCTTTGATCCGGCCGCAAGGTGGCGCTAGACACATTTTCGCCTCGGAGATAAAAAAAAAATTATCCGCGGTACGAAAATGTGTCTAGCGCCAATCCTTACCGTACGCATCTATGCATTATCCGGGTGTTACTACGAGTGACAATTTCTCTTGAAAGGCATTAACTAAGGATTTATTTTTGGAGAAGTCTTACGTAATGTTACCCTCAAGTTACATAAAGCAGCCCACTGCATCTACAAGTGCAACTCACCTCCTCTTCATCATCCAGTCCATTATTCTGCCGATTGCTATCTTCCTGACTGCCATCCTCCGGAATCCTATCCTCCCGGTTGCTACCCTCAGCCGTCATTTCTTCAGGATCCACTTCGCGCCACTTGGGCGTGTCGATCTCCTTGTAGTTCAGCTTGACCACCCTGGTGGACGCCAGCATGGAGTAGGGGATCACAATGTTATCAATGTCATACGACTCTACCACCCCCTTCTTGTTGCGCAAGATGCCTTGCAAAGAGGCTGCTGGCAGGGAGTGAGACAGCTGCTGGGTAGGGGATCTTGCTTCAGCAGAGACTGGCGTCGATGGCGCACTTGTTGGTGGGGGAGCGTCTCCAACTTCGATGTTTGGCAGAGACATGCTTCGCTCTCGATTCTTCTGTATAGCAGCTGTAGCATCAACAGGACAAACAAATATGAGAGGCAATTAACACACTTTCATCATTCACACGTATTTCACCAAATGTAAATGTCAAGTCAAACAGTCACAAGAAACTTTTAATACAAGCAATGTTATTATCACAACCAAAACAAACTGTGCCAACACTTGATGGATAAAAACTAGACATATCAATTACCAGCACAGGCACACACTCAAACTCAAATCCATAAATATACACCATTTTAGCAGGATTAAAATAGATCAAATGAGTCCTATTATACACAGACAGTACTAGCATCAAAGTGATCTAACCAGTGACAAATCAACAGATAGGTGATTCAACTCCTTCAATGCCAAAAAAAAATTAAAAATGCAAAAATATTTCCTCATTGGGTATAACTACAATGCAAAACACATTTCAGGGTGTTTGTTTCATGACATCATGCTAGAAAAGTATCCCCCACAAATACACTTATGATCCCTCCCCCCCCTCCCCCCCCCCCCCCCCCCCCCCCCCCCCTGCATCTAACAAATATTTGAAATTGAACTTCATTGCAAAACATCAAAGTGAAGGGAATACTCTGCTTTACAATCCAAGAAAATGCAACATTTGTTTGTGAAGCAAGTGTAGAAATCAATTCATGTCATGGAAAGCAGCTGAAGAATTGGAATAACCTAAAGTAATTAATTTTTCCCATTCAACACTGTGAATACAATGCCAAGGCCACTAGTTCTTGTCAAACCTATATACACTATATGAACTTTGTTTAAATATTTAAACAGAGATCACAGGAAAATAAATTAACACTATATACTACAAGTCAAAATACTTAGCTGACAGGACAAGAGTTTGCATGCACATCACAGCTTCAAGTAGATGTCTGTGTATGTGTGTGTGTGTGTGGGGGGGGGGGGAGTGGGGTGTTTGTGTGTATGTGTGTATGTGTGTATTGAAGCAACATTGCAACATAAAGAATGGAACAGTACTACAAAGTGATAGAAAGCATCCAGTAATTCAATGAGCTGTGTTCAACACATGAGTGCCAAAAACTTATTTCCCTCTGTATGATTGATTTATATGAGGTTTGGTGCCACCACCAATGATTCACCTTTTTTAGTTTCTCTTAGAAGAATGCATTTGTACATGAAGAATAGCCAGCAGAAATACATGCAATAGGACCAAAATAACCCAGCATCCTAAAGCATGTATACATGTAGATTTCACTTTTTTACCACCAAGTGCATACTGTTCATAATTGTCAAATGTATAGCAATGTCTGAATTAGGGACAAGGTAATTCATTTTGCAGATAAATATATCTTGAGCATGCTTGAGGTCTTTTAAGGGGGGGGGGGGGGGGGAGACAATGTGTAACAATGATTTTTAGAAGTGTATAATGCATGGCAATGCCATCTATTTGTTTGTTCAAAAGAAGTTCAAAGCAACCGGTAGTTTATATTGCTACGATTCTCAATGAATTTCACATAAATGCAATTTAACAATCAAAATAATCTAATCTGTAAACCTGAATGTTAACACACTCTTGATTATAATTTTAATCATTTTCTATTTTCTTTATCAAGTGTTATCATTGCTTGACTGAGAGCTAACTGAACATGAAGGCAAATAGTACTTCATACGCAAGTAAACTTTTCTTCAGTTTGGTGAATCCGAACAAAGAAATTGAAAGGGAAAGATCTTTAGTGCTCCTTTGTGGCCTGAAAAAAATGTATATTGGGCCAATTGGGCAGACAGTTGGACTTGAGCATTGAACATTCTAGAATCTAAACACATTGTTGCAAACTAAAACTTCATGTCAGCCCCCCAAATGAACATTTTAATGATGACATGCAAGCAAGTTATTTTAATTGCTGGCAACCCGATATGTGTGTGCAAGCAATGCTTGTATGTGCCAAAGCACGCTGAAGACAGAACTTGAAAAAATAGCATGATTGCATCATACTTAATGTGCATACATTGACATGAACATGGCAGCTATGAAATCAACACTTGCCCTGAATTTTCAGTCCTAAATACTTAGCAATATGCATACAGTACACCAAAAATGTGAAATACATAGTAATTTGCAAGATATGTCCTTCAGTTGCAAGATGAACATACTAATGATGCATTAGCATGAAGGCAACACAACACAGACATTGAAGGGATAGTTCACCCTGAAGATATGTTGTTTCAATAAAAGCAGAAACATGAAAGTAACATATTAGTGAAGTTGTGACGTAAATCTGTACGAGGTAAGCAAGAAACTTCTATTTTTTTTAAATTTCAATTTTGTGATATCACGTGTGAAGTGCTCCACCATTTGATGTGTGCTTTATGATTCCATAAATTGATCTTTTTCTGGTTTTGACAAGGGAATTTTTTTTTCTCATAAAGATGTGTGCAAAGATGTATTTCTAATGAATTATGATGTATCAAATGCACAGGTAAAAGGATGCATACCTTTTTGAGAAAGTGAACATTTTAAAAATAATTTGTACAAAACGTATGGGAGAGCACCTCGCACGTGACGTCTCAAAATCAAAATTTAAAAGATAAGAATTTTCTTATCCTTTGACTGATTTTCATCAAACATTCACTCATGTTTATTTTACGTGTCTGCTTTTATTGAAATCAACTTAATTTCAGGGTGAACCATCCCTTTAAAGACAGGGTAGGCCTTTAGCAGGTCAAAACCAAATAAAAGAAAATGTATAAATAAAGAACTTCCCTCCCATCATAAAACTGGAAACGACTTTAAGCAGAATCATACTGATTGCTAGATTTTGAGTACCCATCCAAAACCTATAGCCGAGAGACCGGTAACAGTAACACACATTTAGTATACAGTGATGCATTGAGGCAAGCAGGGCACCGCTGAGCAATAAACCGAATGTTATAGTAACGGTATACCCATGATTGCTGCCGTGTTTAATGACTTTGCCAAATTGGCTTCCTTGTCTTTGAATTGGTATCTCATCTAAATAGAGTAAGCATCTTCTTGATAGTTGATGAATATGGCCCGTTTCATATCTGATTTTGATGCAAAGGTACAACACAAATGTGCGCGCAGAGTAAAAGTACACAGCCATTCACATCTATAGGGATTGCTCTTACCATTTGCTAATGCATGTGCGCTACGGTTCTTGATGTCACTTCGACTCTGACGTAATTCTGAGGTTTTCAGTGCATTCTTGGGAGTACCAGGAAGAGAACTTGACTGGGATCGGGACAAATATTTTTCACTTCTGTTCTGACGAAGGGCTTTTAATTCTGGAAGATGAGGGAATATAACATGCAATATAAAAATAATAACATCATGCCAAATCATGCAAACATTTTATTCAATATCTTAATGAACAAATTAATAAGGCTCATGGAAATTTGAAGTGGAATACATATTTCTTAAAGCTCATTCAGTTATGGTCAAGAAAATAAAGGTTAACTCAACTTATTTTTTAAGAATAATTTTGTTGCAGATGTTTCTAGATTAACGTGTTTTGTTAAATGTCAAGAATCAGATATGAATGTAGTACAACTTTAGTTAGTTGGCAATGTGGCAATAAAAAAAATGAAATATGACCTGAAATTAAAAAAAAAAAAAATTTGAGCTTGAAGAAATAATACGTTAGCACATAATATTTAATCAACACAACACTGAGCAATCACTTATACATGTACAGTGTACATGTATATGTATGCCAAATATATTGTATACATGGATAGACCTTTACAACAGAACAAGCTGTCTGGCAAGGTTGGAATATTACCCAATTACAATTTCCTTGTCACCTGTCAAAAGCAACAGTACAGATAACTTGTATTTCCTTTAGAAAGATATTACAGAAATATATTAGTTTGCTTTGATATAAAATGTAGAACATCTGCCAAACCCTGCAATCATCGAAATTGCTCAAGGAGGCAGTTGTCTTGCAAGACTAGACAATGCATTCCCCATGACTGTCTAGATTAAAGCCCCTACAATGGTAGAGCTAACATCAAATACACAAAACGACACAAGAAACATAAATGGGGTTTACAGATGGACAAATTAAATTTATCTACAGTCAACAACAGCAATCACTAATCAATGATAGGCAAACAGGAAACTACTCAGCTTTGTACTGTACCAAAGCAAACAACATACACAAGACAAGAAAAATTATAGAACGCTGAGCATATGCAAGTTTGTATCTAACCAAAAAGATAAATTACCATACACATGAACTAGCAAGCTCTTTTATACAGTAATCCCAACAAAAATTCTTGCATAAGTATACAAGAAGGTAGAAATATTGCCCGAGCTTTTCATTACACGATTTGTCTTACTTAGATGATGGTCCCTATCATGGAATAGTACTTTCACCCCAAATAATCTTTATATATATATTTTTTTTAATACTATTGAGGGTAGTCAATCAAAACCTGCAAGTAAAAATACAAAGATAGATAATATAAACTATATTATAAAAACATACCTCAACAATAAAACTAGCTCACCCTTTTCCTGCATGCTAATGTTATTATCACAATTTTTATTGAACAATATGAGCCCTCAGATCGACAAGGTCAAATCGAGGTGAAAGACTGGCATACTGATATGCACTGTAAAACTCAACACGTGCTTGTAAGCTTACTTGCATCGTCTTTTCACCCACGAACCTTCACAGTACGGTGCACTAACCACAACCATCGTAACTAGCTTTTACACACATCAATAGAACATATCTACCCCGCTCTTGAATATAAGGGTGTCCAGTAAGACAGAAGTGAAAGCTAGTATGTTTGGACTGCTCTACTAAATTATTTACCTACATGTACCAAGTTAATTAACCACTCAAAAAAAGTTCTACAACTCAGGTTTGAGGGGTCATATATCTTAAAGATTGTCCGTCCCTTTTGCAAGCTTAAAATTTGAAATCGTCTATCACGATCGTAAATTGAAGAAAGTGTGATTCAAGACCATTTCTAAGAATATAGCATGTTGAAGCTTTCTGTATATGTAAAAAATTTCAGCCGTTAAATTTCAAACCGACTTTTTTCGTACCACGAAAAAAGTATTAGTCTTTGTTACAGTATCTATGTGGTTATTATGCGTGTGTGAAATCCTAATTTTATGAGTAACTACCAAACTTTGGAGATGATTCCTTCCATAGAACAATTTTTTTCATAATGCGTTTTATAATTTAATAAACAGATTAATCAATAAAGCAGATATTTCAACACAAACTGCTAAGAGCCTGAGGTAAAGACTATTAATCAGACGTTGTTTACGTGCATTATTTGAATTTTACACTACGTATCAGTTTCAAATTGTGAATATAGAGCTTGCTAACAGTTCTCTATATGTTTTGCCAATGTTTCGATGGTTTTGTGGTGATCTGAAAAAGGGACTGGCTGTCTTTAAGTTGCTTCATAATCGGACATAAATGTGGTATCATAAGACAGTTTGACTATTTATCTTAAAGGTGATATTCATAGGAAATAAAATCAAATAAATATAATTTATTTTATAATTGAATGAGTTCCTAAAGCAATGTATGCAGCTAACATGCCACGAAAGTGTTCAGTTTTGTGTTTAATGAAAGTCAAATTTTACTAAATTGACTCTCTTCCTGATCTACGAAATCGCCTCAGGGAAAGTGGCGTTGTGTGTACGTCACAGCCGGGATACGCTTCACAATGACCATTGTGTATCACACCTGTTAATCCACAAGCAACTGCCATCACAATTTCATTAGCAATGCATGATGCTTCTGACGGAAAAGAAGCTGCGGATTGGCATGTTTGATGCACAATAACGCCTCCCGTTTCTTACGTCAGATCTAGAGGCCGTTTCAGATGACAGTAGGGCAAATTTGTCCCCGAGAATACGGTGATTGTTTTCACCCTAATTTCGCTTTTTTAAAGTGATATATTGTTTGAATGTCATCCGAGCTCATTGTATGGCTTATAAGCTTCCTGTAGATGAATATCTTCATATTTTCGGATTTTCTATGAATATCACCTTTAACAGTGATGTATCACAGCTAATGCCTACGCAATCATGGAATGTGCATACCTTCTAAATACGCAGCAAGGTCAAAAATGAAATGTTGCACAATTCTGTGTTTTGTACATAGAATGAATTTGAATCATGTTGGTGCGGTAATGCATGAACGTTCATTGTCACATTGACACTACTCAACACAAATTGCATCTTCATAAGGAATGGAGCCTTCACTGTTGAAAACAATGCATTTCACATCATTTCATTTGCAACTTTGCCCCTAGACCGAAAAATCAGTCTCTGTAGGACGTTGGCTCCGCATCTGGCTCCTCTGAACGCCCCATCTAGAGACTGAACATTACACCTGTACACTGTATGGCGATCAATGCGGGTCGCCATTTTGAATATGAAAACGCTATATATGAATATGAATATATATGAATAAGTAATTTCACACATTTTTTTCCTGCTCGTATGTCGTGTGCTATTTTTTTCTTCCGTCAAACTAATCTAACAATCTGATTGGTCAAATTTATGTCAGACTAAAAATGTCTGCGATAAACGTGTGATCGGCGGAAAGTCTTTAATTTTCACCTTTCTATATATTTCGATTGAATTTTAGTCCTACAATTTATAAATATATAATATAGATCTAATTTTGATTGAAGTAGATTTGTTGCATCATAGCTTGAAAGATATAGATTTTTAAACAAAGTAGCTATGATAGTTCCAAAATCCGTTTTCCCATAGACTTTCTACTAATCGGGTAACTTTCTACTCAACGCGCATTGAACCGTACGTTGTACTAAATCGTCACTGCGCGTTTGGTGTGGATATACCGCCTCTATTCGGGAGGTATGTCCAAAAATGTAATTTCGATTAAAGAATGCCCAAAATGAGACGGTTATTCCTGTCTACTTTGCCCCATATTCTGGAATACTGCACATTCCACAATTGCATAATCATAGCAAATGGCACACCTATGTAAAGGGGAATAATCAAGCTTTCTAATAACATCCTAGTTACATATGATGAAGAAGCAAGAAGCGATTTCCCCTCAAAATTGAGTTGCAGGTGTTTATAATACACAAATGTAACGTCATATGAGCATGCTGTCAAGACACTGGTTCTAACTGGGGAAAGCAAACCGCGTGCATCATGGCAAGGACTTTCATTGGGAGTGTAAGTCATTAACCCACCAGACAATATCAGACCAATGATACTCACATGAGTGGTGTTGTTTAGAACCAGAAATATGAACAATGGATGTGATGATACCACTTTGGTACTTTATATGCTCCTTTGATGTCAAAGTAATACATGTATTTAGATGGCAATTATTTAGAAGACCACAAAGGTTACCAAATGATAAATACCCTCCTCTATCCAGATGCCAAAGTCCTACAAGCCAATACTTTACCACGAACTTGTGTTTTCATTGTAAGCCTATACTCACTCTGTCGAGCCAGCCGATGCAAGAGTTTCCTCGACTTAGCAGCTGCATCCTCCTCCGGTACCACGCCTTGGTCCTTGTCTGCTTCAGTCCCCACACTGACTTCCCGCTCCGGAGCTTCTTTCTTGACCGTCTGCTCCCGCTTTCTCCCCGCATCCCCACTCCCCTTCATGCTCAGCTGCTTCTGGTTGCGCCGCTCCTTCTTACGGAATTTCTTGAACCGGTTGTCTTTGGCGTGCGCCTTCACCCGTGATCTGTTTGGTAGTCTATGCTTCCTGAATCAGGTACAAACAAAGGAATCAAGCATTTGACATGACTGACTATACATTGACACAAGAGACTATTAGTTGTTCAAAATATAACCTCATTACGTATGGACATTGGTCTTCACAAGAAACAAAATATCGCTAGGAATATGAAAGTTAAGAGCTGCCACAGTGGACTTATCCATGGATCTCTGGGGTACAACCAGACTTAATCGATTAATTAATTTATGCATCACATACACATGTGCAACATTAACATTTCTGTTAACAATCTGGAAAGATAATATTCACTGCAAATTTAATTCAACAGATAACTCTGTGAATTATATGTATGTACATGAATAAACACAAAAGCAAACAATATACAGGTGTAAGTTGCAAAGAACAAGTATCACCAAGATGATATCAGAAACTTTGTGAATATTTCCCATCTCTATATTTTCATTTTGTTAAAACACTGTCCCAATCATTGCTTATAACATGCACAATTGTAATATATATCATCAATCCTGTGCACAGGTTGTATGATTTGTCAGTCAGGAAATTTATGAATATGTAAGCTATTTTTTTAAACCCATACTAAAAACTACAACTTTCTTACTTCTTTCCGAGTGACCTAGATCCATGTTTCCGCTGCCACGCTCCACTCTTCAACAGGGACTCAAAGTGCAACGACAATGGGATTTCTGAAAATCAAACAAGGGGGAAAAATACCCACAAGATGTTAATATTGATTGCAATCAACAAGACCGATATTGAGAGAAAAGACAAGTGGTATAAAATATAAACAGTGCAACTTTTGCCATCATTTGGTGTGTGCTCCTATTGACGAGTTTGTATGTTTTCAATTAAATACGCCACTAGATTAGCAAAAGTATTACAAGATACTAAATTCACTGCCTTGTCTTGTAAGCAATTACATCTAAACACAACAAAATAAGTAAGTGCCCCCCTAAGCAAAATAGCATAACTTTTTATCGGAGAGGTTTTGGGTAAAATAATTTGGCAGGATTGTTCCTTAACTTGTTGACTAACATCTGTGTCAAAATCACATTAATCCAATTAGTCATGCATGAGTGGGCAAATTTTTAAAGGCAGAAATGTCACTTTTCAAAAGTCACAAGGGTAATTGTTTATGCCGTTTCAACAGTACATTTTGGCAATTCTTGTGCGATTTTTAAAGTTCATTCATTCAACCATGACAAGAAAATTACTTCCTATGTTTACATACAAGGTCATGTTACATCTTTGTAAAAATATCCAGTTTTATTTTTTCACAAAAATAAAGAGTTTTTAAAAGTTTCAAACTTAAGAGAAATGAGTACAGTGCTCACTCAACCAGAACAATGGGTTAAGTGTTGGGATAGGTGTTCAAGCATCAAGAGATGAATGAAAGGACATATGAAATGACATAAATTATGCATCAGAAATGGAATTCATCAAAAATTAATGACAGAATCCCAAAATTACCCTTTTGACTTTTGAAAAGTGACATTTTTGCCTTTAAAACTTGCCCATTCATGCATGACTAATTGGATTAATGTGACTTTCATACATAAGTTAGTCAATAAGTTAAAGAACAATCCTGCCAAATCATTTTGACCAAAACCTCTTCAATAACAAGTTATGCCATTTTGCTTGGGGGGGGGGGGGGGACTCTTTTTGTTGTGTTTATAAAGTAGCAAGCCATCAATATCATATGCATAAAAATCCCATCTTTTGCTCTAAGTCTAAACAATGATGCTTTATAACTGGGTGATTTTGGTGAATACGTCTATTCTATGTATATTAGAATTTCTCAAATTTACAATAACAAATAAGCATAGAAGACCTGAATGGTCCAATACTGTCAGTGACAAACATGAGCTGCAATGGTGCATTAAAAAATCCTAATACCCATACAAAATGGGTGAAATATAAAATAAATCAATTGAAATTCTTGTTGTAACCAAATTATTTTTCCAAAGCTTGTCCTTTTAGCTTCCATGCATGCTAGAGATTTTTCATTACCTCTTATCAACAACTACCAGCAAATAACAAGTATGGCAATGTTTTGTAGGGTCCATGAAAGATTGGCCATTCAAATTTTGTGTCAACCTTGTGGTTGAAAAATGGGTTTCCAAAAATGATTAATCACAAAAAGAATTGATATCAAAATCCCATTTCAAGGTGGAGCACGGATTCTTGCACTCAAGAAGAAAATATGTTTCCAGCTAAATGGGTAGCAAGTTCTTTCCCATGATTAATGCATCAAAGTTAATCTTTAATCTTGGATCTCAGCCTCTCCAACCCACTCAGTTATCTGCTCGTTGAGTTAGGCAAGCATTATGTACCTTCGGGGAAAGACAACACTGAGTGGAATGCATATTCAAGGCTTGCCACCCTCTCCTGCGATGTGGTCTGGTCAGCGTCGAAGTGTTCTACATTGTTGAATCTTCCCCCACACATGACACAAGATGTCAATGGAGGAAAACAGCCACACCGCACTGAAGACAGCTTCTGGGCCTTCCTGCAAACTTGGTAGAGGCCCATCGAACGGATGAGTTTCCTTTTCCGGAACTGCCTGACTGGTCGTGTCCGTGCACAGTACTGTTCTTCTGCAGGAGCTGGAGAGCCCAGGACTTGGTCTTGTGAAACCATGCCAGGTACGTTGGGCGAGCTGGAAGTATTCGCCCCACATAGAGTACTTGATGTCATATTGTCTGTGAGGCCATTCAATGGTCCAGTTGTCTTCTCTGCACTTGTTGGGGATGGAGAAGGGGAGAATGGTGAAACGCATGTCTGAAGGGACTGCTTGAGTTTTGCACTTTGCTTGTCAACGTTGCTCAGCAAACTAGACAAATTTGAGGGAGATAATGAGTTTGACCCTTCCAACATCACTATCTTGGTTTCTAGTGGTGACAACTTCCTACCAGTCTTGTTTGAGACAACTTGTGATCTGCTGAGGTATTCGTCTGGTGATGGCGGTTCTCCCAATGTCACAGACCCTTTGGTTGCTCGTATCTGTCTGAAGATGTCGCTCTGTTGCCTGATGCGGTACTCCAGATCAGACACCTGTGCCTGAAGCCATGTCCATTTACTCGCAATGGCTGCACGGTCCATGGCCCACTTCCAGGATGCTCGTCTGTGTCTAAAAATATAAACAGGGAAAATATATGGTACATGTATCAATGGTATGCAAAGCCCATACATAGACACAATGTACATATGAATATAAATTATTCCCATCTTTAGGAATATCTTTTTGATAAATAATCTATTATTCCTTCATTAAATTCCCAATTCATATAAATATTACATTGTACTAGCAATTTTCTAGCATCAATTACTTTGAAACAATATTCTCTCATCATTTGCCTTTAGGATTAGCCTATATCATATGTTAAACATTTGTTATGTCAACATGTGGTAAAGTGTACTTCCAAGATATACTCTCCTGGCTTAAGCCATTACTTACAACGGCATTTTATGGAATGACCTTGACGCTTGAGACTGTGGTAAACTGTCATCTCCTTCATCACAGCTTTCCCCTCCAGAGCTAGAATCTGTTACGTCAGAGTCAATGGTGCTTTCCACATGTCCCAGACTGGCTTGTAGTCTGCCCGTCACAGATTTGACTTCTCTGTAGGCTTGCTTTCCTTCCCGCAAGTGCTGTGAAATATGCGTACTCTGCTTAGTCCGTTTTCCAGGTGGTAACCAAGATGGCCTGGCTGTGTGTCTCTGACGTTCTGATGATGTATGGAAGGAACATGTGTGGCTATGACTCGAACTACTTCTGGGAAGAATACCCGGTCTATTCCCTACTTGCAGTCGATTTCGCCTACATTCGTCACAGCCAGAGTTCGCATTTACTCCCACACTTTCACTTTCTTTTGATTGCTTTGACTCCACAAACGAACCGATCTGGTGATAGATATGTGATCCAACATGACAAGTCTGTAATCTTCGTAACTTTTCCACCAAATATTTAGCCCTGTGTTCTAATTTTGACTGTTTATGCATCAAGTCAGAAGTTTGTTTTGAAATGTCACTGCTGGGGGCACTGTCAATATCAACTTCGAAAACAATTTTTTCATGTTCTCTCACTTTCTCTTCCTTTTGCACCTTCAAATCTGGAACAGATTTTTCCTTCTTTTCATCCACATCACAGCTCTTCTTCTCCGGAGGGCTGACAACAGGTTTCTTAGAAGGAGTGACCGTGTGAAGCTCAAGACTGCTGTCATCAGAGTCGCTTTCGCTGGTAGATTTCACTTCGACCGACTCATCTATTGCTTGCTCTAGACTGGTATCCGTTGTCAGTGCAGTAGATAATGACATGCTCATTGACAATGAACTGCTGTCCAAGTCATTAGACATGCTACTACTTGAACTATCACATGATGCCCCAAGTTCATCCACATCACCGGGATCACCACTGGCATTGCTCCGGATTTCGCCACTCTCAATGCCAGCTGTAACAGAATTCTTTGCAACAGCGGGAGTAGGACTACCGGTCATGGAAATCGTTAAAGGCGGCATTTTTGATCTGGGAGAAGTAACAATCTTGGAATCATTCAACAGATTTTCACCTTTGTGTGCCAAAGACACAGGAGTGCTACTCATTGTTTTCTGCGAGACTTGTATTGAATGCCCTTCACCATTAGCAACAAGCCCTGTACCAATGGTGGATAGAAGTGAATTAAGTCTATGTTTTATGGGACTTTTGCCGTTACCGTTCACACCGATATTGTTACACGTCCCTTGCTCAATTCTCTCAGTTCTTCCAGTTTTGTGATTATTATTTTCCAGAAAACGCACATTAAAGCAAGTTGGAGGGGATCTTTCTTCCTCTTCCAACTTATGCGGATAATGATTCACGATGTCTGGAACTGCAGGAGAATGACCATTCGCGAGAGATGGCAGATCAGGACTCGTTGGCTGGCTTGGACTTGCTTGCAGCCCACTAGTGCCAGGATTCGCAGGCGAAGCTGGCAGCTTGAATGAGCCTGTGTGTGCCACAGCATCAGTAAGTGCTGGAGCCATTGCAGCCATACATAGCCTCAGAGGGAGATGTGACCACATACGAAGAGATAAGATTGCTACGCGGCCAGGGCACCGACGGGACGGCACCTCTGCACGGCGTATCCGTCACACCTGTTCCTACATGAAGCTTGAACTCGAGTTCATGAAGCTGAAGCGAGTGGGGTTCTAACATTCTAAAAATAGCACAAGCGTCTGAAATGTCATATATTTCATTCTGTCAATGAAATGAAGATGCGATCGAAATATTCCTGTGTAAATCAAATTGGTTGATAAAGAGTCCACGTTAGAACTTCCAAAAGTTGCCTAGTCCCAATTCCGATCCGCGTTCACATACGATGTGGAATTTCACTACACCGCACACCGAAACAATAACACACGGTTCCAGTTCTCATCGTATCTCAAGCGATTTAACACACGTGACACCGACCAACATGGTGCGATTTCCCGCGTTCATAGCATTCCATACAGTGTTCTTACACTTTTCAAAATTTAGAAGATACAGTTTTTCATGTTTATTTGGCTCACGTGTTTACAATGACACACTAGTCGAATGAAATATATCACAAAAACACCGATGTAGTAGTAGCGGATGTACGTACGGAGCAGAAATAATAACATGGACGGTATGTAATGAGAATCAGCACCACGTGACCCCAGGTTCCACGTTCGTCGCGCACAATCCCGCTAGATACACGTTCGGGTTACACCCATAATTTTCCAGAATTACTGTGACATTTTCCAACCCCTCTCGAACGTTTCAAGTCATTTCAGCAGTCCAGTGAAGTGAAATGTTCTGTGAATGAAACGAAGGAGCTGAAATGGAATTTCCTATGCTTCCATTACTAAAATACAGACGCCGTACATAATCGGTGTAATATGGCGACGTGCTTCGGCATTGATCTCCATTCTCACAACAAAAAAATGCAGGCGACTTCATTAACATCTGCCTATACGTCAATTGAGCTACCCCCTATAGGCCAAATTGTGTGATTGGTCGAGTGACGCTCTTCCCGTTGTCGCACAGTACCTGCTGGAAATGTTTTCATTGATACAGTTTATATCCATACAAATATATTAAATGCGTACTCAATCGTATTGCCTAACATATAATCGATTAAAATATAATATAATTAAGATGATGTGATCATTGAAGAAATTCAAACCAATTAAATTGCGAATAATATAAATGTTGTATACCATTACGTGGAGGGAGGAAATCTTTATGTTTAAAGATCCAGCAGTTCGCGCTCGTAGAGTCGCGAAGTCAAACTTTTGATTTCAGCACAAGTATATGATACTAGTATTCCTATTCCTATTAAACTTTTGTCATTAACAATATTTTAAAAACAATATTAGTGCCTTCCATACCTTTTGTTTCCACATGTTGAAAAATGTACACGTGCCTTGAATAATCGGTTGAATGAGTTCAGGTGGGGGGAAACGAAAAACACTATTTATACCTTCTTACAATTACCTTTTTTTTTTCACTTTAATAAATTCATCTGTCGGCCTGGATACATAATTTATTTGAATACAGTCAGGAAAAACAAATTACACGAATATTCATTTCGATTAACTTGAGCAAGAAAAATCAACTTGACAGTAGACAGGCTTCAATGTTGTTGTTGTTGTTTTTCGATTTAGGCCTAATGACGAGGCGTACATATGAAGAGATAAAATTTATGTTGTTGTTATTAGTTCGATAGCATATTGTCATCGCCGTGGAAGCAGACCTAGTAGAGGTATTTAGCGAGGAATACATCTACTCCTCATACTGTTTCGATTACTAATTATTGTCTGATATTCATTATCATAATAATACCTATGAGCCATAGAATTTTGATGATGAAAATAATCATAAGAAAATTGCTCATAATCGCGACCACAGGCCTAAGATACAGTCAAAATACCTCTAGTAATACATGATAAACACAAAGGTCTTTGTTGTGGTTATGAATGCATATAGACAGGTGCAATTGTGCATGGACACGACTCTGGAAGAATTCAACCGTAATCAATTACTAAAAACGGGTGGTCTTTGTGTCACGACACAGTGGATGCAAGATTGGCATGCTGACGTCTTATAGGCCTACGCCTCTAATAATAGTTTTAGATTGTAATAATGTAAGACTTTTATTAGAGTAGGCCAAGATTATAATGATGAAACTGGAAAATAGTTGTTTCCTTCACAACATTTATAGCTTGGAGCTCTGTATCGTTATAGGCCTAGGCTAAGCAATCGATGGATGCCAGTTGAAAAGTCAACCAATAAGAAGATCGGATCAACCGATCATTGTGAGGCGTTTAGAAACCCTTGGCCTAGATGCCCTGTACTAATGTAATGTATGCGGTGATGTCATCATCATTCATTGCATCATCATGCAGTATTTCGTCATAGGCAAGGTTCTATGCATGGAATTACGGTTGTGGGGACCGTTTATTGAATCGATCGAAGGTAAGCTAGGCCTACGCGCGTCAGTCTGGAAGTATTTCATTTGCAATGAGAGCGAATGAGGCCGAACTTATCACAACTTTATAGACACCGGGGTCTGTATTTTGTGCTGCGATATTTCGCTCCTAATATTCATGGGCCCATAAAGAGAGCATTGGAAGTCGGCTAGTGAGGGGGTTATAATCATTTATGTGCCAGACAAAATCGCGCTCTGTGGGATTTGTGGGTAGGCCTATAACTTGTGAATAAATTCACATGTGAAATGTAATGAGTTAAACCAAGGTATTGAAAGAAAGTACAATTTTGGTTCATAACAATTTCAATGCTTGCTTGAATAAAGCTTATATAGCTGACTGCTGTCAACTTATAGGGAAAGCCATGTCTTGTAAAACTCCATTATTTAATGTTCTCGCTCAGAAAAAATAATATGTATAGGCCTATTCAAATTTTCACTTAAAATTGCAATCTTAACCATGTTTCGGAGACCTGTTCGGGCTTTTCAGGACTTGCCAATCCAAAAAAATCTGACAGGGCCAACGGTTCATCATTAAATGAAAGGTTTTTTTTTTCTTGGAATGAGGTATTTTGGCCGATACGATTTGCAAGAGTTATAGCTTGCCAAGCCAAATAATTGTGTTGGAATCATATATAGTTACAAATATTTTTTTTTTTAGTTCTGTCTAAAAAAATCTGACTTTTCATCAATAAAACTGAAAAGAAAAGTATTACGTATTACAATGTACAGCAAATTATTGATCATTGCGATACAGGAAGTTCATAGGCCAACCCAAGGCTCATCATAGGCCCGAACGTATTCCTTTTATAGAGATATTGTGGTTCTAGTGACATGATTTTATGCAGTGTTATGCAAGATTTTTGTCTGACTTTTTTTTTTAATTCATTACAGGATGAAGCACTACTGGGTGTATGCCTAAAATATATTTTCAAAATTGAAATTACACCAGAAAGCCCATTTAAAATCAGGAACTTCTCTGCAAGAAAATGTTTCTCTTGCATGCAGTAATGGATATGCTGCACTCTTGAATGTTCTTGAGATGAGTGGTGCCCTTTAAAAAATGCACATTTTGACTCTCTTAAAACTCTGCTCACATAGACCAAACGCAATGAAACAGAAAATCGAATTCCACGAAAACAAGACGAAACTTCCTCCCACAATAACGGCCCAAACTATAACATAGCCCGTCATAACACGCAGACCCGGAAGTTCTCCGGAGAAGAAACACGGGGAAAAAATTCCTCATTTGGCAGTCAAAACAGTCTATCGTTGGTATAGCGCCCTTGCTCAAAATAATAATAGACTGCCCTCAAAACCTCAAAATAACATTGCGCGATATTTCGAAATTAAAGTAATAAAACTACAGCCCAAAGTTTGAATTTCAGTATAGCCCACAATGTTATAATCCGTTGCTCGTTTGAATATGGTGTTGTGGGACACAATACAATGCCATATAGGTTGTATGAAGTCCGCACCAATGATGTATGAAAAGTATTGTTTTCTTTATAATACGCCAACGCCAGACTATACAAATCGTTAATGGTGAAGGGAAGTAAATACAAACTGCAGGGGCCTGAAACCGATAGTGGGCTGGTGTACCATGACCGAGTGGGTCCTATTCTTGGTGGATTTAAAGGGATAGTTCACCCTGAAAATAAGTAGGTTTTAATAAAAGCAGAAATATGAAAGAAACATATTAATGAAAGTTTCAAGGAAATCGGTCAAAGGAAAAGAAAGTTATCAGACTTTGACATTTCAATTTTGTGATGTCACGTGCGAGATGCTCTCCACTACTAGTATGTTATGTACAATATAACGCATAAATTGCGCTTTTAACGGGATGATTTTTTTTCATACAGTTATGTGTGTAAAAATGTATCTCTGATGATGTATCAAATGCACAGGCAGGTATACAGGGACGCATATTTTTTTTTTACAAAATGCATATTTTTGAGAAAAAAAACAAAAAAAACTGTTATATACAACAATTAGCACAGAGCACATCGCACGTGACGGAGTCACAAAGTCAAATCTTTAAAAGATCATAACTTTCTTATCCTTTTAAGGATTTCTATCAAACCTTCATTAATATGTTTCTTTCATGCATCAGATTTTATTGAAACAAAATAATTTCAAGGTGAACTGTCCCTTTAAGGACACCAGCAAAAATCGTCCACAAGTGATAAAATCGATCAAATGAAATTCGACCCCAGTGATGTGTGCAGAAGGATCCGTTCTGTCATGGTTAACGATTAGGCTATACACAATCCTTATTATTGGCATTACGGCCTCTTACCTTTAAACATTGTGCAGACCAACAGCCGTTTCATTGATGCAAGGCCAGGGGTACTGTCCCAATATAGTGGGTCTAAAGGTTAAGGTGCTGAATTCATATGAGTGTCGTTTTTTACATGATCAACTATTCATATATGTGTTACCTAATCTAATTAATCAACAATCATAGGTATTACAAGAAAATTATATAGGAAAGGGTGTGGGGTGAATAAAAGATATTGCAACGTATAAAATTATCTCAGTTCATTATACGTTTTTGCTTCACAAATCAAAATACACAGGTCCTATATAGTATGATTGTTGTTTTTGTGAAGATAAATACTCATATCTAACTGTGAATAATTTGAATATGAATACGTTTCCATTTTTTTCCACACTACCCAGAATATTCCGCATAATACGAGTGTAAAGGGGTGTCGATACGATTCTCAATGCCATGCTTCTGCATGAGAGGGTACATTATAATCAGCTTCATTTTTAGACTGCTGCATGTACACAGTGATAATTAGCATACAGCTGCTATATTCTTGCATAATATATCCATGCATGCATGTATTTCATAGGCCTTCTGACCGAAAAACTTGGAGAGTCCGCAAACCTACAATAAATCTACCAAAGTTCAGGCTGCCCTCATCCCTCTCATTACAGGTGTGGTAAACTCATTTGGCTTACTGCGCATCAATCATGAAGTCAATGGCAATGATCGACAGAGTAAAAGCCGCGTAGGGAAGCTTGTAAACACATGATTATCAAAGGTAATTCACACGCGATTATGTGAAACATTACAAATTACGTCATTTAGGCCTAGAGTTTTACAGCCCGACTAAACGCGCTGAAAACTGGATTAAAGTTTTGGCTAATATAGGGCCTTTTAGCTCTAAGCTAATTCAATTTGGTTTGCCGATGTGTGTATGTGCTTTATACTAAAGCTTGACTGATAATATTAATGTATTGGTACACCTGTTATATGAATTCAACATCATGCAGGTTCAACACACATTCAGTGTAAACAGTTTGAGTACCTATATACTAGGTTTACTCAGCAGGGAACACTGGTAATGTGCAAGCTTTATCCATCTCTCTCATGACGTAATATGTGGGTCCTAGCTGTTCGTATTGCGCAATTATGGCGTTAAATATGCCTACGGGGAAATTATAGTATACATGGGCTATAAAACCATTGATGAGAATGTTGAGGGAACAACCGCCATGAATACATACATGTATATATACGGCACTCTTAAATATCGCAGATAGTATACGGTAGGCATCAATCACCTATCCTAGCTACCCCCGCGTAGCACAAAGGAGATTTATATTTATCTAGTTTACGTCAGAACTATTATGCCTAGTCTTGCGTGACAACATCGACTCTGTTTGAATACGCAGCACAAGTTGTGCTACCTCCTGGTATCACGTTGTCTATTGTTCGGGCCAAGCATGGATGCCTCGAGAAGTCCCAGTCATCACGACTAGATTCCTAATAATAGGTCTGCGACAAAATAGAGAGATCGACATGTGGACTAGCCTGTCTTCCAGACTGTTCGACATTTCTGATCCCAACTGACAAAATAGAGCCTCGTACTCTCAGACTAGTCACTGTTATCAATCTTGTCTCGGTCCTTCTCACAGGGTGAGCCGGAGAAGAAATTGAGAATGTTAAGTATATTGCCGACAGGCTGTTTAGTGAATATTGTATTTTGGGTTGAAAATGTTTAACAGCTTGGAAGCTTAGCACATTGTGTAGCCCCTTCCTTCTACACTGTCAAGTCTGTATACTAATTGCGACCATCCCAAGGAAAACAGAAATGCGGTCGGCATTGACAGGTGATTTTTTTTTAGACATACATAGACACCCCTCGAAGTACCAAATCATGAAAGATTAATGGACTTTAACACAGTGAATGTGTCCAAAGTATTGAAAAGGGCATTGTTGAGGTTTTTTTTTTTTTTTTAAAGACAAGTGGCCTTTATAGGCAGTGTATTCATAAACATACTCGATAAAATAATAGCAAAATCATAACCAGTTTATACTAGAAAACAGACCGGGCAGACATGATTTTCTATTTCCATGAATTACCAACAGAAGTGATAATACCACAAATGAATATGAATGACAATAATTTTCGTATCCACCGACGATTTTCGTCATATATCTTCACCATTATGTTTCGTTGACATACAAATACACAAACTTTTCTCCAGTCAGCTCTTTCTCTCTCTCTCTCTCTCTCTCTCTCTCTCTCTCTCTCTCTCTCGCTCTCTCTCTCTCTCTCTCTCTCCCTCTCTCTCTCCCCCCCCTCTCTCTCTCTCTCTCTCTCTGTCTTTATGCCCCTCTCTCTTCGTCTCAATCTCTCTCCCCCCTCCCCCTTCTTTCTCTTTCTCTTTCTCTCTCTCTCTCTCTCTCTCTCTCTTTCTCTCACTCGCTAACTCCCACACGCACATGCACACACACACACACACACACACACACACACACACATACACACACACTTCAATTCATTTGACCATCAAGGCAAATTAACAATGCATACACAGACCAGCACTACTACCAAGTTATAAAAACGCCATGCATATTTTTGTATTATTTCAGTTCGTCTTCCATACATGCCCCCGCCCGGACATCCGGAATATAAATCAAGAAAGCCTACCGTACCACCACATTTCGAAATAGGTACCTGTATGATGGTGCTAAGCTGTCATGAAGTATCGATGACAAATACGTAATTACCATGAAGTTCCTTTGCCATTTAAAAACTTGTCACAAAATGATGATATTCACCTAGTCGTTGTCGGGTCAGACCCGCCCAAATTAGTGCTGCGCTTATTGTTAACAGTTTGTTTCTCAATACGGGGATGATGCATGTAAAACATGCCTAAGCTTCATATCTATTTCAACAGAAAAGAAACGGCATTTAATAACTCACTTTTGTCGATTCCTATCCAGATTTGCCAATATTATGTTGTAAACAGTTAGCTTGCCTTTATTAAGCATAATGTTTTATCAAGTTTATGTTTTGCGATGTAGGAATGGGGTGGGGTGGAGTGGTATGGACAGTATAAGTGTATACAATTACAGTTTTATACGCAATGCATGTATTCTTAACTTCATACGCACAATGCCTTCCATTCTTCTTTTCTTTCCGTTTCATGTTGTTTTTTTCTTTTCCTTTTTTTATCTTCTTTTCAATAATTGTGACAATGCATTAAATATAATTCTTAACAGTTACTTAGCAGCTATGCGGCATTTTAGTATGAACAGCAATGGCGATATTATACCACAAAAGAGAGAAACATTAACATATTTGATTTCTCTAATTGTCAATTGTATTCAATCAATAAACCAATGCCCAAATAGTAATTTTTAACATTCATAAATCTTTATACATATGCTGACATTTCTAAAAAAATAAACATTTAATCTAATCATATAAAACATTACCAATGGCAATGCTACATTGAACAAGTCCATTTTACACCATTCGATCCATACTGAGCTCATTTCAGATATGTTTTAGTTTTTACTTAAATTTTAGAGTACCAGAATGCAGCACTGAGTTGTCATAGTAGACCAGAAATAAACTTGGTCATTTTTTAGAACACTTTAATCATCTGTGAATGACTGGACCAGTCAGTTTTAAAAATTCTTTATCAGACAGCATATACTTCCAGATAAAGAAAATGGAAAAAGTTTGTTATGAATGATCCCTCAGAACTCTATGTATATGTTTAACAAGTTTGGCGGTATGGCAGTGCAATCATTGCAATATAACCCATTCTTATATCATAATTCTTACCTCATATTACCATATTAGCATCATCATATACATATCATATATGTCTTTTCTCAGAGGTAAGATATCAACATACACTGCATAACATATTTCAGATCTGTGATTGTGCAAACACTTTCCTACGATACATTTTCTACTGATATAGACACTTATTAACTCCTTGCCCTTTACACTGACCAGTTCATAAACTTCTTGAGGCTTTACAAAAGATATCAGACACATATTTGTTTAACCCTTAGTTCCAGATAAAATGCTGCTCCATAGGGTTTGTATGTACTGATGGAGAAATAATCCACATGTGGCAGGTTAAGGGTTAAATAAATATATGAATCTGAATGACATTGAACTATAAATTCTATAAGATATGAGCTTCATGTCGTGAGCAATCTTTCTGTTATTTGGGGCTTTTACTCACATAGTAAAAACTTTGTGTAAAGAACAGAAAAAGGAGTACAGGATTTAACCCTGATCCTGCAACCAGTGAAAGATGTAAACTCTCTTTATAACACACAGATGTGTACTCAAGTCTGCTTAAACTTGGGGGAACCATTTAAGCCATTTAATTGTACTATACATATTTCAAACATGATGCAAGAAGAGTGAATGGTTACAATGTAATAGTGCCCTCTTGGATAACTCTTGCATCATACCCCAAGACAAACATACTTCTTCTTGGCTGACTCATCGATTGCAGACAAACTGAAATAGCTGCTGGAGACAGTGCTTAAACCTTACTGAGCCAGAAAAACTAGGCACATAAGAGTTACTGTTCTTGTAAATGAGCAAAATGTGTCGGTCACTTGTACTGGCATGAAGGCAACACCATATTATAATACACTGAATATCTCACAAGATTAATATTTCTTCTCCAGACTATGTCTGTATGTAGGGAATGCTACATATAATACAAAACGACCACTAACTCAAATTTGAAAGAGTTATCACTTGCTCCCTTTGGTCAGAGTTGGTCAATTCTCCCTATCACATAGAGCCGATATCAAGCGATATCAACGATACGCAAGCAAGACGATGATTATAGAATGTTCGTGAACCGGAAGTTCACCTCCCACGAATTAAAGGTAAAAAAGATAGAGCGCCACACATGTTCAGATTTGGAGAGCTATATGCGATAAGGAGAATTAAGGATAGGTGTGTATTCCTAGTGGCACCGAAAGCGTTAACATTTGATTAGTGATATGTTTGACCTCAAGGACAGTAGCCCCAATAAGCAAGGGTCCTATTGCATACATCTTAACTCTTTATGTGCCATTGATGCATTTCTAAGACACATTAAAGCCATAGATCAGCAGTTTGTTTGGCACACAGGGTATTAATAGCAACAATTTCGATAGTGATGCCAAGTGGCTATAACCATAAATTGTGAAATCTAGATAATTATTACTTCCCCCCCCCCTCGGATTTGATCCCCACAGTGACAAGTACGCCTCGCCTCTTTGCTAATAGCGTGCTTTCGATCTGCGATGGGGAACACTCGGTACGGGGAAGTCAACAGACCGTGGCCTTACTCGAGCTACGTTCCTGTTCCGCCCAAAAGCCTTACTGTACCGAGTGCTCCCCGTCACAGATCGAAAGCATGCTAATGACTAGCAGTATGATGTGCGGGGCCAAGTATTTCTGCATTCAATGCCCCTAAATGTGGGCCATGCTGTGTACATAATGTCATTTTTATTACTACAGCTAAAGGCAATATGCTTAAAAGAAGATCAATTGATCTATTGCAACTCAGTCTTAGTGATACAGACCTGAGGCTGACGACAGCATCCAATCACAACATTTTGGCTGCTTCATCTTAACACTCCACAGCCTATAATCACAACGGAATAATCACTTCATTGTGCCAGTTTCAAAGCATTAACGTGTGTGTACAGCAGTGTTGTAGTAGAGTCCTCATGTTTCGAGTCCCAGACCGTAGTGAAGCCACATCTTGCCCTTTGTTTTACATTGTGCAAGAGTCCCAAGGACATGAACTCTATCTCGAGTCTGGACTCGACTACAATACTGATACCCAGCGAACTCCTAACGATCGATGGAGTTAATTTGAGGCGATGATGGGTCTGTAGATGAGTTCCTTCATGATCTCGTTGCTGCCTGCATAGATGGAGTTGACCCGCGTGTCACAGAAGGCCCTGGCGATGGGGTACTCCCACATGTAGCCCCAGCCGCCATGCAGCTGTAGGCACTCTGTCGCTATCTTATTGGCCGCATCCGACCCCCTGACGATATTCAACAAACATCAATATTTTTGGTGAATTTTCTTGTTATCATACATCAAAAACAAGAGGAGGTGGGCTCACAAATTATATCCTGGGGCAATATTTTTGTTATTTTCAAGTCAGATGTCACAAAACAAACTTGCTGAACTGTATTTTGCTCTATGAGGACAGGGGCCCATTATTTTCTACAACGGGCTCTATTTTGCAATGCGTGGTCTAAATCAGCCTGAGCATATGGCACCTTTTTTTACTGATGAAAAATTAGCAAATGCACAGAATTTAATTGGACTGTGTATGATTGACATTTCTGTTACTCCAATTCTGTTACTGCAATTTTTACGAAGTTCATTGACCTTTGACCTAGATCAGATTTGACCCCTATCTTACACATTTCATTGGTTTCATGCAATACACACATGGACCAAGTTTGAAGCAAATCTAGATAACGGTTCTCAAGATATTGCCTAAACGGATTCAGGATGGACGGACGGACAGACGGATGGACAGACAAATCGAAAACATAATGCCTCCGGCCACTTTGTGGCAGAGGCATAAAAAGCAACAGGCAAAAATAAGCTACCAATGCAATGTGGTCAAATATTTTAGAAAATAATCATGCCTACACAATTGGAGAGCCCGCGATGAATTCAAGTAACGTTAAAACCTACTTCTACCCACTATGTTTAAAGGGGGGAATAAACCCTTGACACTACATTTTTATATTATTTTATAAAAGCAGAAAATCAGAGAAATAGATTTGCATCAGTTAGAAAAACATGATAAGGAATCTATTTGTGTTTAAAAAAATCATAATCCCAGCCCTGTAATCTTTCTCTGTATATCTAAGGTAGATGAGTGATGTTCTTGGTATTGTCTGGTTCACTCATGGTATAAAGGAACAATTAAAATAATGTACTGTATCTGCTTGTGGATTAATGGAGTTGCCCATTAGGATTGATTTTCTTATGATCTTTCTGTTCTTCTTGCTCCCATTAAATTTGTTTCCATTAAATTTCCATTAAATCTTGTTATCAAGGTTTAATTTTCCTTTAATTTCTGACATGCACAGTGGCTTGGCATTATCTAGTGACACAGGAGCCTCAAAGTATAGTGACTTACCACATCTTGGCCATGGAGGCAGTGAATGTGTCCAGTTTACCATCATTGGCAAGAGCTAGGCAATCATCCATAAAACTCCTCCCAACACAGATCTGAGTCTTGAGCTCAGCTAGTTTATGTTGAATGGTCTGCAGGAAAGGGAAATGCATTTCACAGAGGAAGGGAGAGGTTACAAACTGCTAGATGTGTTTCCAACACTGCAAGACAGTATGAAACATGAAGAACAACACAAAGAACTCAATGAATATGACCAGATTAGTTCTGGCATCTGTAAACATCACTGTACCGTGTGTCTAAAAAAAAAAACTATACACTTTTGAAATGGCAGCTGAATAAAAAATATTTGATTCGGGGGGGAAAAGATTATATGTATGGATAGCTTATGGACTCAATTTTCATATGACACGAAAACCTTTGAAAATAATTCATGCTTGGATGAGCACTACTCACTTTTGTAAATGGTGTGAAAATTAGGCTGCACAGGAATTAACCTTCCGATTTTGCGAGAGGTTGAATATTGAATATTCAATTATGGGTTGTTGAAAAAAAAGAATGACAAAGATGCCAGCAATTTATTCTTTAGGTCAATGGATAACCTTAAGAATAGGCAGCCAGTAGCTGAGACATTCCTTTTCTTTTTCAACAAAATGTATTTGAATAATGAATATTCAATTGAATATTCAATTGAATATTCAATATTCAACCTCTCGGAAAATTGGAAGGCTAATTCCTGCGCAGCCCAATTTCCATACACTTTACAAAAGTGAGCAGTGCTCATTCAAGCAAGAATTATTTTTGGACGTTGTGGTGTCAGATAAAAGTTGAGACCATAAGCTATCCATACATATAAGTCATTCTCCCACAAATCAAATATTTTTTTATTTGGCAGCTATTTCAAAAGTGTATAGTTGGTTTTTTTTGAGACACACGGTATAGATCTATAGTCTAGTACAGGCATACCTTTGTATGCCTGTACCAATTTGAATATTAGAACGTAAGCGGCACGATCAGACTGTTAACATTGTTATCAAACTGCTCTTTTGAGAGGAAACCTCTCTTAAAGAATACAATGATCCTCACTTGTTATTCTCAATCATTTCTCAACTCATTATCTGAGCAGCTCTTTTCAGAGCTATTTGGAAAGAATAACTAACCATCCTTTTTACACACATGGTGCCCTGTGATTATACAGATTACTGTTATTAACAGTGACCTTTCCTGTTGGCTTTGAGAAAAGTATGTTGTTCTGGTGGTTCACACAAAGTTTCAAAGAATTTGGTAATACTTGCAAAAAGGAATAAAGTCACTTGAATCCCTTAACATCAAAATAGAATGCCTTTCTTCAATAAAATGTGCAATGTTCAATATTCTAAATCAATCACATAATCAAAATAAGTAAATCATCATTAATGCTAAATATCTTACTCATTGCAGATAATTTGCTAGTGATAATCATTTGTCTCGCAATGTATGGTCAACGGAATCGAAAAAGGACACAGCATTTTGTGTGCCGCTGCGAAATTTTGTCAGGTGTGATACAAAATTGTATGAAGTAGGGGCTTAAATACCCTTTGGTCAGTGCAGCACACTAACCGAAACCCACTCATAAATGGTCCAATACTAATGGCCGGTGCATCCGGGTACTTAACCAACAATAGACCGCTGATGCGGCTCGCATCGTCGGATGGTAACAGGTTACCGACAAAGGACAAAAGGACAAAGCCACTAACCGGCATTTACGGGTGATCGACCAGTCAAAGGACCGCTAATAGGTGCGCATTTTTGGGCGGTAACAACGGCTAGCTACAAACTAACAACGAGCTGCTATGGCGTGTTGAATGGCATGTTACCTACCTGAATGTTGGCCAGGGTCTTGCCAAAAGCCTTGCGCTGACGGACATAGTTCCTAGTCTCCTCAAACATGAACTCACAATGGGCCTGGGTGCCCACTGCCACAATGAGGCGTTCCCGTGGCAGCTGGTTCATCAGCATGTAGAAACCCTGGTTTTCCCCACCCAGCAGGGCACTGGCTGGCAGACGCACATCCTCAAAGAATAATTCAGCTGTGTCCTGCAAGTAGGAATGAATATTATGTGTACAATGTAATACAACATGTACTTCATTAACGGTTTAAAACTGAGAGAACATTGAACAAATTTGATACAAACTTGGGATGTGTATGTTTTTGTGAAGATATACTGTGTAAGATGTATGTTGTTCTTCCTATTCAATGTCATGGGAGAGCCTTAGACAACATCTTTCCTCTAATCCAAGAAATACCCAATGGTTCCTTCATGTTACATATGACAGTGAAAGATTACTCACACTTGTGATTTCTATAAATCACACTCATACTCTACTCTGCTGATAAACCATTAAGTGACCATTGGAGCTCAAACAACATCAATTTCATTCAATCATGTGGCAAAAATGTTTCACATTTTCAAAGTACATAAAAAATCTCTGGCATAAATATACAGAAGTTTCCTCTGTTCAAGGAAAAAGGGGGGGGGGAGTGGAGGACGGCAGATGTTTGAAGTAAACATGTTATCACGCAGAACAGAAACAAAAAAACACTTTGCATATTTAAACATAACTGCACTGAACATAACTATACCAGGGGTATGTAGAATGCACCATTGTACATTTCTAAACCTCAAGCTCAGTGTAAATCATCTGTCCAATAGAAAGTGGATGAGCATATGCATGAGAGGGGATGGGGAGACAGATTAAGGGAGGAAAGAGACAGAGACAGAGAGATATATACAGTAGATAGACAGACAGACATGTAAATCTTATAGGGGGAGACAGACAACTGAGACAAGCAGACAAGACAGACCACGATCCCATTGCATAAAACTTACCATCAATGGTAACTCTGCTATCAATGGTGACTACCATGGTAACATTGCTTGACAGCCAATCAAATTCAAGGTTTCCACAGAAGTTGCCATTGGGAGCAAAGTTACCATCAATGGTAATTTTCATGCAAAAGGGACTAGACAGGCAGAAAAACAGCAAAAGAGAGACAGACAGACGCAGAGAGAGACAATCAGACAGAGAGAAAGAGGTGCATACTTGCTAACCTCTCAGATATGCCTCAAGCGGAAAGTTTCATAAAAGCTTCACACACATTTCTACTCCAACTTACCACAGACTTCTGTCCAACCTTCTCCAGCACCTTTCCCTTGTTGAATCCTGGCATGCCATCCTCCACCAGAAAGAGCCCGATGCCATGGGCCTTCTTCTGGGCACTCAGGTCTGTGATGGCAACGACAACCACCACATCTGCCAGGGCCCCGTTGGTGATGAAGACCTAGTGAAAGCATAATTATATGCATTAAATAACCATCTTGCCAAATGACAATCAATAGATAATAATCTAGTGGTTCACTGGTACTCTTAGTAGATGCAAAGTTCAAATAACTGCCTGGTCTTCTTATCCCCCCTTTTTTTTCTAAATATCCCAGCCTTGTTGCCAGGTGTTATGTATCCATGTTGTAAGCAGACTGACTGGATGATTTTGTTGAGCTCTATTCTCTCTCTGCTGGTGTTTCTTCCAAATTGGTCAAAAACCCTCAATCAACATGAAAGTAGCAACCAAGAGAGGCCGTATTGCCCATGACCGTAATGGGCTAAACTTCACTAGTAGTCGAAATTGGTCAATCAAACTTATTTATAAGAGAGTACCAGTAACAGATTATCAGCAATTCACTCAAATTCAATTCAATTCAAGAAACGATCAATAAAATTTCAGTCAAAATCAAATTATACAAGGTCAAAGTGAGAATACATTTCTGTTGATAGAAAAAAAAATATGGTAATAGTTTTCATTGATTACAGTCAAGAAATATGTGCGCAATGAAAAGGGATGGGATTTCTCAGACAAGTGTAATCTGATGTAAGTTGTACACAACATAGTGGAAACATAGATGTGTAAGAGGATTCACCCCATGATAATATCTGTTCATATACATCACATTTAAAGGTATTACCCCTATTACTGGAAACATTTCAAGCCTGAATACTGTGTGTGTTGTACAATGTACTAGACTATAATGTATTTCAACTATGAGGGGGTAGTTCCCATTTTGTTAAATACCTTATAGGATATTTTCCCCACTTCACCAGGTGCCCTTTATGATGGTCACAAGGAGTCTTGCGGGATGATTTTGTTGAGCTCCATTTTTGTTTGATGTTATTCAAACAATATGGCACCTTAATACATATATTTCACAAAAAAGGAAACTAGTCCCTCATAGTTGCAATACATTATAGTGCATCGTACACACCAAACTCGCGAGAGCATATCTTGCTGGCTACAATGTTTCTTCATGTACATCTAATGAAAAAGTCTTTCATTAGCTTTTGTAGCCTACTGGATCCGCATTTACGAGTGTGGGAAAATGAAAGAAATTTTGTGCCATCTTTGTTGAAGTTGTGTTTCGACACTTTTTGGCAACATTCATAATGTTGGAAGACCACATACTAAACGTAGACTAACTTCATGGGGCATAAAATAAATCATCTGATGCTGTCATAAAATCACTAATTTTCATCACAGTATCAGAAGAATGAGTGATTTCAATTTTTCAATAGAATTATTATGTGGACAAACTCAATATACCATAGTGATTCTGAGGACAATCTCCAATATAAGGAATGAATAACAATGTGTTGATTTATTTGGCGTCCCATAAAGTTAGTCCCGCTTTTGTACACTGTTTACGGTAAACTCTGTTCAACATACAAGCTTTTACATTTTTACAGGGGCATTTTTGTTATCTACATGGGTCCCTTTTTGCATTGTGAGGGCTGTTTAAAGTGTTCTGAGTCCCAATACTTTTCCATTACTGGGTAATAAGAATGTGCAATGCAATCAGACAAGTACAACAGCAAACTAACTCCTACCTACCTTGCTTCCATTCAAAATGTAATCATCTCCATCTTTTATTGCAGCTGTCTTGATGCCTTGAAGGTCACTGCAATGAAAAACAGAAATACACTCTTATCAAGGATATCAATGCATTAATTCCTCCAGAGATGTTTGAAAGTACAGGGGAAATTCTTAATCCATACTCCATATAACATCACGCATATGGTGATCAGATTATTGACACAAGTGGTCTACCGTTACAGAGGAATGTGGTGTACATTACTCACATGGAAAAATCATATCACATTTTTAAAAAAATCTACAAAGGTAATATTTTACCATTAACCTGAACAGGTATTTATATAAACTATCTGATGAATCATGATGCACTGATAAATTATTAAAAAAAGAGCTATCGTTTTACACTTTGACTTGTTCTCACTTCTCAGATAAGTTTCTTATCAAAATGACTATCATTTAATGGATAGATATGACAATATTCCCAAGTCACTAAGATTACATCTAGCGAGGGATTATGTATATATGTAATTATTTTGGAGGGCAAGGTCATTTTAAAAATTCTCATCTACATACCTTTCCTCACTAAATATGAAAATAAGAGGCTAAAATAACAACCCCACCTCAATACATCTTTTGCCATTTTATCAATTAATGATTAGCTACCACAATGTTGCAAGGGATTATGGAAATGTAAGTAATCTGGAGGGGAAGGTGGTTACAACTTTCACATTGTGCAGACCCTTCCTCACTTGCAAGATCCAAATCTAATTCCATATGTGGCTTAAACAGTGACATCACACCCAATGCATCTGTCCTATTTCAAAAAAAAAAAAGGTGTCCTTTTCTATTGAAGACAATGGAGGAGTTTTAATTGCACCTGGACATTGACCCCATTAAGATACTGTATACTGTAGAGTTGTAATAACCCTCCTTCCTGGTAGAGGTCTATAATGCACCCTGTATGTTAGCACACTTGACACAAGAGTCCATAGCCTGGCTACCAGGCTGTATGCCATTTTTAATCCAAACTATAATATTCAATAATCAGGTCTGGCTGCAGGAGACTAATCATTCTCATTTCCTTCTCTCGCTCACCCGACTGACAAAAGAGGAGGATGATACAGTGATTAGTTATAGAGTACTGCCATACTCTGACAAAAGGAAGCAAGTGACAAATCACTAAAATCTGGGTTATTGGTATTCTTAGATTGTACCCAGCATTCCCTTCATACAGCCAGCATCTGGACAAGAAATATTCTTCTTGCTGCGAGATATTCAATCTAACATGTTGTTTTGCACTAATGCCAATGCAAGTGAAAGACACATTTTGCTCATTTACAAGAGAAGTCTCTTTTGTTAGTTGCTTCTGTTTGTCGGAGTAGGGCAGAGTACCTATCTCTTTTTATCAGTTGGGATCAGAAAAGTCTAACAGCCTGAAAGCCAGTCTATAATGTCCACACGTATATTGGTACATTGGCCAAACATATACTGGTACCCATGTCGCATCCCACGGTCATATGAGAATATTTTCTCTACAACAATAAAGCTCATGATACACAGAAAGACTATCACATTGGACTTCCCAGGATAATCTCACATACCATAAAGAAAGCACTACTTTCCAAAAGGCACCGTAGCATTGCTGGCATATGTTACAACCTAGATATGTTTTATCTATCATAACCTATTAATAGCTTCATGGTTAAGGAAATGTGCTGCATCACTGTATTTCAATTACCGGTAAGTGTCATGCAAACAACACTTAGTCCACATGCCATACATGGACATTAGAGTTGCAGATGAAGGTTACTACCCAGGTTTGAAGGCTGGTAATTAACATTTTCAAGAAAGTCATAATGTTCATCTGATGTCAGGTTTGACTAAAACATTCCCAGGGGCCCATTTCATAAAAAGTTGCTATGATAACAACTCTTGCTGTAATGTCAACTACTATGACAACAGTGAAAATTCTGCTCCCTGATTGGCTCTTCCAATGGAAGTTGACATTCCAGCAAGAGTTGCTATCATAGCAACTTTTTATGAAATGGGCCCCAGATCTTGTCCTCTGATTCTTCTACGCTTATTCAGAATTTAAAATCAATTTATATTGATGTCTTCATTATCCTGTATTGGGCCGCTTGTGTAATCCTTAGAAATGAACATCATATTTGACTATAGGAGTCCCCATTTAACCCTTCCTATGCCAGATAAAATGCTGCTTTATGTGATTTGTGTACATTACTGCTAGTGACAAATAACACACTTGGCATACAAAGAGTTAAAGGTCCCCTGTCATCAAAATGTATGTTGACTTATATCGATGCAACGTAATATGTACATAAAGAAATCACTAACTGTTCATTGGAAATATGTGTCCTATATTTTAAAATAATTTTTTCTTATTTTTTTTCTCAGCACTGATAAGCCCCGCCTCCAAAATATCCTCCAACTCAAGATTCCCCCTGTGACATCATCAAAGGTAGAAATAAGCAGGATAATAAGCAGAATTTATGCACAAATTAAACATTACAATGACTACCTCCACCTGCCCAAAAGAGCATCACATGTCTTCACACAATACCATCTAACAACATTTCATGTTGAAATAATCGTTTCCTTATGTCGGAAATGTGCTAGCTATGTGATGCTATTATAAGCACTTGCAGGTAGTCATTGCAATGTTTAGTTTGTGCATAAGTTATGTCTATTATCCTCTTAATTTCTACCTTTGATGATGTCACAGGGGGAATCTTGAGTTGGAGGATATTTTGGAGGCGGGGCTTATCAGTGCTGAGAAAAAATATAGAAAAATCATTTTAAAATAGGACACATATTTCCATTGAACAGTTAATGACTTTGTTATATACACATTAAGTTGCATCAAAAGAAGTCAACATACATTTTGATGACAGGGGCCCTTTAAAGGCAGGTTTGATGACTGCGTATCGTACCTTCCAGCAGCTGGCTCTGTCATGGCGATGGCCCCAATCTTCTTTCCTGACGTCATGTCAGGGATGAACTTCTCAATCTGCTCCTGGGTGCCATACTCTACGATGTAGGGCATCACAATGTCACTGTGTAAGGCAAAGGCTGACCCTGCGCCATTCACATATGCTCTGCAATGAGGAACAATATCAAAAGGAGTGTCAGATACTCAGAATACGACTATCCCATTCGGGACCAAGTACCACAAATATGTAGTTTGGTGCTGTAACCATTGATATCAACTTTTGAAAATAATAAACAATAAGTGTGAAATGATCACTAAATCTTCAAATTGGCAACATACTGGAAAGGTTGAAATCCCACTTTTGCTCTTCAAATTGGCATGATTATTGCTCGAACTTAAATGATTTTGATGGTTTGTTCATTCATAATGGAATTTACATTCTGTTTTCTAATTTAACTAGAGCAATTCGACTGCCACGCAGTAGACAAATATGCCTCCGCCTCTTTGCTATTCTCAGAAAATGTGTATGTTTGGTGGGCAATGTACCATTGCTCCTATGTGAAATAAAAATATCACATTGTGTTTTTTCAAGTTTAGCATTGACTTTTGACCTCTTACTTCTTTGACTTCCAATCTAACCAGTCTGTCTAAATCCATCCTTGTATCAAGTTTGTTTAAAATTAGCCAATTTTGGGTGAAGTTCATTGACCTTTGACTTTTCAGGAATTTTACCAAAACTTCACCACTCTACCTCCATGAAGTGATACATCTCTGTACTATGTTTGGTTTGAATTGAATCATTAGTATTGCATTCAATGTGAAAAATATTTCTTTAGGGGCAATTTTTAGCCAATTTTGGCAAAGTTCATTGACCTTTGATCCCTGACCTATGAGAAATTTCACCAAAAATGTCATCAGTCTAGTAGTGATCCATCCTTGTACCATATTTGGTTGGCACTGCTCCATTGGATTTGGATATATTTTGAAAATTATCACTTTGAAGGCAATTTTTAGCTTATTTTTGGCAAAGTTCATTGACCTTTGACCTTTGAACTCTCAGGAGTTTTGCCCAAACTTTCACCAGCCTACCTCCATGAAATGATACATCTCTGTACCATGTTTGGTTAGAATTGCGCCATTGGATTTGGATTTGGGTTTATTGTGAAAAATATCAATTTTTACAAAGTTCATTGACCTTTGGCCTCTGACCTTCCAGCAATTTCACCAACAATGTCACCAGTCTACCCCTAAGTAGTGATCCATTGTTTCACTATGTTTGGTTGGAATTGCACCATTGGATTTGGATTCATTGTGAAAAGTTTAAAGTTAGGGGCAATTTCTAGCCAATTTTGGCAAAGTTCATTGACCTTTGAACTCTGAACTTTCAGGAATTTTACCAAAAATGTCACCAGTTTATCCCCAAGTAGTGATCTATCTTTGTACCATGTTTAATGAGAATTGCATCCTTGGATTTGGATTTATTGTGAAAAAGGTCAATTTTTGCCAAATTTTCACAAATTTCATTGACCTTTGACCTCTGACCTTTCAGGAATTTTACCAAATATGTCACCAGTCCATCCCCAAGTAGTGATCTATCTTTGTACCATATTTAATGAGAATTGCATCCTTGGATTTGGATTTATTGTGGAAAAGGTCATTTTTGGGCAATTTTTACAAAGGTCATTGACCTTTGACCTTTGACCTCAATCAGATTTGACCCCAATTTTACACACTTCATTGGTTTCATGCAATACACACATGTACCAAGTTTGAAGCAAATCTGAATAACGGTTCTCGAGATATTGCCTAAACGGATTCGGGACGGACGGACGGACGGACGGACGGACGGACGGACGGACGGACAACCCAAAAACATAATGCCTCCGGCCACTTTGTGGCGGAGGCAAAAAAATTAAGTGTTGCCAATGCATAAGCAAAATAGTGATCAGTTTTACTATAGAAAGGCCTTCATCGCAAATGAGCTAATTGCTACCATCAAATCCTATCATTCCTGCAAGGAATGTGTGGAATACTGAGGTTGTAATTGTCATGATTAAATTCTTAAACGAGACTTGAAAAAAGAAGTACAGTCAAACCTTTCAATGACGGCCACCCCAAGTGAAACAGAAAATGCAATTTTTATTGGCAGATATTTTTTAAAGACAATTACGCACAAGGGATTCGGGTGAATTGGTCTTTACAGACAGGTTCTCTTCATTCCTAATGGTCTTTGTTCACAGATTTGACTGCAATATCTTGTTGAATTTCCTGCAAGAAAATGTAGCAACACCTCCTGATTCTCCTTAGATATTAAGACCTATTTCAACAGCCAATTCTACCAGCCTACCAAAATATGTCTAGAGTTTGTGAACCTATATCTAAACAGAAGTTTGCTTTTAGTGTTCTTAGGATCCTTTCACTGTTTTTATGCTTCAGTAACAAAATGTATAAAGGGCCAGCACCTATACATATATGTACGTTACTCTGTTCCTACATAAAACTCTCACCTCCCTGCTACATGTAAGTAAGCGCACCATATTATGCACTTGGACACCTCATATATCTGGCAGAGGCCATTCCTACTCCTAATCCTGTACTCACTGTTCCTCCCATGTGATAGACGTCATGAGCATGTCTCCTCCGATGCCACCCTTGTCCTCTGGAATGGCCACGCCTAGCAACCCAGCCTCGCCCATCTTTTGCCAGATCTCCTTGTCAACCATCCTCTGCTTCTCATATCTGGTTGTACATGTTTACGTACAAGAAAGTCATTAATGATTTGAATTTTGAACCACAATATTTCCTTTTTCAGGTCAAGTACAATGTACCGGTTTTGAAAATCGAGAGCAACTGCAAACAAAAAATGATAAATGCCTACAATATTTTCTCCATGACAAACATTGAAACATTACATTTGCCACAATTATATCAGGTTAGAATAAGTACAATATAGTTTTTACATGTATTACCAACAACAATTATGTTTTCCAGAATAATCAAAGTGATCCCATTTTATAAAATGAAATGAAATACCAACACTTATGGCATAATCACTAATTTCATGCAACCTCCGATTTCAATAAATACATCCCCTTTATTGCTTATATTTTCTCCACGATGACCTTTGAAGCATTAAATTTTCCACAATTTCTGTTATATCAGGTTTCAATCACATTTCATCACCTGAAATGATATAACAAAACACAAATGACATTAATTATTATTTTTTTTATACTCTGAATTTGCAGAAATTCTTGATTTTTCCCCCAAAACTGTGAATATTGCATACTCCATCTTCAATATTGCAAGAAAGGGCACTTTAGTGACATTAGTATAAAAAAAAAAGCCAACTCTCTAATAATGCAACAGAAATACCTTAAGCCCTCTAACATTTGACATCAACTCAATTCAAACATCCTGTGATATTTTTAGTTTAGAATCATGGATACAAAAAAATTGTTTTCTCTTCATCATTTGAAATCAACTCAGCTAATATTGCAGTTTAGAGTCATGCGTACAAAGTACATGCACATTCTAAATAGGGCATGTAAACAAGCCTTTTCAAATTTTGTTTCAATAATCACTTCAAGAGCATGTCCTCTAAATAACAACAGATAGCAACTACTTAGTACTCAAAGTACAAGGAGAGCATTCAAAAGAACCTTTGCACTGGATTCTACAATATTTACCTGTCCTGGTTTGGGGCAACTTCCTCCTGAAAGAACCTGCGCACATTCGTCCTGAACATGTCATGCTCCTCACTGAATATCGCCCTTGTACCAATGTCCATCATCGTATCTGCCTGCCCAATCAGAGGTCGAGTGCTTTGGTTGCGTCTACGAAAGGGAGAAGAACGGTGTTAACCCTTGAAACCCCCATTAGCTGAACTACACTACAGCTCAAAGGAATTGGCATAGGGAAAGGGAAGAAAGGGAAGGAGCCACGGTGTTAAACCGTGGTACATTTTGTCCAGTTCAGCATGAAACATGATGCTTTAGCCTAAAGAGCATCATGTTTCATGCTGAATTGGACAAAATATGACATTGTTGAAAACTGCGGGTCCTTCCCTTTCTTCCCTTTCCCCTTCCCTATGCCAATTCCTTTGAGCTGTTGTGTATTCATGGCAATGGTAAGGAGATAGTTAAGATTGCAAATCAAAGCATCATATTCACAAAGGAACTGAAAACAACCCTCCAATGATCTTGATTTAAATGATATACCCAGAAAGGTTAGAGAAGCAGATTATTGAAAGCTTTTTAAAAAAATCAATCAAATCAAAAGAAAATGCTTTTTAGTCATCCTCCAAAACTGTAATCATTTTGCCTTAAAAGCATTCATGGACTTAATTTGTTACTAGTAAAGACAATATTGCATACAATATGATTAATCTTGTGCACTCTTCATATCTATTTCTTATGACTGAACTGATACAGTGCAGCAAGGACAAAAATGGAATATCACGAAATGAAAACAGTGAATTCTGTTTTTTGTTAAGCATGTGGAAGCTCAGGGTGATGCAAGAAACAATTTTAATCATGCTTGTGTACACTCGCATAATAAGGCTGCCAATTGACTCATTAATCTAGTGGATGTTTAACTTCACTGCTGTCATGAAACATTTTTACACTGTAATGATTAATAGATACTGGTAATCAAGACAGCTGCAGTAGTGTCAATAGGCCCATTTACACTGGCCAGCAAAAATCGCAATCTTTGAGTGTAAGCTGCTAGGCAACTTACACCCAAACAACCAAAACTTTGCGCCAGAAAAATCACTTCCCAGAGTGTGATTTTTTTAAACTTCACATGAAAAATCGCGAAGTTTGCCAATGTAAATGGTGAGGGTAGAAAAATCTTGGTTTTTTTTGCAACGTGACTTGCGACACTCCCGGCAGGTTCACTTTGATCTTTCTCTGTAAATTACGCGCGCATTTTTATCATTGTCAAAAGGCGCTCCACTTATGTCATCATACATGTAATAAACATGCATCGCGCCGATCTCCTTTGGATGACCGGTTGACATGCACAATACTTATCAAAAAATTGTGATGTTTCAGATCGCCATTTTGGGGAGCAAGTGTAAATGGTGAGACATAAAATCGAGATTTAAAAATCGCAATTTGGGCAAATGTAAATAGGGATAATATGTATGAAAAACAATTATACCATTGATAATGTGCTGGTATCTTACTACATTAGTACCAGTAACTTGTCATTAAATTCAAATTAAATGTGAGCTGAAAGCAGTACTTAGTGAAACAAATATTGTCATTTCAAGTCAAAGAGTGTTTATTGATATTTCATGGATTACCTGCAAATCATTTGCTTGAATTAAAGTTGCATTGTGGCAGTGAAATTCACAAGGATTCATTTGAAGTACTGGAATAATTTACAGCAGGTGCATGGGCTTTTAAACTTATCCTTATTGTGAGAGCCCAAAGAGGTGAGTGGGAGAGGGGAGGGGCAGGGGGAAGGGGGGAGGAGGGAGGAAGGAGGGGGGAAGGAGGGGGAAGGAGGGGGGAAGGGAGGGGAGGAAGGAGGGGGAAGGAGGGGAGGAAGGGAGGGGAAAGAAGGGGGAAGGAGGGAGGAAAAAAGGGGGAAGGGATGGGGGAGGAGGGAGGAAGGAGGGGGAAGGAGGGGGGGAAGGAGGGGGGAAGGAGGGGGGAAGGAGGGGGGAAGAGGGGGGAAGGAGGGGGGAAGGAGGGGGGGAAGGAGGGGGAAGGAGGGGGAAGGAGGGGGGAAGGAGGGGGGAAGGAGGGGAAGGAGGGGAAGGAGGGGAAGAAAGGGGGAAGGAGGGGGAAGGAGGGTGGAAGGAGGGGGGAAGGAGGGGGGGAGGAGGGGAGGAGGGAGGGGGAAGGAGGTGAAGAAGGGGGGAGGAGGGAGGAAGGAGGGGGAAGGAGGGAGGAAGGAAGGGGGAAGGAGGGGGAAGGGAGGGAGGAAGGAGGGGAAGGAGGGGAAGGAGGGGGAAGGAGGGGGAAGGAGGGGGGAAGGAGGGGGAAGGAGGGGGGAAGGGAGGGGGAAGGAGGGGGGAAGGAGGGGGAAGGAGGGGGAAGGAAGGGGGAAGGAGGGGGGAAGGAGGGGGGAAGGTGGGAGGAAGGGGGGAAGGAGGGGGAAGGAGGGGGAAGGGAGGGAGGAAGGAGGGGGAAGGAGGGGGAAGGAGGGAGGAAGGAGGGGGGGAAGGAGGGGGGGAAGGAGGGGAAGGAAATACTCTCACTGGTTTACCAATGTACTGGGGACTTGCCACTGAAAAAGGTACATAAAATTTCCAAGCATCATCATTTGGACAGGCTATATTTTCAGAAGACGGGACTGCCATTTTATGATAGGGAGATCCTGCAGTTCTTATTTAATTTACCTAGAACTTTGTATGATGTACAGTACTTGGAACATGGTATACCTTTCATAGGGTTTATGTTTAAGTGCAGTATATTGGAGACAGGGTGTCTCTGATGGGAAGTTCTTTTTTGGGAAGAGGGTCATGTTTTTACGATCCAAGAGGTGCCCCTCTACCCAGTTCATCTGATAACATTGTTTAATGGTGTAAATTGAAATAAATGCTATAGTCTATGAATATTTGATTAACAAAGATTTATGTAAATTAATTCAGCTTTGTGAGATTTGTGCTTTGCTTCCCCCTCCCCCCACCCCAGGCCCCCAACCTAAAGTACATTCATAAAATTGATTAAAAATAAAAATATAATTAGATATCTCTGAATAGCTTTACACACAAGTACAGCTTTTCATCATGAGAGTCAAATATGCACAAATTTCATCTCAATCGATCATAAGATGCATACTGATATGTTTTTATCTGTAGAACCCCCACCCCTCCCCGCCTCCTCCTCCACCACCACCCACAGAGACATTCACCTTTTCCCTACATTTCTATGTGCTTTACCTATATTTCTCTCACAATGGCAAATACTCTTGCTGGACTACACTTAGTGGTCTATTGACAGAAGCACAGAACAATTTGAACTTTGTCCCCTTGAAATTGAAATCAAACCTTGTGTCCGGATCGCAGTTTTCCTTGTCATATTGATGTGACCTTTAGATTTTCTTACTGTGGTGTATTTAACATTTTGCATGGTTCTTACTGAACAAAAGTGTACTAAAGAGAGGAAACAGTAAACTCACAAATTTTGAATATTGGGGTATATATCAGAAGACCAGAACTATCATATCATTTGTGAAAAGTTACTTGCTTTTGAACTGAAGCAGGGATGCCAGTTATATGATTGACCAGGACCTGAAAAGAGGGGTCAGTGAAACAAGTTTACTACCGCACATTACGACCATCACATTCTGTGGACCATTTTGAAATGTAAAGCTTACTCATTTGAAAAGTAGATGAATAAGGAGTGCTTGAGTGCCGGTGATTACATGTAACTGTTTAAATGATTTCTACAATATTTAAGCTGGTTTACTGGTCATTATTGACAGCGTGATAAACCACACGGGTTTTCATCATCGACGCAGTAATGCAGCTGTAGAGTCCCATACCAGCGTATCGTGTCCCTGAAGTTTCGGCTGGATAGAAACTTAGATTTGTGATGCAGTAATTTGGGTTAAACTCACTTCAATTCTTCTTTCCAGTTGGCTACGGGCAACCACATATTTATCCATAAGCATATATAGAATGCCTACAATCTGAAGAAAGTTTCAAAAGGTGTGTGAAGTTTCATGCTACAAGATTTAAACACAAATAGTGTCGAAATGTTCACCTATGTACTCTGTCACTATGATATAAATTACATACAGAGACTGCATAGGCAGGCGTACGACTGATTCGATATTGCCATGCTTTTTGGTTGCAACATGTTTTTGTACAATCAAGATAGTTGGAGTAATTAATGAATTCCTCTATTTAAGCCCTGACAACATTGAATATTTTTTTTAAAAAATAGCTCTACTGCTGATAGCAAGTTGTACACAATGTCAATGGCTACGATCAATTGAAAATCAATCGTAGACAGTAGACTTACGATTGATCTGGAGAAGATATGATCGATTCGCCCAGAAAGTTATGATCGATGTTGATCGTAGGTTCTTTGTGATATGGATTTACGATTGATATCAATCGTACGATTGGTCATAGCTATTTGTGATATGGGACCCTAGGGTGGTATTACAGAAGTTATCCTAAGTTTTCTCCTAAGTTTTCTCGTAACTCCCCGAGTTAGGAGTTGCCTAAGAGAGCAAGAAATTGATATTCCAGAACGTCCTCCTAGGACTCTCTTAATGCAAATTAGGGAGGGTTTGACCCCACCCAGTGCACATGTGCGAGAAATCTTAGGAGCGGAGTTTGGAGAAAAGTTAAGAATGTTCTGGAATACCACTTAAGAGAATCCTAGACTTAGGATAAGATTTCTCCTAAGTTATCGTTCTGTAATACCACCCCTGTTGTTCTCAAGCGAATGATCCATGAGAACAATACACTATGAACATATGGGGTGGTATTACAGAACGATAACTTAGGAGAAATCTTATCTTAAGTCTAGGATTCTCCTAAGTGGTATTCCAGAACGATCTTAACTTTTCTCCTAACTCCACTCCTAAGATTTCACCTAAGTTTTCTCCTATCTTTACGCAAGTTTATGCAAATCATAAAGTTAGGAGGATTGGTATTCCAGAATGCGCTTGGGAGAGGATTTAGGAGAAAACTTAGAGGAGAAAACTAAGGAGAGCTTCCCCCCTGTCTTAGCCATTCATAACACACGCAATAAAAAAGAGCAGCATTTATTTGCGCAAGCGCGCATACATGATTGATGTGCGTGCACATCGTTGCGCGACCACAAAGTTAGAAACAATCCTAGGGGGAGGGCTCCGATGAGATGCTGTGATTGTGATTGGATGTGAAACACTTTCCTCCATTGGCTAATAAATGCGCACTGGGTGGGGTCAAACCCTCCCTAATTTGCATTAAGATTGTCATAAGAGGACGTTCTGGAATACCAATTTCTTGCTATCTTAGGCACCTCCTAACTCGGGACCTAGGAGAAAACTTAGGAGAAAATAGGAGAAAACTTAGGATAACTTCTGTAATACCACCCCTGGTCTTTTGTTATGCATACAAAATTTGAAAGGGACCCTTTGAAACATTGTCCCTGTAACAAAAGACCATGATCATAGTGATAGTGACTTACAAATGGAAAGCCAAGTTGTGTGATTAGGGCAATGAAAAGTAAACAAATGCTACAATGACATCTCAGTTGAATTTTTCACCCTTTTCATAGCATTATTTAATCAAGAGGGCATGTAAATAAACTTCTTACTAAGAAAGTTATATGTTTATAATTCACTTCAAAATTTAATTTAATCTTACTGAAGACAAAATTCATAACAACAACAAATCACAAAGAGAAAAAATATTTCATAATGATGAGTATCATTCAAGCATTTCATAGATCAAAGAGCTAGTCTAAGCATACCAACATTTAAATGTAAACTTGAACGTGAAGTAAGACAGAGTTGAAGAGTAGTCGACTAGAAGTAGTAGTAGTAGTGGCAGTAGTAGTAGTAGTAGTAGTAGTAGTAGTAGTAGTAGTAGTAGTAGTAGTGGTAGTGGTAGTAGTAGTAGTAGTAGTAGTAGTAGTAGTAGTAGTAGTAGTAGTGGTGGTAGTAGTAGTAGTAGTAGTAGTAGTAGTAGTAGTAGTAGTAGTAGTAGTAGTAGTAGTAGTAGTAGTAGCAGTAGTAGTAGTAGTAGTAGTAGTAGTAGTGTAGTAGTAGTAGTAGTCGTAGTAGTAGTAGTAGTAGTAGTAGTACTACTACTACTACTACTACTACTACTACTACTTTCATGACTGTAGTAGAAGACAGATCGGCAGAGCTGGCAATTTAGATCGATACATACCATGGTTTTGAAATATTTTCTCTGATCCCAATTCATATTGGGGGTGCTATTCTGAAAATTCTGGAGCTAAATTATGCATGCCATGACAACTGGCATGGTACCATCGTAGTTTGAGAGTTGGTTGATACCCTGGGGCGCGTTTCTCGACACGATGACAACTCTAACCTCAGCTCTAACTCTGATAGTTAGCACTGAGGTGATTTCCAAAGCTATTAGTATTACAACTCTAACCTCAGCTCTAAATGCTGGAACTGCTCAGACCCTGTCGCATATATTGTTTTCGATCGGACGATCCTTGAGAACAATAGTGGCTTATGGAAAGCTGAGATGCATATTTAGGACTGTGTGAAAGTTTGAAATATTTGTTAACATTTTTCATGAATATCGCCTTCAATGGAGTGATGTTAAACAAGCAAACCCCTTTCCCCGCCACTGTGAAAAGTGAATTAATTTGCATTACCCATTCTATGATAACATTTCTGCTGCATTTTGTCAGAATTCGCTAAGCATAAAATCAGCTGTGGCGGGGGAAAGGGTTTGCTTGTTTAACATCACTCCATTATAGTCTATTGAAGGCGAGATTCATGAAAAAGGTTAACAAATATTTCAAAATTTTGAGTATCATTCAATTCAAGCATTCCGTAGATCAACCTGATATTTTATCAGTAATTGCCACTGATGTCCGACTTAGCATTCTCTTCGAGAATCGGTTTAGTATCATTGGCAGCTTTTTGGCGCTAACATGAGTTCTAAATCAGATGTCGCTTGCATTCTACATTAATGCAGAAACAGGCGCAGGCCCCTGGTCCCTCGACAGCATTGGTCAGCGTTGATAGGCATGGCCGCCCGGCTCGGTGCCCGGGCTCGGTCGCCCGGGCGCTGGGGATAGAAAGGGGCAGAGACAGCGACAGCTCAGTATCTGCACCCAGATTCATGTGAATTACTTTTTGTAGATGGATGATAAAGAATGCTTACCTTGATAAATGCTGACTGCATACGACAGCATCTTTTGCTCTCCGAAAATATCCATGCTTGGATGAAAGTTGACTTATGCAACGCAACATATTCTCTTCAAACTTGATCAGAACACCTTCTTAACCAAACCCCAAGCAAGCTTGACGGAGAATAATCGAATGAGCAAACGCGTGCTGCAATATGCGTGTGTGCACCCGCGCACGTACGTACAGAGGTACAAATACTTCTAATATACTACACACGATTGTAATAAATATGTATGCCTTCTTGGACGCATGCTTATGTCAATAATACTATACACGGATTAATTACCGAGCAAGCAAGCGAGACTCGTTGCTAGCTGTACCGGTTCAGTTACTTATTGCGTACCTGTGATACCGTATGTACTGTACACATCGCAGTTCGACTGAAAGTGACACTGACACAGGTACCAATAAACCTAGGCAAAAAAACATGGCAAGTCGACTTCTTAGTGAGCTGACGAAAGTCACAGCCAGACATATTATGCCCCGTTACCCACTTTACCAAGCAACCCGATTTTGCTCTGCAGGAAGGTAAGTTATTGTACTACTATTTTTTTTGTTACAATACAACATTGCTTTGGTCACCGCTCGCCTTCGCGATCGCGGGAGCAGTCCCGGGGATGTGGTCTACCTAGCCCGGGCCCGGGACTGCTCCCGGTATTTCATAACACCTTTAGGCAAGTAAGCAGTCTGTTTTCTTTGGAGCAATGATCACCATGAATTGTGACAAACTTTACAAAGACATCTTCTTATGCTAAATACAGACTGCACAATCTGAAAACTAGCATTTACCTTAGCAAGATGAATTGAAATTGCTTTGATCTCTCTCAAGAGTCTGATTATTCTCTTAAAATTGTTCTTTTTTTTGTACCATAGCAAGATGAACCATGACAGACCCCTTATTGGTCAAGCTGACACCATGATGGACATTGGAACCCGACCCATCTTCAGCGAGGAGCACGACATGTTCAGGACAAGCGTCAGAAGGTTCTTTCAAGAGGAAGTTGCTCCTAACCAGGACAGGTAATTTACAGTCAAATCCCTCCGTGCCGTTGCCCTTTAGAGCTTATAGTTTATGTAGTGAAAGAAAATACTGGATCAAATACAATTGTCTGCTCAATCTCTAGAAAATCGCACTCAATAAGATCCAAGCTCAACTCGATCTTCATTGTAAGGACCATCACAACATATTCCTTGTTCATTGGTTGTTTCTATGGTAGTTACTATAAATGCATTTACAGTATGTAAGCAGCAACTATAATTTAAAGTACCAAACATAGCCAGTCTGTTTCTATTTGTACAACTCGTTTGTGTGCCACAGGTGTACATTTTTCACCAGAAATGCACACCAATATCATAGAGCATCAGTTTCTCTGGCACACAAGTGGTTTAGGATGCAATTTTGACTTCAATTAAATTAAATTCTTTATTTATTTAACAAATAAAAATAAACAACTTTCATAAACAATGAATATAAGGCATAACCAGAAAGCCGATGGCTTGTGAGATGTAATAACCTTTAACATGTAGTTCAATACACATAAGTATAAAGTCTATTACTTAAATGACATACAGTAAGATGAACCTGAGTACACAAATCACATGCAAATACATACTTTAAAAAATACATCAAAGAAAGACTAATACAAGCAAACACACACAAAACAAAAACAAAAACAAAACAAAAACAAAATCAAGCGAATTATTAACAGCTACGACAATAATCAACAGAGTTAACAGTATGTAATATCAAAGTGTTGAAAAATAATGCACCTATGTATACCTCCATATATGAATACCCCTCCCCACACCCCGAGGGCAACTCGAATTACAACAAAATATGTGACTATGCATGGTTGTGCAGGTATGAGAAGCAGAGGATGGTGGACAAGGAGCTGTGGGAGAAGATGGGTTCTGCTGGTCTGCTGGCGGTGGACATCCCTGCAGAGATTGGTGGCATTGGAGGAGACATTCTCATGGCTGCCATCACATGGGAGGAACAGTAAGTTGCCAGGCAACCGTTTTTGAGGGTGAATTGTGGCACTTTATATATGAAAGATTGGAGGGAACTTTTCTACTCATTGATCTGCAGAACATTGTTTCTTGATATTAGTTCTTGGTAGACTGATATGGTATTGAATTTGAGGAAGATTAATTATTCTGTGTAGCTCATCTGATCCTAAATGTATAATCATCACTAATGAATGTAAAGGAGTTGTATGAGCAACGTTTGTACGTCAACCTCATTCCCATAGGAGGGCAACCTATACTTTGGACAATCCAATGTTAAAGTGTGACTGTCACTAAGCTACAACATTTTTGGATGAATGAACTTATCATTGCTGATAAATTATGCCATTGTCCTACCTACACCGAGTTGCTAGTTTGCATGATGGGAGAGGGATTTGTAATTTGCTTCTTTTAATTAGAAGCAGTGGTCCTAATTGGCAGTACAAAAGATGTCCCCCCCCCTCAATTTCTTTTAAAATCACCTCCATCATTTGGTTTCCTGACATGTGGTGAATGATGCCTTTCTAAATGATCATGTCCTAGTTTTCTAAAATCATGAAAGGTGAACATTCCCATCTGAAAACAAAGTCAAACTTAGTTTTAGAGTACATGATTATTGCGGGATCCAAATTTAAGGGATCCAAATGGCGTCCGTCCGTCGTCCGTCCGTCGTCCGTCGTCCATCCGTCGTCCGTCGTCCGTCGTCCGTCGTCCGTCCGTCGTCCGTCGTCCGTCACAAATGTTAAAGTTTACCTGCAAGACTCTCTTTTGACAAATAACTTCACATGGGTTGCTTGGATTACAACCTAACTTGGGTCATAGATGCACTGGGGGTACCTTCATGTTATGGTACCGTTGGAGGTCACAGGATAAGGTCAAAGGTCATTTGAGGTCATACGTTAAAGTTTACCTGCAAGACTCTCTTTTGACAAATAACTTCACATAGGTTGCTTGGATTACAACCTAACTTGGGTCATAGATGCACTGGGGGTACCTTCATGTTATGGTACCGTTGGAGGTCACAGGATAAGGTCAAAGGTCATTTGAGGTCAGGGATACAATTCTTTTGCGTAGCAACGGAGATCGCGATATTTCTGGTTATTTTCGCAAGTGGGCGAGACACAATATTGCTAATGCCTTGTTTTTAAACCATTCTTTACTAAGCCCGTATATATGTAGGCTGGCTTTTTTCCATTCCGATTGTAAGTAGCATGACTCCCATACAATCTGCTGTTCACACAGTAGACAGCAGGCTATGAATAAACTTCAAATACCTCAAAGGACGCAAGGAAACCTCACCCCGACTGCAGTTCCACTGACATCCTGACAGGACCAGGGTTCACAAAGCCAGAAAATCTAACTGAGCAATGGGTTGAATACTGCAGGATATCACATCAGAGATTTTAGAAGCCACATATTGGTACTCTCTCAAGAGCCTGTTTGCAACCACCCTTCTTCTTTTGCCAGGTCGTATGTGAACTCTGCAGGAACAGCCTTTGCCATGCACAGTGACATTGTCATGCCCTACATTGTGCAGTATGGGACAGAGGAGCAGAAGGAAAAGTTCATCCCAGCCATGACTGCAGGGACAAAAGTTGGTGCCTTAGCGATGACAGAACCGTCAGCTGGAAGGTAGGCCTAGTATCAGCTTGTTTTATTAATTCTTGTTATTGTTTCATTATATCTGTTCTGTTCTGATACAGTGTATCTTGTTTTGCAGCACACCTGTCATTGAGTACAGAAGTAGCTTTAATGAATTTGTAGTCTCTCTGTTGATTAATTTCACCCTCAAATTTTGGGTGAGGACTGTTATATTTCCAAATATGAAGGTAAGCGTTCCCATTGCACTGACCTTAAAGCCTTTATTTCCAAACAACTACTCTAATTTCCTATTCCTCCTGTTTACCTATTCAATGGTCAAATGAAAGTCACATATATATGCACAAGGAGTACACTAGATAGTTGTATATCTCATATTCCAAATTTGATTTCGAATTTGCCTTTACTATACAAAAGATTTTCTTCCCCCCTGTGAAGAGTAGGTTCGTGTTCAATTTGTTTGAAGAAGATTACATAGCAGTTCAGAGAAATTTGTACCATTTGTAATGTACTGTGTTGTTGGAATTTTAATCTGGACTAAAGTGATCTCCAAGGAATCAAGACCACTGCCAAGAAAGATGGAGACGACTACATCTTGAATGGAAGCAAGGTAAGCTCAGCCTGGACCTGGGTCACTGTAAGATTTGTTGAAATGATCGGACAAGCTAATATGGATGATTAAATAGAAAGTGTAAAATTTGCTAGTTTGAGTTGGTTCAGAGTGAATGAGTTTTGTCGTGAATGTATGAATTGTCTTTTCCCAGACAGGCACACAAAATGGTGCAGAATAAAAAGCTGAGGTGTTTAAAGCAATACTGAATGAAAGAGGTCCACAGAATAGAAATAAGAAAAAGCATGAGCGTTACTCTAAAGCTGTGTAGAATAGAACAAGACCTTGGTGTGACGCATGTTAACTGAAAGAAACTAAAAATATACTGGTAATGGGCTGCTGACAAACTATGAATACTCTCCTTGCATGTTTGTGGTCAGATGAATAGACTGTGCAACGTTACTATATCACTTTTGTGATATGTTGTTGCATGTTACCTATGAGGTGTTGCTTTTCTACTCTTGCAGGTGTTCATTACCAATGGAGCTTTGGCCGATGTGGTCATCGTAGTAGCCATCACAGACCTGAACCAGAAGAAGAAGGCCCATGGCATTAGTCTCTTCCTGGTGGAGGACGGCATGCCGGGATTCAACAAGGGAAAGGTGCTGGAGAAGATTGGACAGAAGGCTGTGGTAAGTGGATAAAGCAGTAGACCTAAAGCTAGAAACGGAACCAACATGTATAAGACTCCTTGTTTCTGGGAGGTTTTGGTCAGATCAATCAAATGCTGGGGGGAGGGGAGAATAGATTTCAGTTAGCGGTAATGGTATGAATTTTTGTAGAATTTATTGCAGAAATCTTCAAACATGACTGAGAGGGAGAGATTTGCCATCCATAGAGAAGATTAAATTATTGATTTTAGGGCTTCTTTTTCAGCAAAAGATGCCATCAAGCATTGCACCACACTGGATGACTTTGTATGTGGCAACTTTTTTATTTTAATAGAGTGTTGTTGTTTTTTCTTCTCAGGGGTATTTCTTTGTGTGTCCCTGGGAGAAATACAATTAATCAAGACATTGTATGGCTTTGTTGTTGCAATTTGGAAGATACAAGGGTATTTATTGTGTTAACAGAGAGTGAAATTGTAGATCTACCCAAGCACTTTAATCTAAACAACACCTACTCTCTTTATTGCCTTCCCATACCAATGAGTTTTTAGAGTGTTTTTTAGGATTTAGTTGACAAATTGTCATTAACTCACACTTATAAAATAAGAGGTATCACATACCACAGAAGAACAAAAAAGGATGAATGATCTTGTGCAGTAATGTTCTTTTATAATGGCAATACTCATGTAAAAGTTATTGTCTCAGACTACACTATTGTAAGCACAAGTGATTGTTAAATACTAGTAGTCAAAGGCAGGGTAGTTATCTTGCCCGTCAAGAAATAAATCTGTGCACATATCAAAGAAAATAACATTAAATATTGTTGAAGAACTTAACCCCCAATAATAGAAATGGAAAATTACTTGGAGCGGAATTGTATTGAATCGTTCCATTTCGAGTAGGATTTTGACAGGTAGTCCAAAACTTTAGCGGTTTGTGTAGCCAAGAGATCAGAGTCGGCAATACACAATATAGCACGCATCACAGCTTTTGGCACCACACAGTGATGCGTTGAATGATACACTTAGCGTTGCAATATGGTATATGAACGTAGACCATCGTCGCTACAAAACAGGGTATTTCAAATGTAAACAAGATTAGTTTTTTGCTCTCCCTGAAAAGGTTCGTCAAGCTGTAATAGTGAGATGTCATACACATTATTGTTAGGCTATATTGCTGATTCCTGCGGAGTGTCATGACCATTGCAAATAGGCTTCCCTGTCTTTAAACCATACCACCACCAGGATACTGCTGAGCTGTTCTTTGAGGATGTACGTCTGCCTGCCAGTGCCCTGCTGGGCGAGGAGAACCAAGGCTTCTACATGCTGATGAACCAGTTGCCACGGGAGAGGCTCATCGTTGGAGTCAACTGTCAGGCCCACTGCGAGTTCATGTTTGAGGAGACCAGGAACTATGTTCGTCAGCGCAAGGCTTTCGGGAAGACCCTGGCCAACATTCAGGTGCGATATCCTGTGTGTTTTGATGTATGATTTGAATTTGAGGAACTTGAGGATTCATTGGCAGAGAATTTCCTGTTTTGTTGTGGCTCTTCAGAGCTGAAGTAATACATTCTAGATTCTAAATTCAACATGTTTTTGTTCTTTTCCTTTTATCTATCAGTCAAAATACTGTATACCTTGGATAGCTTGTTTTACTTGCCATCCTTTCAGCTGTATTATATCTTCTGTGAATATGTTTGATCATTGGTTCATGTTCAGGGCCATTTCATATTACACTATATGACATGTGCAGACATAGATTCAAGTGATTAATGATGTGTATGTAGATAACCTACAAATAAACAAGGAGAATATTTAAGGCAGAAGGATGTTTTGATTAATGCAAACAAGAAGACACGATGAAGGATGTATTACCAGATAAGGTATTGAGGGGGGGGGGGGTAATTCTGTCTCTGATATTTCAATAGCATTAGTGTGATGGAATGACACTATAAAAGTTGTATTGTTCTCGTTCTTGTTGATTTTGTATTTCAGTCACGTTTCTGAATCAAATTTGATGATGTATGTGTGCATCTGCACGATATATTTGATCATGCAATCCATGTATCATATTTCTGGACCCATTGCAGACCATCCAACACAAGCTTGCCGAGCTGAAGACGCTCATCTGTGTCGGCAGAAGCTTCATGGACGACTGCCTGAGTCTGGCCGCACAGGGCAAGCTGGATACCTTCACTGGCTCCATGGCCAAGATGTGGTATGTAGCTCAATGAAAACAGTGGCACTAGGGCAAAAAAAAGAGCCCCCATAAATAGCAAAGGTGCCCCTGTGGAGAATATGTTTTCTTCAAAGTGTATGCCATAATGCACAGCATGGCTTGGGCGTTTGTTTGTTTCATGACATCAGGCTGGAAAAATAGCTGCTATGACTATTTTTATATTGTTCCTATGATGAAGTTCAGTAAGATTGGTGAGTCTGTGTATGTTTCAAGGAAGCAGTTTGTTGACCCTGCTCCAGTGAGCCTATGATGTCACAGCCTCATGGCAGATTTGCTCATTTACCCAGAAAAAAAAGAGAGATCTTAGTATCATTAAACTTTCATAACTTTCTTATTCATTGACAAATTTTCCTCAACCTCATTTTTGCAACAAAAACATAACTGAAAACACCCACTGCCCACTCACTCGCACACACAAACACACACACACACACATTCACACATACATGCCACTAACACATACCTAATTTCAACTTCAATCAAGATCAACCCAGGGCCCCAAAGGTTACTTATTGACCGCATTGTACCCCAGTGAAGTCATTCAAGTCCACTCGTACACATCCTGTTTGTGCTAATTGAGTGACATCCTGGTGAAGTCAAGTAGATCATGGTGCATGCTTTCATGGAGGGCACACTGCCTGAACTGATTACTTATCTTTAAGTTCATTGTGTAGATGGGAATTGAAAGGAGTTGAGAAATCAAGCATGAAAGGCTTAATAATATGCACAAGTTTGGTCGGTTTGTGGAACTGATGTAATTCTTTGAAATTGTATTTACAATACAAAAAAAAAGAAACTCTTGGTAAAAGATCAAGATGACAAGTAGGATAAAGGTATTGTGCAATGTAAAAATAAGAATATTTATTCTGGAAGTCTTGGAGATTTCCATGGGTAGAATACCAAATGAAGAAAGTTTTGCAAATCACGGTAGGTTCACAAATTTAACAACACATGAAAATATCTGTGTGCAAAAATCTAGGCTTATAGTGTATCCCCTTTTCCTGCCATTCCCCCAGGGCGTCTGATGTGTCCAACCAAGTAGCAACAGAATGTCTGCAGCTGCATGGCGGCTGGGGCTACATGTGGGAGTACCCCATCGCCAGGGCCTTCTGTGACACGCGGGTCAACTCCATCTATGCAGGCAGCAATGAGATCATGAAGGAACTCATCTACAGACCCATCATCGCCTCAAATTGATCATGTGCCTGCTCAGATTTTATGGGCCAAATCGAGTAATTCATTGACAGTTTTGAAATATCACTCCTGGTACATGTGCATGTGGACACATTCCAGTAACGGAACAATGGACATCTGGTATTTTCACCCTGTAATATGGAAAGAGGTGATTTTTCTAAGTGTGGGTGCCAGTGTTCCTGGAAAGGACTATTGGTGGTATGAAGCAACATTCCTAAACTCTGTCACCTTTCTTGTTCATGAACAAGATGATTAATCATTTTGTATACAGTTATGTCCCATCATTTTTAAACCCTCAGGTAATCATTTTTAAATTTAATCTCAATGTAAAACACATTAATCATGAAATGTCGTAATAATGTTTGGCATCCTTAGGCTGTGATATTGGATCAAAAACTCATTTTGTTAAGCATTGAATTCTGGCAGCTGATATTTTTTCTAGGTAGCAGGGTATTTTTGCAATATGAAACTTAAACCTTCAAACATGTTATGTCTTCATAATACTCAATCGATATCGATTGTGAAAGCCACACCTTGCTTGATCTTACAGTCTTCAAACATTTTTATGATGTATATTTCTATTCCATAATTGTTACATTCACTAAAGAAAATGACATTTGTTGTTGTTTTTTTGGTGTAGAGAGAGAACAAATGGCAATGAGCAGAACATTTTCATGAATTCTTCTGGTCCTCATTTATCCATGTTATTTAAATTGGTGCCACATTCTTTCATGCACAACTATGAAAGTGATCTACCACTGACCTTTCTTGTTCTTTTTGTACTGCTTTTGTTTTGACTGATGTCGAGCATTGTCCAACATGCTGCCAAGAGCTGCACTTTCAGCAACTTTGTCATGTTTAAGCAATAGCAGGGTTGAATTGTTAACTTCATGATGCAGAGGGATATAGATATAGAGTACCGAAGTGTGACGTCATTTGAGCATTATTATCAAGACAAAGTGGTTCTAAACAATGCGGGTAGAGCAAGCAGCGGTGATCACAGAGGGGACTTTAATTCTCCCTATCACTTATAGCCGATATCAAGCGATATCATCTCGCGATACCGATATCTGATCGATTGCTCTTGGGACATATACTTCCGGTAAGAGTTTGGTACGTATGCAATTCACGCAATAACGCACAGAATCTGAAATTTCTACCCTCGTAAATATACCTCTTCATACACATGGACGAAAAATATTTTTGAAATACCACCAATCATTGTGGCAATGTTTTTGCCTACCTCAACATTGATTGTGAATGGACTAATGAAAGAATGAAAAGATACAAGCAAGACGATGGCTATAGAATGTTCGTGGACCGGAAGTTCATATCCCATTAGAGCAACAGATTCAGAGAGCTATATTCGATAGGGAGAATTGGGAATGCCCGACACTCGCCCAATAGACAATATTGGACCGCTAACCCTCTAATTGGAGTGAGTTTGTTTAGAGCCAGTTGTCTTGACAACGTGCTCATTGACGACACCACATTGGTACTCTTTAGCCAACGACTGCACTTTCAGCTACGTTCTTTGTACTGAACAACAGTTATGTACTCCACTTCTATCTTACCTATTGGAAGACTTCTTATTAATCCTTCCTGCGCCAGATCAAATGCTGCTCAATGGAATTTGTATGCATTATTGGTGATAAAATGCAAGCTTGGCACACAAAGAGTTAATGGCAGTATTTAGCTACGGTTCATTTGATGTGTGTACTTCAGTGTGTCAATGTTACTGTGTACATAATTTATTCAAAAAGTATCATTTGAAACGTGAATTAAATGGACTTAATATATGCAAGAAAACACAAACATTGTCAATTTGTTGTTTTTTTATGATGAAGATATCAGAGCTGCCAATTCTCACTGATTTCACAGGAGACTACCTGAAAGTAGACCAATAATACTGCGTTGGATTTCATCACACCACCCAATCTCCCTGATTGATAGATTATTGTGATTAGATTGTATGTGTTTGATAGGCATCTCCATGATTTCTGATGAATGTCCCAAAATCTTCCTGCTTGTTGAATTTAAATGTTGGTAGCTTTGGAATGTCTATGTACAGTGTATCAGTCTGTGTATCTGAAATTAACATTGATTGTAAGTTACAATTGAAAATGTATAAACATTGCCCAGGGATGGTAGTCTGAGAATTGTTTTCTTGTATCTTTCTGAGATAATAGGAGGCGAGTATTGTTGTAAGTTGGTACTCTGAAAATGGTTGCCTCTCTATTAACTCTTTGAAATGCTCCTTTGTAGAGGCATAACAAATCAACATTGATTTTTATATAGGGGGCCTAAGTCTGTCAGTCAATCAAACCTACTTCTAAGGATTTGAAGCGCACACATGCACATCTGCTGAGTATGCATTAGCTAAAGGAGGAAAGATGCGACAAAGACAATTTTCAAAATACCAACTTTGCCGTACATGTGAAAATACATGTACAACAATAATAGAGGTAAAACAATTTTCAAAATACCACCCAAGTGAAGAATCATATTACATTGTACACATATTAATCACAATATAGCTAGCAATTCAATATTTCATAAGTGTGTTTTAATTCTTACAGCACATAATATCTTTGCGATTCACAACTTTCACAAACCACATACCCAGTTAACCATTCAGAAATGGCAGTGTGCATAACATATTTGCATACTTTCCTCTTGAACATTTACAAACTTGTTAACATTTGATAAGGTGTAGACTGACATTTCAAGATATAAAAGACGGACATGGAAATCAAGATATCTTGTTTGTATGTAATGCTCAAATACTTCATGGTGCATTACTATGGTATAAAATCATATGGAGCACAGGAATGTATTTTGTATTAATATTCATAAGATCAGCAGTAAATGAAAATAAAAGAAAAAATCCATGCACATAGCTACGCTCACTAGTTTAATTTCTTGAACAAAATATCTTTTTCATGATTTATTCAAACAAACTATGGAGAGTATGGCCAGAAATAGTTTAAAGAAATATGTCACAGACATGCCACTTGATGGTATGGTTTCATAAAATCCTGTCTTGAGGTGGTAGAGCAAAGGTCTCTGTCAGTTTCTTCCTGAATAACACTGCAATTTACAGTGAACATAGGAAGTGGCCAGGAAAGACACATGTAGTTTCCAACGATTCTTCCTTTTCAATTACGACCAGCAAATCACAATGACGAGAAATCTTCCACGGATTCTACGCAGTCATGTAAAACTCTGTACATTCTGATTTGAGGACACTGTACCACCCCAGACATTAACACACACAAACAAATTCTAGTACCAGCTAGAAACATTGGCATACTAAGTTGTTGATTCACCAGTGTTATACTTGGTATGCAATGTACCATACACATTCAAACTCTACGGAAGTTAGAACTACAACTTATATTTTTAAGATAAGATTTGAATATATAATAAGGATGATATTGAAACAAAGTGTGTAACAGACACCAATTCTCCCTATCGCATATAGCCGATATCAAGCGATATCAACTCACGATACCGATATCTGATCGATTGCTCTTGGGACGTATACTTCCGGTAAGAGCTGGTTGTCGGCAGAAAGTGACCAAGAAATCACTTTTTTTTATGAATTAAGCAGTGAAAATTTTGTGAAGGGTTGTGGTTAGGGTCAGGGTTAGGTTTAGAATAAGATTTAGGGTTAGTGTTACGGTCAGGGTTAGGTTTAGGGTTAATATTCATAAAATTAGTTGGATACCCTGGTCCCTTATTGTATACGGGATTGCCGAATGTTCGTGGACCGGAAGTTCATATCCCAAGAATTAAAGGTAAAAAAATTAGAGCGCCACACACGTTCAGATTCGGAGAGCTATATGCGATAGGGAGAATTGAAAATACATGTAGCAGCAGTACAAATCAAACATTTACCCCCCTACAGTCAAGTAGTGTACTTCATATACATAATTTATTTACAGAAGTAAAATGGAGACACTGTTAACTTAAAACTGCATTGTATAATGAGTTTACTTTCCTGTCAAATAACAAGAAAGATTTAGGTTGATGTGTTTTGACTCATCAGGCACAGACTGGTTTAGACATGTATCAAAACAATACCAAGGACATAACTGGACGGGAATTAAGTTTCCTTGGGTAATTTCAGTTCTGCTTTCATTTTAATATATTTATTATCTAGACATTTTTTCAAAATAAGAAAGGCCTAAAAAAGAAACCCACATAACTGAAGTTAAGCAAATACATAATTTAATAGAAAGCAAAAGTATTAACTCTTGAACAAAAAGAAATAAAAAGAGTGACAACAAACAAAGGTCAACACAAGATAAATGCTATCAAAATATGTGCAACTACATGTACATGTACATGATCCATAGTACATAAATGATGAAGGCCATGTACACATGTGCTACGCAAGAAGACAAATACATATATAAGTACAATAAAACTTTCAAAAACTCTAATATTTGTATATCTTGGTCCGATGAACATCCTTCTCTTCGCACTCCCTATTCTTGTCGAAGTAATAGAAATATCCGTCTTTCCTCTCCAGCTTCTTCACATAGCCAGTTTCGGGCCATCTGTGGGGCTGGGGGAGGATAAATAAAAGAATGATAGCAAAACACTATGTTAGTCAAAGTTACTTTCAATCCCATCGATATACATATAGAGCTGAAATATTACATGGAAACATATAGCTATTCAATATCAATAAATCGTCGATGGCAACCCCCTGATCGTAAATGATGCTACATGTATGTGATAATCAAAGACTATCTTTATCTTTATCTAGAATGGAGAGAAATAAAGACTGAAATGGTGAGCTTAAAGTATCAACAAACCAATTGTCATAAAAGGACACTGCAAAAAAAAACTTAAAATAACCCAATGACTGAAATATACTTAAGGTTTCATCAGAACAATGCACAAGTAATCTTCAATGGTGTCATGAAATATGCAAATGTTGATGAGAGAAAATGTACCACTAGTGATCAATGTTATCTCAAAAATAAATTTTACCCTTTGAAATACTTTCACAATGACTTAATTCCGGACTTTCACAGTATGTGCAATTGTAATGTTGGAAAATGTGGCTACCATGTTGAAGGTGTAATTAATCATGCTTGGGTACTTTGACTCAACATGTACTCAGATGAGCTTACCTCATCGCCTTTGACAGAAGCGTATTCAATGGCATCTCTGTACCCTGCCAGTTGAAACCTGTAGTTCTCCTCCACTTCTTCTGACCAATGTTTGGGACGGGTGATGCCCTTTGGTTCTTGAAGTACGGCAGCTGACATGATGAGTAGATGAGACTGACTTGGCAAGATTCAAAAGAACCGAGTGTCCTGAAAATTAAGTGAATAAACTTGTGTAAATAACATTTCAATAATTTGGGAAACCTAACTTAATTACTCAGTGCAGTTCAATCATTTTGGTCAGGGGACCATTTGAAAATACACTTAAAACATGACAGTTATGGGAAACTTATGCCATAAATGTACTGAAAAGATCTAGTCTTGAGTGGGATTATTTGTGTAAAAACCAAGGGGGATTGTATATTTCATTGGACAGCCGTTTTCCACATTTTGATTAATTTTGATGGTTTCTTCAATTAGTTAACAACTGAAGCTAAACCAGATTAGAATAGGGCAGGGTTTAGTGAGGTTGATAATGTGATTTTAGAGCAATAGTTTGCATGTCCAATGCATGAAGTATCCCTCATATTTATTCATAAAACCCGAACACATGCAAACTTGTAGAGTGACTGGTCCACAAACCGGCCCCTACCCTTGAAACCGGCCCTCGCGTATTTCTGCTCAGTGCGCGTTACCGAAGGTTGGATGCGCGATTTGTTGTGTATTTATGCATAAGTAAACAAAATGCAGGATCTTCAGAAGCAAAATTAGACAAAATGTGCACATCACTTCTGTGATTTTCTCATCGATCACCGAAACTTTCCCGTCAATTTTTCACTGGACTGAAACAAGCATGATCGAAACGCAATACTGGTGAAATGTGGGCACTGTAGGCCTACTCCTCGGATTGACGGAGATCAGCCAAACGGCAGGCACCGGAAAATACGCTCATTTTATTTTCAGCGAGGTAGTCGTGACCTTCACTTGACCTCTCGAACCGCGGAAAACGTCTCCTTTTCAAACTGCGATATCTTCATGAATATATCATATTTTCGTGCGCTTTCTTTTGTAACTGTATGTTGGAGGTCGACATTTACCAAGGGTGAAAAAACATTTCATTGAAACAGGCAGACAAATATTGAAAATTCGAGATAAATATGTGGTTCTAATACAAATCAAAAAAAATAAAATAAACTCTATATTCCAATGTCAATCACTTTTGAGCCCTAAACATTTAGAGATCATCTGAAGCGGAATTTATTGTACTTTATGGAGATACCATTATTTTTCAACCTCCCCCCATAGAAGGGTCAGCATCCAGCAAAACATCAACCATGTACAAATCCAAAATGAGCGAGATATGACGAAGTTGTGAACGATCCTAACCAGCCAATCATAGTCCACGATAATAACGAAATTCTACCGGCGATCCAAGGCGATCCAATCATAGTCCGCGGACTATGATTGACTGGTTAGGATCGCTCACAACTTCGTCATATCTCGCTCATTCTGGATTTGAACATGGTTGATATTTTGCTGGATCCTGACCCTTCTATGGGGGGAGGTTGAAAAATAATGGTATCTCCATAAAGTACAATAAATTCCGCTTCAGATGATCTCTAAATATTAGGGGCTCAAAAGCGATTGACATTGAAATATAGAGTTTATTTTCATTTTTCAAATTTTTATTAGAACCACATTATTTATCTCGAATTTTCAATATTTGTCTGCCTGTTTCAACGAAATGTTTTTTCACCCTTAGTAAATGTCGACCTCCAACATACGTTACAAAAGAAAGTGTACAAAAATATGATATATTCATGGAGATATCGCAGTTTGAAAAAGAGACCTTTTTCGCGGTTCGAGAGGTAAAGTGAAGGTCACGACTACCGAGCTGAAAATAAAATCGTGTGTTTTCTGCTGCCTGCGGACGAATATCGGTTGCGAAGTCCGTATGATTTCTGAAAATTCGCGTCACTTTGAAGACGAATAGCTCAAATGTTTTATTTTTGAGCCCAAACAAAACTGGAATCAAATTCTCCGCTGGAGTACCGGCTTTCCAAAGCTGTAACTGGTATTGCCGTTCAATTTGTAGAAGGGTCAGGATCCAGCAAAGTCTGGGAGCTTACGTATATATCGGTTGCGAAGTCCGTACGATTTCTAAAATCTCGCGTCACTTTGAAGACGAATAGCTCAAATGTTTTATTTTTGAGCCCAAACAATATTGGAATCAGAATCTCCGCTGAAGTATTGGCTTTTTAGAGCCGTAACTGTCGTTGCCGTACAATCCATAGAAGGGTCAGCATCCAGCAAGGTCTGAGAGCTTACATATTTCAAAAAAAAATTGAGGCCTGTTTTTGAAGGCAAATAACATAAAAACTCCTTTGCGGATTTCGATAAAAACTAAAAATATTTATTAAGAAATATATAATCTCAATCCCTGTCTAAAAAAATCCTGATCAGTATGCTTACAGAAGACCTCAGCAAAAGATCTTGCGAGCATGTCAAATTCCTTCATAATCTACGTGCAGCAAAATCTGCGCGTGAGATTTCGCGAGACGAAAAATAAAACGCTCACGATTTCTATAGAACGAGCGAGCGCTGCCGATTGACTGAGATATCGCACATTATCGGTAGGGGCTGGTTTCAAGGTTCAGTGATGTGAATGTGCGATGTTTTATCAAGCTATATTCGAAGCACAATTTCTCCGAAAGTTTATCGTTAATCTTCAGTCCAAAATAGTTTTTTCAAGAGCATTATTTTGCTAATTTGTATGTGAAATTTTAGAATTTCATTTGGTTATCTTGGAATGAAAATATTCAAAAGAAAACAAGGCCAAGGGGGCCGGTTTGAGGCACCCGCATCATACACAATGCACGGCACAGTGACCAGTTCCATGCACTGTCATGGCATGCAAAAACAGGAATAACCGTCTCATTCGGGGCATTCTTTAATCGAAATTACATTTTGGATACCCCCGAATAGATAGGGCGTTCAGAGAAAACAGATCTCAGCGGATCCAAAGTCTTACTACTACTAGTACTAGGTCTACAGTACAGAGACTGTTTTTTCGGTCTAGCAAAAACATGCAATTTATATTCAAGGGCCAGGCAGCGTTTTATGGTTGACCAAATCACAACATCAGCATCCACTCCTTAAGTACATTGTACGAGTAATTTACTTACTCTGAGCTTGATCTCAGGTTTAAGCTTTCGAAGATATCTGCCCTAGGCCCAAGGTACGACAAGTGCGTGTTGTAATGGTGGACTAGACTCGACGTAGGTGTAGCTAGAGAATGAATGAACGTCGCGAGTGCATGTGTGCAGTGTGTGTGATGATTCGATTCGCAAACGCCGTATGTTGTATACGTCGTTGCCTAGCTTCCGTGCACATACCTCACGCCGAACACAAATCTCGTAAACTGCGAGAGGGAAGTGAACCTCTTAGTCTACTAATACAGTTGTTTTATTGTTTGAATGAAATTACTATCGCGTGGAAAATGTTATCGATCAACAAAACTTCTGATATAGAGTCTATGTCTACTGCCTGACGAGCCATGACAACGTAACAATAACAAGATTTGCTTTGTGGATGTTTAAATTTAATTTCTGGAAAAGTCTTTATTCAGTCATGACTCATCTTGTATTGATTTGCTTCATAACGCAACTTTTTTCAGATCAATGCAGCACTTATAGATTTGAAGTTTGGCGTAACGCGTTAGCTGAAATGATATCCACAAAACGAAGTTCCTCTGAGAACTTGAAATGTGTATTAATGAGAACGTGATCTAGACCTTTTGTTGGACTATGTTTTCCGCGTAATTCATAAACATATTACAAGAAGGAACGGGATAATGTGCGTTATAAATGTGTATGTGTGTGTGTGGGGGGGGGGGGTAATCATAGCTAGAGTATGATTATTTAAGCCCCCTGATGAAGATGATGCGATGTCGAGGAGGAGAGGGTGGTAAAGGGTAACCATGCATGTAGGCGGCCCATGATGACTTTAAGAAGATTTGGAGCTTCGAGAGAGTGAGAAATTTAAATAGGCTATTAAAATAAGACATCCGCAGTGTAACTCGATCTTCCCAATAAATCCTAGTAACGAATGCTTGAAATTGTTGAATGTACTTGGTAATTAAGCCGAGGCTTTTGACAGTAGGTATATAGCCCATGAAACATATTGGTGAACGTTTGACGAAAACCCGCGAAAGGACAAGAAAGTTATGAATTGTTGGAAGTTTTAATTTTCTGATGACGTCCAAAATGATCTTTCATAATTATGTTGTGTGCTGTATCATTCTGTTCCACTTTTTCATGCCAGGAATAACCTTTTCCATAAAGGTATGGTTATAAAAACATCATCCACGTGTAAAACTGAGGTATAACACTCTTTAGAGAAAATAACAATTTTCAAAAAAAAAAAAAATAGTACACAGTATATTTATGGGAGCATCTCGCATGTGACGTCACAAAATCAAGACCATAAAAACCATTACTTTCTTATCCCATGACGGATTTATTTTCTTTTATTTGTTTTTTTTTTTCTTATCAAGAACCAACAACTTCGGGGTGAACTTTAATCCTATATAAGTCCCTTGCAATCCTTAAAAGTGATTGGCCTGGTGGTGCAGTTGCGGGCCTTAAGTCAGGCTCACTTTTAGGAATACCTGTTTCTCAGTTAAGACCATTTTGGACTAATTAAGGCTTCTTCGAGAATACCACCCTGACACCGGATACTAAGAGTCAGGCAATAAACTAACAAAGAAAATTAGCTTTAAAACGCATCATTTGAAATGCTTTGAAAGACAATGTGAACAGCAGTACCAGCATGTCGGTTTTCGGGACTGCATGCATTATGCCCGGGGCATTATGCTTCTGAAGGAACATGATATATCATTTAAAAAAAAAAAACACCAAAGTAGGCAAGTAATTATTGTTTGCAGCAAACAATTAAAAAAGGAATTAATATCAATCTTCATCTTTTTTTATCTGTAATAGTAAATATGATGTAGACCTACAAGTCATCTCTCTTCTTTCTCTACTCTAGCCGGTTAGAGTTCATTCTTCTGTATAAAAGCCATATAGCTCTATGATAAAAGCAGATTGATTAATGCGGCTAATTAATGAAAGACGGGTAAGGAATCACTTTTTTCACACTTTTTCAACCATTGACTAAAATATTTAAAAAAAATAATCACGAAATCTAATAATCTTTTGGTAAGCACGACATGTGGTCATATTTATGTTTGCACCAATAGAGACAAAATTAATGTTAGACGGCTCAAGATTATAAAATTATTTTCACAAGCACGGTACAGCAGTGCCGTCACCAGTTTTTTTCAAGGAGGGGTGCTTAGTAGAGGAAAAAGACACAAAAAATACAAATTCCAATGTCAGGCAGTGCTCACCAACTGGTGTCCCTTGTACCATAGGTATCTTCTTCCTCCATCCTTCCTCTTCATGATAAAGATGATTTAATTCAGTTTCGTAATTCATGACAAGGTCTCGATGATAGTAGCAACGGTAAAAACGAAAGTAATGATTTCAAGATAATGAAAGAGAATGCATGATGGCTGTTCAGTTTTGAGACCAAAAATTGAGATAGAAATGAGTGTTTGTAATGTATGCATGTATGCATGTATGCATGTATGTATGTATGAATGTATGTATGTATTTGTGTGCGTGTGTGTGTGTGTATGTGTGTATGTGTGTGTGTCACTGAGAGAGAGAGAGAGAGAGAGAGAGGGAGAGAGAGAGAGAGAGAGAGAGAGAGAGAGAGGCGGGGTGGGGGGGGGGGAGATACGGTATTGAGAAACCGCAGGAGAAGGGAGTGTGTTGAAGAAAGAGAGAGGGGGTAAATATGCTAATGTAAGGATAGGAATGCATTTGTTCAAAATCTTTCCGGCATAAGACAAAATAATGAACAAAAAAACAAATTGCATTGCATTCAAAGGGGTCGTATAGTAACCACATAGCACAAACAGGTGTGTTTGGAACTACACGCATACAAACACACATACATACAAACATACACCGTACACACTCACACAGGGATACACAATAACTGTATACACACAATTAGCAGTCAAGGAGCCTCATCAGTGAAACAAAATGAAGCGATGAACGTTTTAACCAGGGAGGTGTTACGAAGGAGTAGAAACTCGAGCATAATATATTCAAACATCTGTATGGGTTCTAAAGCGTGCTCATGAATGTCAAAAGCATTCCATGATCATGACAATGCTTTGATGTTCCATGTGCCGTGCCGACATTTAGCTGATGTCAACTTGAAAAGAAAAATCTTTAATTTCCCATTTGTCTGTACACGTTTTGTTTTTGACAAATTTGTTTGCAAACTTTAAGGAAGTTAACGGCAAATAATGACAGATCCTTTACTCTGCTTTTATTTCGAAACGTATTGAGGAATCATTAAAAATCGGACATATAAGCTATTTGTATTACTTACAAAATTGGCCAATTTCTTCACTTTCCGACAACTTGTGCATTTGGGGGATTCAACCACTCTCAAAATGATATATTAAGCTGTGTATTATCATTAACGGCGTGTGTGTGTGTTTGCGTGAAACAGAGATATTTTACTTGAAAAAAATTGTTTATTTGTATTTGCTGATACCTGTTATGCTCATGGAAGTATTAATGCTATTAACAGAACGGGACAAGCGAAATGAGACTGTACATTTCCTTTGTTCTCTCTGAGAAGCCGTTGCCACACAATCATTTTCATAATTGTTCAAACACCTGAACAGCACCTGTTGAGAACACATAACTTTTCAGCGGCTTGGCACATGGGTTCAAAGGAAGAAAGTTGCTTCATATCCTTCCATAACACATCCCTGTTTTAACTGGCAATGGATTACAGGATTTTTCACCATTGGATATCCAGCTGCCGTTTAATCAATGCAGATTCATTGTACTTTCCTTCTAGTCACAAAAAACGCTTTACAAAGATTTTCTCTTTGATCTCCCATGTTCGAATCTGCAGATTCGATGGATGATTTTTGCCTGGATTTGAAACCAAATCGGATGCGCAGACGAATTTGGGGAAATATCCTCACCCCATGTGCTTGCGCAGTTGTGACATGTCATACCTACGATGCGTATCTATAAAGAGTCAGTCGAGGAATTTTGTTACAATGTGGCAAAAAGGCTCTAAACGTGATATTAAATTGTAGTTTAAAAGTCTCAGTTTCACAATGTTCCGCATCATATTCCATTAAAAAAATTGTATAAAATGTTACTTCCAGATATTTCCTTTCAGACAAGTAACATGAAAAAGCCGCCCCCAAGCTAGTATTTTCATCTCAAAAGTATCAAATTTTGTATTCGCTTGTCCTTATTTACTACATAACACGCACTTAGTAACAAAATTTAAAGTTCAGCCGCGAAAGCTGAAATGTATGCGGGTATAGGAATGCATATGACCTATTATAAAATACAGGAGAATATGACGCAATCGTGTATGCATCATATTGTTGAGAGCAGCTGCTAGTCATGAATATGAAGTGGCGGCTTCAAACCTTGTTCAAAGCGATGTGTATCCATGTGCTGAAACATCCTTGTTTATACTAAGTATTAAAAAACACTTTTGACACTTTAAAAATGATTAAAAATCAGTGTCAGCTCAAATCAGGCTGAAATTGACACATAAAATCAAAGGATGTCAATATTTTAGAGACAAGTTTGGTGAGATCTCATTGGTTAATTTTCTTGTAATCATATTTTGAATATTCAATGAAATGTTCACTTTTGCCCAAATTTGAACCTCAAAAATGTGTGTGTATCATATTGTGTATCAATCCTGTTAATCCACTATAGCAGCTGTCATGCATGATGCTTCTGGCAGAAAAGAAGTTGCTGGTTGGCATGTGTGATGCACACGAATTTACAGATCTAAATTTGTCCATATGTGAAAATCTCATTGAATATTCCTAAGATTATCACAACAGAAATAATCGACAAAATGCCACAAAACCTGTTTGTAACAAATTAGAAATCCCATTTTTTATTACTTTTCAAAAATGTTGAAACTACACACCTATAGGTGTGTTGGAACCAACTGGGAGAGTCATTACTGTTAGCATGGTTCGTTCTTTACAACATGTGTACGTCTATGAACCTGACTAAAACACATTAAAACGTTCGTGGTTGTAAAACATGTTTACACAAATGGAAGCTGCTGCAAAGTACAAGTTGGTGTCATGTAGTAATAAAAATGGTGTATTAGCCCTAATTGAACATTATATTAAAATATACTTTGACATCAGTATGTTGAATAATGTTTAATGCACGTACACATGCACTTGCACATACACATAAACATACACATGCAAAAGTGTTACATTTTGAAGGATATGCATCAGAGTCCCTCATATCTTAGCTGACATTGAGTTGCCCTTCCATCGCAATTTCACGTGTTTTGTCTCCATGTGCATTAAAGATATTTGCCTCTTTCATTTCATACTTTCCTTCTTCCCATGACATTTTCTTGAAAGCGTGATATTTTTGAGAAAAAAAATAACGTTGGTTTGCGTAAATGCATCATCATCATCACGATTATATTAATCTTTGTTGTGTGTTCCGTTATCACTGCAGAAACCTTGTTTATTGGGATTACTAATCGCAATAAAAGAACAACTATTTTGGGAGTTCTTTTCAAACCACCTCAGAGTAACCATACTGATTTTCTAAACACATTGAATAATTTATTACACTTTTACTCCTTTCAAAACAAAAAGTGTATCATTATGGGAGATTTTAACTAATGATCTTTTATCCAGTGATGCTAATATTCCTGCACATGATTTTTAAGTGACATTCCTCTCTGCTTCTTTTTTGCCACTTATTTCTAGACCCACTAGAATAACCAATACTTCGGCAACTCTTATTGACAATTTTTTTTTCAAATGTACGTTCTGAATTTAAAGCTGGCATTGTACTGGCAGATATTTCTGACTATTTTCCGATTTTTGTGTATTATTCTGAACGGTTTCAGGCAAATAACTCTTCTAGTCATGTACGTAAAAGACGCATATAATGACGAAAATCTGTGTCGATTGAAATTAAGTCTTGAAGAAGAATCTTGGGATGACATGTTTAATGCAGAAGATATTAATCAGTCGTATGAAATATTTGTTGAACCTTTTATGTCGCACGTAAATCGAAATATTCCTTTTTCTAAACCTAAGTCTAAAAATTATAAGAAATCGCCCAGACTACCTTGGATAACCAATTCAATTCTACGTTCAATAAATCGGAAAATAACCTTGCCAGGCGCATACCATCAACACATCGTTCATTTCACCACTGCCTGGGGGACAGAAATGAAAGTTCTGCATTTTTCTCTCCTACGTACACGCAAGAAGTAATTGAAATTATTTCTGGCCTAAAATTAAATAAGAGTGTAGGATTTGATGAAATTTATAACAATCTTTTACAAAAAAAAACTATGAATTATATAGTTGATCCTCTTGTACATATATTCAATTTGTTATTACTATCTGGACATATTCCAGAATCAATGAAAATCTCGAAGATAATCCCAATTTTCAAAAAGGGTGACAATGCACTAACAAGTAATTACAGACTCATCTCACTGCTTACAACATTATCAAAAATCCTTGAGAACTGGGTCCACATACAAACAATAAAATTCTTTAAAAAGCACAACATCCTTTCTGATACTCAATTTGGCTTCCGGGAAAAGAGTAGCACTACCCATGCAATACTTTCTTTAGTTCAAACAATTGCCAAAGCTACTGATCAGTCTTCGAACACGGTTGGTTTTTTTTTTTTTTCTAAAGCATTTAATACAGTTGATCATGACATCCTACTTTACAAACTTTCGCACTATGGAATTCGGGGAAAACCGTTGACGTGGTTCATGAATTATCTTAAAGGGCGCTCCCAGTTCGTTTCACTGAACGATAATTTCTCTGAACCTAAACCTGTCCTTTGTTGAGTTCCCGCAGGGCAGCATTCTTGGCCCACTTTTATTCATTATTTATATAAACGACATTGAGAAGTCATCTGGTTTGCTTCAATTTATACTTTTTGCTGACGACTCGAATATAATGTCACATAGCGATCCAGATGAATTGACGCAAATCTTAAATAACGAACTTAAAAATGTTAAAAATTGGATAAAAGCAAACAAACTGTCGCTTAATTTAGACAAAACTAGTTACATGCTATTTAGTAAAAAGCTTGCGACCTTGCCAAATGATATCATTTTTTTATGGTACTCTCATTCAAAGGGTCCGATCAACTATTTTTGGGGGCTAATCATTGATGAAAAACTATCTTGGAAAGTACACATTGACAATATCTGCAAAATCATTGCTCGCAGCACTGGTATTCTTAGCAAATTAAGACAATTTCTACCTAAGTATATTATGTTATCCTTGTATTCCACGTTAATTCTTCCTATGTTGAATTACGGACTTATCGCCTGGGGCATTGCAGCAACTTCCCAAATTAACAGACTCTTTATATTACAAAAAAAGAGCAATTCGTATTATTTATCATGCAGATTTCCGGGCACATACAAATTATCTTTTTCTGAATGATAAGACTTTGAAAATTAAATACGTGTATATTTTTCAGCTTGGACAGCTAATGTACAAGCTCAGCACTAAACAATTACCTATGCCTCTTAATGATATGTTTGTAAAAAATGATTCGATTCATAGTTACTTCACTCGCCAGGTTTATTTATATGTATGCCAGCCTGTGAAGTAAACTGTACCATCATTGTAAAAATTGAAAGAGGAGAAATAAATGAATTGAATTGACTTGACTTAAAGTCTTATATCATTTTTCATCATCATCATCAGGCACTGTTCAACTATTCGATTTGCTTCTATTTGCTGTCATTCTTTTCCTTGACGTATCCATATGTTGTCTTGTGTTCTATGTAAGTGTCCAGCCCATCTCCATTTCATCTCTTTAATTTTTACTATAATTTCTTTGACCTTAGTTTTTTTCCGTATGTCAGTGTGCTTCACTTTGTCAAGTAATGTTAAGTTGAACATTCTTCTTTCCATAGCTCTTTTTGATGTTCTCAATTTATGTTCCATTTTTTCTGCTCCATACGTCAATGTTGTTAAAATGCCTAGCAAGCTTCTTGTTGATACATATTGCTCTTACCATTCGGTGATCGCTGGTGATAACCTCACAGTTTTGAACAATTCCTCTTTGGCTGCATGCGCATTAAGATGTTTGCCTCGTTCATTTCATACTTTCCAACCTCCCATGACATTTTCTTGAAAGCGTGATATTTCTGAGAAATAAAAATAACGTTGGTTTCCGTAAATGCATCATTATCATCATCACGGTTATATTAATCTTTGTTGTGTGTTCCGTTATCACCTGAAGTCTTATATCAGTTTTCATCATTATCATCATCAGGCACTGTTCAACCATTGTTGGATGAAGCCCTCCTCAATCAGTTAAGTAAAATTAAAATTAAAGCAAAATTGATTTTTGGTTGTCCCATTAGGGTTTTCCAATGTCCAGTATCTTTTTGTGTCTTTCTTGAAGACGGTGTTGGTCACCAGAAGTTTCATTTCTACAGCAAACTCGATTAGCCTATCTCCTCGTTTGTTTCTTTGTCCTACTCCAAATTTCCCTAAGATGTGTTCTTCTCATGCTTCCTTAATTTTGCATTGAAATCAACCAGCACTGTTGTAAACTTTCCTTTGTTGTCGTTGATAGCTTTGTTGACTATTTCATAAAACTATCTATATCTTGGTTGTGTAACGCCATATTGCACGAGTGAGGCGCTCTCCCATAATGTTGTGTTGTGTACTAACTTTTTTGAAAATGTCAAGTTTCTCAAATAGGATATGAAGAAAAAATTATGGAATCATACAGCACACAACATATTGGAGAGCACCTCGGATGTGACGTCATAAAATTAAACATTTTAAAAAGTCATAACTTTCTTATTCTTTGACGGGTTTTCATCAAACCCTTTCGATTAATTTTGTTTCTTTCATGTTTCTGCGTTTATTGACATCAACTTAATTTCAGCGTTGACCATCTCTTTAATTGGTTCATGACATGAAATATTTCAGTTGTGTAAATAATCTGGTTTAAACCTCCTCTTAGTCTTTTAGTGATGCGTATATGTAGCGTTGATATATGAGTTGACATGTGAGATACGAAATGGGCATTGCTGAGCTCTGAATTTCGTTATCTGATAGACACACATTCTTTAAGTCCAAATTTGTCAAAAAGTGAAAATCTCATTTAATATTCAAAGTGTTCTAACAAGAATGATAATTGATGGAATGTCGCACGGCAACACGTACGCTTCTAAGATATTTGACATCCTTTGACTTTATGATTAGTAAATTTCAGCTTGATTTGAGTTGTAATTAAGTGTCATAACCTATTTGAACATGTAGCAGTTATATGGTGCAAGATAAACAGTATCTCTTACCGAATGAAAGCACAAACACTTCCCACTGTGAGAGGGGAAAACGAGATTGGGGAGTCCCCAATACAGACTCGAGACAGTTACACGGAATTCCGATATCATCATGCATGCGTATCACCTTGCATGGCGGATTCCAGGCCCAAATAGGCTTATATATCTGAGGTTGCATTTATGCTCATTTAAAGGTCCCCTGTCATCAAAATGTATGTCGACTTATGTTGATGCAACATAATATGTTTACACTTCTGAATGATAGCTCCATAGATGGATGTATTAATGGTGATAGAATGCACACCTGACGCACAAGAGTTAAAGAACTTTATTCCATTTGCGGAGAAACGGACGGTCACAATAACGAACCTTCGGCTCTATGCAACAAAATAATATTCGAATAAACGAACCATATTTCATTTTAAGATTAATGAACATCCAGGTGTTGTTGTTTTCGTCTTTTACGTAACATTGGCGTAACAAATTTTTTGACGTATTCAAGACGTCAATGTGCTATCTGGGTCAGCATAATTCAATCGTGCCAAAAAAAAAAGGCAACCGCCAAGCACTCTAGCTGAGATCAAATTACGAAAGGGGCGTCCATGTTCACCGATGTTGGGCTCAAATCACCTAGCTTTATCCACGACGCCCCAGCAGAGTGATACTCCCTTTCCAGGATATTCAGATAAAAGGCTTCATCGGTGATGCCATCGAAACGTACCAACCATCCAGCGTATGCAACTATATGAAGCGCTTGAGACCTGCCGCTCTCCCACATTACGCGCGGTGACGAGCCATCCATATTGGCTTTGAAAATGGTTTGTTGACTATCAGTTCCAGTGAGTTCTGTCCAGAACAAGATCATACTCGCATCATCCACCAACAAACACTGTTTCACCCCGTCCACATTTGCCATTTGTGCGTAATCAATAACACTTTCGACGGTGAAATTTTCGAGATTCCCTCGCTTAATGCCAAAGGCATCGACCCAATATACCAATCTATGTTTACTGGATACTATGATATGGCATGGGCTATCAACAATTCCATGATAATAGTCGAGGACCTGGGCCACAGTGAGTATGACGTCTTCACGACCATCTTCCTGGAGCGGGTAGCCAATGATAGCCTTCCGACCAGGTTGACCCACGTATAGCCTTCGGGATTTGTAATCTATCGCCAGTCCTCCTCCTGAGAACTTACCTGACAGATAGAAGGCATGCAGATCGCGGACTTTTTGTAAAGACCCTTCTAACGTAACGTTATAGAGCACCTCATTGTGTGCCACGTAAATGACAGCATCTACACGATCATACACCATGTAGACTTGGCGACGGGGCGACTCCTCTGCGAGCAAAGAGCCCATGTCAGATTCTGAATAGTTCGATAAGGTGTAAATGCGCAACTTCGACATGTACATGGTCTCCATATACACTCCAACACGCCACTGAAGCTCACATTGCCCCCCTGAAAAGCCTAAGGGACATGTGCAAACGTATTCACTCCCTGCCGAAGACTTGGAGCATGTCTGATTTCCTGCGCATGGGTTGGGCTGGCATGGGTCAGGATTTGGCACGATGAGCGGATAAATGCACGTGAAAATATGGCCAGGAGAATGACGAAAAACTATCCAGCTTGCAGAGCCTTTAGCCGGACCTCGAGAGTGGACTGCATCCTGTCCAGATGCCAGACCGCCGGACGGTTCGTACCATCCTTGGCACAACTTTTCCGAAACCTCTTCTCCACGACTAAATCTTCCCAGAGTAGCGGCAAAAAAGAAATACGTTAGAATTGGAATCCACAACTCCATAATATTACCTCCTTTGTCATCTGTGTCCAGCCTAGAATGTGGTATGCCTTCTGCTGGTATTCGTTGCACCTCTTATGTGTAATTAAGGGTTGGCTTAAGACAAATCCGAAGTGGATGTGTATTGTGGTGCACACATTCAAATCAGGAATTTTCACAATGTTTCATCATTGTCTCTGCGCTTTACACGAACTGCATTAAAGTATAATACCTGCGCCCTTTTAAAGCTATTTTAAGAAACGTTTTGTCATTCGTGCACCATTGCCCACTTTTAAAGCATCATTTTAATCAATCAACATTTCGAGCACTTTCGAAGGTTTTGAAGTGCGCAAAAAGTAGCTTATGATTAAAGAATGCTGAGAAACATAAAGAAAACGCCATAATTTCGCTCATGAAAACGAGTTGAATGTCACGGTATGCATGATATAGCATACAGTTGCGCTCTTTGTTATCAAATCACGTTGGGATTTGTACTTTCTTCGCAAACTTAATGAACGCTGATTCGGGCGAAAACGTGTTTATTAGGCCTGAATCACCTAGCAGTTAACGAAAGGAGCCGTAGGAGGCGCCACTAGACTATGCCTTCATCACGAATGAAAGGATCCAATCCATCCAAATCAATTTGGCAAATTCGCGTCGATCACTTTTTTACAAAAACAATAACAATAATTGTCTTCTTTCTTCATTTTTTTTTATCTGTGTCCAGCCTAGAATGTGAGAAGCATTTTTTAACTGTTTCCTTCTGTTGCTGTTCGTCACACCTCTTCTGTGTAAAGGTTGACGAACGCGAAGTGGAAGGGTGTCATGTTGCACGTGTGTGCCCATGTACACACACATTCAGATCAGGGATTGTCACACTTGTTCATGATCAGCCTTACACTATAAACACGAACTGCATTAAAGTTTAACATCATGTGTCACCCATGCATCATTAGCCACTTTTAAGGCGTCCCTTAATCATGTAACATTTTGAAGGTTTTGAAGTGCGTAAAAAGGAGCTTATGATTAAAGAATGGAAATAAACATAAAGCAAACGTCATCATTTCGTTCATGAAAACGTGTTGAAAGTCACGGTATGAAAAGCATAAAGTTGTGTTATTTGTTATCAAATCTCGTAAGGATTTGTTCTTTCTTCGCAAATTTGATTTACACTGGTTAACTGGTTAAGGCGAAAAATTCATCGAGCAGTTAACGAAACAAGGAGCATGCATGCGTATCCGGACAGCTACCCCCTGGACAACCCCCCCCCCCCCCCCCCCCCAGGACAGCTACCCCCGGACTACTACCCCCTGGACAACTACCCCCTTAGGACAACTACCCCCAGGACAATTATCCCCCAGGGCAACTACCCCTCAGGACCTAACTAATGATAGGATGCAACTTCCAAGACAGCCGAATGACATATTTGCTTTGTTTATCGATCAAAAAAGTTGGCAATCGGCATCACTCATTACATCATAATTTTTTTTCATGCTTCATGCTTCATGCTAGGAAATTACTTCTTTGATAAAGTTAAGAAAATCCATGATGATATTGAATCCAAACTCAGTAATTTAGCAAATCAATCACTGATGAAATCTCACTTGATAAAGAAATTGTAATTCTCAGAGATTTTAAAGAATCGTCTGAACTCTGAACATGATGTTAAAATCCTGATCATGAAGCTCAGTAAGAAATCCTGTCCATTGGACCCAATGCCCACAAAATTACTTCTGCAATATTTGGATATATACCTGTCATAACCTCCATGTCAACAGGGCAGTTTCCTGCTCTATGGAAAGTTGCACTTGTTAAATCGCTGTTGAAAAAGTCGGGTATTGGAGCAGAATTTTGTAATATGAGGCCTATCTTCAGTACATTTCAAAGTTGGTAGGCGCTGCTACCCAACAAATCCTTAAGCACCTTGATTCTCACTCACTCTTGCCATTCAACCAATCAGCCAACCGTAAATTTCATAGCACTGAAAGAGCACTCCTAAGAATAAAATGTGATCTTCTAATGTCAATGCAGAAGTGTGGTCTGCTGCTCTTACTTGATTTCACCGGCGCTTTTGACACTATTGACCATTTGTCTCTGTTACAAACTTTAAATACTCATTTGGGGATAAATGGTACAGTTCTCGCTTTGGTTGAATCTTACTTGGCTGATAGAAAAAAGACAGTTGAAATGAATCATACTGAGTCAGATGTGTTCAATGGTACCTTTTGGTGTCCCTCAAGGGTCACGTTTAGAACCCTTACTGTTTACACTGTATACAAGCAGACTCTTCACAAATATTGATAAGGAGTTCATCATTATTACCTGTCACTGCTATGCAGATGATACATTATATTTGTCATTCTGTCCTAATGACACATCAAATGAAGACTGTATCAGTGTGTTAGAAACATGCATTTAGTACATTAGAGCCTGGATGTGGCAAAACAAATTGATGTTGAACAACAAGAAAACAGAGCTGGTCATTGGTACTCCACGTCAAGTATCTAAGTTTCAGTCAAATGGCATATCAGTATGTGACACTGCTGTAAAACCGTCCCATAGCGTGAGAAACTTAGAAGTGTTATTTGATACCCACTCGAGCATGGAACCACAAATTACTAGTGTGCAAATCAGCATATTCATGATTTATAATCTGAGGCGCATTTGTAAATACTTCTATCAAGATAGCATGAAAATTATAGTTCACGCATGCATCGTGAGTAAATTAGATTACTGTAATAGTGTACTGTATGGATTACCAGACTCACATATAGTTAAGTTGCAGCGGGTTCAAAATACATGTGCAAGATTGTTTTGTAATATTCCAAAATTTGCCCACGTTACACCAGACACAACAGACTTGCACTGGCTGCCTATACGCCAAAGAATTTAAAATGTTGGTGATAGTCTATAAAGCGCTAAATGGTCAGGCTCCTAGATACATTAATGAATTACTGAATTTTAAATGTCTAACTCATGGTCAAAATCTCCGCAGTACACAAGACGCATTGTTGTTGCAAGACCCCCAAATCAGAACAAAGGTAACCCTAGGTGACCGATATTCTTTTTTTGTGCAGCTATTAGATTGTGGAATAAAGTACCTGTAGACATCAGGAAATCTAAAACATTAGAAAGCTTTAACTCAAAGTTGAAAACCTATTTGTTCTAAACATAGACCTATAATTTACTACTGACCATGATTTAAATTATATAGCATTATGTACCAGAAGTGCATGTAGGAACTCTTGCAGCGTAGTATAATATATAGATATAGTTTCTGCGCTCTATAAATGACTTATTATTATCATTATTATTATTATTATTATTATTATTATTATTATTATTATTATTATTACTATTGTAAGCCCCTAGAAAACAGACCCCCTATTCTTTTTTTGGGACTCTATTGTTTTCACTCAGTAGTTAGTATAAACTACCCCACAAGCTGATCCCCCCCATATGTAGTAATAGACACCCCCGTGACAGAATGGACTGAGCCAGGAACAGCACAGTTACCAATGTGGTGATGTGGATCAGCATCATTCTTACTGCTGATGCCCAGTCAAGAACCACATCCCATAACTTTGATTGTTCCTTTCTTCATTCTGTCCCAGGTAAGACAATACTTTCAAACTTTATATTGTCTCATTGATGAATTGTAAATACATGTACTATATGTTGTTGTCATCTATCTGAATGATACTTAAGTGAGAGGAATGAAAGTAGTAATATTTCTCGATTATGTTATGTTGCATGGTGGTGAAGAGTGAGATTGGTTAACTTTCATCACGAACAGAATGCATTTTAATCAGTTACTTTGTCTGGAATACGGATATAGGAAAGGATGATGAATACTGTATCTTCACAATGTAGTATGAGAAGATTGTTGTGAGAAGATTCATTTGCTGACTTAGTTTATGCAAGTATTATATAACTTATGAGGATACATGCACTGCTTAAATCAGAGTAAGAAAGTGGGGACGTGCCCTACATGCCATACGTACATATCAGCTAGTATGCTGAAGTGGGTAGAAAGAGTGTGAACTCAGCTAGTGTCAAACACTGCGAGCACAGGTGGAGCATTGTCCAGCGAGTGAAGCATAGTTTATACTGAAGGCCGCAGCAGCCAGAGATAAGGAGAAGTTTGTAAACAAACGCCTGGTCTTCGACCAGTGAATAACAAGTCACTCAGTGCTAGAGTACGTTCTACCATACATGTTTGTATAATGTTGTAGTAGATAGGGAGTGAAAGGATTGTTTTGTTGGCACATGTGTCCATTACAGGGGAAAGAGCCCACTCTATGTATGACATTCTTTGTTCTAGGGCCAGTCTTGTACAGTAGCAATGCACCCCTCTCTCATTTCCCCCTCTCTCTCTCTTTGTTCCTCCCAACTCTCTCTCTCACCCTCTCTCTCTCCTCTCTCTCTCTCTCTCTCTCTCTCTCTCTCTCTCTCTCTCAGGTCTCTCTCTCTCTCTCTCTCTCTCTCTCTCTCTCAGCTCTCTCTCTCTGCTCTCCTTGCTCTCACCCTTATCTCCCCTCTCCTCCATCTCCTCTTTTTGCAAGGGTTACACTTTATCTCTTACTATGCAACCTGTGTGTTCCCTGCACCTCCTCTATTATACCCTGCTCCATGCTAGAGAGTGTATAGTGTAGAAGTGTAATGACTCTTGGGTATATAAAGAGAAACTATTTTGGAGCAATGAGGTAGAAGGCTTTGAGCCTAGGAATTTGGTTAAATGATACACCTACATGTATATTAACACAAAAGGATACAGAATAGTTCAGTAGGAGAGACAATGTATTATAATTATGTGTGAAGGAAAGTCAAATATGATTAATTGTCATTCTCTATGGTACAACTTAGCTCCTTGCAGTAACAACTACATATCAGTCTGATATTATGGATTGAAGTTCAGATTAATGGGTTAAACTGTAGATTAATGAAAGGTAACATGAGTATAGATTTATGTGAGTTAGAAAAATAGGAACTAGTTGATCTTTCATGTACATGTACATTATTAGAGTTAGTTATTAAAGGTTAACGTCATATGTTTATAAATATATATCAGACATAATGAAAAGATGTATTTGAATAAGCTAAACGCCAAGACAGAGAATAAGATAAGAAGCTTATGTTATGTCTATATACTGTAAACAATGTGATATGAATTCTGAAGGAATTCAAGTTGATTTGTTAATAAATCATTCTTACTGCTGATGCCCAGTCAAGAACCACTTCCCATAACTTTGATTGTTCCTTTCTTCATTCTGTCCCAGTAACTTCATACCCTCCACACTGGACGGGTTCAACATTTGGCGACCCTGCCAGGACAGCTCGCGCTGTAGAGAAGGACCCAGTTGGCGTATGAGCTGTCTACGGATGACCGCTTAGAATCCCCTACGACGCCCTAGCAAGATACCTACCACCGCAATGAGCCTTGAGGTTGTGAGTCAACAGGTCCAAGAGGGACTCTACAACCTCAGCGAGGGCCTTCTCCTAGAGGTAGCTGAGAAGCTCGATATCCCCAAGACAGCAGTTGACAAGGTAAGGGGGAGAGGGCGGATTGGGGTCCTGAGGTGTGTAAATAGGTATCTGGCTAGGGAAGAGGTGGATGAAATGGAAGACGGGGGACTCGAGATGCTGACGGAGCTGCACACCCTCTTGAAAGACATGCCCGGGGGAAAGGATAAAAAGGAAACCCCGCCCACATCTCCAGAGGAAGCAGAGGATAAAGCAGCTGCGTCTCCCCAACTTCATCGACATCCACCCAGGGAACAGGACCAGATCCCGCTGGCTCATCTGTCTCGGCTCTTGAAAAGAGATTTCAAGATCACGGGCCAGATAGGTGAGCCAGGGCAAAGGGACAAAGTATCCTACAGCAGCCTATCGAGGCAATTGGATGCGGGATTGCAGAAGGGCTACTCAGAGGAGGAGATAGTAGAGGGAGTAGTGAGAGCCATCTGCCCTGGAATGCGCTTGCGGAGTTATTTAGAGAGCAAGGAGGACTTGACCTTGTCCAACCTTCGCCAGATCCTCCAGGCGCATTTCAGGGAGGGTGATGCTACTTCCCTCTACAAGGAATTATCATCGGCCACTCAGGGTAATCAAGAAACAACACAGGACTTTCTCATGCGCTTGCTGGACACCCGCCCAAAAGTCATCATGGCGTCCAAGAAGGATGACGCCACCATGAAATACAACAGCGGGCTTGTCCAGCAAATGTTCCTGCACTCCCTCGGGACAGGTATCAGATGCGATAATGTCCGACATGACCTGAAGCCCTACCTCACAGACCCCAGCGTGACCGATGAGACTCTCCTCCAATGCGTTAAACTGTCCGAGGCCCAAGAGGAAGAGAGGAGGGCAAAACAAAAACCATCCAAGGCCCTCAAAGTAAGCAGCGTTGCAGCTGAACCATCTCCTCTCGAGCGGCAACTACAACAGATCCAAGCCGACATAGCTGCACTGAAGACTGCTGCTGCAGTATCCAGTGCACCACCTTCCAGTTCACACAACAGACGAGAAAGAAGGCCCAGTGACTGGGGGTGCCCAACATGCAGAGATGCGGGAAAAGGAGCTGATTGTAACCACTGCTTTCATTGTGGGAGTAGTGATCACTACCTGCGCGGCTGTCGTTTGAGGCGCTCGAGAGCACAACCCTCGGGAAACGACAGAGGGGCATCCCAGAGAGGCAACGGATCTCCCCATCAAGAGCAGACTCAGCCTCGAAATTAGATCCAAGCACCCTCCATCTGTATCCTGTCTCCACTGGTTCACAGGCTGCCCACGTCTCTAAGCTTATCGGGGAAAAGTGTACTGTAAAATGCTCATTGGGCGGCATCGAAACGGAAGCATTATGGGACACAGGGGCACAAGTAACTGTCGTCTCAAACCAGTGGAAACAAGACAACCTACCGGACACGTCCATAAGACCTATCAATGAACTGCTGGATGGACAACTTAGGCTACAAGCGGCAAATGGGTCAGAACTTCCATTCTTAGGTTGGTTAAGCCTCAACTTTAGTTTAGATGGGGGACTCACTCACATCAGCGTACCCACCCTGGTAACAAAGAGCGAAGTCGACAGGCCGATCATAGGGTACAATGTCATTGCTGAGCTAGTGAAGCGTCACACAGAGAGTGGTGAAAGATGTCAACTTACGAACGTTATGCTAGCTTCGCTTCATACCCAAGTCGAGAAGGTGCAGCCGCTCATCCAGATACTCAAACATAAGCAAGAAGGTGACCTGTGTGCTTTGAAACATGAGAGAAGACCGGTAACTATCCCAAGCAAGAAGACCGTGCATGTTACTTGCAGGGCTCATACAGGACTGCAACTACATGCAACAGACGCTTTCTTCCAACAGGATGACACAAGGGCATCAGAAGACGAACTAGAAATACCGGACTGCCTAGTCAGACTTCAAAAGGGAAGATGTAGTCGGGTTACCATCCCAGTCACCAACAAGACCAGCCATGAGATAACAATCAGTGGTAGAGAAGTGCTAGGTAGATTACAACTGATTAAGTCTGTCATCCCAGAAGAATTTGCGCCAACAGAGACACCCTCGTCCCCCACACCAACTGAAGATGCCAGCGCTGGAAAAACAAACAAGGATGGAAATGACTGGATCTCTAGTATCGACCTTTCTGGTATCACGTCTGCGCAGCAAGCTCGCGTAAGAATCGTTCTGGAACAGGAAAGAGAGGCCTTTGCTCAAGACGAGACTGATGTTGGTTGCATCCAGGACCTCGAGATGCATCTAAAACTGAGTGATGAGACTCCTGTCAATCGTACTTACCTGTCCATCCCGAGGCCCCTCTATGCAGAAGTCAAGGATTACCTATCTGATCTGATCAGTAGGGGGTGGGTGAAGAAATCAACATCCTCGTACTCCTCACCCATCGTCTGCGTCAGGAAGAAGGATGGAAGTCTAAGACTCTGCATAGACTACAGAGAGCTGAACAAAAAGACCATCAGCGACAGACAACCAATTCCCAGAATACAGGATGTGCTAGACGGCCTGGGAGGTAGCCAATGGTTCACGACGTTAGACCAAGGAAAAGCGTACCATCAAGGTTTTATGGCGGAGGACAGCCAACATTTGACGGCGTTTGTCACCCCATGGGGCCTATACCAATGGGAGAGAATCCCTTTTGGTCTCAAGAACGCACCTGCCGTCTATCAGCGCTACATGGAATCTAGCTTGGAGGGACTAACACATGACTTTTGCGAGGTATACTTGGATGATATCCTCGTCTACAGCCAGAACTTTGAGGATCATCTCCACCATCTCCAACAAGTTCTCCAACGCATGAAAGAACATGGAATCAAACTCAAGCCGAGTAAGTGCAAGTTCTTTCAGAAGGAAGTGAAATATCTGGGTAGGATTGTGTCGGCAGATGGACATTACCCCGATCCGAAAGACACTGAAGCTCTCAAGGCCCTGAAGGAACGACGCCCTCAGACAGTTGGAGAGGTGAGACAACTACTTGGACTAGTGGGTTATTTCCGACGGTACATTCCAAGTTTCTCCCAGAGAGCCAAGCCTTTGTACGAACTTCTCAAAGGACCCAGCCTACCGTCCCAATCAGCAAAATCAAAGAAGCCCAACAACCGTAGGAAGAGAGCGACTGTCCCCTCCAGCCAGCCCATCTCCTGGACTGAAGACCATCAACAGATCCTACATGGTCTCATTGACACCCTCGCTTCACCCCAAGTCATGGCCTACCCAGACTTCAGTCAACCATTCTGCTTATACACGGATGCCTCACACGATGGGTTAGGTGCTGTTCTCACCCAAGTCAAAGACGGAAAGAATTATGTGATTGGATATGGGTCTAGAACGCTTAGTCCAGCAGAGAAGAACTACCATCTCCACTCCGGAAAGTTGGAATTCCTAGCCCTAAAATGGGCCATCACTACACATTTCCGCGATTATCTGTCCTACGCTAAGCACTTCACGGTATACACGGATAACAACCCTCTAACCTACGTGTTATCAACCGCAAAGCTCAATGCCACAGGACAAAGATGGGTAGCCGAACTTGCTGATTTTGACTTCACAATCAAGTACCTCCCTGGGAAGAAGAATCGTGTTGCAGATGTGCTCTCACGGATGCCTGCAGATCTTGAACGGTACCAAAGGGAATGCATAAAGGAGGTATCGCCAAGCACGATCAAGACCACGGTGGAAGCAATCCATGCCCAGTCACATATTGGTACAGCCTGGATTAACTCAGTGAACATCAGTGACCAACTTGCCGATCAAGCAACATCACAGGGTGATGTCGAACAGTGTCGGGTTACCCTCCAAGCCATCCCTAAGCAAGACTTGAAAGAAGCTCAAGAAGAAGACCCTGTCATTGCGCCAGTCATCAACGCAAAGCAGCGAGGATCTCCAATCAGCAGAAGAAACCAACGGGACTTGTCTCGAAATAGTGGCAGTCTTCACCGTGATTGGAAACGTCTGGAACTGGATAAAGATGGCATTCTTCATAGAAGATCAGGAAACAGACTGCAGTTGGTTCTCCCCTTAAAGTACCATTCCCTCGTCCTCAGACAACTCCATGATGAGATGGGTCACCTGGGTGCTGACCGAGTGACAACTCTAGTGAGGGATCGTTTCTATTGGCCGCGGATGCAACAAGATATAGAACGATACACGACCCACTCATGCACGTGTCTGAAGCAAAGGAAACCCGCCACAAAACCGAAAGCTCCACTCAAACCTATCATCACAACGGAACCCTTCGAACTGGTCTCCCTGGACTTCCTCCATCTAGAGAAGAGTATTGGGGGACATGAATACATATTGGTAATCATGGACCACTATACCCGGTTCGCACAAGCATATCCCACAACAAATAAGTCATCGAAAACCGCAGCCGACAAATTGTTCAATGATTTCATCCTGAGGTTCGGTTTTCCCAAAAGGATTCACCATGATCAGGGTCGTGAATTCGAGAATCAGCTGTTTGACCAACTTCACCGATACAGCAGAGTGGCGAAGTCCCGCACAACCCCGTACCATCCAGAGGGAAATGGGCAAGTGGAGCGGTTTAACCGCACTCTACTCGAGATGTTACGCACCCTGTCGTCGGCCGAGAAGCGAAATTGGAAAGATCATGTGAACAAAGTCGTCCATGCCTACAACTGCACTAGACAAGCCACCACTGGTTATTCTCCGTTCTTTCTGCTTTTCGGTAGATCGCCACGATTACCAGTAGACATTGCGTTTGGCCTCGAGGGAACTGAAGATGGATCGCCCCCTGTCAGCCACAGTGAGTACGCGAGGCAGTGGCAAGAAAGGATGAAAGAAGCCTACAAAATTGCGTCTCAGAACACGACCAAATCGACGGCAAAGAGTAAGGAGCGATTCGACAAAAAGGCGAAGAGCGCTCCACTGCGACCAGGGGACCGGGTGCTACTCAAGAATGTCGTTCCTCCAGCTGGGCCGGGGAAGCTGCAGTCATACTGGCAGGACAAAGTTCACATTGTCCTTGGGCAGAAGAATGACTCTATTCCCGTTTATGATGTCCAACCAGAATGTGGCCAGGGACGAGTCAAGACGATTCACAGAAACCTACTGCTGCCTTGCGATCACCTGCCAGTTGACGAGCCAACACCCACCAACAACCGTGACCGTCGACTACACCAGAGTAGAGGGCCAGTGAGGCGAGCGACTGAGCAAATCAGGAGTGAATCAACAGACTCAGAGTCAGAAGATGAGTACTACCTCCGATGGCAGGCTCGACACGATGCAGACCCAGTCGTCGAGGACAGAGCCAGATCGGCTGTATCACCATCAGAAATCGAACAGACAGACGCGGAGTCCTGCAACGGGGAAGTGCTCCCAGAAATACATCAAGAACCAGCTCAACAACTTGATGATCATGCACCCAACCTGACTCTAGCTGACACAAACCCTGCGGGTGCCGAGAATCTAGTGCAGCAAGGCAGTGAAGGGCAAGTCGACGACCACGACTCCCCGGAGGATCGACGATGGCCAAGCCGCAATAGAAGACCGCCTGCGATGTTCACTTACGAGACCCTTGGACACCCTACTTCCCAAAATCCCAGCATCAATGCTATACCAGCCCATGGGACGCCAGAGCAGCGTGTTTATAATCAACATAGTTCTGTTCCAGCCCATTGTCGACCAGGCGTCATCTCTCAACCTCACCCTCACTTCACGCCACCTTTTCAATACCTCTTCCCGAACCAGTACCTTAATGCACGATCTTATCAGCACCAATCTCTCCCCCACCTTAACCCCCAACCCCGGGACCCATGGGTACCACAACCGTTCCCAACTCCCGGCACGCAGGTGCCACAATTTGCACCACACCCCCCAATATTCCCTGTAAACGTTCCCCCGATGAGCCAGTAGGGAGTAGAAGTTGTCAGCTCGCGTTACCAGATACTCGAGGTACACTGTACGACAAATTACGAGCGGGTGGACGTGATCTGCCCGTGACCCCAGGCAAGCACCTGACGAGCGTACAAACCTGGACCTCGACGCTGTGTATCGTGGGACACGAGGACCGTAACACGTAAAGTTTCCAGAGACTGAACACTAAACAGACTTTTGGGTGTACTAAAGAGTTGCAAGAGGAAGAAGAAAATCACTGCGCAGTGTGAGAATGGACAGTCTGGAGTACAATAATGAAATTGTGATAAATTTGTGACCACTCCAGCAGCCTTGCAACTACCTCCATTGTACGTTAGCAGAAAGAACAAACATTTGTTTCCGACATCTTTTTTTATTATGGTCAGTGTGACCATGACGTCAGTATGAACAAGGAAAGCGCGCCTTGTTGAATACATGTATGTTGATGTCGACTGTAATGGGGCATGTTTTGTTTTGTGAATAGCAGAAGTAGACTGTTACCTCCCGATAACGGGATATCATGAACAATTGTGCTCCATGTTAACGGAAATGGTAGGATGAAGACATTCATAAGTTTTGCCTGTTTTGAATGACAGCTAGTCTGGTACATAAAAAAAAAAAAAAGTGAAGTGACGAAATGTTCAAACGGCGGGACTGTAATATCAGGCTCAGAGGATGTCTTATTATTACAAGTGCCCGATTTTGAAATGCTCAAAAAAATGAAACATTGCCCCCCTACGCTTGGCAGTTTATCATTTTTGTTTAATGATTATGTTATATCACGTAATTTTGGGTTTTGCGACAAGTTTCAGATTTCGATTATTATGGTAGAAAAATAACTAAATCTGTTATGTGGTCATATTTTGAAATGTCAGTGGAGACATTTGATTTTGGAGGGACGGGTGTAAGCCCCTAGAAAACAGACCCCCTATTCTTTTTTTGGGACTCTATTGTTTTCACTCAGTAGTTAGTATAAACTACCCCACAAGCTGATCCCCCCCATATGTAGTAATAGACACCCCCGTGACAGAATGGACTGAGCCAGGAACAGCACAGTTACCAATGTGGTGATGTGGATCAGCATCATTCTTACTGCTGATGCCCAGTCAAGAACCACATCCCATAACTTTGATTGTTCCTTTCTTCATTCTGTCCCAGGTAAGACAATACTTTCAAACTTTATATTGTCTCATTGATGAATTGTAAATACATGTACTATATGTTGTTGTCATCTATCTGAATGATACTTAAGTGAGAGGAATGAAAGTAGTAATATTTCTCGATTATGTTATGTTGCATGGTGGTGAAGAGTGAGATTGGTTAACTTTCATCACGAACAGAATGCATTTTAATCAGTTACTTTGTCTGGAATACGGATATAGGAAAGGATGATGAATACTGTATCTTCACAATGTAGTATGAGAAGATTGTTGTGAGAAGATTCATTTGCTGACTTAGTTTATGCAAGTATTATATAACTTATGAGGATACATGCACTGCTTAAATCAGAGTAAGAAAGTGGGGACGTGCCCTACATGCCATACGTACATATCAGCTAGTATGCTGAAGTGGGTAGAAAGAGTGTGAACTCAGCTAGTGTCAAACACTGCGAGCACAGGTGGAGCATTGTCCAGCGAGTGAAGCATAGTTTATACTAGCCTTTAGCCAAGGCATTCGGCGCTGTTATACCCCAAAATGTGCCGAACGAGTCTGCATACATAAGACTATCATGCGAGGCGCTTCAGCGCCGAGGCCTTTACGAACTTGCAGTTTAATTCTTTTGTTTCGTATTATACGTCCGCTACCAAATCGGTAGATAATGAGATGCAAAGTAGCTTCGCCAGGAAGCCAGCCAAACCACACCTTCTAATCCAATAAACCAATCAGAGTAGACTATTTGAGTAAAATCATGAATATGCATGAATTCAGCCTTGATTGATCGATCATCTTTGCTCGCTCGAAAAACGAACATGGCTGGCGGCGAATTCGAAGAAGACATCGTATCAAAAAGCATTGAATATGCAGCTGGAAGGTTAAAATTGTCAAATATTAAGAATTTGCAGACGAAAGCTATACGATCAGCATTGAAAGGTGAAGATGTTTTTGTCAATCTTCCAACTGGCTATGGCAAATCTGCAATTTTTCAAGTCATTCCGCTGTGCAAGGACTTAGTACGCACAGCCACTGTCGCTGCCAGTGCTGCAAGCACACAAATCCCATCGGCATTCCCTGGCGAAACTGGCCAGACTTCTGCGGGAGGTACTACTTGCAGTCGCGCTGCTCTGTCAATTGAAGTGATCCATTATACGCAGGGTAGAAGGAAAAACTAAGGAGAATATTTTTTCCAAAGGTATCTAGATAACAAATTTATGAATATGTTAGTCATACTTTAAATATATTTATGTAATAAATTTATGTTTTATTGAAATTTGTACCAGAATTAATTGATTATTAAGTACATTAGAATAACAACACCCCCACTATACAATGAACGAATCTACGAAAAACATCACGATGAAAACAATTACGACTGGTCGCGATCGTCAATAGCTGCTGCATATGTAATACCCTCGTACATATGCAAATATATAATGAGCTTTTCAAGTTAGCAAAGGCCTCGCTGCCAAGGCAGCTCGCTCGCCCGATCACGACCGTAAACGCACACTGCTTTAGTCTTTTTTCAAACCTTGTTCGGCGAGCGAGGACTCGACCAAAGGCTAAGTTTATACTGAAGGCCGCAGCAGCCAGAGATAAGGAGAAGTTTGTAAACAAACGCCTGGTCTTCGACCAGTGAATAACAAGTCACTCAGTGCTAGAGTACGTTCTACCATACATGTTTGTATAATGTTGTAGTAGATAGGGAGTGAAAGGATTGTTTTGTTGGCACATGTGTCCATTACAGGGGAAAGAGCCCACTCTATGTATGACATTCTTTGTTCTAGGGCCAGTCTTGTACAGTAGCAATGCACCCCTCTCTCATTTCCCCCTCTCTCTCTCTTTAACCCCGTTCATATACACCGCCTATCCGCGAAAAAGGCGCAACATTTGCGGCAATTTTGCCGATGCATTACCGATAGCTGCGTATATGAACGGGAATCGCTCAAATAATGCGGTATTTGCTACCTCCTTTTTTGCGCTTATTTTGCGGCTTTTTCGCGGATCGAGACCTAGTAATAATACCGCAATATTGCGGTAAGCGAATCTTATAAACTGCGTCCGCAAAATAGGCGTAAATGTTGCGCCTTTTGCATCGCGCTCTGGAATGTGGGTCGCTAATCCTACATCTCGTATGGCTGAGCGGAGCATGTCACCATTGGTTTGGAGAGAGTCCAGCTGTCCAAAACACCGCAACATTTCGGATTTTGGGGGTGTATATGAACGGTGCTTTTGCGGCTCGCTGGAAACTTGCTTACCGATGTGCATCGGTAATAATAGCGGTATATGGTATATGAACGGGGCTTTTGTTCCTCCCAACTCTCTCTCTCACCCTCTCTCTCTCCTCTCTCTCTCTCTCTCTCTCTCTCTCTCTCTCTCAGGTCTCTCTCTCTCTCTCTCTCTCTCTCTCTCTCTCTCTCAGCTCTCTCTCTCTGCTCTCCTTGCTCTCACCCTTATCTCCCCTCTCCTCCATCTCCTCTTTTTGCAAGGGTTACACTTTATCTCTTACTATGCAACCTGTGTGTTCCCTGCACCTCCTCTATTATACCCTGCTCCATGCTAGAGAGTGTATAGTGTAGAAGTGTAATGACTCTTGGGTATATAAAGAGAAACTATTTTGGAGCAATGAGGTAGAAGGCTTTGAGCCTAGGAATTTGGTTAAATGATACACCTACATGTATATTAACACAAAAGGATACAGAATAGTTCAGTAGGAGAGACAATGTATTATAATTATGTGTGAAGGAAAGTCAAATATGATTAATTGTCATTCTCTATGGTACAACTTAGCTCCTTGCAGTAACAACTACATATCAGTCTGATATTATGGATTGAAGTTCAGATTAATGGGTTAAACTGTCCCAGGTCGAAATTCCCATAGAAACCAGTAGAAACCAGTAGAGACCGTCTACTGGTTTCTACTGGTCCAGTAGAGTCTACTGGTCTGAAGAGGAACTACGAAATCAAACCAGTAGAAACCAGTAGAAACCAGTAGAGTCTAATGTGTTGAAGACCAGTAGAAACCAATAGAAACCAGTGAGATCTAATGGTTTGAGAAGGAGTGTGAAAAAAACAAAGTCAAACCAGTAGAAACCATTAGAGACCAGTGGATTCTAATGGTATTCAATACCATTAGAATCCACTGGTCTCTAATGGTTTCTACTGGTTTGACTTTGTTTTTTTCACACTCCTTCTCAAACCACTAGATCTCACTGGTTTCTATTGGCTTCTACTGGTCTTCAATATCATTAGAATCCACTGGTCTCTAATGGTTTCTACTGGTTTGACTTTGGTTTTTTTACACTCCTTTTCAAACCTTTAGATCTCACTGGTTTCTATTGGTTTCTACTGGTCTTCAATACCATTAGAATCCACTGGTCTCTAATGGTTTCAACTGGTTTGACTTTGTTTTTTCACACTAATAGAAACTAGTGATATAATGTTTTGAAAAGGAGTGTGAAAAATTCAAAGTCAAACCAGGAGAAACCATTAGAGACCAATGAAACTTAATCGTTTGAAAAGGAGTGTGAAAAATACAGAGTCAAACCAGTAGAAACCATTAGAGACCAGTGAATTCTACTGGTGGAGACCAGTATAAACCAATAGAAACCAGTGAGATCTAATGGTTTGAAAAGGAGTGTGAAAAATTCAAAGTCAAACCAGAAGAAACCAATAGAAACCAGTGAGATCTAATGGTTTGAAAAGGAGTGCGAAAAATACAAAGTCAAACCAGTAGAAACCATTAGAGACCAGTGAATTTTACTGGTAATGGAGACCAGTAGAAACCAATAGAAATCAATAGAAATAGAGATGCTCATGAATATTCATGCATGTATTTACGTGTCCTAATTTTGTACTTTTAAATAGGTAACCTCCACCTAACCAGATAAAAGGAATTTTACCAAGTAATGATTTCAAGTTTAAACATAAAATAGTGAATGTCACCTACTTAAGTGAAGACAATAATGATAACAACAACAAAAATGATCTTCTTAAATGTAAGTTGTAGTAACCAATATCTTATGAACCTTATAACCGTACTGCTATATAAATGAAAGTCTGAGAAGGAAAGGGTAGGAATTAGGATAGGTATAGGATAGAATAGGAATAAGTATAAGATAGGATAGGATTAGGTTAAATCGATAAGGAAATATGCCATAATTCGGATTATCATAAACTAAATATACATCAATATTTCATCAATATTTTTAATTTTGATTCCTATTGGTCTCCTGATGGCTCCAGTAGGTATTCTACTAGTTTCTACTGGTATTCTGATGGATCCAGGAGAAATTGCTACTGGTTTCTACTGGCACTCTACTGGTATTTTTCTAATGGTTTCTACTGGAAATCATTTCACTTTCCATATTCAAACCAGTAGAAAAATTCCAGTAGAAACCAGTAGGAAGCTCTATTGGATCCAGTAGAGGTTCCTACTGGTTTCTACTGGTCTTCTATTGGATCCAGTAGAGATTCCTACTGGTTTCTACTGGTATTCTACTGGTCTTCTATTGGTCTTGTATTGGATCCAGTAGAGATTTCTACTGGTTTCTACTGGTATTCTACTGGCATTTTTCTAATGGTTTCTACTGGAAATCATTTCACTTTCCATATTCAAACCAGTAGAAAATTTCCAGTAGAAACCAGTAAAAATTCTAATGGTTTTTCTCTACTGGTTTCTACTGGTTTTTCGTCCTGGGGTAGATTAATGAAAGGTAACATGAGTATAGATTTATGTGAGTTAGAAAAATAGGAACTAGTTGATCTTTCATGTACATGTACATTATTAGAGTTAGTTATTAAAGGTTAACGTCATATGTTTATAAATATATATCAGACATAATGAAAAGATGTATTTGAATAAGCTAAACGCCAAGACAGAGAATAAGATAAGAAGCTTATGTTATGTCTATATACTGTAAACAATGTGATATGAATTCTGAAGGAATTCAAGTTGATTTGTTAATAAATCATTCTTACTGCTGATGCCCAGTCAAGAACCACTTCCCATAACTTTGATTGTTCCTTTCTTCATTCTGTCCCAGTAACTTCATACCCTCCACACTGGACGGGTTCAACACTATTATTATTATTATTATTATTATTATTATTATTATCATTATTATTATGCTTTATTTGAAAATGGAGACAAACAGAAAGCGTTGTCTAACAGTAACATGCACTTATTATAAAGCGTTTGATAGAATCAAAAGTTTTCCAAGATATTTCTCTTTCTGGTATGCAACTTTCTTAACTCCTAAATAAATAGATTCAGACTTTGAAGCATTTATCTTAAATCCAGAGCATTAGAGGGGGACATTTTCGTTAGATTCTTGTAGTCATGCAAACAATAATTAGGTCGTAATCGGCAGATCACCTCTTAATTTCTCTACAATTTTCTGGATTTATTCTTTATTTTTACATGAAACATATGAAACATATATGAAACATATTTATGGTTCTGGTGCAAAACTCATCGAAGGGTCAAACAGTATGCGCTTATTTGTGTGCTCTTTAATGCCGGCAAAGTCAATGTCCTAACCAATCGTTATCAAAGCTGTGGAGGGGCACTGCGAAGAGGATCTTAACATGTTTATGTATATTCTCACTCGTAACATATTTGTTTCCTTATTGGAAATGTCAGTTTACCCTGGAGTTTCATGTCAGCTCACCAGCTGACATGAAACTGGCACAATATGATATCTGGATATTTCAATTACATTGAGTATATTCAGTGGTCACACAAGACCTCGAAATTGTAATTTGCGTGACAGGAGCGAATCCACTCTCATCTTGTAAAGATTAAGTACGGTACCATCAAGTGTTCTGAAACTAGGGGTTCAATCATTTATGTTTTAAAAGGCTATATATATATATAAGAACCGTTAATTACGCTTCCTGACATGTTCAAGTACCACTTTTGTTAGCACTTCTAATATTGAAATGAAACAATGATATTTTTTTGGAGGGATAGACATGTTAGATAGATTTAAGTTGTTTTTCTGAATAATTGATATTGGGGAGAGTTTTGTGTTTGAACCGAATCATCATGATCTTCAACTGCCTTATTCAGTGAGTTCGGTTATGTACGTGCTATGTCAATTAGAAGGGGCATTTTTTTTTCAAATCATGATAGCATGACGATCCTAAATGAGCTGTATCTTACCTTTGTTTGAATCTTTTATTAGGAAATTTTAGTATGTTGTAGCTTTCCGGGGCGTGGTCTTTGTTCTTTAAGCAAATGTCGGGATCATGGCAAAATTCCAGCTTGAATATCGATTGCTGAATCATTCTAGCCCCTGCATGTGCATGACGTACGTATGAAGTAAGTGAATTTGAAATTTACTGATTAATATATAAGACGCTGTTTGTAAGAACATGCAACCCCGGCTCGAATCCTGGGGTGGGTAGGGTCATTACTTCATTCCTTTTGCAATGTTTTTTTCTTTCTTTTTTTGGCCACCTTCTTTTATTCTTTCCCACACTTTGTCCTTCCGTTTTGAGATTTTCGTTCCCATTTTTTTCTCTCGCCCCTTTATCTGAAATGACTATGACCATTTAGGCAAGTCTCTGAAGGCTCAAAACCACTGAATATATACAATTCAGTGAAACACGTGTTGCAATGATTCTACCAAGGAAAAAAATAAAGCAATGCCCGATTAACGTAATTCGGGATTAATAGTCACCTTATGTTGATAACTGTATCTGCAGAAAATCTAAACCTTCAGGTTTGATTCTTTGGGAAGTTGTGAATACGTAAACACGGTAATCCCGACGAAAACAGTATGTCGCAAATTAAAATATATATATATATATATATATATATTGATTTCTTATGTTATGCAATTAAGAACATGTTCTTTTCGTATTACAACTGGCTCTAAACCAAATAAGGTCGTATTCCTACAATACAAAATAAGACTTAATATGATTAAAAACTATTTAATTTGATTATTGTACAAATTATATTTGTCGCAAAGGTATGTGACACATAGCCTACGTTACCGTGATTTATATTCCCAATTTTAAAATTCCTTGGTATTAGATTTGTTCATTATCCATCCTAAAAAAAACTCGTATACTCGTATACTACCTGTTAACATTATATAGTTTATGCCACATGGGTATCAAATGAAGAGTGAAATGTTAGTATGTTGTAGGTGCGCTATGAATTTTCCTGAGCGTTGCCTCTGATTTGTAATGAATAGATGCAAGTGCACCATGGAGGGTTCATGCCGGGGGTCATGGGCCCTGTGCATTTACCAGCCAATGTCTTTGTATGCATTTGCAAAATAATACAGACCACGTCTTGTCCACAAGTATTTCTCGTTGTTGACCGTGCATTTTGTTTATTTTCCTTCCATTTTTCGTACGCCAATTATTAATTTAACTATTCTTAATTTAACCCTACCTTGCTTATCCTATACGAACTACCCAGGTTCGAACATCCTTCCCAGGTCGAAATTCCAATAGAAACCATGCAGTAGACACCAGTAGAGAGCTTCTACTGGTTTCTACTGGTTTTTCAGTAGAGTCTACTGGTCTGAAGAGGAACTGCAAAGTCAAACCATATAGAAACCAGTATATTAGAGTCTAATGGTATTGAAGACCAGCAGAAACCAGTAGAAACAAGTGAGATCTAATGGTTTGAAAAGGAGTGTGAAAAATACAAAGTCAAACCAGTAGAAACCATTTTAGAGATCAGTTAATTCTACTGCATGGTATTGGAGATCAGTAGAAACCAATAGAAACCAGTGAGACCTATAAGGTTTGAAAAGGAGTGTGAAAAATACAAAGTCAAACCAGTAGAAACCATTAGAGACCAGTGAATTCTACTGGTATTGGAGACTAGTAGAAACCAATAGAAACCAGGGAGACCTAATGGTTTGAAAGGGGGTATGAAAAATACAAAGTCAAATCAATAGAAACCATTAGAGACCAGTGAAATCTACTGGTAGTGGAGACCAGTAGAGACCAGTAGAAACCAGTAAGACCTCATGAATATTCATGAGCATTCACGTGTCACAATTTTGTACTTTTAAATAGATAACTTCCACATAACCAGATAAAAGGAACTAAAGTATATATACCAATACATGGTTTGAAAATAAAATAGTGAATGTCACCTATAATGATGACAATAATGATGACAGCAATGAAAAATGATCTTCTTATGTAAGTTGTACTAACCAATATCTTATGTACTTTATAATCGTACTGCTATATATATGTAAGTGTATGAAGGAAGGAGTAAGAAATAGGTCAGGAATAGGAAAGAATAAGAATAGGTACATGATAGGATAGGATAAAGTAAGACCATTTAGGAATATGCCTTGATTGAGATTATCTTAAAGGTTGATCAATCATTATATCAATATTTTTATAGGATCCTGGTTTCTAATGGTCTCTACTGGTTTCTACTGGTCTTCTATTGGATCCAGTAGAGATTCCTACTGGTTTCGACTGGTATTCTACTGGTATTTTTCTAATGGCTTCTACTGGAAATCATTTCACTTTCCATATTCAAACCAGTAGAAAATTTCCAGTAGAAACCAAAAAGAATCTCTACTGGACCCAGTAGAGATTCCTACTGGTTTCTACTGGTATTCTACTGGTCTTCTATTGGTCTTTTATTGGATCCAGTAGAGATTCCTACTGGCTTCTACTGGAATTCTACTGGTATTCTATACTAGTACTCTTCTAATGGTTTCTACTGGAAATAATTACACTTTCTATATTCAAACCAGTAGAAAATTTCCCGTAGAAACCAGTAAAAATTCTAAGGGTTTTTCTCTATTGGTTTCTACTGGTTTTTCGTCCTGGGTTTCTACCCACCTAGCCAATTTAATCGAAGATCGTGTGAAGTGGTAAGTTTTTCATTTTCAGTCATAAAATTATCGAGGAGAGCAAACGATCTTTAAGTTTGTAGCCCATTTTTTTACGCGTATATGAGTGTATGATGTAAAAGTATAAACGACCCGGTATTTCTAGATTCTGCTGCGTGTTGTTGCCTGTAGGGATATGTGATTTTGTTCCTATTTGTAGGTATACTTTCGTCACTAACCATAGTTATATTACATACGTGCATGCTCCGATGATATCCGTTTCGTGTTCGGACGTGCATCCTTGCGACCGCAGATAATTACTTGTCGAAATAAAATAGGCAACCCGGCCCGCGCGCCGCCCCCGCTGCGCCGCCGCAAATCTAGTACGGACGCGTAGCTAGCTAGAGACGTACGTACGTACGTACAATTAACTGAAGACGTCGACCTCGACCTTAGCCGTAGCCGTAGCCTTAGGCCTAGCAAAGGCGCTTCAGTTGATGATCGAGCCTCAACAGCTTGGGTACTGGTTTTGAATCACAGTGAGCTAAGAAGTTTGAGATTTGCTGGCGGTTGTTTATGTAGGTTATTGTTCATGCTGTGAGAATCCAGTGTATGCCAAGAAAGGTGCTGGGTCCAGGGACCACTAGAGTTCTTTCCAGCCCCACACATTACACTCGGTGTAGGCCCTGAGCTGAGGCTGAGCTGATAGGCCCGCGCCCGCCGTCCGTCCATTTCACTTTTCAAGCGAGTGTTGTGGCCAACACCCAAATTCTTATTTTTGCAAGTTACTAATCAAGTTCAGCTGAAGATATTATGGCAGGAGCTACCAATACTTGCTTCAATAACATCCTCCTTCTGACTGATTCCTACAAGGTAAGTTGAATTCATTACAGCAAAATAATAATACTAGAAAAATCATGGTGCACAATTTTCAAAGACGCCCATATGATCCATTTGTTATGTGAAAGCAGGTTTTTTGGTAGAAATTCCATTAACAGGAGAATGTAACAGAGCTTTCACTATGATTATTTCTACAAAATAAATCTGACACTGACACAAACTAACCAATCATGGCTAAAAATTCACTGTCACTCAAAATTGATCTCTTCCTCAGATCACTCATCACAAACAGTACCCTGATGGGACGAGCTTAGTGTCCTCCTACTTTGAGAGTCGTGGGGGCAAGTTCCCAGAGGTTGTCTTCTTTGGCCTGCAGTACATCCTCAAGCGTTGGCTCTGTGGGCCGGTTGTGACAGAGGAGAAGATCACAGAGGCCAAGGAGTTTTACAAGCTGCACTTTGGGGCGGACTACTTCAACGAAGCAGGATGGACTCACATTTTGGAGGTGCGAATCAAATGGCACATCATTGCTTGGGGGAAGACTTCCTCTTGCGACAGCCACCCAAAATAATGGGTCTGACTGAAACGCTTTGAATGCTTTATTACGATAATGGTTTGGGTTATAAAGCTCTAATTTTTATTTATTTTATTATTTCATCAATTTGTATATGGTTTTCGCAAAAGGAAGACTTTTCGATCATTGCTTGTATCATTGATATGTAATGTATTGGTATTACAAATACAGCCTTTGTGCTCTGGTTGGTCATATTGTATCCTGCCAGTAGATAATAATATTCATCTTTGAATTGGTCCGATGCTCTAATTGCATTTCAACGAATCCCAACATAACCAGATATGTTACGTAAAGTTAAAAAAAAGGACAACAATTTGATCAGAACCTATGGATGTATATCTGCTTTGATTTTATATGTATAATATGCTGTAACACACGAAACTATTATCAGTTTTATTTGATAATGTAATTTATTCCAATTTCCAACTCTGACTAAGTAGTACCGCACTACAAGCCAATTTTGGCCACAGAGTTAGATACATTCGATATGTTAAATAAAACATGTTATTGAGATGAGATTTATACAAATGACAAGTGGAATTAAAGTTATATGTAACCTTTAGCTACTTAATTTAATACAGAAGACTTGCACAAATTGAATTATTTTATGTATAAAAACTGCATATAATACGCTTTATACAATGTGTTTTTTATTTGTCTACTTATTGCAGTTTTTCTTGTTTACATGTTTCCGTCTGTATACTTATTTAAATTGATATTATCTCTAGAAACATGAAGGTTACCTGCCACTACGGGTAAAAGCTGTGCCAGAGGGATCAATAGTACCATACAAGAATGTGCTCTTCACAGTAGAAAACACAGACCCACAGGTTCCCTGGATTACAAACTGGTTTGAGGTATGTACACCTGGCTTTTTAATATATAGCTTACTTACAATAGAGTACTGAGGTGTGATGTAAAATGAACATGTTGTCGAGACAACTGGTTCTAAATTATGTGAGAAAGGCGAACATCAGTGATCATAGCGGGGACTCTGTTTGGGAGTGCCTGACACTAGCCCGCTAGACAATGTCGGACCAGTGAGCAATGTTGTTTAGAAACAGCAACCTGCTTAAAAATGGATATGACAACACCACTTTGGTACCCTATATCCTAGGTTTAAATCAGCTCCTCAAAAAACTGTACTTATCAAGATCCTCAAATTAGTCACCTATGACACACACTTTTAAGTAGAAATTTCACAAGCTTGAATAAAATACTCTGTAGAATATCAGTAGAATTGCAGAAACCCAATTGTAATAAAAAAAAAAAAACTTCCATCTGTGTAAAGAAGAGATACCCAATTTTTGGAAGGAAGCTTTTGATATTGTACCATGTGCTTTAACAAGCTTTGAATAGTGTACCATGTGCTTTGCTTGGTATCTTTGCTCTTCTTGCATGAAAATACCAAACAGCTGTTAAGAATTTTTGGGATGGAATTCTAAATTAGTCAAATATGTAATGTGAAATATTTGATAAGAAATGGAAGCATTCAGCTGAGTTTTGTATTTTTGTACTCTCTGCAGACTCTGATGGTGCAGGTGTGGTACCCCCTGACCGTGGCAACCAACTCTAGAGCACAGAAAGAGCTCATTGCAAAGTACCTGAGTGAAACAGCAGATAACCTGAACGGCCTCCCTTTCAAGCTTCATGACTTTGGCTTCAGGGGTGTTTCTTCAGTGGAGGTTTGTCATTGTTCCAAGGGTAGCTTACCCCGTGTCCACACACCAAAAAATCATCATATAAAAAAATCATTGTATATTGAAGAGGGTGTCCACACGCAACCAAAATCTATACCGAAACTCAATAAAGAAACATAAAGGTGTGCAGATTGCTACTGTTTGTGTTGTTGTTTTATGCTGTAAGTGATTCTAATGTGGGTCAGAAAGGTCACAGGCCAAGGTCAAATTGTGAAATGTTGCTGTTTATGTGATACATATATGATTATATATCACCAAATGTGGTACAATGATGATATATGACAGATCTCTCTCAGTTAAGTTGTATTTCATAGCCAAAACATTTCCATGCATTAGAAGATGACATTTTACTAAATATGCAAGATTTTGGCGATACTTCCGTGTTTGCGCAGGAGGACTGAGGCATACCATTGAAATGCACGCAATTGAATTTCTCTTTATTTTTTTGTACGGTACACTAATAATAATATGCATATTTTTAACATGTCTACTTTGTTAGCCCTGTCATCTATCAAGCCTTTATGCTTGTATATATTATCATATTATGCCCATATTACATGGGGATTATTCAGCAAATGTATTTGGGGATAAACATATTAGGATTCCATCTGTTGCATTAGTCAATATATTTTGTTAAATAACATCGGTCATGAACCTTCGATGATAGAGATCAATTCTGCCAGAGGAAAGAGCAAGGTAATCTTAGATTGAAATGTAATGCTTTATTTCCTGTTGATCAGGATAACATAAGCCCCTGCCAAAAATGAGAAGGATTGTTCACATAATCTTCTTTGATGTCTTGCTTGTTTTGTTCCCATAGACTGCCGCCATAGGTGGTGCAGCACATTTGGTGAACTTCCAAGGAACAGACACAATAGCAGGCATTGTCATGGCCAGGAAATACTACAGCTGCCAGATGGCTGGTTTCTCAATACCAGCTGCTGAGCACAGGTAAGATGATAAAGTATTACTGCATACGCCATACATTTCCTGGGGGTTTTATTTTCGAGAATTTCGTGAGTCGGATGCTGTTCGCGAATTTAACAACACGCAAAAACATAAATACGACATGCACGAGCACATATACTAATAGTACTAGTACACCACAATCGCGAATTTAACCACTTGCGAAACTGTAGAGAAGTCCTGATTCGTGAAAAATTAGACTCGCGAAATATATGGCGCATACAGTATTAGTTAGAGTATAGCCTGGCTTCCAGGCTGTTGGACACTTTTAATTCATTCCAAACTGACAAATAGAGTCTAGTACTTACAAGACTAGTCACTGTTTCATTCCCCTCCTTTCTCAGTCCGTCCGTTTGGGTGAGCCAGAGAAGAAATCCAGAATGTATAGTCTACTGCAGCCAGACCCATTTATTGAAAACTTTGGATAAGAAATGCCAAATTGCTCAGAAGCCAGGCTAATTTTATGGTAAATTGGAGTGATGAAAATCCATATTTGGCTTTGGGGCTATCATTTGAGCTCTCAAGTCTTCATGTTTCATTGAGATTGAAAGCTGGACAAAAAAACACTAGAATCTTATGAATACTTCATATTTTCAATAAAGCTCTCATATTTTTCAGTTTTGAAATAAATGAAGTATAGTCTGCTGTATGTAATTGCTTCAACTGTTTTAGGGTTAGAACTAATAAGTGTTTGGATTAAGTACATGAGAGTTGAAAAGCTAATGACCCTTCTCAGTACTCTAAACTGCTCCATTTTAATAACTCTCAGTTAAGAATTGTTTTGCTTAGTACTTTCCATGCACCTCAAATAGCATTCTTGATCTGTTAATGTCAGTTTTGACAGATATAAGCCAGGCTATATGAGCATAGGTAATGACAAAGAGCCTTAGATTCGAAGTCCACAATGTTTTGATTGAATACCACATCACGTTATGTATAGCTGCCATCTGTTGGTACATTTCAAATATCAACCACTCTTCTGTGATTTCTGTATTTATACTATTAATGTATTAGTTTAAGGTTCTACTTTCATGTGATAAGTTGGAAAATGAGAGTTCTACAGAATGGACAAAGAATGAAATGGAAAGCTTTCTACCCAGATTTTGGTCTTACCACAAGCACTACCCCTTTCCAACTTACACTCCAGCTCAAAGGAATTGGCATAGGGAAAGGGAAAGGGAAGGAGCCGCAGTTTTAAACCGCAATATATTTGGTCCAGTTCAGCATGAAACATGATGCTTTTTAGGCTAAAGAAAAAAACAAAATATACTGCGGTTTAATGTGTTTCATGCTGAACTGGACAAAATATACCGCAGTTTAAAACTGTGGCTCCTCCCCTTTCTTCGCTTTCCCTTTCCCTATGCCAATTCCTTTGAGCTGTAGTGTACATAACATTGCTGATTCTGTATGAGTTCACTTAGAGCCATCATTGCATAACCAATTCTGGTTCCTCTCTGTTCAGTACAATCACGACGTGGGGTAAGGCCGGGGAGCGGGAAGCCTTCAAGAACATGCTGGACCAGTTCCCCACGGGCCTGGTGGCCGTGGTGTCGGACAGCTATGACATCTACCACGCCTGTGAGAACCTGTGGGGTGACGACCTGAGGAGCCAGGTGATCAAGCGTGGCGAGTCTGGGTCCATCCTGGTCATCAGACCGGACTCTGGAGAACCAAGCGAGGTTGTCCTCAAGGTGAGTATCCTTATATTCTACAGCTAGTCTACAGCTAGTCTACAGACTTTTAGTCTTATCCTGACATGGTCCAATATAAGTTTGATGAATCCAAATAATCTATATAGTCCCTCTGTTGAAGTATCATCTAAAACATGCATTTTTACATCACATTCACTGGAACAACCCTGAAATAGATTGATGTCAATGTTGATGGGTATTCTCCCCCGCCCCCCTCCGCACCCCATGCTCCTGTTGACATGTTTATGTTTAGTTACTTGTCTTTTCTCATTATTTTGTGATATTCTATTGTGCACTCTTCAGCGAAATCGCTCGTCGCTCCCGTGTATTTTTTTCCCTGGAGCTGAATAATGTTTCTCTAAACACTTTGTGTGTCACACAAAACGCTCCTCTATGGGATTTGTGTGTATTAATGATGAAATAATTGGCACATTAAGGGAAAATCCACTGTTAAGCATAATGCCCCTCCCTAAAATTATTCTTCATTGATTATTAATCTCTTGTGAAAACTTCTTTCATAGTTACTCCTTTAGGAAAGAAACAACAAATATGGACTTTGCATGCTAACTGTCACTCCAACCAAAGTGGAGTAAACATCTGTGCATTGTTCTTTGCTCTCTAGGTGCTGACCATCCTGGGCAAAGGCTTTGGCACCACCAAGAACTCAAAGGGCTTCAAGATGCTGCCCCCGTACCTCCGCGTCATCCAGGGCGACGGCATCAACTACGAGGTCATTGACCAGATCCTCGCCCGCATGAAGAAGATGGAGTGGAGTGCCGACAACATCACCTTCGGCAGCGGCGGCTCACTGCTCCAGAAGCACAATCGGGACACCCAGAAGTGTGCCTTCAAGTGCAGCTACTGCGTCATCGATGGTGAAGCGGTAAGATTCATGATGTGCCTCACTTTACCCCCTCTGCGCCTCACAAAGTGTTCAACTTTGTATAGGATTTGTGTGTACTTTGGATGAATGAATTAGAATTGATTTGGTATGTCAGAACTTGTTTATGTCAAGGGTGCAAAAGCAAGACAAAACAAGTGATTATTAAACACAGTGACAGCTAACATGCTTTTAACCCTTTTTATGACATCAAGCATCTAATTCATAAGAAAGATACAGATGTTCAACCCGGACATGTGTTGATTGTTGTTGTTGTTGCAACTACAGGTCTATTTCAAATGAGTCATTTTAACTCTCTTTTTTTTCATATCTCTCCCTTTCTCTCTCTCTCTCTCTCTCTGTCCCTCTCTCTCTCTCTCTCTCTCACTCTCTCTCTCTCTCTCTCTCTCTCTCTGACTCTCTTCCACAGAGGAATGTGTTCAAGCAGCCAGCCACAGACATGGGCAAGAAATCCAAGAAAGGTATCCTCAGCCTGCAGGAGGTGGACGGCAAGGTAGTCACAATGGAGGAGGGCAAAGGAGATCCCAACAAGGTAATTACAAATAGTCATATCTGTTTCACTACTGAAGGAAAATGCACAGGGGCTCAGGGATATTCATCTCTTGCAATGCATGGAAAAGAGAGCCCATATGAAAAGAAAAATCCACTTAAAAGTGTGATGCCAAATACAGTTGAGTGTGTTCAATTTAGGCTTGAAATGAAGCCTCTGCTAAAAAAAAAAGTGCAAGTACAAACTTAAACTTGTATTATCCAATTGCTTTGATAACAAGAAGCTTGTGGAATTTTGTTTTCAGATTGTCTATCAGCCAAAAAACAATTTGCCCATCCACTCATTTGCTGCAAAGTAATATCAATTTGTCTTCTATATTGATATTACTGAAAGGACAACTTGAGTGTATTTTAGGTTCAAAATGTTTCAGTTTGTGTGAACTGGATGAATGATTTGAATGGAAAGTGCACATTAATGACCATTTTCATATGTTTTCAGTTGGCCGAACATGCATTGTATCAAACTTTTTCCTGCTATAGAAATTTGTCCAGGATAATCTTTAAAAAATGTTATCAAAATTTGTAACTCCTTTAGAACCCGTTAGCATTGGTGTTTAAGAATTGCAAACTAGTTTGTGCTCTAGAGTTTTATCCAGGTTAACCAAGAGATGTCCTTTGTTATATCTCCTTCAGAACCTCTTGGAGTTGGTGTTTGAGAACGGGGTGCTGATGAAAGACCAGACACTCGATGAGATCAGGAAGAGGGCAGAGATTGACCTGGTCAAGCAAACAACCAAGAACAGAGGCAAGTGAGTGCGGTCAAACGACCTAGTGGGCACAGTACCGATCAGTATGTCTTGTGTGCTTTCTCTTTCTCTTTGGAAATATACTCCAGACTGTAATTACACAGAATGTGTCTTTGAGTAGAAGAATACATACTGTGTGTGTATGTGTACGTATATTACCACTCACAAGCATGCTGTTCTTTCAATGCTTTGGAATAAAAAGAGGATCATTACCTGTAAGAGGCATAAAATATTAACCTGTGATATGTCTGCAAACTGGGCAGAACTGTTGCATATTCTTCTTCCAGATGGCGTTTAAAATATTCATGAAGCAATTGTGATAGAGCTTATACAGTTTTTAGCTGTCTAGGTGAGATGCAAACTATTGCTAATTTCCATTATTCCCTCTCCATGTACACTAGCACATGAAATATGGATGATTTTGATAGGATTACCGTAGTGGGGGGTTAGCAAATATTTTGCACCCTGACATCTCTGTGATCGAGTAGGTAATTAAATGATATTATTCATAACTCACTCAGATATACAGCAGTTTAAAGGTCCTTGTGAAGATATGAAGGAGTTATAGAAGCAGCACCTTGATTATTTTTAGGAGATTGTGAAGCTTGCTTATTGAAGATTAAACATTATTTTGTGAGGAGCTAATAAATTTGATAAACTATTTGTTGAATATGCTTGAAGTTTGGCCTTGTGTGTAGATAATGCAAGTTTTGACAGGTTATACATACTAGGATGTAGAGGCACTATAACTTCACCTCAAATGAACTGGGGTTTTGTTCTTTTTGTGGGAGAGAGGGGGTGCTAATTGTACCCTCCCCAAAGATCTTGACAACGAATCGCCAAACAAACTTCACAATGATCACAAAGGAATAATGACTAACAAATTATGTCTTTTCACCTTGTAACCTATAAATATATGTTTTTAAATATTGAATGATTTATATTGATAAGGACCCATGATATTCTGTAATGTACCCAAAGACCTGGGAAGTGTGAAATCTTAAATTCAGAATATGATATAAATTATCAATTATGTTGGTTCAATCGGTAAAAGTACATCAATTATATAAGTATATTATATATGAATGTAATAACTGAAAGGCAAAGATTTGTTGCTTTCCAAAAGTGTCTCAAGAATTCAAAGAATAAGGGAATCTACATGATTTAGAAGCACACTGTCCTGATCACTGATACAGGGTAATTTGTCCAGTTTCAATTTGGATTATGTGTCTTGATTTCTGATTACTTGTAATTATGTGATAGATTCCTTTGTTGTTAATTTCATGTCTTTCAAGCACTGAAATATAAATGTGCTTGATAGAATTTGCACACTTCCTATTCCATGTTTTGTTTCTTATAAAGTGATGAATGGTTGTTTGTATTTTTACTTCATGATAAGTCAATGGGGAAAATGTGCATCTCCGGGACGATGGACAAGGTAGATCATTCATGCGGGGGAAATGTGATAGTGATACATGACCTTGTCCTTGATGAAAGAAAATGAAATGATTATGACTGAAATGCTAGGCTAGTATTTGTTAATTGACACTTCTGGATTTATGTAGGAACTGCTAATATTAAGATAAATTGCTCCTTGCATTACCACACGCTGGAAAATGTCAACATGTTCCACGATCACTTGGGGACTTTGCATAATGAAATATAATGTATATGTAATGTTGAAGAGTGTCATGTAGTGTCTTAAAAGAAGACCTCACTGAATTATGATGAGAGTACGTGAATCAAAGTTGTTTAACATATATCATATTTGTCAACTATTTCCCAGCATTTTTTTACTGCTTAGCATGTTGAGTTTTGGTAGAAATTGCTGTATTATTGCATGTAAGAAGTGCCAAACTCCAGCATTCATTTTAGAAGCATTTAAAGCGAAGTCAAACAATGAAACAAATTTGCAATTTAAGTTATAATATTCTAATTTACCCATATTTGTATATTTTGATGATTTATTCTCTTCAGTCTTTGAGTAATATTATGTTTGATTGTGCAGAAAGTTGTTTTAGAAGGTTTTTGTTTGTTACTTTTCTGCATTTGAATGCAATATTTAAAGCAATCGAAGCTTGATAACCTTGTAATTTCTTTCCTTGTTTCTCAGTACATCATGTCGTACATTTTGTTGTGTCAAAAATGTAATTTAAAAATGTCATGCAGCTTGTTTTTGTATGTTAATGTAAATAATGTCAAATGTATTCTCCAAGTATCAGTTTTTATAGTTCAAACTTCACGAGTATGATATTTTTTATGTGTGTGTGTGCTTTTAACTAGTATCTTTACAAACATGGCTTTTTTGCCATCATTTCATTTATATGCATACTCGAGTGAAGTGTCAATTTTGTATTTTAAAAAAAGTCAGATCTGTTACTGTCATTTATATACAGTAGGATAAATAGAGTAGAATAGTTACATTGTAGAAGTAGTACTCTACAGAGGAAAAATCAAATAGTCATTTGCAAGGTCAACTTTTCAAGCTCAATATCATGTGCATTATACCTTATGAAGAAAAAGCATTTTCATATGGTCTCTCTTAATGTTCATGGTGGCTTTTTTTGTATTGCGGGTGCTAAATCGCCTTGAGCCCCCATGTCATTTCTTCATTGGTACTGCATTAGTGAAATACAAATACAAACTGTGAGAGGGGCAGAAGGAGACTTGGTTACTGCATATTTCATTCCAACTGCCGGTGTTCATACTTTCCTTGTACTTTCTGAGGCAGTGACAGATAAAGTCAGTGGACCACCCAAGGTGCATTCACATGTAAGTGGAATGCATCCACTGCTCAATACTTCTGCCCTACTCTAACAAAAGGAATCAAGTGACAAATCACTCAAATCTGGGTTATTGGTTTTCTTGGATTGTACCCAGCATTCCCTTCATACGGCCAGCATCTGGACAAGAAATATTCATCATGCTGCGAGATATTAAATCTTACATGATGTGGTGTTGCACTGATGCCAATGCAAGTGACAGACACATTTTGCTCATTTACAAGAAATTTCTCTTTTGTTAGTTGCTTCCTTTTGTCAGAGTAGGGCAGACTTGCTATACAGAGATTTGAAAATCTATTGTGCTTCAGCAATAATCTATCTTTTAGCCCTCTTAGTCCCATAGGCAACCCCATAGGCTGGGGTTGTTTGTTCATGGTACTGAGAGGGTTAAACCACTTGAACAGCATAACTTGGACAGAAAGCTCCGTTAACAAACTGCAGGGGGTTAGCGGCGGCACTAGAGCCCCGATGTGAACATGGCTCTAACTGTAATGAACAGTGACCAATAGTTTGCCTTTTACGAGAACTGTATTAGGAACAAGTCTATGAATGGCAATGTGTTCTTTACACCAGCTTTCACCTTCTATAAAATTAAGCTCATGTATGGAAGTGAATGATACAAGTAATTGATCTGTATCGAAGCGAAGCACATTTCAAAGGAGTTGTAATTGGACAATCCATCAGTTTCTCTCAAAATGTGTGAAATTGTCTGTGCTGTATAATAGTGATGTCGTGAATGTGGAGTTTCCAGGGTAAAGAAAAAAACGAAAAGAGATTCTTCTACTGTCAACAAATTTGGTTGCAATGTTGGTTCTCATGATGGTGATCAAAAGCAACCAACCATAGCAGTTTGAAGGAGGCCTTATAAGGACACCCATGTTCTTGAAAGAATATACCGGTAGTACTTTTTAGATTACAATTCCCTTCCTCTACATTCTTATAAAATCAACATTTCATTATACAACTATAATCATAGTTTAGACCTTGTTCAATCTATGCATGGAATCTGGATTACATTAGAATATAATTGTGTGATAATCCCATTATAATCATACTTAGCTACAACAGTATCGATCTGTTAGTAATGGTTATTCATGATTTTTTTTTTTATGTAAGACTGAATTTCTGACGAGGATGTTAAGACATACTTGAACTGAAAATATGTTACCAAAATATCCAGAGAAGAGGCTTACATGTGGATGGCAATATTGTAGTGAAAACAATATGTTAACAAATTAATCTATGAAGTGTAACCAAAAAAAATTGTAATGAAATACTCAGATCATCTATATCCTGTGAAAGCATGTAATATCCAGTATGTGAACTGTAAAGTAGTAGGCTCATATAAGAGAGATCCAATTTTGTGTTGACTCGCAGGAAGCCCTCAATTTTACGAAATTGCGTATTGATATGTATGGCGCAGCATTTTCCTTAAAACAAAGGATTCACAGGATATTTGCATGTGAATGTAAAAAAAAAATTAATAAACTCATTTTAAGACAATGGCATGTATGAAGTGATTTTCTTTATTGTGTGTCTGGATGTATACACTTCAACTCTTTCAAACCCCCACCTACTCTCACATAAGGTCACATCTCTCTCTCACTCTGTCTTGCCATTTCTTACATTACACAATAATACTTGTTTTGTACTCCCCTTTTCACACTTCTTTGTCCTTTCAACCCTCCCCTTCTCTCTCTCTCTCCCTTCTCCCCCCCTCCCTCTCTCTCTCTCTCTCTCTCTTTCTCCATCCATAGACATAAAAACCATGTGTCATGCATTGTATACTCCCGGTGCTGCCTCCATCTCTCTCTCACACATACATACACACAACAGTACATACATAAGACACTACTACATACTGCATTACAATAAAAACATTAGACAGTAATATCTACCTTGACCATTTCATGGGTTGTTATTCATTTACATGATGTAGTCTACATTTGACATATCCAAATGATACTACAGAAATTATGAACTAGTTGCATGAAAACGATATTTACAAGGGAGAACCTACACAGTACACAACTCCATACAGAATAGAATATGCTACCGACATGAAAGTCTGTTCAGAACATCTCTTTGAATCGTTCCTTTGTGCATAACATTAATACAATATCCTTAATGTTTTACTGTGTTTCATACCAGTAATCGTGGAAATTATGCATACCAGTACCAGTAAAACATTTCCCCCCATATCAAGACTCAAGTAGTGCAAACATATAACAATTTGGTTGAGGTTCAATTTTCTCAGGCTTGACATTACAATTCTGTAGAAATAAAAGGAAGAACTGTACAGCTTTGGAAATACTTGTAGGATCACTTGAAATATGCATGCCACTGTAAGTGGTCCAAGATTGTTGTTTTTTTCCGAAGCTGTACGTGTAACAGAATTGTACATATGCATTTGTATTATTAATATTTGGAGTATTACCAAAGGGGATTGCTGAGTGTTCGAGGTCAGATGGCTATGGCAGATAACATCCAGTGAACAACTGATAAGCCTGTGGGAAGACCAGTGGGTCAGTTCTTTATCACTTGACAATCTCCCCGTGTCAGTGATCACAGCAGAAATTGATTCCCATTATCAAATTGAGTGACCCTTCCCTACAACGCACCTAGCTTCACAAGATGGAGCAAAATATATCATTTACAGTAGTACAGAGTTAATTGTATCAGTCTATTGTGTAGATTCAATTAATATTACTCTCACAAGTTACACTGCTTTGCCATCAATGATAAAGATCATGTTACATTTGTATTTGCAAATCATTTTATTCTGCTCTGGACAAATCTGGGCAAACTCATTTGTTACAAATATTACTAAGAACGAGTGCTTTAAATAATGTAACCCCTGGAGGAATCTTTAGTTGCACAACAAATATTTACTTTCTTCCCTACTAATAAGTGTTCTTTACACTGCACATACGGAAGGCACCTTATGTAACTAAGCATATCAGAAGATCAGGGGGGCATTTCATCAAATGACTTGTCGGATATTTTATTCGACAAGTTTGCTCTCAGCCAATAAGATGCAAGCATTTCAGTAGCTTATAACAGTTTGTCGGATAAAACGTCCGACAAGTCCTTTGATGAAATGCCCCCCAGGTTTAATTCACCTATTCAATTGAAGACCCTATGGCACAATGGCTGATATGCTAGACATACCTCAGCAATGTTCAACACAAATGCTCAACACCGCTATAGATAATGCAGCTGGTGCTCACCTGTGATTTAGTACACTTCATGACTGTTCGGCACTTTACTGGCAGAACAAAGCCATCACAATTCTCATTGTATGCTTCATACTGCCCCTACAGTGTTGAAGGCCTACTTTCAGCAATTTTCAGTTTTTCATGTATGTCAAGCAAGAATCTACACCGATCACACTGACCGAGATTTACAATGTGAAACCTGACTTCAGATCTATATCTAACCTCAATATTGGAATGTCATACTTCACAAACTGGTACATAAAATGAAATCATTGCCCATTGGTGCTCTACTGAAAGTACAGGTCGGCCCAATATGTTTATGCAACTGAAGTTATGTAATCCATTTTATCTAGCAGGCTTAGATTGATATTGAATGAAATTGTTGTGCTCCTGATAATCATGTTAGGTTACTTCTTAAGAACATTATAGTGTAACTTTGTGTCATAGGATTCATAGGAAGTGCCGAGTCGATAAAAATATCCCCCGTATCTTATTCTACCTCGAGCAAAATCTGCTTTGAAATTTCAGATATAGATATCTGGTTTATGCTTCTTAAATGACTTACATCTTGACCTTGCAATATTTGGTTAAAATTAAAAGAGTACATTAGCAAATTTACCATTGATAGTAGAGATAGGAATGTATACCCTTGATAATTTTTTTTCCAAAAAAGAACAAGGTATATTGAACATCCATCTCTCTTTCAGCACTCAATATGCACACTGAACCTAATCAGTGCTGTATGACCGTGGACCAAACCTAGTTACGATACTGGAATATCCCGTATCCTTCCATTGTCTAAAAACTCATATCCATTTTGGCTCAGCTCTAGTGATGAATTGAAACTTTCTACACAATGTGTTTATAAAAATTAACAAAATATGGTGAGCATCTATCTTTCGTTTAGCACTTAATACTCAAACTGAACAAGGTCATTGCTGTATGTAAGTGAAACAAATCATTGTAAAGGTACCAGTTCCTTCAATATCAGTCTGTTTCAATACCCTTTATGTTCTGACTCAGCTTTATGGTAAGGTCAGCACAATGAAATCACCTTCCGCACAAAGAGGTGAATGCACAACACCACCATGCATCATGTCACAACTGCTTCTTTTGGAGTAATGAACATGACACGAACACTAACAGAAACAAGATAAAATGGAGAAGATGAAGATGTTACATTTCTGCTATGATTGTTTCAATTTCTTCTTTGGAAAGCATTTGAAAGTTCTTTTCTGGGGTGATTGTTGCAACCTAGAGCAATGAGAGAGAGAGAGAGAGAGAGAGAGAGAAGGGAGAAAAATAAAATATGTGTGAAAATCACTTTCAGCAAACATAACCAGAAGTCTTTGAAATGAAGACACACTATGCAAAACTGAAAAAGTATACATTTTGGACAAGATGAATGTCAACATTCTATGGCTATGAATGAACTTCAAAAACCTTATAGGGTGCAATTAAATCACACCACTTTGGTTACTGCAGTTCCATGGCAAAATTTGACATCCTATCTGGACCAGGGTTAACAGAGCTCGAAAATCTAAAATGTCAGAAACGGGTTAATGGAGGACATCACAACATCAATATTCAGCATGTATAACCCTTGACCTCAAGCTTTGACCTTTGATCCCATCAAGAAGAGACAACATAACATTTTTACAAACTGCAATGGAAATTGACTTCACTGCACAAGAACGAATTGATGATGAACTAACCTGAACATTTGTTGAACTGAGTTTTTCTTCCATGACTTGCTTGAGTACAACCAGGGCTTCTTTGCAGGATTCCTTCAGGGTCATAGACTGCAAAGACAACAACATTCACGTAGTCTCAAAACGTTTTCTGAAAATCCGCTAGGGTATGCATGGAAACCAGTGTAGAGAATAATATATGAATGCTGGCTTTGTTGTCATAAATATCACAAAATGTTTAACCCTATTGTAACCTTATACTGTTCTTTATCATTGTCAACTGTGCCTTCTAGGCCTTTTGCTTGATCACATTGTTTTTCAAACTTATCCAAAAAAAAACACCCTTGAACAAAGAGAAAAAAATAGAATACATAAGATTTTTTTTTTTTAAATATTTAAATCCACAACAATTGATTCATAATTTCCATTTTTTTCTAACATAATATTGTTGACTATGCTATTCAGCATATTAGAAAAAAAATTGATATCCATGCCATCTTTCTTTAATGAAATATGAATACATTTGTAAAATATGCATCTAATTTGCCTAAATTATAATTTACACATTTTTTTTTTTAAATCCCCCCCCCCAAAAAAAAAGATGCAGCCATGCCTTTAACATATTTCCTTATTTCCATGCAAAATTGAATTTTTGATCCCTCAGCGCGGTGCAAACCCCCTCGGTATGAACACTCTGTGATGTTTCCTCCAGCGGCTGCCAGCATCTATATAATAGTGTGCACTACATTACATAACAGCAAAAGCTGTAGGCTTATCAGCCCTGACTTTGATTCTGTCAGCTCCAGGCTAATGCAGACCCACCCCCTGACGGTGAGGACCACCCTGGGGAACCTAACAATGGGACGGTGAGACGTGATATCAAGGGCACACATACCTTGTGATAGATCTCTTGTAGTTGTGACTGTGCCCCCTCTGACCCTGATCCAATAGCTTTAGCATCAAACTGAAGGAAGGTACCTGAAGGATCCATGTGGTACCTGGATGTGAAGAATGAAACACGTTGTATAAATGCACCCAGAAAAAATGCTCAGGTAAAGATTAGTGAAATTGAAATGAAATTGAAAAACTGAAATTTGAAAGAAATAAAGACACAAAACCAGAAATTTAAAGAACAACGACTGAATTATGGTTTGGCAAGCACATGTTCACAGGGAACTCTGTCGGATTGGTTTATGATGTGGTGAAGAAGGCTCTTCGACAGAGCAGCCCTGGCACAGAACGGTCCGGGAATCAGAAAAAACAGTGCTCGCAAGGTGGAATGCAGTGACTAATCAGACACAAGCTAATGCACGACAGGTGATCAACCTTGATGTAAAACTGAATGTTAAAGAGCACATGTGCAGGATGTACACTAATAAATATTCATAAAGCTATCAAGAAAGCCTGGGGCTTCAGATTTTCAATTTGAACATCATTGATTTCTTTAGATGGGTTCAAGCAAATAGTATAGGGCTAAGAATGCCAGTGAAAAAAGCCTCAAAAATAGTGTAGGGTTAAGGAAAGTATGGGGCTAACAATAGTATGAGACTAAGAAAAAAAGAGTATCAAATTTTGGAACAAACTTACAAGACAGGCTCTTTGTTGTCCAAACCACCGAATAGTAACGCAACTCCAAATGGACGGCTCTGCATATGGGGAAAAATGTACATTCTTTTAATAATAACATAGATTTGGGTCAGTTATTCCGTTACATGGAATTAAGCAGCAGAGGGCATTCACATGCACAAAGGAGTCTTTTTTCTCTTGAAACAATCACCTCTCTCTCTCACACTCATTCTCTCTCTCTCTCTCTCTCTCTCTCTCTCTCTCTCTCTCTCTCTCTCTCTCTCTCTCTCTTCTCTCTCTCTCTCTCTCTCTCTTAAATAAGTTCCCTGAATGGGACTTTGATATACTACTACTCTTGGAACTAAACTCATCAAGAAGTCATACATGTACATGGTTTGCTACCTGAAAGATTTTACTTTAAAAAATGAGCACCATGAGCATTATTAGTCACGCTTATTAGACATGCTTACCATCGCACCAACTCCTGCCTCATCATCACCAAACTGGAGAGCAAGATTTGACACGGCCTGGGTCACACTTTCCACCGACATCTTCTCATTGTAGGTAAACCAATGGCTCTGTGGGGTTCAAATGCAGCAACATGTGGGTTGATAAGGACAAGCTGCTGGTATCCAAGTGGCTAAGATACTGCATATATTCAACATATTCTGGCAATGCTTTCAATGTATACAGCAAAACCTCAGTGTAAAAACATATATACAGTGTATATTCAATATGAAATCAATATTTTCCACATCTTTGTATTTTCATTCTGACGATGCTTTTAACATGTACTGTGAAACCTCTGTTTGAAAAGCCACAGGTGCTCTGAGTTAAACTTTTCTAAATCAGAGAGTAGACTTGACATAAAGATAGGCCTGTGTCAATCAGATTCCAGGAATTAGATAGCAATAAATTTATTTAGGGGATTCAAACCACTTGATATTGTTCATGCCAGCCACAATTAACCCTTTGCCATACAAAATATATAGCTCTATAGAATGTGTGCTTTACTACTGCTAAAATGGGAGTGGCAGCTTACAGGGGAGTGGATAGAGGTGGTCAAGATTATGGCACTCATAATCATGGTAAAACCATTCTGCTATGTCACCATATGATCAGATTTATTGCAAAAACTATGTCTAGATGACTTCTTCATGTGATCCTGAAATCAAACTAGACTAGGACCTGAGGTCACAGCAGAACGGTTCTGCGATGGTTGCGTTTTCTGTGATCTATATATACCACTGCTATCCATTCCGTTTAACTCTCTCAGTCCGGTAGGCAATACCAAGAAGTGTTTTGTATACAATTAGTAAGACCTTGAATGCTATTCTCTGCTGCATTGGTAACCAATGCAGGTTTCCTAATTTTGGTGTAATAAGTGCTGATTTCGTACAACCCAATATAAGCCTTGCACAGGTGTTTTGCACAGTTTCAGTAATTGTAAAGCTAATATAAACATCATGTATCCTTTAGAATTAGTATAATTGTATGCATCTTTCTGTTTATATGTACCTTGTGTGATGTCACATTCTTTACTTGTATCAATGTAAATGTATCAATGTCAACCAGTGAAAATGAAATTTCCAATTGGACAATAAATTGCAATATCTATCTATCTATCTATCTATCTATATCTATCTGTGTTGAAATTGATATCGAACTATCAATGGATAGTAGTGAGTTGGTTAACAAGCGCATGAAGGATGCTCGTGATCCTCACCTGCGCCTCCACTCGTGCCCTGTCAATCATCGTCCTGGAGTCTGCGATCAGGCCGCTCATGGCGCAGCCAATGTGACTGTCCACCTCCACGATTTTCTCAATGCTGGTGGCCTCCATGAGGGGCGAGGTGATGCGCTTCTCCACCGCCAGCACCACGCCCTCATTGGTCCTGATCCCAATGGCTGTGGAGCCAAGCTGCAACAAGAAACAGGTAGGTTAGCCGGTTAGATTTGGGAATAGTTTGCCTTCTTTCACCCTTTGTGAGCCAGATATAATGCTGCTCTTCAAGATTTATGTGTGTTACTTGTGAAAAAAAAAGGAGCACACACTGCCCACAAAGGTTTAAAAAGACCGGCTGCAATGTACATGTTTATGTTAGCTAGGTTGACGAGTGGGTAACATTCACATTTGTTTTCATTCTGCTTGCCTTGCCAGAACTGGCTGTTATGATAGGAATGGAATTCTGAAAGAAAGTGCAATCCAAAAGTGTCTTAGATCTTAGTCAGTTAGTACTATGGAAACTGACAGTCACAAGCAGTACCAATCGGCCAATCACAGGCATGGATTGTAGGGGACTAAAGTCTAAACTTTATTTGCTTTCAGAAATCAGCTTATCACAATTATATACCTTATGTTAAAGCTAGAAATACCCTTAATACTTCTGGATGCCAAGCTAGGCATCTATATGTTAATATATTGGGATTTTAGGAGACCAGTGAAAAATTTTGGGAGCTCCTTAAAAAAAATCAATGCAAGTGAAAGAAAAAATATAATTTTATGGGTGTCCTGGAATTCTGGTTGGGTTCCCAGTTTGAATGTGTATTTAGTATGGTAGCAGTGGGATCAAATCTAGGAACAGTCTCTACAAGACACGTAACCTCAATATCATTGAAATGCCATGCAGTACTAGAAACATTGGTTTTGTGCAGCATCAAGTAAAATTCATCCCAAAATTAGACCTTCCCCCTCCCCCCCCCCCAAAAAAAATAAATAAATAAATAAATAAATAAATAAAATAAAATAAAAATTCTGCAGAATTTCCACAAACATCCACAAGACAAATGAAAGCACTTTAGAGCATAAACTGAAGACTACCCAAGTAGTAGTGGGTTAACAGTGTCACAACAAAATACTGGACATCAAGGAATTCTCATAACACCAGCACATAATCTCCATGCTCATATGCCCTCTCTAATATCTCAGTCAGTATCTTCTACATGAGTGCATTGTACTATATCAGGAACAAAACATCTACACAGTATAGTATACAAACCTTGATGGCTTCAATTGCATATTCAACTTGAAACAAGCGTCCCTCTGGAGAAAATGTATTCACCCCCCTGTAAAGACAAACACACAAAAAGAGTGATTATTATGCTGTAGCAGATTGCTTTTCACAGATGTTGGAGTATCATACGGGATTACTTGTTTTGTTTTTGACAAAAGGAAATGTATCATGCTCTTTGTCATACATACTTCGGGATTTGGCTTCTGTATTTATGTATGGAGTTAAGCAATTACTACAGACGACAAACAATTTTACAACTATCTCTCAAAGAAATCCAATCGATGGGGTGAGATGAAGCCAACATGGAATCATTAACTCTGTCTACAATTGCCTCCATCCAAAATGGCAAGTCAGTTTTAATTCAAATGTTTGATGAAAGGCAAATAAACCGAACTATGATGTTGATGTACAGCATATCTGGGAAGAAAGAGCTTCCGGATAAGATTGTACTAAGGGGTACTAACTCGTATCAATATTATGACAAGCATACCTATCATACTCGGATCTGGTCTGGAACATCGTGTGGAGATTTGTCTACTGTAGTCAACCTGGAGTGCAGAAAGTAATAGACACTCATCATCACATAATTCAGGCATGAATCCTCTGGGGTTAGACCAGTGCCAGTCCACAGCACGGCTCAGGGGAAGGGGGTGGGGGGGGGAATTTTTCAGTTAAAGAGACCATGATATCAGCATTCAAACCATGCACTGCTTTTGTTTCTCTCTACCAAATTGGTATTAAGAAAAGTCATGCAAGTACAATTCACAGTACAAAATTTGTGCTAGCTTATCAACGTGTTGAGCTCCCGAAATGCCCACTTGTTTTCTTTAGGTTTTACCCACTACGTATTTTTTACAACATCAGATTAGTAATAAGGAGTCCACTGTCAACAAGTGCCAAATCCATAGTCTGTACGGGAAAGTCATTCAAACTCAAACCAATTAAATGATAATCATGTAGATAATTTTCCAGTACTGTGCTTGCCCAATGCTCATTATGTTGAGTAGGCTATGCTTTGTTAACTATGCTACAGGCCAGGACAATGCTTCTTGTTTCTGCTTAGTGGTTACTAGATCTGGCAGTTAATTTGCTAAATTTGTCAAATTTCATTCAGATGTCAACAATGGGGGTGTTTTTTGTTTGATTTGTTTGATTTCTGGCATCTTCGCCAAAGCTCCACTTTCTGGCATCTTGCTCCAAAGCTCGATGCTACGCAGCCCGCTCACTGCGTGAGCGAGCTGATCGCAGTAAGCATGCTGGATACCTGGCTGTATAGCTGTAGGCTAGACACTGCAAAGTGACACACTGTTATCCTTACGGAATACAATGAAAGTGACCCAGCAGAATTGCAGAAAACTGCCACTCATACTGCCTGGCCAGCTTGGCCCTGGAAAAGCAAAAATGTGTGACTGTGAATGTGATTTAAAATTAAATTTGAAATTTAATTAAGTTCAAGTTTGTTCTAGATCCAGCTTCATCGTTCACGCTTTAACAAAACTTAGATAAAGTCACTGAAGTGTAAGTTCGTCTAACTAACTTTAACTTCAAGTTAACTTGTCTGAGAGTGGGCATGCAATCCAGGGCCGGGCATGGGACCATGACATGCAGCCTCTATCTCAAATTTTAAGCCTCAAATGCCTCAACAACAACTTGAACAAGCTCACTCAACAATGCAATACTCAGTGACGTTCATATGACGTTAGCCAGCTTTGCCTTGGACATCAAGTCAAAATCTCAGTCATTATAAAAGGCTTCATGAATCAATCATGCATGCCTTGGTCACGAACACACGATGAGTGAACAATGGCTGGAGCTGCGCCTAGATGCTAGACCGAGACGAGTATTTTTAATTTTGACAATAGGTCTATATCAGATATATTCAGCTACAACCTAAAACACGAAGTCCAATGAATGGGACTGTGCTTTGATCCCAATGATTGAAAACTGACAGTAAATATTCGATTTTATATCTACCAATGACAACAATTGTGATGGACATGCTAACACAACGGGTGAAATCAAATACTGCTCATAAATCTTACCGAAAATAGCAATTCAATCCCCAGGCCTTGTCTTTACAATGAATAGACTGTTTCTTTGAGTTGGTTTTCAATAATGCTGAGCAGTCGCTAACCGGAAGTAGCTAGTTCAGTGCACGGAATGATGGGATATGCATGATGTGTTTGAGGTACACTGACGTCACGGGGTGTGGTTTTTGTGTTCATCCGGGAACATTATAATGTGCAAAATGTTCGTTACAGCGTTGTCACGAAGGTTATGTGGAGTGGAAAGTTGGTGCACCCATTTCTATTGAAAATAGAGCAAAATACAGCGAATAATGAAGACATCATTATCTTCTGAGAAGTTCAAGCCTGTCATTAAATGGCTGACCAATGAAAGGTTGTGGTCATCCTTCGAAATGGAAATTGGCAATGATAGCTCTGCGCCTGATATCGTGACATTGGTTATACGTATAGTGTGGTACAGTATCGTTTCTGGGTTGCCATTGAAAGGCATCATGCTGCGTGTAAACAAATATCGCAACGCTAGAAGTTAAACCATCACTCACTTTTCAGTGAGTTGCGTATGCCTATGTTTATTTAGATGAGAACGCAATAAGAGTTTCCTTATCAAGCGCACGGACACCCATCGAGTGTTATCCCCTGGTGCTTTCTAAGTCGAATGAAATAAAGACGGCTGAGTATAATTAGGCCCATGCATTATGCAATATTAGTACTATACTTTTATTTCTAATTGAGGTGGGGTCGCTGGGGTTGTCGATGGACCTTGAAATGATGCCTTGATGAAAAAGGGTAGGCCTAGAATACCGCGCGCTACTTATACGCACTCACTCAGAAATGTGCATCTCAGTATGGAGCCTATATCGGTATTCCTATACAGGCCAACAAATTAAGATTATGATTATATAGGTGAACCTGCGTTTATCTTTTTGAATGTGTAAATTAGACCTTTCTCCCTAAGTCGTGCGATATTTTGTGAGCAAAACGTGTTTTTGGTGTTTGTTTTTTTGTTAACTTAATAGTAGGCTGATGACAACATTCCGGCTTTTAACCTCTTTGCAGGATTCAAAACAAATTATGAGTATGTGAAAATCCTGTCATTATATTTAATTCCGCATACATCGTATTTTAAACTCAACTTTAGGTGGCTATGATTGTTTTTTTGGTGTAGAAATGTTGTCGGGGAGCTGAAAAAAATGGTGTTGATAAATTGAATTGTTAAATTCGATTCAACTGAATAATATTAATCTATGATTCACCCATCTTTGATTACCAATTTTACCCCGCAGTTGACGGGCAATTAGCCGCGTATATGTTCTGATTTTATTTATGTCAATTTGAATTTTGGATTATGTATTTCCTTTGTTTGCACATGAGACATGTTACTGCTTTAGAATGATTGGTAGATATACATGTATTCTGTTTCTACTTTTATGAAACGTAACCTATATTAAAGGGTACTGCTCAAAGCCAGTATAGGTGTACATAGTCCTAATGTAAGTGACTTATTTGGGGAAAAATATAGGGCCTATGGGTGCAGCATAGGACCGATAGGAGTTAGATTAAAGAACATATCAGGTGATAGTGGCGATCTCCTTTTTCGGGTCGGTCATCAGGACCCACAATGACCCAGCTATAGCCATGGAGCCCCATACGAGCATTGACCGAATGGCCTACAAGAGGCTGGACCGTTTAATGTACAACAAAAGAGTTTTCGTATGTTAACAAAAAACTAAAACCCAATTTAATCAGCATTTTACAAAGCAAAAGCAAAAGAGAATTCGATACCGCCCGTATGTAAACAAGAAACTAAAACACGATTTAATCGTCATTTTACAAAGCAATCACCCTAATATTAGGGTCCATGGTGCGATGCATCATTTTTCTACCAGGGCCCCACGCTTTCGCGCCATGTGACGCAATATAGCACAATCAACCAATCCCCGTCGGAAATTTCTAGTACCGCTTAGACTAGTCGATTCCGTGAAACGACCGCCTAACTTGTCAGGAATTATTGATGATTTTGTGCACAAATAAAGGCAATATAAGCCAATATTATATTCTTAAGGCAAATTTTTACCCTGAATAATATAATTCTCTGCATATTTTCTTGTAATTTCCTTCCCAAAATGTTGGTCATCATTTAAATTATGGATTAACTCCCAACCTACAAAATGATCGAAACATATTTCTGAAAGAGCCAGAATATCTCGTGCATTGTGGGTAATAGATTACCACGCGGTTATCTTGTGGTACGTTCTCCATTGCCAGGGACTTGGAAATTGGGAAGTCTCATAATATTTAGCTATTTGAGCAGAATAAGGCAGCAAAGAACCATATTCTAGCATGGCAGGGTTGCCCCCAGATGTCGGGCAGCAACAGCAGCAACATCAGCAGATTATTGTACAGCAACAGCCACAATATGAGGTCACAGAACCAGTCGTTGTACAGCAGCAACAGCAGGTTGTTCGCCGTTTCGACCCAGAAGCGCACGAACTGCACAAAGATTTCCGTCTCACACGTTACACCGAACTGAAGGGATGAGGGTGCAAGGTCCCTCGGGAGGCTCTGCTCGGCCTCCTGAAGGGACTGGAGCCGAATGATGGGGAACAGGGAGATAATGCAGACTACATGCAATCCGGTGTACCCAAATTCGGTAAGTTTGGCATGCTGCTAGACTGATTTTATTCTTGCAATGGCAATGCCACTGCGCTTTATCATTTGTTTGTGTATGTGTGTGTGTGTGTGGGGGGGGGGGGGGGGGGGGGCGTCTGGGCTCTGCTTCTGGCATTGGGCCCGGGGCTTGGGGCTTGGGGCCTGGGGGGGGGGGGGGGGGGAGGGGGGGTAGTCATAGGATTGTGGCTTATGTATGAAGAATTCATAGAATGTGTGTAAGGATCAATCTCCATACACTTAAACATTTGAAATTCTGACCGAAGTTTATTGAAATTCAAATAGGCCTATGTAACTTGTGTGTTTACTTTGGTGCTGTTTTTTTTTTTTTTTTTGGTGTGTGTGTTGCAAATCGGGTGTTACTGTTAGGGCTGTGATATGAATGTGTATTTTTAATCCTAGCTTAAAAGTTAGACTATATAAACTGCTGGAGGGGGGAGAGGATGGGAAGGGCATAATCCGCTCCCAGATATTTCGCAGAATGAGTGTAAAAAATGAAAAGAAAATTGCCTCAATTCATTTTTTGCGTAACTTACATCACGAGACGAAGTGTGATTACTTACATTAAATTTTCAATATGATACATAGCCTCTAAACTTTTGGATTTATGTACAACGGGGGGGGGGGGGGGGGGGGGGCGGGGGGGGGGATAACCGAAAGTGCATTTTAGGTATAAAATGTTAGCAAGCTTTTATTTATGTTGTAATTATGTTATTGTATCAATGCATAATCATTTACACAAAGGAAATAAAGATATATATGTAGGTTGCAAAACCAATGAAAACGGTAATTCACTAAAAATAAAAAAAAACTACAAGCTATAAAAGCTTAATGGAGATCTTTCCTGCTTCAGAGGTGATTAAAATGCTTGGCAAAAAAAAGACAATTTGGACACTTTGAAACCTCATATCTTATGAAATGTTTATTGATATGTGGAAAAATACCTAAAACTAACATAATATAGCATATTTCAAAAATGGTTACAATTGTTTACCTCAAATTTTAAGGAGACTTGTGCTGTGTGCTGATTTTCAGATTTTGTTTTTCTTGCCAAGATCTGGCTGGGGAAATGATAAAGATGAGTAGAAGTTTTGTATGTTATTAATCTTTCCATGGCATTGTTTAATGTTAAACTTGTTCATAAAGTCAGAGGAAAGACTTTTCTTCTCTTGTCAGGTCTTTGAAAGTTATTATGTTCAGACCATAGTTGGAATTTGGAATCAAAGGAAAACCGCTCTTAAGAAGATAAGTCCACAGTATCGTTCAGATTTATGAAAAATGGAAATTACGGAAAATGTCTATCTTCCAATTACTAACAGTCAAGGAATGTCCATCAAGGTATTGAAGGTAAAATCTGCAATGTTACGTTCATGTTCTGTCCCAACACAGAAATTTTTGGACAAACCAAATTTTTTAATGGGGCAATTCATTGATTATATATTGGGCCTGTTGTATATTTCTAGTAGATCAAGATTCACATGTGAAGTTGGTATGCTTCATGACATTTCGCCTCTTATGTTCATTTTGACAGGTGTTGGCGCAGACTGCAGTGTGACTCCACTGTCACAAGGTCTGAGCCTTGTCCAAACTACAGATTTCTTCTTTCCCCTAGTTGATGACCCCTATGTGCAAGTAAGTTACGCCTCAATTAAATATATGTCCTGATTAATACAATTTGAAAGTCATGAATGTGTACAAAACGTTAAGTCTTACACGCTATATTTTGATAGATATAGAAGTTCAATATAACCGATCATTTACAAAAGAAAAATTACTAAAGAGAATATGTCAGCACCGCCTTGCCACTTACTATTTGTGCACACAAATGTTTAAAAATAGTTACAAGACTGTGTTGAATATGACATGACAGTTTTTACTTACAGTAATCAACTGTATTGCTTTCTGATCTTAAAGATTGTCCGTCCCTTTTGCAAGCTTAAATTTTGAAATCGTCTATCACGATCGTAAATTGAAGAAAGTGTGATTCAAGACCATTTCTAAGAATATAGCATGTTCAAGCTTTCTGTATATGTAAAAAAATTCAGCCGTTAAATTTCAAACCGACTTTTTTCGTACTACGAAAAAAGTATTAGTCTTCGTTACAGTATCTATGTGGTTATTATGCAAGTGTGAAATCCTAATTTTATGAGTAATAATTTATAATTTTATGAGTAATTACCAATGTAGCGGCAAGATAGCCTATTCCTTGTAAATGACCTTGTTTACTTCTGTGGGTAACCACGGTAGCTTACCCAAAGTGAAAGTGTACAGAATAACCCCAGAGTGTGTGACTAATGCTTATGCAATCCCTATTGCTAGTGAAGGAGTGATTGTGGCAAGCGGTCATTGCCCTAAGTTGGGTCCAAATGAACAAAGAAAAAAGAAATTTGGGAAGGGCAGGCAAAAGCAAACTGAAAGTATATGGTCAGAAGAAACCTGACCGAGCAAGAAGAAGGAAGGGAAAATTGAGTTCTGCACAGATTTGAGAACTGAACATAACCCTAGGATTGCAAACAGTTGGTGAGTAAGAATTTATGTTGTTTATTTCTATTTGTTATACATGTATCAAAGTTACTGTTGTATTAACACTGTTTGGAAGTGAGAATGTTCATGAACTTGTTGAACTCAAGTAGATACCATCTACCATGAAGCAAAGTAGATTATTTATTGTTCATACCGTAAGAACCAGCCTTGTTATTATATCAACACCTGACCATGTGCAGTCATGATTTACTGTACCATTATCGATGTACATCTGCGTTGTGATAAACATAAATGCCAGATTAAAGGACTCATATGAATCAATTCATCCGTTAAAGTGCTTGCAAACCGCAGATTGCTATTATAGAGCCAAGCATTACTTTATCGCATATGATTTAGGATAAAGTTGTAGAATATTGAACAGTTATTCACATTATTTGACTAAGCTAGTATGTATTAGTAGAATATGTTAAGTCCATTATATATTTATGCATAATGAAGATTGAGTAGATTTGGTATAGAAATCAATTAGTGGTTTATTATACTTGTACAAATCTAGAGCATAGTTCATGGTTAATTGTAACTCTAAGGTACTGATAATGGTATACGTCACAATACAGCAGCACATAGATGAAGTTTAATACTGAAACAACAGAGGTTAGTGATGAATATGTACTCAGGGCGTTATATTACGCTAATTAGCCCAAGGTTATATAACGCATTATTGTGATGTGATTTGATATCCTTCAGTAGTTAAGCAGGATATATTGTCCATGAATGTTATTTCTCTGTTAATCTTTATGCATTAGTATAATCCACTATATTAATTGCTTAAGCTGTATTAAATATGCAGTTTATGTGCAGTCAGACACATATTCCACAGAATATAGCTATGCCTTACGATAACATAGTATCTGTTGATATTGGAATGAAGTATACATTTATATGTCCCATTGGTATGTGATGATTGGAAACATAAGATTAGGATTTGACATGCAACTAGTGATAATCATCTCACTTAGTTATGTATATGTTATTAGTTACTTCAGTACATTTGTGTATTTAGGAAGTTCAACATTTAACACATTGTTATTGTTATTATTTGTCTACAGTGAACCGCACAGTAATGCGCACAGATCTGGCGCACAGTAATACGCACAGAGTTGGCGATCAGTAATACCCACAGTGGAATTGCGACGAGTCTTAATTGCTAGCGATTGTGATCCCAAGCTGAGATCATAGTCAGAGACAATTGACATTAATAAACAGAAAGGACTTCAAAGCTGTTTATGCCGTGTCGTCATTTTAGCGTGTTAAGCGTGTTTGAACAGTGCATCCCGTATGATATAGGGTTACCACGTAGCTGACGCTACATCAGTTCACAACTTTTATCCACATCATGGCGGATGCAGAGATTGGTGTAACGCACGAAGCTGCAGGAGCTAGCCCAGGAGCCGGACCAGGAGATGGATCAGGAGCCAGAGCTGAACCACGAGCTGGACTTGGACCTGGAGCTGGGGGAGAATTGAGAGCTGGACTTGGACGTGGGGTGGAGGCTGCCGCCTCTGCCGACCTTGAAGTTAGGTCGACTACAACGAAGAATTCCAAGGCCAGCCGCTCATCCTCAGTGAAGCTGCAGGAGGCAAGAATTAAACAGGAACTTGCAAAGCGTAAAAGGGAGCAGTTGCTCGCTGAACAAAAACTGAAAAAATCCCAATTTGAACTAAGCGAGAGGTTGGAACTCCTCAAGGTGGAGAACGAACTAGAAAATGCTGAAATTGAGGCATCGTTGTGGCAAGAACATATCGAACTTGAGCTGAGTGACGACCATGCACAAAAACCTGCCGACAACCTTCCAACGGACAAGGTAGACAGCGCTCATAGAACTGAGCAATGGTGCGCCGATCAGGTAACGGTGCAACGTCAAGGTAATGGTAACCGTCCTCCGAATGAGGCTAGGAGTGTAGATATGCATGTTATTGACCACAACCATAGTTCAAATGTGAGACATACTGTACGTGGTGTAGATGTAGACAGAGATGGGATTAATAACCAAGGAGCTGGGCAGATCAGTAGGGGGCAGGACATGAATGTAACAAGTAGACAAGTGCCTGTAGATGTACCAATGTCAAGCATGATGGCTATGGCAATGAGCTTGCCAAAGCCAGACATGCCGACATTCTCCGGTAATCCGATTGATTACTGGAGTTTTGTTAACAGTTTTGAAGTAAATATTGCACAGAGGGTACAGGATGATAGGTTAAGATTAAGCTACTTAATTCAGTTTTGTTCAGGGAAGGCTCGAGAAGCGATAGAAAATTGCATCTTGCTTGACCCAGCTATAGGCTACTCCCGTGCGAGAGTGCTGCTGCAAGACCAGTTCGGCCGGAACTACATCGTCGCCAGAGCTCACGTGGAAAGAGTGATCCAAAGAGAATCACTACGGCCAAGTGACAGTGAAGCTCTCTGGGACTTGGCACGCGACATGAGACGGTGTCAGATGACAACTGCGCAGATGGGGTACTCCGCAGACATGAGCACCACAGAGACGCTCCTGAAAATCCAGCAGCTCCTTCCGGTGCATCTACAGTCGCAATGGGCAGGAAGAGCCCATAACCTGATGGAGCAAGCTGTCATCCCCAATTTCGCCCACATGACGGACTTCATCGAGGACTCGGCTAAGGTGGCCAGCAACGTATTTGGAAAAAACGTAGGACGTCAAGGTAAGATCGAGAAGCGCCCTCCATCGACGAAACCCAAGGGGAACAAAGGTTCCATCTTCCACGCATCAGCGGACAAGAAGACGTGCCCTTGCTGTGGAAGAGCCCATCACCTGGACACATGCACCACTTTCAAAGAAAAGGTAATTAAAGATCGTTTCACATTTCTGAAAGAAAAGAGATTATGCTTCAACTGTCTCTTGCCTTCACACACAGCAAGAGGCTGTACAGCAAAACCAATGTGCGGCAAGGATGGTTGTGTGAGAAAGCATCATGTGCTTATCCACACCCAACCGAGGAAACAGGAGCCACGTAGCAGCACTGGGGCCGGGCAACCACACAGCGAACCCAGAGAAGGAACCGCTGGACCGGCAGATGGCGGTAGCTTCCACAGCCAAGCATCAAGACAGAAGGTATGCCTACGTGTAGTACCTGTTAAGATATCAGGCAGGTACGGAGACGTAGAGACCTGGGCGTTGCTGGACGAGGGCAGTGACGTCACTCTGTGTGATGAGAGGCTGGTGGAAGAACTGGGCATCCTCGGGAGGAAACGCAAACTTAATCTTACAACCGTCACAGGAAGATGTGAAGGTAGAGACAGTTTGGAGGTCGCCCTCAAAGTAAAAGGTCTGACTGGGGACGAAGAAATAGACCTGCCCCAGGTATGGTCAGTGAAAAGCCTACCCATTTCCGAAGCTTCCATACCGGAAGAAGTAGATCTTAGGAGGTGGAAACACCTGCAGGACATCGACCTCCAATCAATAGATGGTACGGATGTGAAACTCCTGATTGGGGGAGACTCACCAGAAGCATTTTGGGTGATCGATGAGAGGAGGGGGAACCGCAAGGAGCCCTATGCAATCAAGTCACCCCTTGGTTGGACGGTGATGGGTCCAGTTCGCCAGTTGAAATCAAAGGAGGCCAGCGACTACCACTCCAACTTCGCTCGCCTTGATAAGGTAGACCTGCATGAGCAGCTGGATCGATTCTGGCAGCTGGATCATCAGGTCGGGAAAGGAGAAGAAGAGAAGTTGGCTGAGTCCATTGAAGACAAAAGGGCAAGGTCTACCATGGAAGAGTCAGTGAAGCTTGTCGATGGTCACTACCAAGTCGGACTTCCGTGGAGACACTACCCACCTTACCTGCCTAACAACCGACGAATGGCAGAGGTAAGGCTACGCTACTTGAAGGGCAGACTCCTGAAGGACGATGGTCTTCTGCAGAAGTACACCGCTACTATGGCAGATTACATCGAGAAAGGGTATGCAGAAGAAGTAGCCCAGGACCAAGAGCAAAGTGCAGAGACAACAGGAGCAGTCAACCAAGAATGGTACCTGCCACACCACCCTGTATTCCACCCTCACAAGCCAGACAAGGTGAGAGTGGTGTTTGACTGCGCAGCGCGATACAGGACAACATCCCTGAACGATCAGCTGCTTCAAGGCCCAGACTATACCAACAGTATTGTAGGCGTCTTGACACGATTCAGAGAGGAGCAAGTGGCTGTGGTAGGAGACGTCGAAGCAATGTTCCACCAGGTGAAGGTCCCAGAGAAGGATCGACAGGCATTACGCTTCCTGTGGTGGAAGGATGGTGACCTCTCTACAGAACCGACTGAATACCGCATGACAGTTCACTTGTTTGGCGCCACGTCTTCACCGAGTTGCGCAGCCTTTGCCCTGAGGAAGACCGCCGAGCAAAACAAAGATGATTTCGATGAAGCAGCGATCTCGACGGTTTACGACAATTTCTACGTGGACGACTGCTTGAAGTCAGTACCAACAAAGGATGATGCCACAAGACTGGTAGAGCAGCTATGTAGCCTGTTGAAGAAAGGAGGATTTCGACTAACCAAGTGGATTAGTAACAACAGCGAGGTGCTGCATAGCATACCGCAGGCAGAAAGAGCTCCCTCAGTCGTCGACTTGGATCTGGATGGCCTTCCGATAGAGCGCACATTAGGAGTGCTGTGGGATGTATCGACTGACAACTTTGGGTTCAAGGTCTGCATCAAGGAGAAGCCCCCAACTAGAAGAGGAATCCTGTCGATGGTGAGCTCCCTGTATGACCCATTGGGTTTTGTAGCACCGTTTGTCCTTCCAGCAAAGATGTTACTTCAGTCCATTTGCCGGAGAGGCTTGGACTGGGACGAGCGCATAGACGACAAAGACCTACAAGCCTGGACTGAGTGGCTTGATGACCTACCGGGACTGTCACACATGGCTATACCAAGATGTCTGAAGCCCGCGCAATTTGGCAAAGTGGTGTCGCGTGAACTGCACCACTTCAGTGACGCTTCAGAAAGGGGGTATGCAGCAGTTTCTTACCTTCGCCTGGTCGATGAGCAAGGTAAGGTGCACTGTGCATTCATCATGGGCAAGAGTCGGCTATGCCCGTTGAAGTCCACATCCATTCCACGCTTGGAGCTGACAGCAGCTGTCCTTGCTGTGAATATGGATAGGATGATACGAGACGAGTTGAAGATGTCATTCACTTCAACTACGTACTGGACGGATTCAACGGCCGTGCTGCTGTACATCAGCAACGAGAGCAGGAGGTTCCATACGTTTGTGGCAAACAGAGTCGCAAAGATCCAGGCCGCGAGTGACATGTCACAGTGGCGGCACGTGGACACAAACAGCAATCCTGCAGATGAAGGCTCCCGTGGAGTAACATCAGATGGGCTCTCCAGATGGATCCAAGGACCAGACTTCCTACTGAGAGAAGAAGCTGAATGGCCAGACACTCCTGTGGGGATGCTTAGACGGGGAGATGTGCCTGAACGAGACCTGGAGAGGGATCCCGAGGTGAAGAAGTCCAAGGTATTCACGACACTCTCAGCAGACCCCCTCACAGCCTTGATGACGCACTACTCTTCCTGGAAAGGTCTGACAAGGGGCGTCGCTTGGCTGCTTCGGTACAAGACGTATCTCTTGTCGCGATCCAGAAGAACGTTTACAAGAGACGACCTAACAGTTCAAGAGATCAAAGAAGCTGAAAGAGAAGTACTCAAGCAAGTCCAGAAGGTTTCCTTCCCAAGTGAAGACTCCATGGGAGCCCATGGTCAGCGCCAACGGGCCAGCCCTCTAGACAAGTTGAACCCAATCAGGATAGACGGATTATGGCGGGTTGGAGGGAGATTAGCGGAGGCTCCACTCTCGGATGATACAAAACATCCGGTGATTCTCCCGTCCAATCACCATGTAACAACACTGCTGATAGTAGACTATCACCAAAGGGTTGGGCACTCGGGTGCAGGAATGACGTGGACAGCGCTAAGAGAGAGATTCTGGATCATGAAAGGCGGTGCCGCAGTACGGAGGGTGTTGGGAAACTGCTTCCTGTGCAAGAAGAGAAACGCTCCCAGAGGAGAGCAATTCATGGCTGACCTCCCGGCAGAAAGAGTCACCCCAGATAAGCCTGCGTTCACCAACACCGGAGTAGACTTCTTCGGCCCATTTATGGTTAAGAGAGGACGGGCCCAAGTGAAGCGATACGGATGCGTGTTCACCTGCCTAGCATCTAGAGCAGTTCATCTAGAGGTCGCGCATTCTCTAGAAACAGATTCCTTCATCAATGCCCTACGAAGATTCACCAATCGCAGAGGAAACCCGGACAAGATTTTCAGCGATAATGGAACAAACTTCCGAGGTGGCCATAGGGAATTAAAGGAGAGTCTCAAAGAGCTGAATTCTGCGAAAGTCGGACGGTTTCTGGCTCAGAAGGAGATTCAGTGGGAGTTTAACCCACCAGGAGCTAGCCATATGGGTGGAGTTTGGGAAAGGATCATCCGTTCTGTGCGGAAGATCCTAGGTGGCCTCCTCACCCAACAGGTCTTGACGGATGAGGCACTGACAACGTTGCTGACGGAGGTAGAGGCCATCCTTAATGCGAGACCACTCACACATCTCAGTTTAGATCCGAGAGATGAGGAGCCATTGACACCCAATCATCTATTACTGATGAGAGGGAGTCCCGCCCTACCTCCAGGACTCTTCCAACCCAACGACAGCTACAGCCGCAGGAAATGGCGTCAGGTCCAATATCTCGCTGACCAGTTTTGGAAGAGATGGACCAAAGAGTACCTTCCAATTCTTCAGCAAAGACAGAGGTGGACGAAACCACGAAGGAACTTTGACGTCGATGACTTAGTTCTAGTGGCGGACGACAGCGCACCTCGCGGGCAGTGGCCACTGGGTAGAATCACAACAACTTACCCTGACAAACATGGCTGGGTCAGGCAAGTTGAAGTGAGAATAGGGCCAAAGTACTTCAGAAGGCCAATCTCAAAATTGTGCTTCTTAGAAGCTGCAAAGTAAATGAGCCATACTTCCCTGAACAGTGAATTGAAGCAAGTACATCAACATTTGTAAGAATCATAGGTAATTAAAAAATTAAGTATCCGATATGTTATTCTAATTACTAACATAATGTATCAATGTTAACTGAATCAAGTTAAGAAATTTGAATGTTTGTCTTAAAGAGTTTGTTTGAGTTAATTGCCGCTAAATGAATTATGATATGAAATGAATAACTTGGAGAGTTCTCATTTGGGGCCGGGTATGTAGCGGCAAGATAGCCTATTCCTTGTAAATGACCTTGTTTACTTCTGTGGGTAACCACGGTAGCTTACCCAAAGTGAAAGTGTACAGAATAACCCCAGAGTGTGTGACTAATGCTTATGCAATCCCTATTGCTAGTGAAGGAGTGATTGTGGCAAGCGGTCATTGCCCTAAGTTGGGTCCAAATGAACAAAGAAAAAAGAAATTTGGGAAGGGCAGGCAAAAGCAAACTGAAAGTATATGGTCAGAAGAAACCTGACCGAGCAAGAAGAAGGAAGGGAAAATTGAGTTCTGCACAGATTTGAGAACTGAACATAACCCTAGGATTGCAAACAGTTGGTGAGTAAGAATTTATGTTGTTTATTTCTATTTGTTATACATGTATCAAAGTTACTGTTGTATTAACACTGTTTGGAAGTGAGAATGTTCATGAACTTGTTGAACTCAAGTAGATACCATCTACCATGAAGCAAAGTAGATTATTTATTGTTCATACCGTAAGAACCAGCCTTGTTATTATATCAACACCTGACCATGTGCAGTCATGATTTACTGTACCATTATCGATGTACATCTGCGTTGTGATAAACATAAATGCCAGATTAAAGGACTCATATGAATCAATTCATCCGTTAAAGTGCTTGCAAACCGCAGATTGCTATTATAGAGCCAAGCATTACTTTATCGCATATGATTTAGGATAAAGTTGTAGAATATTGAACAGTTATTCACATTATTTGACTAAGCTAGTATGTATTAGTAGAATATGTTAAGTCCATTATATATTTATGCATAATGAAGATTGAGTAGATTTGGTATAGAAATCAATTAGTGGTTTATTATACTTGTACAAATCTAGAGCATAGTTCATGGTTAATTGTAACTCTAAGGTACTGATAATGGTATACGTCACAATACAGCAGCACATAGATGAAGTTTAATACTGAAACAACAGAGGTTAGTGATGAATATGTACTCAGGGCGTTATATTACGCTAATTAGCCCAAGGTTATATAACGCATTATTGTGATGTGATTTGATATCCTTCAGTAGTTAAGCAGGATATATTGTCCATGAATGTTATTTCTCTGTTAATCTTTATGCATTAGTATAATCCACTATATTAATTGCTTAAGCTGTATTAAATATGCAGTTTATGTGCAGTCAGACACATATTCCACAGAATATAGCTATGCCTTACGATAACATAGTATCTGTTGATATTGGAATGAAGTATACATTTATATGTCCCATTGGTATGTGATGATTGGAAACATAAGATTAGGATTTGACATGCAACTAGTGATAATCATCTCACTTAGTTATGTATATGTTATTAGTTACTTCAGTACATTTGTGTATTTAGGAAGTTCAACATTTAACACATTGTTATTGTTATTATTTGTCTACAGTGAACCGCACAGTAATGCGCACAGATCTGGCGCACAGTAATACGCACAGAGTTGGCGATCAGTAATACCCACAGTGGAATTGCGACGAGTCTTAATTGCTAGCGATTGTGATCCCAAGCTGAGATCATAGTCAGAGACAATTGACATTAATAAACAGAAAGGACTTCAAAGCTGTTTATGCCGTGTCGTCATTTTAGCGTGTTAAGCGTGTTTGAACAGTGCATCCCGTATGATATAGGGTTACCACGTAGCTGACGCTACAACCAAACTATGGAGATGATTCCTTCTATAGAACAATTTTTTCATAATGCATTTTATAATTTAATAAACAGGTTAATCAACAAAGCAGATATTTCAACACAAACTGCTAAGAGCCTGAGGCAAAGACTATTAATCGGACGTTGTTTACGTGCATTATTTGAATTTTACACTACGTATCAGTTTCAAATTATGAATATACAGCTTGCTAACACTTCTCTATATGTTTTGACAATGTTTCGATGGTTTTGTGGTGATCTGCAAAAGGGACTGGCTGTCTTTAACCTGTGTTTATATTTTTTGTCTCTCGGTAGAGACCTAGTAATCACTTTTATTGTTAGTCTGTTGGTCTGAACAAAAATGTTGAAGTTTTTCTTTAACTTGCTCTCATTTCTTTATTTCAGCATCAGTTGTGATCACACTTGGTACAAATGATCCTTGGGTGATACCATGTGTGTCTTTATGAGGATGATGGGGTCAAATGTCATCTAGGGGTCAAAAGGTCAAATGATATGAGGCCATGTGCATCATTTTTCTCAAAGTTTCCATTTGACCTGCGCTCATTTCTTTATTTCTGTCTCAATTGTGATCATACTTGGAACAAAATGATCCTTGGGTAATACCACATGTGTCTCTTCATGAGGCTGATGGGGTCAAAGGTCATCTAGGGGTCTAATAGATTGAAAAAAATATTTGAAAAATACTTAGCACTGTTTATTGATTGTGAAATCAGGTGAGACTTGTGGTTCGCGAACCACCTTGTTTATAATGAGTTTGTTTTGTTACTTATACTTTTCTTTCAGGGCCAGATTGCCTGTGCTAATGTTCTAAGTGATCTGTATGCGATGGGAGTGACAGAGTGTAACAATATGCTGATGTTGTTGGGAGTGCCCAAAGCCTTCACTGACAAGGAGCGAGATGCCATCATGCCCCTGATCATCCGAGGCTTCAAGGTGAGTCAGAAAGCCTTATGACATTTCATTTACAGATATACAATATGTTGGTAGTCAAAGTCCCACCTTGTAAGAAAATAATTACAGAAATGTTTATTCAGGTGAGATGGGACCCCAAACATGTTTTTAGGATTTATTTGTCCTCCATGTTATGATTTTAGTATGAAATGGAAAGTGTAAAAATTTTAACAGTTCTTGAGTTTTTTGTGTGTTTTTTTGTAAAGATCAGGTCATGGAAATGTTTTTGGGGTGTGGTTTATTTCTTAAACATGTTCTGGAATGTAAAGTACATATCAAACCTGAGGAAATAATACCCTTGAATATTTCATATTAATATAGGGATGTATAATAAAAAGACAAGAAAGTACATTTTATATTTTTAAAAATGCATTTGCAAGACAACATGATATTAATTGATGGATTCAAAGCTATAATTTTATATTTGTGATGTTTTTCCCCATTAGGACAAGGCTATGGAAGCTAAGGTCAATGTGACGGGTGGTCAAACAGTGATCAACCCCTGGTGTCTTATTGGAGGAGTGGCTACTGCTGTGTGTTCTCCTTCCGAAATTGTCTGGTAAACTAACCACTGTCTCTTATTAACTTATCAGATTGCTAAAGAATACCGCAATATAGTTTGAGGTGCTCCACAGTGTTGATTTTGCATGGTATGAGCAGCATTTACAAACCTTGTTTGGCAACATACATTTGTTTGAAAAATGTCCCTTTTGCCAAACCATGCACAAAACCAGTCATGGCAAGACAAAGATCAAGAACAAAACTTCATTGATTAATATGCCACCTGCATGGCTCTTGAAAGATGGGTGAAATGAAGTCAAGTGTGATCCAAATCATCTTCAATTGATCACTGCTTGTCCTGAAGGAATTAATCAGTTGATTGATTAAAGCTGTAAGTAGTTACTTATGAATTTATTTCTGATTTATAATACTGCTCAAATTTTGTGAATCACCCTACGGAAACTAAAATTGTATAATAATTTTTTCAGATGAACTGTTCAACACTTATATGACACTCAAGTGTTGGTAGTGTTGTTAATTTCTTATCAATCAATTAAATACTGTTCGCTTGTTGCAGTAGTGGCCAAGGGCTGCCCGTCTCAAACTCAGATGATTTTCCTTGTATGGAATAGTGATTTGCTATGCATTTTGGATATGACTGCCAAAGGGAAACCTCAAGATTACAATATTCTTCATGTAGGAATCATACCAAATTTCAAACTACATGTACATGTAATTTGATACGATATGTCATCTTTCAATACGACTGATTAATGGCATAATTGGGTATGTTTTCTAACGAGATCAGTAATTGCAACATGAAGGGGGGGGGAATGTGCCATGATGAAATCATATTTTTTAATCAGCTCATTAATCATCTTCATAAAAGTCCAAACAACAGAGTGATAGTTCTTCCATTATGTCATTGTGTATTGTGTCAATATCAGAGATGAGTGTCATAATTTGGGTTGTTTTCTAACAAGTATGAGAATTATCATGAAGGGGGGAAAAGTGCCATGACATAATCATACATCTTACTCTGCTATTTGAACGTCTTCCTACATGTAACAGCCCCAACAACGCAGTGATAGGCGACGTGTTGGTACTGACCAAGCCGCTGGGCACCCAGATTGCAGTCAACGCACACCAGTGGCTGGACCAGCCTGAGAAGTGGAAGAAGATCCAGTCGGTGGTGTCTCCTGAGGAGGTGGAGCGGGCCTACCAAGAGGCCATGTACAACATGAGTCTTCTCAACAGGCACGGTAGGTCTTTACTTCAATTTGAGAATTGAAGTTATCAGTAATAAGACAACCCCATTGACTTATTACATATTTCAGGCACCCATGGTATCATGGTACTTACAGGGCTATGAGGAAGGTTTTTCTTCACATTATATTCAACAAGCAGTGAATGGCATAATAGTATTATGAAGAGAGATGCAACTATCACAGGTGTGAATGTGTTAAGCTACCCATAACACCAAATTAGTGTAAGCAATGTATTTGCTCTCTCTGTATAGATGAATTAAGGAAATAGGGTAAATCACTATGTAGTTATACCCATCCCTCAATGTGGTTGTTTTGTATTTGTGGCTGTTTTTTTATAGTCGATGTATAACTGCACTTTGGATTCTTCCTACCTCTGTTTGATAGCTGCCAGCTTGATGGGCAAGTTCAACGCACATGGAGCCACAGACGTCACCGGCTTTGGAATCCTGGGCCATGCCAAGAACCTGGTGGAGAGCCAGAAGAATGATGTTCGCTTTGTCATCCACAATCTTCCAGTCATCGCCAACATGAATATCATTGCCAAAACCTGTGGGAACCAGTTCCAGCTCCTTCAAGGATACTCCCCGGAAACATCTGGTGGGTACCTCCATTGATTTGTGAAGAATGAATATCTCAACCCTGTGTGGTGTTTCACCAAGCTAAGAATGACTAAGCACGACTGGTGACCACTTCTTCAGCTTAATCAGACTCTCAGTGATTTGGATTTCATCAGCTGAAGTTGAAATCTGATCATTGTAAATTAAAATTCTTGTTATTAACAAGCCTCTTAATAGAAATTTTTATGATTTGTCAAATTTGCGTAGGATTATTGGAAATTAACAATCACTATAATAAAAATGGAACAAATTGGGGTTTCTCATTTAGCACAAGAAAGGTTTACTTGTCGTGCGTTAAGTCGTTCTAAGCTTAAGAAAAGCTTGGTGAAACACCCCCCTGGATTAGTAAATATGTATCTGGTGGGTATATTTTACAAAAAAAACAAAACATTATGGCTGCATGGCTAAAGCCAGGGTAATACCCAAGCACTTTGAATGGTACCTCGGTACTAGAAAAGCGATGTAAAAGAAATATTATATGTATTATCACATTAACATATTTCATAGAATTGGACGTTACATTTCTTTCATGAAATTACAGGCAAACCCTGTTTTTATGAGCACGGGTATAGCGAGAATCTACTTACTATGAGAACATTTCTTGGGTCCCAATTTTTCTTCCATAGACCTTGGTGTGTTCTGCTTCTCATATAACTGGATCGGCTATAGCGAGGCAAATTCCCAGCCCAATAATAAAGAAAAACAAAGGAAATTGGTCCCGTTATTACGGGCACTCCCTTTGGCCACGCCGCCCAGTGAGGGAAATGCGACAACAACACAAGCAAATTTTTTTTTTGCGCTGTCAAACCTCCCATCACGAGAGACTGATCACACATGCAGTGCAAGAATCCACACACACATGCACGAACACAATTCCACATTTGTCAGGAAACCGAGACATTGGAAGTGTCATTTATTTACATTTTCAAATGTGCTGTTAGATATTTTAGTGAATTTTTACCAAGTCAATTCAGTTTAATATGCTTTAAAAAATGATTGAAATATTACAATAGTAGTGGTAAATATGTTATGTATTAATCATGTACTGTTTGTCTATAGTGAGGAAAATGTGTGGGTCCCGACATCGTCGTTATAACAGGGTTTGCCTGTAGTTGTATTTGCTACTATTTGTATGGTTTACTCTGCAATCCCAAAGTATATATGTGTGTGCAATTTATTTAACCTGTTGTTTCAAACAGCATTCCTAAACATGATTTTTGTTTGCGTCTTTGTTTTTTAAATGCAGGTGGCTTGCTGATCGCTTTCCCTCGTGAGCAGGCTGCTGCGTTCTGTCGAGAGATGGAGAAGACCAGCAGACACGCAGCGTGGATCATCGGCATCGTAGATAGGGGCCAGCGCACAGCACAGATCATTGAGAAGCCTCGTGTCATCGCAGTCCCAACTAATCTGACATAAAATGGTGGATCACAGATATTCTGTTTGAACACTTACATGTGACGTTTACAAACTGTGCAAAGGGGATGTATGACTGATTTATTCCCAGATGCAGCATCCATTGGATATGATGGCAACACCCATGGAATGATGATCATCAATGCTACATTACATTTTACATTGAATTGTTATCTTTGTGTAGATCCATTGTAAGTAACTCAAGTGTTTTGTTTTTATACCATGAAATGTTTCTTTTTGTTTCGTCAGTCAGCATAATGACATATGGTACATAAAGCAATCATGTCATGAATTTTTGTCCTAAAAATTTTGACCATGGCTTTCATTTCACATTCATATATAAGTCCTTCCATCAGGTTGGGTCTGATTTTACAGCTTGGCATACCTAGAAAACTTGTGTACTTGGTTCAGCTTTAACGAAACGTCAACTTTTCGTCTAAGCTGGATGAGTGGCTGATATTTCACTCCTCATGGCACCATATCCTGTGGAAGTATGGCAGTATTCGTATTGTGACAATCACCTGCAAGACTAATCTCACTATTGTATAATGTTCATATCACTGCATAGATATCCAATTCTACATAGCATGTTTTCATATTAATTTTGTTTGCCATGTGCATGGCATTTTTTCAATTTTATTTGAAAGCACGGGTGTGCATGTACGACTTTCAGAAAAACAATTTCAAGAGATTATTGATTGTACCAGGTTGTGAATCAAGGAAAATAAAGTCCACACTTTTTGGTAATATACTAATTTTACTTATGTGATTCCCAGGTTACCATATGTGAAGTATTTTGTTAAAAATACACGTAGTTCTGACTTCAAAAAGGTCTTTAAGATTTTGAAAAAAAGTGAGGTGAGAAATAAAAAGTTGATTTCAATGTGCCGGTAAGTTTTGTATGTTCCAGAGAAGCATACTAATAAGTACAGTATGTCAAAAAAAAATTAAACAAATTGTTGCCTCATGCCATTTTATTGGGCACTAGAAATTATATATTAAAAAAAATGTGTTATGGTGTGTAACGGTAGATCAGATTTCCCCCCCCCCCCCCCCCGTCTCTTTTTGAAGCAAGCACTGCCAAGTATTGCAATAAAGACAACCTATGATGAAACAAACAACCTTGCTTAGAGGAATCCATGCATTAAAACGCAAAGCACATCCAAGATGAGTTTAAATGTGGACAATTGTGTAGTTTCTCCAGATTGCCTTTGATATATGTTTCCATTTAATAACATATATGTCATGTGGCAATACATTCCAGAAAATTTTCAAAGAATAGGGAATAAGTATTATGTTTCATAATATGGAGGCTTGTTGATATGTTGACTTAGTGATAGGTTTTTCTTGTGCTGTACCTTCTCACCAACGTGACGGTTCAAGACTTTTCATTTTGTTTTCATTCTTATTTCTTTCTTTGAAGCATGTGAAACAATTTAGTTCATTTTCTGTGATGTTTGTGTTTATGAGAGATTTGAGATGTGATAGCTCCCCCTCTAGCTGGCCTGCATGCCAATTGGTCCGAGTAATGAGCAAACAGCGGAGTACAATTGCGTGCATGCTTGTAGCTGATGGGTCTCCATCACTGCTCACCGCAGCCGAGGCAGGCTCTCTATGAAGCTGCATCCTTAAACCACCTGGGTTGGATTTCCTGGGTGGGGCGATGCGGTGGATCAACCCTCCGAGCTTGCCTCAGGCCTGGTGCTGTGATGCAGATCAGGAACCTATCCATCCCTCTCTCCATTTTGTTTCTCGTATGTATCAAAACGCCTGTTTCTTCTCGTCTCGGAAGAACTATCACATATCCATTGTGCATATGCTCCATCCACTGCATTAGCATACTTCGGTGATGTGGTTCAATAAAATTTCATGTTCAAGCTGTCACTTGTAGCGTGCACTTGCCATTTGTTTGACTTTCTATTGCAGCCTTCCTCTGTTTGCTCGAATCGCTCTCGATATGGAAGAATTTGATATTCAGCTTTTTTCCTTTAATCCCGTCCTTTCATTTCCCATTTTGCTCAAACATCTCTACATATAGGAGAATTCCATTCACAGCCTTCACCCATTTATTATATATATCCTTTAATTTTTCATCTCAAGTTATATGATATACATGTGTAACTAAACATTGTAGTACATGTAGTATGTAATTCTCAATTCATACATTGCTGCACATGTACACATGCAAAAATTACTTTGCACTGGATATTATTGAAGTAATATTGCTTTCAATTTTTGATGTAATATTGCAATTACATCTAACTCATTTTATTCCTGATACATCTTATATACATGTACATGTATATCATGCTCTGGAGTCAAGATTAGGGTTTTGTTTTACCGGTATACATATTTCAGATATTAGTTGTAAATCCTTTTACTTTGTCCAAAATATTCATATTTTGAACCATACACACATACTCTGAAACTGTTTATGTGTCATACTCTGAGAAAGAACGTGAAGTTATTTTTAGAATATTATGTGATCATCTATTATTAAAGTTGTAAATATATGAATGTCAAAAAAAAACAAAAAGTGAAAAAAAAAAGCTATAGAAGAACGACTGAGAATGGTCTTAAAATGTATGCTACAGCCGAAGTATTAGCATTCTGGTTATTTTAATGTGGAGCTAGTCATGACACTCGGAGGGGAGCAGACCTCTGAACTTGACGTATGGTCCTCATTAACTCAACCAATCTTACACTTTACTTCACTGGAACAAAACTATTGTCCAAAGCGCAAGTAATGTTGACATTTCATCTATGTTGACCAGTGCATGCAATGAAGCCGTGCTTGGCAAAACACAGTTTGTGTCCCAACATGGCGGATGTATCCAAATGCAATGCCTCAACCTGGATGACGTGGACATTACCTTGTGCTTTGTCACTAGTTCAACTTACCACAAAGTGGTTTTGTAAATTATGTTCAAACTGGTCAAAGCAAGTACAAATGGAATCAGAATAAAAATGACTGTAGATATCAACATGTTTTATTTCTTTTGAAGTGGATCAATCTAAAGGTGTTTACTGGTACATATGATTTGAGAATAAGCGGAAAGTTATGGTGAGAAATCCTTGACTGTTGCACAAAGATACTCTAAATATAGCTCCTAGCCTAAAATAAGCCTACTATACCGTGTTATGGCACAAAGAAACAACACATTTCTAAAGATAGCCCTTTCACACACAAAAAAAAAAGTTAAATCACTTTTGTTGTGTCACTTGTGTGACAGACTCGCTATTAATATGGTCTTTTGTTATGCAATTTTTTTAAGGGTCCCTTTTAAATTTTGTCCGTGTAACGAAAGGCCATGTTCATAGTGACTAATAATACCCGACATAGCCCCTTCGTACGTGTATAACGAATTGCAATACACCACAAGCACGCTAAGATCAAATTGCAGACATCGTCATGTTGATGATGATTGTGGTGATACATGTACTGTGGTGGTGGTGATACTGTGGATGATAGTGGTGGTGGTCTGTGGAAATAGTAGCGAACTACTAAGTGATGGGATGTGCGGGTGAGGATGATGGTGATACTCTCCATTTTTTATATTGAAAGAACTAATAGTTTGGTTGCAATTCTTGCTATAGTTTCACCACACTTTGCCTCCCTCCTTGAATTCTCTCTTCTTTTCCTGTACACTTTGTGATTTATTCAGAAATCTCGTCACCACCCACTCCTTCCATTTCATCTCATTTATATTATGTTTAATTTAAACACCAAAAACTCTAGCCCAAAACAATATTGTGTATTATATACATGTGTGTATATACAATATAGACATTCTTTCTCCTCTTTTCACTCTTTCTATTCCTTCCTTAGTTTCTTCACGCCATAAGTGGCTCAAATATCCTGAAAGAATACAACCACATAGTGATACCGACAGTTTCACCATTTTCAAAATAGTATACATGTATATTAGTACACTCTCGCAATGGACACATTCAAAGCACATTTAAATGCATGCTTTGTTTGTAGTCATACCACGTTTTTCAAGATATGTTCTATGCCTGTAACGTTTTGGAAAGTTACCCTCACTTGATCTTATTAGCACCTTATCGCAAACCAAACTAGTGTAATATCCCTCGTGAGATCATGGGCATTGTGAATTGTGGCCTAACTCTTTTCTAGATTTTGCCGTGAATAATCATGGAACTTCTACAGTAGGTCCATGGTAATGAATCATTATAAGGGTCTTCTGGAAATTCTGGATGAAGAAACTTTACGATGAAGTCAATGATAACGAAAACTGCAATATATTGTTATAGGTTTAATAACATTAATGTGGTATTACACATACATGATAATTCATGTTAATCTTACCAGCTCAGCTTCATACATTCTTGTCTTACACCCTACTAAAATCATCACGTTTCTTGTGTGTGTGTGTGTGTGTGTGTGTGTGTGTGTGTGTGTGTGTGTGTGTGTGTGTGTGTGTGTGTGGGTGTGTGTGTCTTGAGGATGGAAGACTGAAGAGCTTACGGTGGGGGGGGGGGGGGGGGGGGGCTATCCAGTTTAATTTCATACACAAACTGGAAGATGTTCGGGGGAATCACCTTCGCCCCATGGGAGTACGTGACTCCACATCACTGTGTATACACGGTACATGTGTTTTGTCACATCCACATGTACTGTGTTTTTGTTCGTTTATTTGCCTACAAATTTCTATGTTATCTCCTACGCGCTAGACCCAGCGTAAGCCGAAGAGCTTCTTATTATAAAACAATGAAACATTATATTAATTGTTGAGTTCAATGTTGAACCACAACATGGTATCACAACGTCATGATCGACCGCATACGTCATCACTTAGCATCTAACTTACTTAATTCAAACATATTTGAACAATGAATTGAATCAATATATTTGTTCAAGAAACAATAACAAAAACGCAAAAACGAATAATTATACTCTTCTAACTATGATGTCCAGCATGCGAATGAGGAACACAAAATATTTTCCATTTTTCATACAAGCATGGAGTATCGATAGCTCACTTTGCAATCGGTCAACAAGAATATTGAAGAAAAAGAAAACGGCACCGGAAACTGGATTATAAACATAATTCATAAACGTGAATCCCCGGCGTGAATCATGCTGGGTTACAGTGGACAATTTAGACATTTTCGGCTGTTAAAGGCCATCACATATGTCACGCAATGTTCGTCCTCCCCGCGAAGTGTTTCTCCTCTTGTAGGCGGTTCACTTAGCAAATTCTCAAAATCAACGCCACTCTCCACAATCTGCAAGACGAGCAACGTTCGTGATGACGACCGGTCGCGCTGCCGGAAACTCGGCGGCGAGCCGGTCCAACCACCGTCGGGGAAGTCCCTGTTGCAATGTCAATGGGATAACAGGTAGGGTAGTAGCTGCGTACGTATTCGCGATCAGTCCATGTTTCCACTGCGCGAAGTAAATTGACACACATTTCGGAGCTGCAGTGATATAGCTTAATTGAGGACTAAACTTTGAAATACCTTTCATTTTAGATTTAGAATAACAAATTGAAGTGTTTGTTTGTTTGTTTGTTTGTTTTTTTGGGGGGAGGGGCCCGGCTCGATCACTCAAACTCAAAGTGAATTACTGGTAATTGGTACAATCGTTACCAAAATCGCGGAAAAAGGGGTCAATTTCAAGCAATGTCCAAGGTTAAAAATAATCCTCGAAATATAGAAAATAGGGGGGCACAGGTGTCCTTGAAATTGATATATGAGGGTACATAGGTGTCCTCGACATTGATAAATAGGGGTTATGAAAAGGGAAAAATGGAAATTTAATCAGGAAGAAAAATTCTCGGAGCCCAGTCGCGATTCGGAAGAGCGCGCCCCGCACCTGCTTTTGTCTGACTTTTGTTTTTGTAAGGAATAAAAGGTCAGTAATGTTGAACTGATTATTTCTTGTTTGTGAACTTGTTATTCAAAGACTCTGGTCGACACCTTTATGTTAATAAAAAAAAGGTATAAATGTCTTGTTCTTGAAATATGGTAAAATAGGGGTAAATTTGCGAAAGTGTCATAGGGGTATTAAAAAGTTTGATTTTTTCCTTGTTTTGACGTAAAAAAAAGGGGGTTACAATTCACAAAATGTCCTTGAAATTTACTGCAAAATGGGGTTATTTGCAGTTGTGGTGATAGTCATACACGTCATGCACCCTCTACGGAGGAGTGACCCCACCGGGGGGAGGGGGGGCGGAGTTGGTAATTTTTGTCAAACTTAGTTCTAGGGTGGTATTCTAGAATTATCCTAAATGTTCACTTTGGATAAATCTTATCCTAAGTCTAAGATTCTACTAAGTCCGCTCCCAAGATTTCTCCTTACTTTTCTCTTATCTTTATGCAAATTTATGCAAATCATAATGTTAGGAGGATTTGTATTCCAGAATGCGCATAAGAGAGGATTTAGAAGAATATTTAGGAGAAAACTTAGGAGAGCCACCCCCTGCCTTAGCCGTTCATAGCACACGCACGTACATGATTGATGTGATGTGTTGCACGACCACAAAATTAAGATCAATCCTAGGAGAAGGTCCCGATGAGATGCTGTGATTGCGATTGGCTGTTCATAAATGAAACACTTCCCTCCATTGGCTAAAAATGCACAGTGGGCCTGGTCAAACCCTCCTTAATGTGCATTAAGAGAGTCCTAAGAGGACGTTCCGGAATACCAATATCTTGCTCTCTTAGGCAACTCTAGCTCTAGTTTGGGACTTAGTCTTAGGAGAAAACTTAGGAGAATTCTGGAATACCACCCCTAGACTATTATTATCTCGAAGTTTGACGAGGGTATACTATGATAACATTAACAATTGCAGGCAAATTGAAGGGATCAAAATTTTGAGTTGGATTATGTGATATTTTCTGCAGCAAGTAGGCATTCAATAGCCCCCTCATTTATGCGATAACATGATTAAGATGGCTCCATTTCCTTCCCCAGTGTCTTTATTTCTTAGTAATACCAGACTACTAGATTGGAGGGTTTCCTGAAATTCACAACTTGGGCAGGCTTGACATTAAACCTGAAATATGTGAAATGTAACTCTTAAATATTTAAAATTCTGCATTTGCCATTCAGATTAGGAGCAAGAAGAGAGATGTCTTCCTCCATACCTGATGCATGGCGGAAGCTATCAAAGCAGCTCATTGATACCAAGCTGGAAGAAGATGGCATCAAAAAGTGTTATATCAACAAAGATCCAGGGTATGGAGAATTCAACAAATTTGGTAAGATTTGACAAATTAGGGGTTGAGGGTTGTTGTAAAATTGTGCTAGCTTGGTTTGGTTTCAGTGAACCTGTGTGGCATTTCATTTTTCTGAAGAGCATTTTAATTTATTTAGTTGACTTTATTTATTTATTTATTTATTAAGTCTTTTTTAAACAGGGTAGCCCCATCAGTGAGCTTGGCACTGTTCTCCCTGGGGGCCCTGTGTACAAATAACACAATAATATAGAGTAACATGAATAGATAAACAAATAGACACATAGATTACACAAACAAATGCTGTAAACCAAAAAGCAGCGTAGGTCATCTAGTAAGGAACATAACAAAAAGAAGAAGGCGAACTGATGCTTCCACATGCATGACACAAGCGAAACCCTGTACATTTTTTGACTAAAAATTATGTGATTGATACTAATATTTATGCCTCGCTAATATGTAGGGTGATATACAAAAAGTATAAATACAAATCTTCTTTCGAAAGGACTATTAACATCAAGTCTTAATAAAAGTTGATACCATTTCATGTATACCTGCTAAATATAAATAGCAGATGACATATATCTGACACCGAGTTATACTTTAATTAAATGACAGTAAATGTGTTCATGAGGAAATATATTTTTGCAAAGTATACCTGTACTTCACCAAAAATAAAGAGAACGGAAACAGGAATTACGATAGAGGGTGTAAACATACAGCTTGATCATTACAATTTGATCACTTATGTTAAACATTCTCCCAGTAAAACGTAATCGAGCATCAATAATATGTCTTTTCAAAGTGTAAGTATAAAATGTATTGTACCAAAAATAAAGAGCTCACAGAAACATAAATCATGTTTGATCAAAACATTCTCCCATCAAAGAGTAATCGAGCATCAATTTCAAGGATTATCCTACAGATATTTTGATTGAATATCATCGAAACTAAAGAGATGGTCATACAAAAAATCAAGTCACACATTAAGTAACATTGAAGGATAATTTGTCCGACATGGTATGTCATTAACATGAATCATTAGACTGGTAGCTGTTAAACAATTATTATTCACAAAATTTCAGGTAGTGAGAGCAGAATGTGTTCTTGGATTGGGCTTTGAATTTGCTTTTAGTATTGTTGACACTTCCAGTAACAGAATTACAATTTTTGTCCATCTTTGTTGCTATTTCATTACAAAAAAAAAAAAAAATACAGTTTAATGTTAAAGACAAGGTACCCCTTTCGCAGGTCAAAACGATTTGTACAAAATGCAGAAGGAAAATAATGTACATGTATTTAAGAACTTCCTTGCAATAGAAGAAGTGCAAACTGACATTGATATTTAGATCTCTAGTAGGTTTTGGACAGGTCGCCCAAAATCTCCACAGTTTCTGTAGCCTAGAGAGTAGAGACTGAGACCATAATCAGCGCATATCATGGTTCTCCACCTCACACTGTCTTCCTGCAGTGGCAGCACCATGCCGCTGTCTGCTGCAATACTAGGTAGACCACAATGGCTATGTTTAAAAAACACAGATACTTTTTCTGAAAAAGGTTCGTAAAGCTATGACTGAGATTTCATTTAGAGTACTGGTATACTGCTGATTCCTGCTGACTTTCATGATTTTTGCAAATGGGTTACCCTTTTTTTTAATAGTAGAGGAGTGAAAGCAAAAAAAAATTGCTTTACGTATTTGCAGACAAAATACTATTTTGGTGTCATTCAATGAAGTCTCCCTTTTCACCAACGTACCGATCGATGGTGCTTGCAGTGCTGCCTTGCAGCGCCTGCAATTAGACAGCAACCTTTCCGCCCGTACCACACTGTCTCCAGAACAGCTTACCAAACTCCTTGAGTTTGTCCTCAGATCCACATACTTTCTGTACAGGGGTTCTTACTACGAACAGACTGAAGGGGCGGCCATGGGCAGTCCAGTCTCGGCTGTCGTGGCCAACCTATACATGGAAAGTTTTGAAGATGAAGCGTTAGATGCATGCCCTCTCTCTTGCTTTCCCCAGATTTGGAAGAGATACATAGATGACACGTTCATCCAAGTCTCCAGTTCAGAAATCGACAACCTGCTCAAACACATGAATGGCCGCCACCCATCCATTCAGTTTACGTCGGAGGTTGAGTGTGAAGGGAAGATAGCATTCTTAGACACGATGGTTCACAGGCACGAGAACCGCAGGCTCTCCACCTCAGTCTACAGGAAGCCTACCCATACAGACCAGTACATTGCTTTCGACTCTCACCACCCCACATCGGTGAAGAGAGGGCTGGTGAAGTGTCTTTTTGACAGAGCATCACGCCTCGTGACAAACCCACAACAGCCAAGCAAAGAGCGGACTCGTGTCCGCAATGTCCTGGGTCTCAACGGTTACCCACGCCGTTTCATACATAACACCAAGAAGAAAGCCCTAGAACAAAAGGATCAGAAGGAATACAAGTCGTTCGTAGTCTTGCCTTACGTTGATGGAGTGTCCCCACAACTCAGGCGCCGCCTGGAAAGCCATGGCATCCGGACGGTTTTCCTATCAGATACCACCCTCCGACAACAACTAACTCGCCCCAAAGATCCTATCCCTCAACACAGACGGGACGGAATCGTGTACAACATCCCTTGCAAAGGGTGTGACCGTTCGTACATCGGTGAAAATGCCCGACCGATTTCTGAAAGAATTTCTGAGCATAAGAGGGATGTCAGGCTCCGCCGGACTGACAGCTCAGCAGTAGCTGAACATGCCTGGGATAACCAGCACCAGCCAGACTGGGATGGGGTTCAGTGCATCTCCCAAGAACGGCACTGGTACACACGAAGGGTTAAGGAAGCTATCAATATCCGTCTCAATCCCAACAATTTCAATCGAGACAACGGGATCGATATCCCGATTTTTGGATTCGTACGATACGCCGCCATGACACTCCTCACCATGACACTCGACCGCCTTTCGATACGACTTAACAGCCCGTTGTTAGTCTATAGCCAGCCTTTGTTACCGCCCAACAATGTGCTGTTTTTAGCGACCCTTGGACTTGTTGGTCGCCCGTAATTACCGGCCTGTGGCTTTGTCCTTTTTGTCCTTTGTCGGTAACTTGTTACCGCCGGTCAATGCGAGGCGCATCAGCAGTCTATTGTTGGTCAAGTACCCGGATACGCCAGCTATTAATATTGAACCATTTATGAGCACTTTTCAGTTAGTGCGCTGCACTGACCATAGGGTATTTAAACCCCTGCTTACTACATTTTTGTCTCACACCTGACGAAGTGTTGCAGCGGCACACGAAACGTCGTGATCTTTTCGATTCCGTTTACCTTACATTGCGAGACAAACGATTATCAGTAGCCATCTATCCGCAATGAGTAACATATTTAGCAAAATACTATTCTTTGAAATTGCTCAAACCTAACATATTGTGTGCAGTTTTTTTGAAATATTTAATTTATCAGGGACAAAGAATTCAATCAATTGTGTTAAAAACATACAATATACTGTAGCTTGCTCCTCTGGTGCAGCCTGTTTTCAGAGGCAAAGTGAAAGCTAATAACTGTATTGATATAAGTCCTTTTTTGCCCTCAAATCATATCTTATGATAAACTTAATGATGAATATCCCTGCATACGGCAATTGATTATTCAATAGGCCTTTTTGTAATATATGCAGAATGACGTCATTCATAGTTACTGTTGCTACCTCGGTCAAGCTCTCCGCCATCTTGTCAGCCTTACGTCACGTTCAAATCCAGCGGGTCTTCTGAGTTCTCTGTTATATTTTCAGTCTCATATTACCTGAAAGATTTTTTTTTTTTAAATGAGGGAATTCTACGATGTCGTCGACACCTACAGGAACTTTTGACGGCATGGATGTCAAGCAGCTCAAGGATTTTTTTGAAGGATAAGGGTGTTTATACCACCGGGTATTCGAAGGGTCGGCTTTTGCAGCTAGCGAAAGCAGAAGCAGCGCTTCACCTCGCGTCAGACCCCCTGACCTTACCGGTCCGTCCCACAGCATGGAGCTGACGCTCCACGCAAACGTGAAGATGCAAAAATAATCCTCTAAAAAATGAGTGCAAACGTATATGAAGGAGTAGTTTTACATACAACTTACACCGTTCATTCATAATAAGGTATACTGTATGAAGTTGCAGTTACACGATACTATCGTGTTATTTAATGGGGGTATGTGTTCAGCAAACTTCGTTAACTTTCTGCCGTTTGGGAATCGGATCGATGGCTGTATACTCTCTCTCGGGGAGCTGGCCGCATGGTACGATACGTGTTTCGCAAAGACTACGGCAGGTCGGGGTTACAGGTTGACCGGGGTGATTGTTGGCCCACTCCCATGAAAAAAATACTTGGAGCGAATGTAGCTGTCTTTCGTGATTTTGTCTGTTGTCAAGTCTTTTCTTCCACATGCCTTGAAACAGAGTTTGCACTTTTTGAGTTTTTTGTTGTTTTTTTTGTTTCGGGAACAAAATAAATCTTACACCCTGCATTTCGGGCCGCGCTGCACTGCATACCGCGAGTCCTGTGCATGCATGTCCCATGCCAGCAGCAGTGCTTCACCCCGATTATCGCCGATTATTACCGAAATTTCTTCTAAAAAATAAACATTCCTCTGAGAAACTGAACTTCTGATAATCTTGCTAACTATTATATGCCAGCTGTGTAAATCTGACAGATATATTGTCCACAACGAGGTCTGAATTAGTTCAAAGAGAAAAATGAATCGAGTGCACTGTATTCGCCACTCATGCATTGTGTACACGCATGTGAGTACGGTGCAGACGACAGGCAGCGGTTGTTTGTCCGAGGTTGCGGCCTTTTGCAAAATTGCATACATTACGAAAACGGTCTACGTATTAGATTGTGTTGTGGTGTTCAAAATCACATTGTTAATATAAGGGTCTGCAAGTAGTCAACTTTGTCCTTAGACAACCCATCCAAAAATCATTTTGAAATGTAAAAGACAGTATATTGAAAGTCACTTTTCAGTTCATTCAGTTCATTCTGAAAGGATTCCAAACATGTTTCTAAATTTATTTTACATAATTATACACCTTTGTCTTTTTAGAACTACAAAAGGAATGTCACCACCTACCTTTATAGTAAAGTGATTCACATAATGGTGCAATCATTTTGAAGAAAGGATTATAGAAGATATAAGAATCATGTGAATGTGACTAAGGTACCATAGAATTTTTTCTGCTTTATTTTCCAGGAAAAATCAATCCTTGGTGCCTGTTGGACTATTTTGAAGCAAGCGTCAACTTATTTGATCTTAGCAAAATGACCAAAGGACTTGAGCACATATCTGTGTTTGCCCGTAACATAGAGATGAATCTGAAGCCTGGGACAGAAGCCAGCATGCGTTTTGACAGACCCCTCAAGTTTGCTGCCTGCATGAGTTACTTGGGGAGGAGCTCTGTGTGTTGGGATACACAGTGCTTGGATTGCGATACAGGGGAAGAGCTCGCTAACTTTGCCATTCAAATGGTTACTGTGGACTTGAAGGTTCGCAAACCAGTGCCTGTTGCACATGACATCGGCAAGCCGTTCTGCCCTGAGAATATCCGAACAACTCCACCGCAGGGGTTCGACTTAGAATTCAAGCCAGAGAATGCATTTGCGCAGAAGTTCACAGTTAACTGGAGCGACACCGACTTCAATTCCCATCTGAATCAAGCCGACATGCTTCGGATGTGTGTTGACAGTGGGAGCTTTGCAGCGATGCAGAAGAAGCTGTCTGCGTTCAGTAAAGAGTTGGTAGCCTATGACCTAAAAAGGTGCTCCATCATGTTCATGAGGGAGGCCAGGCCTGGAGAAGAAGTTCTGGTGGAGTGTTGGGAAGAAGAGGAAAACCCGCTCATCCTTAATTTTGTGTTTTCTAAAAAGGGTGACCTTATTACTGCACTACAGTTAGAGTACCATGCTGGAGATGCTGAACTCTGGAAGAGAAACGCTTTAAAACTCTAATTTCATCACCGTCAATCATCATATCCAATGTACATGTACATTGTATTGCTTCATTTGTGATACCAGTTTATTCTGGTAGTTCACTGTTCTGTACTCTTTATGTGCCATGTGTGTATTTTTTTTTACCATTAATGCACACAAATCACATAAAACATTGGTGTACTAGTATCTGGCACACAATGGGTTAATGGACATTCGTGATTACCACGTATTCTTGGACAGGAAATTGATATTATCCGCAGGTTTCAGGAAAACATGCACTTTATTTACCGGCATCTTTCAACTTCTTGAAGTGCTTCCAAAATGAACAGGGCAGCAAGCTATCAAACTACCATTAGTCAAGTAACCAGTGTATTTCTTGGTCATGTTGGTGACCTGATACGTATCATATTGTATTTTATAATCTGAGGTATGTACAGGGTGCATTGTGTAAAGCTGTCAGGTTGTCGTTAACTCTAGCTCCGATATAGGCCATGTTTATCAACTTTTCAGAAATTTAAACGCGTTTCCAAAGGCCTTTACGAACGTTTTTCCAAACGCGTTTAGAAAAATGTTGCGTTTATCAACTCCAAAGGCCTTTACAAATGCGTTTCCAAACGCGTTTAAAAAAACGGTGCATTTATCAACTCGATCGCCTAAGTCGAAAGCCGGCCTTATCATTGCAAACACATGGTTTAAACGCGTTTCAAAACAGCTTTGCGTTTATCTCGCTTCTTTGAAAACGTTTAGGATCGTACAAATTTGCGTGTTTCAAAACAGCTTTCCAAACCCCATAATCAAAACACCTTTGCGTTTATCAACTCGTTTAAACGCGTTTAAAAAAAATTAAACGCGTTTGGAAACCTTAATTCTACCAAAAAAAGAGTTGATAAACACGCCCAAAGAGACATGAATGCTGTCCGTCTGTCTATCCGCCTGGGTATACGCTGTACTTGCGATAATTTTCTACTAAAACTTTGAGCGGCTATCACCAAATTCAAATGACAGGTCCATTAGATGTTGATGGACTCTCCCCATGAATAACCACTGAATGTTGCATCAATGAGATATTTTTTAAACCATAATCAGATGCCGATAATGCTACCTGAGACTAAAAGATGGAAATTAGCATATATGTACAAATGCAATGCTGTTCATGTAATGCCTCTTCCAATAAGCAAAATTGGAGTTGCAAACTTCACAGACCGGGAAAGCACATTTATTTTTTGTGTGATAGACCTCAGATCGTTCAAGAGCTCCTGGAATAATTGAAAAATACATTGATCAACTGTGTTCGTGATTGATAGGACATGGACCACCCATTCCTTAGGCAGTGATAGAACAGTCTTCAAATATATGCACCAGATTATATTGTTCTAAGGACAGCGTGTGACTTTCATTACTCTTTCGGGAGCACAGTGCATGGCTGCATTCTAGATGTACCGGTAAATGCATTTAATTGGATTCCAAAGTGGATTATTGTGTAATACGATTGCGCGTCATGCAGCTTTACAATAAATGTATGTACATGTATAATCATGCAGCTGTGTAGGGTCCATCATATTTATTCATGATTTTTTTTTTTGTATTCAGGAATATTATGATGTATTAAAATGTATTGTTAAAACAGCATGAACAATTACGCTTATGACTTTTGAAAAGTGACATTTTTGCCTTTAAAATTTGCCCACTCATACATGACTAATTGGATTAATGTGATTTTAACACAGAAGTTAGTCAATGACTTAAGGAACAATCCTGCCAAATTATTTTGCCCAAAACCTCTTCGATAAAAAGTTATGCTATTTTGCTTAGGGGGGACTTATTTTTTGTTGTGTTTAGTATCATTGCCTGCATACCAGTAGTCTGGAATCAGGTACATTTGCCCCTTTGCTTGAATAAAAATATTTCTTGTGAAATACATGTACACCGTATTATGTACCAAGAGGTGCCAGGTTAAGAGCAATAGACCATTAAAATTGTGACACTGTGAAAATATGTCTGTATGTGATACAAGTATTCTGAAAATGAAATGAAGTTTGAATTTGACCCTACTTTCAGCTTACCAGTAAATCCCATTACTGTCATTGGCCTACTGGCAATGTTATTTTTACTCAAATCATTGTTCAGTATACCAATTGACTTAGCTACGAGTAAGAAATGTTTACCTGAGTTTCTTTCATAATACCACCCCAGAGTGTGAGGAGACTGTCAGGAGACCTTCAACTAATACATTTTGTAACACAAAGTCTTCAAAGGTGAATCTTACAAATAATAACAAAAATATCCAGCTTTAAAGATAAATTTGAAGGTGAAAATGATGCTAAAAGTTCCATATTTTACATGTACATGTACTGTAGTTGTAAGCATGCACTGTCTGTTATGTTAAAATAATATATTATTACAACTTTATTTCATGTGTGTTTGTCTCCCTTCAAAACGTCCTCATTATTTGTACAGGGTGCATATTGTGCAAGAGTATCGTAGTGGGTATCATGGTACATATTCTAACACGAGTGACTAATGATGGATATCCATGGTAGTGCTGTACTCACTTAATAGTATTATGCACAATAAAACATGCGATTACTGGTATATTTACCACACTGCTGAAATAAAAGTATTACTGCTGAAATATCTATGTACCAACAAAATGTATCCTTTATTGATGAACTATATTTGGTGATTCATGCTGTGATGAGGGGGTGTGAAAAGACAGCCATGTAGGAATGTTTTTTTTTCTCTTGCCTGTTTCGATCGACCTGTATCTTTCTATGATTTTGTTTTTCATAGCCTTGTAACCGAAGTGTTGTCGTCATATCCATTTTTAAGCATGTTGCTGGTTCTATACAATATCGCTCGAGTGAGGGTTTCACTACATGACTGGTCCGACATTGTGCAGCGGGTCAGTGCCAGACACTCCCAAAGAGAGTCCCCACTATGATCTCTGATGTTTCCCTTTTCACCTAAGCCTAGTTTAGAACCAGTTGTTTGACAACAAAAGCTAAAGCTAAAAATAGTCTTGTGTAAGTGTTATAAAAATATGAAAATAATTTCTCCTCTTTTCATTCTTTCTTTTCCTTTCTTCACCTCATGAGTGGGCCAATCATCCGAAAGAATACAACCACATGGTGTAATCGAAAGTTTTATTTTTTTTTCTTATCAATATTAAGTTGAATATGTGTGTATTATGTGCCCGTATAAGTGTGTGTGTGCGTGTGTGTATGTGTCTGTGTGTGTATTTGTCTGTCTGTCTGTCTTCGTGTGTGTGTGTATTTGTGTATGTGTGTGTGTGTGTGTATGTTGAGTGATTTATGACAAATCATTGGAAGGACTCAAATAAAAAGAAAATAATAATGCATGAATTATATGACGGAAATAATTCTGTTATAAAAGATAGAAATGAAAAGTTGATTAACTCCTTCTATGAAACATTATATTCAAATAGGAGAGATGTAGCGGAAGATGTTTTGAATGAAAGTTTCTTATAACATTAAGTGAGGAAAGTCGAAAATTGTGTGGAAGGATACATAAGTATAGACGAATGCTTGGAAGCTTTAAAATCGATGAAGAAAAATAAAGCTCCGGGTAATGATGGGTTTTCGGTTGAGTTTTATATCACATTTTGGCCACATTTAGGTAAGCAGTTAGTCGAAGCCATTGAAGCTTATGAGCAGGGTCATTTGTCAATATCTCAGAACAAGGGACTATTACATTACTAGAAAAAGATGGTAAAGACCCCCTTTATATTAAAAATTACAGACCAATTACACTCTTTAAATGTGGATTATAACGTTCTTTCAAAGGTTTTAGCGAAGAGAATGAAACAAGTTTTAAGTGAGATTAACAATACATTTTGGCATTTCTTGTGCGATTTTAAAGTGTGTTTTCTCAGCCATGACACGAAAATGACTTCTTTTGTTTACATAACAGGTCATGTTACATCTTTGTCAAAATATCCAGAGTTGTATTTTTTCACCAAAGTAAAGGGTTTTTAAAAGTTCCAAACTCAAGAGGGATGAGTATTTGTTAAACGCTGGTAACTCAACCAGGATAGGTGTTAGTGCATTGAGGATTGGATGATGAAAGGACATAAATTATGCACCAGAAAAATGAATTCATCAAAACTTCATATGACAGAATCCCAAAATTACCCTTGTGACTTGAAAAGTGTCATTTTTTTACTTTAAAATGTGCACACTCATGCATGACTAATTGGATTAACGTGGTTTCCACACATAAGTTATTCAATAAGTTAAGGGGCAATTTTGCCAAATTATTTTGCCAAAAACCTCTTCGATAAAAAGTTATGCTATTTTGCTTAGAGGGTGGACTTACTTTTTTTGTGTGTGTTTAGATAGCTATTGAATTGTTGGTGATTTCGAGAAGGCCTTTGACTCGGTCTCACATTCGTTTCTCTTAACCGTTTTGAAACGCTTTGGCTTCTGCCCTTCTTTTTGTTCTTGGATAAAAACTTGTTATACTGATATAAGTAGTTGCGTAATGAATGAGGGATTTTAGAACCTGGTGTCAGTCAGGGAGACCCTTTATCACCCTATTTATTTTTAGTTGTTATCGAAATTTTGGCTCATGCCCTAGGAAATGAGGAGACCTTAAGGGGTTTTGGCAATTTTAAAGTAAAACAGATATTGTATGTTGATGATTTGACAAAAAAAAATCATAAGAGACAAAGTGTCAGTTAGAATATTGCAATTTCTTTTTCATGCTTTTTCAGAAGTTAGTGGTTTAAACGTTAATATGGATAAAACAACAATTTTGGTAATTGGTTGGAATGAAGAAAATGGATTACAATCTCAATTTGGTAGAATAGTTACAGAAATAAAAATTATAGGGATAACTTTCTCTTTACATTGCCAAAAGAAGCGATGAATTCAATTATAAAGAGCTATTGAGTAGAATCAAAAGACTTTTGGGGTGGTGGTAGCCTATCCGATAGGCGTCGGGCTAGTGGGCTAACTACTGACGGGCGAGGGCGGAGGGCGAAGCTCGCCCTCTCCCGGCCACTGAACTATTCAGAAATCGAATTCTTGATATCAAGAAATCGAATTCGTGATATCAAGAAATAAGAATAAATGCTAAAACGGCTTGCCATACGAGCGTGTGTTTTCGATTTTCACTTTAAGAACGGATATTATTTTTAGCGCTAAATCATCTGAAGAAAAGCAACACTTTTGAATATAAGATCGGCTATAGCTGCAAAATGGCTGCATAGGACACACGTTGTTCTGGGTGCTGACCTATCTCTCAATTCTCAAACATGTGTCTGTTGGACCAGACTAGTGCCTGATATAGGCCTACCAGCTGTTCTTGGCCCGATGTCGGAAGGCTGGACTAAACAAATCATATCAACCTCTATGGACAAATCATTCAGATGCTAGTCTGCAATTTCATACCCATTGACTGACTGACACGGTTATGCTAATCAGGGTTACATGGAAAATTATTGATGATTGATGAATTCAAGAGACTAATGTGAATGGTTGCGTGAACTATCGACAGGATCGACAGGAGTGTAGAGTAAAGAACAAGATGTACTCTGTAACTAGATGATAATTCACGTTCATCCATTGCGGAATAAGCAAGATTCATTCATCATTAGGCTCTGTTTATTTTCTCTCCTAAATAACATCGCGGCCGAACACAACTGGCATTAGCGACACCCTGCCCATGCGACGTGTTACGGAACTGGAAATAATTAATTCTTGTGATGTTCGCCGCCAGTCCCTTCTCCGAGACAAAGGACAAACATACTGGCAGATACGCCATCTCAGGATTAGCGCCCTACAATGTTGCGCGACAGCTGATCGACCAATCAGCAGGCAGAGGTACGCGGAGCTGCGGAATTTGATGGACAGACCGAAGGGAAACAATAACGGTGATTGGCATTTCCTGCGGCCTGGGCCGGCGATTGTAATCCCTTAAAATTACTCGACCATTTAGAGCGGCGTGAATCAAAAGAGCGCAGTGTGGATTTAGCAGACAATCAACACTTCACTGTCGCCATTAGCTCTGCTGGACTCCCGACACCGTATCTTTTGTTTGCACCCCGTAGACTCCGCGTCAAAATAGGATGGAAATAGTCGTATGGGGTGGGGTGCGTTCATCTGGTTGAACATTAAATTTTCTGTGATTATTGGTCTGATAATCTACTAGATCATATTTGTACGTAAGAAATCATCCTATGCCGACTCTTTTGAGAAAAGAGGCAAAAGCAGATCGAATTATGAGGAATGTGAATTGTTTGGCCGACAAAATAAAATGTCGGGGAGAAAATCAAAGTACCGTTGGTTGAGAAAATGAGTCTGGGACTTTATTTATTAGCTTAAATTCGGTCTATAGCCACGATTTGAACTAGTATCGTGTTATTTATCAAATGAAAAGAGAACAGGAGAGCAAAAAGTGAGGTGTGAAAGGAAAGACGGGGCAGACGAACCGTGAAAAGGAGAAAAATAAAGCGGAAGAGAAGATATGTCATTAACCCCCACCCCCCCCCCCCTCCTACACACACAAACATAACACATACACACGCGCGCATACAATCATACACACCCTTTAAAAGAAAGCGTCCACTTCTGAAGGCCATCACTTTCCATATATCCTTCTCCTTTTCAACTCTTTTTCTCATTATCATCCATATTTAAATGTTGCACTTTCACCGCCACTTTTACAGCCACTTGGCTTCTCATATAGCTCATGCTCTTACCTCCACCACAAAAACCCATCTATATCATTACCTTGTAAATTCACAATCCTCTCACTCCCAACATGAGATACAATAATGTGCATGGACCCAAGTTATATTATATCGTTTAGTTACTTTATTCTGACATGTGGCAAGAATAAATTGAAAAGCATAAATAAATATCTGGATATCAAGTGTGTGGATCAAATAGAAACAACGTCGATAAACTCCTCTTCCACTTCGCGTCTCTTCAGCTTCATGCTGACATCGTAGGGGTGGTAGTGATGCGCAGCTGGTCGATGACTTCGGATCTTCCCGCTCAATGGATGGCACACATCGATGGCCGAACCAAGACGGTGGTGGTCGAAACTTGATTGGATGTGTGGGTGCGGCAGGGCAGCGGATACGAGGCTCGGCGGGTAGAACATAGGCGGGATAGGGACGGTTAGAGGTTGGACGACGGGCCTGTGGCAGCCATGGCAGCCAGAGCCGTAGGGCGAGACGAGGTGACTGGTCAAAGCTGGAGTAGTAGGCACGACCATGGTGTAAGGCGAGTAGGGCAGACTCGGCAGGTGAAGGACGCCGGAATGAAACGGCATGCAGGGGTAGTCCAATGCGACCTCTGCCGCGGGGCTTTTCGGCTGCTGAGGCGATGGGATGCGGAGCTCCGTCTGAGGCGGCCCGACGGGGTGTAGGCTGGGAACCCGCGGGGAAGCTAGAGCCTCGGCGTGATGCGGTGGTGTGGTAGGTGGCGTGAGTGGTAGGTAGTCTGCTGATGGGGATCGCCGCATCTTACGAGCCGACAGAGCCAATGCGTGTGGACGCGAGACTAGAGCCACCTCGGTCGTCTGGGCGGCAGTCAATGGCGAGGGCAGAGGCGAAGATCCCACAGCAAACGTCGATGAAGGCGACCTCGATAGAGGTGACGGGGGTGATACCGAGACTGCTGCTGGTGACTGCAGCTTTAGCGGACTGGCGGGAGATACTGATGGAGAGCGAGGTGCTACCCGAGCTGAAGGTAGTGATTGTGCTGGGGCCTGGGAGCGGGAAGCTGGAGGCGTCGATGGTGCCCCGATACGCTGGCATGTCGCCGCCAAGAGGGCTAGTGGACTCGGCTTACCAATGTCGGACGAGTTACCAGCAGGAAGCTACAAAGAAAGACAAGAAAATGGGAGGATTATAAATTATGAGTCATTACATTAAAATAAATAACATACTACACTACAGTAATTGCCTTACCAGTATTCAATACAAGGTATTATTCATACTTCAATACATTGCACTGTCGTTTACATACACAATCAGTTCTCTATTCCAGGAGAAAGCGTTTACAATTCAATGAGAGCAAAAGTCATTGGCAATCTGAAGAGGTTGAGTTTACATACCTGTAAATATTTAGAAGATCCATTCTGTACGAAAGCGTCCATGCTAGCAAAATGAGATGAACACGGTGTAATCAACTCGATGCAATGTAAAAATGAATTGGGTGAAATGTCGTTCAGCGATGGGTGGTGCTTGTCTGGCGAATATTGAGCTAGGAATGACATCAAATTGTGGACGGCTGGTATTTATACGCCAGCGGTCAGTCGTAGTGGTGGTAATTTGTCTTCCTCGGCGGTGAGATGAAGGTGTATTATTGACCCCTGTGATGTAGCCGGTCGCCGCTAAGTCCATTCAGCGCTAACCCCGTCACTCGCCCGCCGACACGCTCAAAGAGGCGCCGATTGACCAATCAGCGGCCGCGCTGGGGCGAACGACACACGAAGAGTGACAGGAAGGAATGGAAGTGAGAAGTGAATGACAGGCAGGCAATGAAAACACCCAGTTTCTTCCTCTCTCTCTCTCTCTCTCTCTCTCTCTCTCTCTCTCTCTCTCTCTCCCTCGTTCTCTGTCTTGCTCTCCCATGTTGATTGCAATGAAACCGCGATGGAGGAAGAGGAGGTGGGGTGATTTATTGTTGTTGGTGGTCATTATAGACCCGTTTACTGCTTTTATTTCGTCCATGGACCCCCACAATAAAATCAAACTCTCGTTAAAATACGCCATTAGCGGGAAGATAAATAGCATAAACCTATCCTGGCTGGCATGTTTTACTTGTACTGTAGTTGTCAAGGCGCTCAAGCTGTATGACTAGCAAGGCAACTAATATAATTAGAAATAAAGACATGCACTGAAAGGGACTTCAAATTCTCGTTTTTCATGTAGATTTCATGTATTCCTTATTCGTATAAAATCATATTCTTAATTGTGTAAGTCTATGACGTTTTAGTTTGTGTGCATTATCACTTCGTATTTCCATTTTGATACCCGATGATGTATGCCTGATTATGACAGACAATCATAGAGATAAGGCAATGGGTGTGGCAATTTGGGCCAACCCTTTTTGTTTCATGCATTCAAAAGTTACCTGCAAATACATGTACCTTTTCATTACAAAGAATGATGTTGATTAATGTAAAAATCCACTTGTTTTCGAGGGAAAGTTAGCAATGATTAATAATCTACCGCGATTTACACCTCAATAGTTTTATTTTGAAAGACAGAATATGATATGGGAGAAAACTGGCGTGGATAAGACACACAAGGCGGCTTTGAAGGACGGGTTGACAGTATACACGAAATTCTTAAACTATTTTGTTTGATGTGCTTTTACTGAAGATGTGCATGGCTCAACAAGAATAATTATATGACCCTACGTTAAAACTGTCTGTCAGTCAGTCAGCAAACCTGATATTGCATGGAATTGCTCACCTACGTTTGCACATCCCGACAACCCAGGGAGGCAACTCCTTGCTGAATCTATACTATACAACCTATACTATGACAACTGAGAATTCAAATGCTAGTCTAATCTTATACAGACACAATATTTGAGATAGTGTAAGTTTCTAACCTGTAAAATTATACTCCCACCTTAGGAGTGATGATCTGCGTGCACAGACTGTATTGTACAACCGAAATGTGTGGATATAAGGCCAATAGTAGTCAGTTCACAGTTCAAACATATTTACAGCTAGTCTCTGACATTCAGACTCGCTTACTGAAACGGGTTAAAGTTTAGAGAGAGATACAAATAGTATACTGGCTTGTTCAGACTCTGATGTGAATCAGACTCGTTCATTGTCTGAACTTCCTGTATACAGTTGTGTGCCTGCAAACTGAACCAGCTAGACTACGAGTGAAAGCTCGGGCTTCAGATTCGAAAGTCTTCCTCCAGCCTCAGCCTTGTTATTAGGCAGTTGGTGCATGGGTACAACAAGAATGTCTGGTAACACAGACTACGCCCTTATCCCACTTGCGTCCAAGAGGCCAGGGGGAATGGGGCGTAGTCTGTGTCACCAGACATAGTTGTTAACAAACTCGGCTGTGCATGCACTCGACTGCCTAAGCTACAGAACGGGCGGGTGACGAGCGGCCTAATCCTTGAGGAGCGGTATGGAGTATCACACAGCACAATACATGAATGACATGAAAGTAGCAGGCCGATTTCAATAGGGTCTGTAATAGACTATTGAGATAGGCGGGGAGCCTGGAACAAACTCATCTTCGCTGTATTGTCAGGCAGACGGGAAGGATTTTCGGGCGTGAATGACACCGTTCTTTGTACTCTTGTGAGTCAAAACGGACCTTGAAAGCTGAGAAGTTGTCTGCACAACTTCACTCATAACGCCCAACAGACCAAAAAGGTTGCCCGCTTGTCACCCGGCCGCTGTGACGCCCAGAAAGAGAAAGTTGCTCCCCTTACACCTCCCTGATTGCACAGAGTGCCCAAAATCCTATCATGTCTCACAGAATTATTCCGGGTGGAGGGGGTTCCATTAGTATATTGATGTGGACATGTGGTTAGTTCCAGCCAAGGAAACCATTACGATGAACTTTGATATGCTATCGTCATATGTTGGCACAATGTAAAACACACAACTCATATTGAGCAGAATTTTGCCTAGCGTAGACGGAGCTTTACTCTGTCCGTGAACAATTGAGTCGATGATTTTGATGAAAAATTGGGAATGTGAGAGCGCGATTTCCTCGTGATTAATCCAAAGGCGAAATTGACAAAATGCACATGTCATACAATAAAAGTGGCGGCACTTGACTTCACAAACCATAATCATGTGTAGATTCGTTCATGCGCTACTCGTTAAACCAAACATTATCATTGTAAATGCTGACATTATGTTTCGCCCAGAAATGACAAAGTGTTTGAGTGACGCATTTTTTTTTCTAGATGGATTGTATGTATTTGCGCAAGGCCACACCATACTGTTATATCCGACATAAATTAGGAGGCAGGTTTGGCACATTAGCCCGGGCCAGTCTGTGTATGGCTGACAGAAACAGTAAGTCGCTTATGGCTATTTACGATCAACTCAAGTTTATCCCGACTGTCCGACAATAGCGAGGCGGTACAACATAGAGGCTGTCCCAGTTTCCGTAGCTTAACTTCCAGCAGTTTGCGTTTTTTTTTATTTAACGGCCCATATATCTTTTTTGGTCTGCTACGTACAATACCGTTTCCTAGCACAGTTTTGAAAAATTTCCTCAACCGTTAGGTTAAAGTTACCTCAACCTTAAACCCTCGTCTCATTAAATATCAGTTTGAATTCACCATACATGAAATGCGAGTCGTTGAAAATGGAAGTCGTTCAAGAAATGAAGACGTTTCCCCGGATGTGCACCTGTATAGCATACCTCATTTCCTATTGACATCAAAAAGTTTGTTATACCAGCATCATACGTCCTTGGTACCTCAATGTTTACACGTACAATGTACTAAAGTACGCTGCATCGGTGAACGTAAGAACATGTGTACTGAGAGAGATGGGGACAGGCAAACGGAATAAGGGTGAGAGAAGGGGTTTTTTTACTTTTGCATAAGTAGAAAATAGAACACACTGACTACAGTAGGTTAAACTATGGATAAAGCTAAGAGTGAGTTGCTTCCTTGTACAATGGACCAAATGTACATGCTTCTACATAGGAAAGGGAAATTGACAGGCAGGCGAGTTAGATATGAAGGGGGAGCGAGAAATGCAGAACTAGAAAGTTAATCGAGACAGAACTCAAGGGCAGCACATGACTTTGCAGTTATACAATTTCCACCAGACTAATGTACACACTCACACAGTCTGAAACACAGTCTATACGCACGCGGTGATAGATAAGCTAGCAGAGTGACAATAACTTGAAGAGGACCCTCCGCCCATCCCTGACCACTGGAGATGGACCGTGGTAATCCTCTTGTCTAGGCTGACAAGGAGCTTTCTGATGGATGCCTGACAGCTAAGAGAACGTTCTGATTGGTCCGAGCGAAAGGTGACTGACCGTCTCAGCCAATCAGCTCGCCCGGAACGTAACGAGTGGAAGATGACAGCATGCACCCAGGCAGCACTGAATCCATGAACTTTCACCTTCAGTGTTTTTGTTGTTGTCGTTATTGTAGAGTTAAAACTATACTATACTGAGTTCGACGTTCCTTGTTGATTTCTCTGAAAACAGACCTATCATCATAATTATTTTATATTGCACTTAGACCTGTATAGTGCATATAATATTTCTTTCATGGAAACTGATATTAAAGCACAACGATAATCATGGAGATATGGATAAAGATTTTTAGAAATAGATGCTTATTACATCTTTGCCAAATTCTTAATGATGGTCACCATTGGACATAAAACATTCGACCTGAGATTACATTAGCTTACACTGAACTTAACTTGGTGTTGATAAAAGTAAAAACATGAAAGAAACATACTTTTTATTAGGGAAGGTTTGAGGACGTCACGTTCTAGATGCTCTCCATTATGTTGTGTATTTCTCAAAAGGATATGAATCATTTTTCCTGTGTATTTGATACATCATTAGAAACACGTATTTACACACATAGGTCTACCTTTATGGGGAAAAAATCCTTCATAAAAAAAAAAACAGAAAAAGAGCAATTTATGGAATTATGTATCAAGCACACAGGAGAGCATCTCGCACGTGACGTCACACAATTAAGATTTTTAAAAGATCATATCTTACCTATCCTTTGATGGATTTTCGTCAAACCTTCACTAATATATTCCTTTCATGCTTCTGTTTTATTGAAACTGACTGATCTGGGTGAACTATTCCTTTAAAAGCGGGGAGGGAATCGTAATCAACGTACAAGAAGATTATAGTTCATCAGGGGCCAGTGGTAGACGCTTTGTCAATGCGGTAACAGCGATTTCTGGGACAGACAAAAAATGGGGTTCTATAGAATCTGGGTTCTGTTGCATAAAACTTACCATTGATGGCAACTTTGCTATCAATGGCAACTTCTATGGAAACCTTGAATTTGATTGGCTGTCCAGTGATGTTACCATGGTAGTTACCATTGATGGCAGAGTTACCATTAATGGTAAGTTTTATGCAACGGGACCCTGGTGTGTCTAACTTGTTAAGAAATACACATGTGGCCCACAAAATGTTAAACAATAATCGCCATTTGATTGCCATAGGCCTACTCCAATTTTACTTACGAGTACAGGTCAGTATTTCGTGTTTAGGATTTGTTTGGGGGCTGAGCAGGTTGGTTTGAGGATTGTGTTATGAAAAGGAAGGCAAGTAGCCGAAACTAAATGGGGAATCATCATTAAAATTAGGGGTCGCGTTAGTCTAAAGCATGTTCCAATTAAAATCACGATTCGAATTTCGATAGTGCGCCTTGCTTACATGCTGTATAATATACCGTAAAGTGTTCATCGTTTCACTAAAGCATCCCGACATTGCAATCCTGGGCCACGTTTGTCTGATGTTCCCGCTCATCAAAAGACGTAATTTAAATTGTAAACTCCACAAATCGGTGGTCATTTAAAATTCGTATCAGCCTTTCTTAATCCAAGGATAATGATATTGTTGGTCGGGGATTGTGGTCCCTGTCGTAAAGGCGGCCTGGGCATCACAATCATGGGCCCGTTTTGTCTGAAGTGCCCGCTCATCAGTTCATGGCCCGACGCTATTCAGTGCCCCATAAGCTCGCCCACCCAGAGATTACCGGAACAAAAGGATACCCACAACGGGTCTCTTCGGCAAACGACGTGGAGTAATTACCGGCTAGATGAAAGTTCCTGATTTCATTTGTACTTGCCGACTATACTGAACCGGGCCTGCATCTACAGGATAACGAGCCGTTTGTAAAGGCCGGATCAATGAGGGGCATTCATAGTAGCCAACAACCTTACTTTCTATCACAGAATGTGATGAAATTTGCGTGTATACAGTACATTTTGATTCGTGTAACGCTCCAACATTATCCAAGATATGATTGGGAAATGTGATGGGGAAGGGTGTATTGTTATATCGCAGTTGAATGCGTTTTTGTGTGAGGTTGCAAACAAAATGGTGAAGATTTATTCGAAAAGGTGAAATCGGGCGGGTGGCGGAGTGGATGACTACAATGTCCTTACATGTCACAGGCTTCTCTGCAAACAGAGCAGCATTTTGTCATGTTTGATGTCAAACATAAGGAAATTCACTAACCAGTGTAGGTATATAGGTCAGTTATAAAAAAAAAAAAAAAACGGCATTTTGTGTCGGAAATAACGCATTTACACAGGCTGTACTGTGGACAATGAACCTCCGACATCATTTCGATAGTGGGATTCACAATCTCCAAGCAAAAAATAGACTCAATTGTGATACTCTCTCAAATTATGTTTGTAAAACCATTAAAATAAAAGTATAAACAGCCGAGTACGTACATGATTATGCTAGTCTTGTCAGGAGCTTGGCATGTACAACGTAGCGAGACGTAGTCTCCGTAGTTCAGACGTATTGCTTCAGACTCGTGTATTGATTTATGACTGATATTTAGACAAGGTTTCTGGCTCAGTATACGATCTTCTTCGGAACCCTCATGTCATGTGCCCCCGGGGGTGTGCCTACCAATAAAACTATCATGCATCCGGTATGTATAGCTGTACCCAGGCGGAATTTGGTTGCAGCAAACTTATTTTTCGGATCGACTGTCTGTCAAGTATCAACTTCTACAACACATGGGATTCAAATTGAGATCGAATATGAAGTGATATAATAGTGACTATTCTATTCTCAAATCAACTTTTCCAAGAACTTTTTTGTGATCAGCTCACAACTTGTCCCTCACTACCCTCTGCCATCTCACACTATATGTTTTGGTTTAAATACAAATCGCGATTATACTTATACAAAGTGATTTATTTATTGCTGTTCCTTTTTAATTATTGAGCCCATCACAACAGAGACAATTAACATGAAAAAATAAAACTTCTACTACAAGTGCGGTGCTACCGTAAGTTATACCATGGTTATACCCTCTCAGGAATCCATGGTTCTCTTCGTGGTTAGAAAATCAAGATGGCGCTCTCGCGTATTACTGTTCTTGCGTCATTGCGTTTTTGTGTGAGGTTGGGAAAAAAAAGTCATTGGAAAATCCTTACATTTTCATGAGATACGGGCTATTCTTGCTGTCACGATAGATTGCTCAATGGGGAACAGCTCATCCGATGGAGCAACTCCTGACGAATATGACAATAACATATTGATACTCTCTCTCTCTCTCTCTCTCTCTCTCTCTCTCTCTCTCTCTTCCCGATATCACAAGAAAACAGAAGCGTATCGCAAAACTTGCTATATTCGGCATTTATTCATCTCTTGTTATTTTTTCTTTGTTCTGTACAACTACGTATATCAATGCCTAGCTGACAAGTTCCATCACGACACCCCCTCTCTCCATTTTTATGTCTTCTTATCTATACAATTTAGATTTCAGTGTAAACAATTAAGATGATGCAATAATATGTAAATTTTATAAAAGATTTTACATGTATTAACCCATCTCTTTTCTGCTTTCCATTCCCCTTTTCGTCACATACATGGATTAAATACCTTATGTACATCACATGCTGTTACCGAAAGCTTAACTAATTGGTACTAACGATAGAAACATACAGAGAAACGTCACGAATGTTATATGTTTTCAATGTAGGCACATATACTAGGAGACGGAGAGGCTTATTTTTTTTATATATACTAGGAAACGGAGAGGGAATGGGAAAGAAAGGAAGGAGAGAAAGAAGAACGAGAGAGCGCGAAAAACAACTGAAGGAACGAAAGAAAAGAGATGGGGAGGAAAGGGAATGGATTAACAATAAATGGGGTCAGAATTAGTTTTATACCATTTATTTGTATTACATGTACAGACAATTCGTGAAGGCGCATAATATTCAGTCAAAATTATTACAATTTATTCATTCTTCGATTGATATTTCATCTGTTCTGTGCTTTTCCTTTATAAAATTCCATGCACCGTAGTTCAAATCTCGTCATATCTTATTAAAGTGTAATGACGTACTTCTCAAAATACATATTATTTGACAAATTTCATTCAGCAAAATATATATTTGGAAAGAATAATTTTTGCTTTTTCTCATATTTTGCAAACGACAAGAATTATTGAAGTGTAGATTTTTATAGTGAGTATTTCACATTACACTATACAAACACGATTATCGATGTCACGATACTGCATGTAATACTATTCACCAGCGTAAGTCAATGATACAGAGACTATGATTGTTGATACAACAATTTTGCCTCAATCATTAAAGAAATGTTAACTATTCTTTCATCATGTTTATATAATATCGTGGCAATCCAGTTAAATCAAATCATATAACCACGTCAAATTTTAGCAGCGCAAACACACATACGTAATTATTGTTAGTAACACTTAAAAAAAAACGTGCATTCAACGTCATAGTCTGTGCGTTCGAAGGACACATTGAACCCCGTAGTACTTGAATACATGGGCGGAAATCCCGGGGGGGGGGGGGGGGGGACAGGGGGGGGGGGTAGGGGTAGTCCACCCCCTGGATTGTATTTAGCAATCCGCCGACAACGAACGTTGGTGGGGCATCACATACAAACAATTTTCACCCTGGATTTTTCTCGGGCGGACAGATTCGTGGAGTCGCGCAATCAGTGGTCTGGAGCGGTGTGCGTACTATGTGAATCAGTGGCGTAATGTGTGTGTGGGAGAAGACGCGGACGATAAAATACACGGCCAGTATCTGGACTAGGGTAGGGGCGACACAATATCAAATGTCCCCCCGCTATTTTCGGACCTGTACCCCTAAAATATCAAATGCCCCCCCCCCCACACCATTTTCGGTCCTTTACACACACACTATCTAATGTCCCCTCTCCCACACACACTTTGTACGCCCCCCCCCCCCCCCCCCCTCCAAACCGAGACTGGGCGGGATAAAAGAAATTATGGACAAAATACCCCCCCCCCCCAACAGTCTGGAATACTGTGCGTTCGAAGGATACATTGAACCCCATAGTACTTGAGTACATGGGCGGAAATCCCGGGGGGAGGGGGGGGGGGGGGTCCTGCCCCCCCCCCTCTACCAATTCGAAGAGGGGGACACAATATCAAATGCCCCCCCCCCACTATTTTCGGACCTGTACCCTTAAAATACCAAAATGCCCCCCTCCCCCTCCCCAACACCATTTTCGGTCCTGTACACACACAATATGTAATGTCCCCCTCCGCCCACTATTTACGTCCCCCCCCCCCCAACCGAGACTAGGCGGGATAAAAAAAATATGGAAAAAACAACCCCCCCCCTAAAAATCCATCACCCCCCCCCCCCCCCCCCCCCCTCACTGAGAGCACTTTGAGAGACTGTGCGGGATTAAATAATTATGGGGCCGGGGGGGGGAAATCCATCAAACCCCCCCTCCACCCCCCCCCCCCCCCCCGCGCTCTGCGGCGACTTCTTGAGGAAAAATGCCCCCCCCCCCCCCCCCACCTTTGGGGAGCGATTTCCGCCCATGCTTGAATATGCATGTTCTATTACTTGAAACAGTAATAATACTGATACAGTACAGCTTAAATGTCTCTTCCGCGAGAAAGAATATCGATAATGCCCGTCTGATGTGAACACTGCATTGTATGTTTGTGTGTATTCTGCTCTAATCTCACAAAAGAGACTTTTCTTGTAAATGAGTAAAATGTGTCTGTCACTTGCATTGCCATCAGTGCAACACCACATCATGTTACCGTAGATTGAATATCTCGCAGCAAGATGAATATTTCTTGTCCAGATTTTGGGTGTATGTGGGGAATACTGGGTACAATCTAAGAATACCAATAACCCAGACTTGAGTGATTTGTCACTTGCTTCCTTTTGTCAGAGTAGGGCAGTATTATTTGTACATCGTTTGTTCAGGGAGCTGTGAGTTATAAAACTGTCATCTCCCTGGTTTGCTCTTACAATACAAAAAACACATACACTTACTGGATACGATTGGTTTGATTGGTTGATTAATTATATATTTTGATGGAAAAGTGAATAACAACGCTGAACTAATAAATGGCACTCAGTACTCATACACGGAGTTGCATCCTGGTAACTATGGATACCAAATCCTGATTTCCCATTGGGCCTACATATGTAGGAGACTCGAGGCCTTGGGCATTTCAATAAAGTCCAGTACCGGCTGACAATCGCGGGCTTGTTGATAAGCTTTGATGTCTTCTGAGTTTTTCTGACACATCTCTCTACAAAAGAGTGTGTGTGATGTTTGGACGTTCATGTAAGATTCAACATCTTTCTTGGATGGACCTGTTCTCTGGATTTTTGCTGAGCGGCTGAAAATATATGAAACGGGGAAAAACGAAAGAAATTATTTATTATCAAGTCATAAGAAAACAATATGCGTTTAATTTTGAAGAAAAAAAAAACACAACAACAAAAAAGCTATATAATAAGCATTCGGCGTGAGTTTTCTCTGTGGACATCTTAATTAGCTCATAATCTATACTCAATGTCGTTCACCATTCACTTCTAAAATATTTATAACCTTTATTCAATTCATTATCAATGATAAGCTAAAAAAAACACATCAGAAGTCAGACAGTGTCATCACAAAGATTTAAGGACAAAAAAAAAATTCATGTAGGATCATTGTGTTCAACAATGATATCTATGTTAACGCACACGCATAAGTATACATTTATTCTATCAGAAACCTTTCAGATTACTTTGTGCCTTGAACTGAATTGACACACGAATGCAAACGGATCTTGAATGACTTGGCTTATCATGAAATCAAAGTTTATGAGTAATAATGGTGCCTGTAAAAAATCGTTGATATTTTAATGAGCATGAGACCGTGGTCAAGGCAGGATGGATCTGTCATACTCAAGGGTCCGCCAATCTTTAACTTTGATATCCAATATAATTTCAACTACGAAGCATCAAGTACAACTTCTTAAAATACGATATGAACGATTTTTGCTTTGTTTTGCACAAGTACTACATAGAGCAGTGATTCGTTTGACAGCACGATTAGCCAATGCGAGATCTGACGATTACCGTGTAGACGACTAGAAGAGCGGAGGACAGCGCTGCCAAGAAGCCCATAAGCGAGGCGAAGATGACCACGGTGATGTGAGTGTTGACCGCACTGACCAGTGGACCCATGATGGCCGAGATGGTAATCTGAGCCAGGAAGAGCTGGCAGCAAAGACAAGCCACGTCCGTTCCCAGGCCTCGCTTCACACCGCTTACAGGGTTCTTGTACTGGAGATTACCACCAAGGATGTAAGATAAGTGTGGGTTAAAACGATTTTGTTTTTGTTCTACACAGCAGTGGATCATCAATGATATCTTGAATAAGAATGGTCATTATTAAAAGAAAACCAAGTGACGATGCAACATCAAAACTAATCAGATAACATTAGTCATGGTAGTGGTTGGTCAACTTAATCGGAGATCATGTGATGATGAAAAAATATAATCTTGAAAACAAGCATAAGTATTAGCGATGATTAAATTTAATACATGATACCTTGAGGGTAAAAGTAGGTCATTTGATATACTTCCACCTGTCACCTGCACTATTATGACGACGAAGGCGGCGGCGAATTATGTTTCTTCTACGTTTATATCTGTTATTTCTTCTTTTCCAGCACCACAGCCATCTTCATGACCTCATTACATTTTTTATCCTAATCTTTACCACCATCGACTTATTCTATTTAAAAATGTATAAATTATGAAGATATTCTTCTCATGTAATTTCATCGAAATGTTGCACTTCTATTATCAGTACTTCGTCCTTTACATAATCGTCAGCATCATCATCACCCTCATCCATCGGTATATTCTTCTTCATCATCTGCGCATTCTCATTCGTCTTCTTCGAAATGATCCAACCCACACCCCTGCCCATTCGACCATCTATCTTCTCCATCATCACCATCCTCCAACATTCCCGTAATATCCTACTATGTAGTTGACCACTTCCGAGTCTCCGACACCCCGATCGACATACCGACTCGCAGTCGTGGAAGCTGGCCAGGATGTTGAACGGCACCGTCATCAGCGTGGTGAACTGGACCCCGAAGACGAAGCAAAGGATGAGGATGGCGTAGGGGTAGTCGACCAGGAGCGCCATGAACCCCGTCCCGACGGCGAAGCAGAGCTGGCCGAACACGTAGATAGTGCGAGGGGTGAAGAAGGTGTCGACCTTCATATAGAATACTGCAACAAAATTAATAAAACCAGATGGGGAAAATGTACATCGTACGTAAGGTTAAAGGTTCTATGACATGAAAATTTATGTTGACTTAATTTGATGCAACTTAATAATTATGTATATAACAAAATCACTCAATGGAATTATGTGTCCTATATTTTAAAATGATTTTTCTTTGTTCTTTTTTTTAGCACTGATAAATCCCGCCTCCAGAATATCCTCCAATTCAAGATTCCCCTTGTGACGTCATCAGTGTGGACGCTGTTAATTGTATTTTACATCACGTGTCTTCTTCACAAAATCAATGATTACATCTATTGATCAGTTACAATATATCATCAAAGCACTCTGCTGATGAGACCGCCAATCTGCCCCAACCCCATCAACCCCCACCCCGAGCCCCTGCAAAGTGCACACCTCCTACCTTCCAAAAGCAAACTCCATTATATATTCGCATAATTAATGATTACCAGCTAGTCATTTATCTTGAGATTCATGTCTTCAACGTCCGAATGGAAACCATATACGTGTATACGTCTTTGACTTACTTGCGGACAACGAGGAGGAGAAGGAGAAGACTGCCATGCCCCAGCAACCCATCTTGACTCCTTGGTGGTATGAGTTATAGGCAGGGGACCCCTCTGGCGCCGTAGGGTCGCCTAAAAAGTGAGAAGAACTTCACCATCAGTCCACGTCACAAAGATCATGCAATCAGGTGTAACCCCAGTCATTGTTGGATTCGGTCAAGCGTCACTGCGATACAGTATGTTTTCAGTCGTGGACAGTCACCGTGCTATTTTTTTTTTTAAACTTGAAATCGGGTACAAGGGGGTTAAAAACTACACCCTGTGTTCCATTTTGTCGAAAACTTTGTTTTTTTTTAATCTCTGAGATCAATCAAACATCGCCTCACCGTAATAAACAGTCTGGCCGACGAAATCCGTGAAGAAGAGGAGCACGGTGACCATGCCCGCCCACCCCAGGTAGTGGTTGACGCACAGACGGCGCAGCTCCGACGGCATGTGGAGAATGGACTTGAGGAGGGCTCCCATCGATGCCGGTTCGCCGTCATTGTCATCATCGGTGCTGTCGAGGATGCCGATGTCGTTCTCTGTTTCATCGAGACGGATTGGAGGGTAGAAACGGCGGGGAAAGTTAAAAGCGGAATACTGAAAAATGACAAGTGTGTCGGAGATGATGGAAAGGGGGGGGGGGGGGCACATCCCGATGGGGATGGATACATTGTCACCGGTAACGCTTTTGAAATGGATGTAGCCGTGAGAGAAGAGCATTTAGATATAAACTAGAATGAAGAATACATAATGATAGGCATTTTGATGATAAACAATACATATAAATGATTTGGGCGAAGTATATTTTTTATTATGAATGCTCACTTTCATATTGCCATATTGGTGACCAAAAATGTAAATAAGGAAGAAGTATCAAGAAAATCATTGAAAATTTGATATTATTACCTCCGATTTGCGGTAAACTCGTAGCCGGGCTGGCCGGTATCTTTAAAGTGCCGTCGGAATCAACTTCATAACTTGAGCGGAAGCTGTGACGCTTAGATGTCGACTTCGAGGGCTTTCGGGATATCGTCTCACGAGACGACCCCGTCGAAGAGTCCCTCAGAAGCGGAGAGATTTCGCTGACGGCATCAGCGTTCTCGTTCTCGTCGGTCACGACCATCTTCTCAGCGTCGTTACGGTTGGATTTGCTGCCGAGTGGTGTCTCCGGGATGCTCGTTAAGTTCATTATCAGACACGTGGAGTAGATGACGACGTTGAAGACAAAGACGACTCGGAGCTGACCTCCCAGGGCTATGGCGAGAGAAGTTGACGACCAGTCGATGGCGTTTGCAATGTAGCCCAGCCCACCGCCGATGCCTTCAGGCGAAACATGGCATTGACCAGAAGAGTTGAGTACACATTTATTAATAAAGGTCTGTCTAAATTTGTGAGTTAAATCTAAATTTATTTTGACATATCATAGCACTGAAAGCAACTGGGAAGTGAAAATCAAAATAGCAGAGTCCTTGCAAGACAGGGATATACCCTCTAGTTCCCAAATCCCCCCCCCCCCCCCTTCTCCTCTCACGTCGACGGGAACATTTTTATGGCTCCAGTTCGATATATTGAAGTTCGTTATTGCGAAAGTTCGTTATTCCGAAGGTTCGTAATCCCGAAACACGTAAATTGCCTTTACCTCGAAAAAGGGTTCGTTAAACCGAGCATTTGTGGCGCTATTCCGAAGGTTCGTAAATTCGGAGGTTGTTAACCCGAAAATAAAATATGGTTCGTTATTCCGAAGGTTCGTTAATCCGAAAATGAAATAAGGTTCGTTAGTCCGGACCTTCAGAATAACGATCCTTCGGAACAACACAAACTTTTTTACGGTTTCGGACAAACGAACGTTCGGAATAACGAACCTTAGTTCTATTTCGGACTAACGAACCTTCGGAATAACGAGCCTTATTTCTTTCTCGGACTCACGAACCTTCGGAATAACGAACCTTCGGAATAACGAACCTTATTTCTTTCTCGGACTAACGAGCCTTCGGAATAACGAACCTTCGGAATAACGAGTGCTTCCCGTTTTTATCCCCGAGCACGGCCCTGCTGGGGAGACACAAACTCCCCTGGAAACATGTCGGTCACATACTAATACAAGAGTACCGAAGTGGTGTTGTCATATCCATTGTTATGCAGGTTTCTTATCCTAAACAACACCACTCGAGTGAGAATTTTGCTGGTCTGACATTGTCTAGCGAGCTAGTGTCGGGTGCTCCCAAAAATTGAATGAGGCTCCCCGCTGCGATCACCGCTGCTTGCTCTACGGGCATAATTTACAACCAGTTGTCTTGACAACATGCTCAGATGACTTCACACTTCGGTCCTCTTTTGGAAAGGATAGACACATTTTCTGCTGAGCCTCCCAACCTGGACACAAGGCTGTCGACAATTCTAATTTCGACACTACAATAAAAAAAAATCACCGTAAACTAAACTTCTCTCCCTAATTAGGATAGAGGAGAGGGGGGGGGAGTAATTAAGATGATGAAGCTGTATACAATCAATAGACAGATAATACACAACCTGGGCCTTGTTGCATAAATTTTACCACTGATGGTAACTTTGCTATCAATGGCAACTTTTATGGAAACCTCAATTTGATTGGCTGTCGAGCAGTGTTACCATGGTAGTTACCATTAATGACAGAGTTACATTAATGGTAAGTTTTATGCAACGGGGCCCTGCACGCGTCATCCTCGAACATAGGTTACCTACCTCCCAGCACGGCCCTGAGATTGAGCCCGGTGTTGACGTCTTCCAGGTCGCAGACGTCGATGAGGTAGGCTCTGGATGGCCCGTCCGAGGAGTCTGCACTGACGTCCAGAATCACCACGCCCAACAGGGTGAATATGATCCCCCATAGGTTATCTGTGGTCACGTGATCAACATACATTGATATGAAGATGCCGAAGTACTGATTAAGCGGTCGTTACGAACTCGATAACTTTTCATCCACTTTTCATTTACACAAAGTCCAAAAAAATGCAGTCTTTGACTGCGAACAAAAATGTATGTGCGATTTTTGGACAGGCACATTAGTGCACATGTGCTAGTTTATACCAGTCTATATCAATGTGTGTAAGACGCATGAGTAATGTCCAAAAAATCTAGAAGTTAAACACTTTTTCAAGTGCGACCCATTACATTACATTGTTTCAAAATATAGAAAACGTGATACAAATAGTAATTTCAATAAAATGAAAAATGAAACTGATAATACATGTATTGATATGGTGGTAACGTAATGAATAGTTATACACTTAACATATCTCACTTCATATTAACACATTCTCAAACTAAAAAGCCAACCCTACCCACCTCCAATCAACAACAAACATTCAGCCTATTCGGGTATATTAAACAGAAATTGTACCAGGCAATGTATGTCTGTAGTGCTTAGACCCCCCCCTTCCCCCCCCCCCTAAAATTAAACACTAAAAACTTTACCATTTTGACACTATTTCTGTCCCTCCTTAATAAGATACGTCACACACACACACACACACACACACACACATCCAATTCTGTCGTCATAGTTCTAAGTTCATGCATAATTCATGACAGTCTGGCAATAGCTAGAATACCAGTGTTTTTTATTCTAAACAACATCATCCAAAGTGAGTGCATCACTATAGTCCGATATTGTCTAGCGGGCTAGTGTTGGGCGCTCGTAATGACGCCCCCTCTGTGATCTATAGCATAAGCATTAATTTTGTTTACGTACACGATTTACTTCTTCAAACGACATTTTAGGCGTCCAATGATCATCGTGATAATGATCGATTGGGTATCGATGAAGATTGATTACGCGTGCAGTCCAAACCTATCGGATTCTATGCCGTGGTATACGAAGTTTCATTACTTTCGTATGAGAAGAGGAAATTGTGCCTATTGTATACATATATATCCATGGTGATTTATGACTGCAGTAGATGAATTAAAACGTTTTGCCTAGAACCCAGGCTGTAAGATTAACATTAGTCGACCTTCAACCCTTCAAAGAGTCAATACGGCGGTAAGTTGTGTTAGATAAGATATAGGACACTCATTCCTTATCTTACCGATTATACAAAACAAAGGTTGTAAAATGTTGTAGTAAAATGAAAAGATAAGTCTGCCTTAGAATTTAAAACGCTTGAAAATGATGTAGAATCATTCGCCAGTTCACGAATAAATGCATGTAAAAAGATAAGTGAATAAAATTATGATTACTGTCAGAATTAGTGCCATCGATCAGGGCGCCCAAGTCGCCTCCGTTGAGGTACAGGGACACTCCTACCAACGTCCCGATGCCCAAGGCGAGAATGAAGGGCCTCCTCCTCCCCCACGAACACCGGCACCTGTCGCTGGTCGACCCGATGAAGGGGTTCATCAGGAAGCCGAAGATGGGGGCGAGGAAGAATGCGAGGCCGTAGAGCTTGGTGGGTAGACCCAGTCCGAGGAGGATGGGTGTTACCATTGCCGTCTCCGTCGCGTAGCACACCTCCAGGCCGAACTGGATAACATTGTTCCTCACGAGCTGCCAGAGGCTCCGCTTGGGAGGAGGGGCGACGGCCGGCCGACCGGGGCGGGAACGCGAGGGATGCAGTGTGAGGCTGGTAGTGCTGAACGAGCTCCGCCGAGATCGGATCACCAGTGGGGGCCCGTGGTTGAACGGTTGCTGCGCGGAAATCGACGACACAGAATCATTCCGATACCGAGACGACGCCCGAGACGCGTCGCCAATGCTGATGGAGAGCGAGCGGCGAGAGGTCAGCGTGTACGAGGAGGCTTCTGCGGGAGAAGCCGTGGGCGACGATTGTGTCGGCGTCTGCGTCGGCACTCGCACTGGGTACGATTTGAGCCGACCCGTGCTGGTCGGCATGCTGGAGGAAATCGCGTTGGATCGACTGGTGGATGGTATTGCGGCATCGGAATGCATCACCTGGTTGTCTGGAGTATCCATGGCGATGGCGTAGGAGCTCTTTCATCAAAGCGATGCTTCCTAATTGGGAGAGCTAATGAATGGACGTGGTTAAAACTACTACACGACGTGACAGCAACATGTGCTTCATTCACCCCATTCACTGAGTGGTTGCGCATACAAAATGCAACACAGTCCCCGCATCAAGAGTAAATTCCAGGTTAGAGATCTGGGTCGGATGATAAAGCTCTTCAAGACACAAGAGTCTGAGGTACAAAGTCCAGTGCGTGCTCCATTCAGATAATCTGGCCACAGCTGGATTTAAGATTTGTCGTTCAGGCGATGTGCATGTGCCAAGTACAAGGACGACATGCATGCATGCAGCGTAGGTCACCCCGGTGGCAGGGCCGGGCGGTGGAACCGCCGGCAGGGGCTGACCCCCCCCCCCCCCCCCCCCCTCCTTCGCTCCAAAATGTCACTCTCCCGCGATGTCTAATGTGTGTCCTCTTCGTAATGAACATTCCACATGTCGAAAATCAAATCCTATCACAATAAAAGCATTATGGCCTCCATAAAACGCAACAATATGCCTCTCCTGAGATTAAAAAAAAAAAATTCCCCCTTCGATAAAAAGAAGACAGGTGTTCCAATCGTACGTGAGAAGAAACCGTAGCCTTCTTTTCTTTTCTTTTCTTTCTACATTGTATTTGTTTTTAGAAAGGAACTGTCATTTCATAACTACAACCAGATTAACACGCAATGATAGATATCCCCACACCTATAACAATGGGAAAAAGCTTCCAAAAAAACCGAGCTCCTCTTTTTGAAAATACATTTATCCTAGCCCTCACCAAATGAAAAAATTACAATAAATCACAAGTACTATGTGTTAAAGAAAACTTTGAACACATTTGAAAAATAATTAAAAATCAGTTATAACTCATTTACACATCATAAAATGAAAGGATGTCACATTTTAGAAGCAAGTTTCGTAACATTTTCATTTTTGTTGTCCTTTAAATATTTTAATGAGATTTTCATTTTTGGACAAATTTGGACCTTAAAATGTACATGTATCTGATAATGAATTCAGAACACAACAATGTAGAAAATACCTCATGGGTTGACATGTGTGATGCACAATAATCATTGTTGTGGGAAAGTGAAAACCTCGTTAAACTATTTTAAAGGATTACTAAAACAATTTAATGATTGATCGAATATCACGATACCTGCTTCTAAAAATATGACATCCTTTGATTTTGTGGTCCTTTTTATTTTCAGCTGGCTTTGAGTTGTTAGATAATTTTCAAAAGTGCCAAGTTTTATACCATATTCTTTTACAATGGAGGTGTTAGGAAGGAATATGAAAATTAGCATAGTACATTCCAGCATCTGCATGGACACTAAAATGTGCAAATGAATGTCAAAAGCATTTCACAATGCTTCGATGTCCCAGGCTCAGCACCGACATTTACGCGGATGTCAACTTGGAAAGAAATATCTTTAATTGATCATTTTATCTCTAGTAGCCCTTTTTTTTAATACAAAATTGTGTGCATAATTTATTTTAAAGAAGTTACACTAGCCCGCTAGGCCATACCAGACCCGTAAACCACTCACTGGAGTGATTTTGCTTAGAATCAGTTGTCTTGACAACATGTTCATAATGACGACACCACTTCGGTATTTTTATGGGCACTATGTACAGCGTGATAATGAATGCCAAAAGCATTGGAGTTCTCTTTTTGTTCTCTCTGAGAAGCTGTTACCACACAATCATGTTCGTAATATTGTTAAAACACCTGAGAAACACATGCTGAGAACACATAACTTTTAGGCGGTGTCGAGCATGGGTTAAAAAGAAAAGATGTATGAGTCATATCCTTCCATAACACATCTCTGTTCTCACGATAACAGAAACGGTGACATAATTTTATGCATGCGCCTTAATTCAAGATCAGGGATACTGTTATGAAACTCTTATCCAGCATTTTCTTCCATTGTACTTTTTTCACCCTCAAAAGGGATACCTTGTATTTAGGATTGTTTTGTGCATTGGTGCGAGTGGGCAGGCATAATTAGTTTTTGAACAGCCAACCAGTAAAGTTAATGCAACTTTTAAATTATTTTGTTAAACTGAATTTGTAGAAAATAAATAAAAGGGGGAGATCCTCGTTATGACGAGGACAAGAGGTACATGTAGATAAAGGGAAATAATGTGTTTTTGTTTAATGCAATTAAATCACAAGGGTAGGCCTTCTTGTGTGTAACGTGGTACTGTGAATTATCATCAAGAAAGAATCATCATTCTGATGAATTTTAGCTATAGAGCAGAAGATTTGGGTATTTTATACTTCATCGGAAATTCCCAATTTTGCAAGATTGTACGCATTTTAGAGAATCTTAGTTTTTCTTTTATTTGGCGCGGTAGAACTTTTGAAGATACCGTATTATACCTTCGTTACGTTTCGCTAGTAAGCTACACGATCTGATTCGTTGAAGTGCATGCATCGGCCATAAATCGTTAGGAAGTTTACTTCATATTATTTGCATATCTTGAATAAGTTAGGAGGAAAACCGATAAAAAAATGGTAAGAATTAAACTGTACTTATAAAATGTCTTATAATTTAATGTGCATAGCGATAAGAACTTGTTTATATCGGAATGTTGATGTGAGATGAGTGGTCACTGCTCGAGACGCGTAGGCGAATAATGTGAGCACGATGGAGTGCATAATGGATGCCTGGAGCTCGGGCGTTCTGCACACGCAAATTTCGTAGACTTCCTGGAAGCAGCTGCATGCTGCATACTATATGCGAGTAACGTTAAAAGAAGTTAGACTCTACTCTAATCTACCTTCACTTGTATATTAAGTATCAAATTTAACTTATCATGATGTGTTAAAAGTTAACATTAGAACCATTTCAGTGTGTCACGTTGCTTGTTTGATTAATTTTCTGTTCAGTGTTTGGGATTGGTCTTTTCATGTTTCTTTCAACAATCGGTCTCTATCAGCTATCTGAAACAGCATGTTGTATTTTATTTCCAAACCAACCAAGTCAACAAATAGATCTGACTATCGCTATTCTTGAATTTTGATCCTCTCTAGACTCTAGTCTAGGTTATCTGTTTTTAAATGCGGCTAATATTTTTTTCTTGAAATATGGATTCCAAATTGAGCCAATGTTTTAAAGTTGCACACAAATAATTCCTGTTCTATGATCATGATGATTATGTCGCAGGCTAGTCAGCATACATCTCATTTGGGATATTCTGCGATCAAAATTAAATTTGTGGATTACCTGTGGAAGAGCCAGATGCGATTTTAGTGGATCCAACGACTTTTACAGAGACTGATTTTTCGGTCTAGTAGCAGCCATGATTATGAATGTGAAGTGCATTTTCAAAAATACTTATGAAGGGCTGGCTACAGTATATTATGTTTAAATGTAAAATGCATAATATGCTGTAAATTTGATATCTTCCATTACAGCTATACAATTTGTATGTACAAATTATTTGTACTTAGTACTTTAAGGAATGATATTTCAAAACCAATGCCAATATTTTACAATTAAGAAGTATTTAATTAAAATTAATAGGAGTGTTTCCTTACCCAGTCAATGTAACTAAATATGTTGCGGTGCCAGCATTATCAAATGTATGGTTGATTTATCTCTTTGACTTTCTGTATTTTCTTTCAGGCAAGGAATTCAGAGAAAGCCATGTAAGTACTTTTTTTTTTAAATTTATGAAAGTGTATCTTAGATTCTTTGAAATCATCACAGTGTTACTATTTTGTCAGCCAATTATTTTCAATTATTTTGTGTGATCGGGCTAATGAAGACGCTCCTAGTGTATAACTGCCATGAAGGGGACCTTCTTTGAGTCATTATGTGATTGGAAGATATTGCATTATGTGCCATTCAACCTAAGCACAATGTGTGTAGTCTGGCATCACCGTCACTACTGTAAGTATGTACCGTAATCTTAACCCCCCCCAAAAAAAAAAAAAAAAAAACATTGTTTTCGTCACTTTGACTGTGATCTTTTTGTATAAAAATGCTCTTGCCAAAACCAGTTAAAATGAACAAGGAATGTTTGACTGACATAATGTGTATAGTTTAGCAAACTACAGACAAGAAGAAGTTATCATGTTTTAATATGTTGATCTAAATCTCGTATTTTAATCAGAAGGCCATTGCTTGTTTTCTGAAAGATGAAAATTGTGTTAAATTGTTACCTCTAAGAGCAATAAGTCGTTACGTCTTTTGATAATTTTTGAAATGATTTTGTTCTAAATATGTATGTTTTTCATTCTAGGACGGCATTGGCCCGTTTCCGAAATGCCCAGATGGGTGATGGCAAGATGAAGGAGCGACGGCCGTTTCTGGCTAGTGAGTGCGAAGATCTCCACAAGGCAGAGAAATGGAGGAGACAGGTCATTTCAGAAATCTCCCGCAAAGTTGCCCAGATACAGAATGGTAAGAGGCAGAACTAACCATGATTAAAGTACTGTTTGTCAAAATTCATTGATGATAAATTGAGGCAGACCCTCTTTCTCTTACTGACATGCAAAGCTGGCTTAGGAGCTGAAGGTGAATTGTGGTTATACAGTTTAAACTTTTAAACTTCGAGATCAAAATAAAACAGTAACTCAAAGCTGAAACAGATACTTCCCTGGGTAGCATTGATGGTTGAGTAATAACAGTATTATTTAGAAGTACATGCAGCAGTAACATTAGTAGTAAAACATAGTAATAGCAGTAGTAGTCATTGAAGTCATTAGTATTGTAGCACTATAATCCAATGAATAAATCGTAAACTCAGTTTTATATGGTAAAGTTTTCATTTAATAAAGCAAATTGCAATTATAATAATAATAATAAAATCATTTATAGAGCGCAGAAACTATATTTATATATTCTACTGCGCTACAAGAGCTTTTATTTGCACTTCTACTACGTAATGCTGTATAATTTTAAATCATGGTCAGAAGTAGATTAGGTCTGTGTTTAGATCAAATAGGTTTTCACCTTTGATTTAAAGCTGTCTAATGTTTTAGATTTCCTGATGTCTACAGGTAGTTTATTCCACAATCTAGGAGCTGCACAAAAGAATGATCGGTCACCTAGGGTTACTTTTGTTCTGATTTGGGGGACTTGCAACAACGATGTGTCTTGTGTACTGCGGAGATTATGACCATGAGTTTGACATTTAAAATGCAGTAATTCATTAATGTATCTAGGAGCCTGACCATTTAACGCTTTAAAAACTATCACCAACATCTTGAATTCAATTCTTTGGCGTACGGGCAGCCAGTGCAAGTCTCTTAACAATGGTGTAACATGGGCAAATTTTGGAAGATTACAAATCAATCTTGCACATGTATTTTGAACCCGCTGTAACATTACTATCTGTGAGCCTGGTAATCCGTACAGTACACTATTACAGTAATCTAATTTACTCGTAATGCATGCGTGAACTACACTTTTCATGCTACCGGTATCTTGATCGAAATATTTACGAATGCGCCTCAGATTATAAATCATGTAATATGCTGATTTGCATACACTAGTAATTTGTGAATCCATGCTCAAATGGGTATCGAATAAGACTCCTAGGTTTCTTACGCTATGGGACGGTTTTATAACCGTGCCACGTACTGATATACCATTTGTCCGAAACTTGGATACTTGACGTGGAGTACCAGTGACTAACAGCTCTGTTTTCTTATCATTCAACATCAATTTGTTTTGCAACATCCAGGCTCTGATGTACTCAATGCATATTTCTAACACACTGATACAGTAGTCTTCATTTGGTGTGTTAGGACAGAATGACAAATATATTTGGGTGTCATCTGCGTAGCAGTGACAAGTAATAATGGGGAACTCCTTTTCAATATTTGTGAGGAGTCTGCTTGTATACAATGTAAAAAGTAAGGGTCCTAGACATGACCCTTGAGGGACACCAAAAGGTACCTTGAACACATCTGACTCAATATTATTCATTTCAACCGTCTGTTTTCTATCAGCCAAGTAAGATTCGATCCAAGCAAAAACTGTACCATTTATCCCAAAATGACTTTTTAAAGTTTGTAACAGAGACAAATGGTCAATTGTGTCAAAAGCGCCGGTCAAATCAATACAGAGCAGTATACTAATCTTCTGGTCATCCATTGACATTAGAAGATCACTTTTGATTCTTAGGAGTGCTGTTTCAGTGCTATGAAATTTTCGGTAGGCTGATTGGTTGATTGGCAAGAGTGAGTGAGAATCAATGTGCTCAAGGATTTGTTGGGTAGCAGATTGCAGATTGCAAAATTCTGTACCAATACCTGACTTTTTCAACAGCGGTTTAACAAGTGCAACTTTCCACAGAGCAGGAAACTGCCCTGTTGACAGAGATGTATTGATCACGGAGGTTATGACAGGTAATAATACATCCAAATATTGCATAAGCATTTTTGTGGGCATTGGGTCCAATGGACAGGATTTTTTACTGAGCTTCATGATCAAGATTTTAACATCATGTTCAGACAATTCTTTAAAATCTGTGAGAACTGCAATTTCTTTATCAAGAGAGATTTCGTCAGTGATTAATTTGTTAACATTACTGATTTTGGATTCAATATCATCATGAATTTTCTGAACTTTATCCAAGAAGTAATTCCCTAAGCTATTGACAAAGGTTTTACTATCAACATTATTTGGTATAACTGGCTGTTTGTTAGACATGTTTAACAGACCTTTCACGACATTAAACAGTGTTTTTGGATTTTCTTTATTTTCAGACACCAACACTATGTGATGGGCTTTGCGTGCTTCATACAAATGGAAAGAATAAGCGTTTCTAGCTGACTTGTATTCTTTCCAGTCTTCATCTGTTCTCGTCTTTGAACAACGCTTCTCAACTTTCCTCTTTTTCCGTTTTTTCTCCAATATGCTATCATTTAACCAAGGCACCTTAGGTCTCAGGACCACATTTTTTACTACCCTTGGTGCATGCTTGTCTAACACTTCTCTGAGTGTATGTATCATACTCATCAATTATGAGTCAAGAATGATGAGAGTCAAGGAAATAAAAAAAAAATGTGTAATGCTATCATTAATATTATGTAATACCTTCATTATTGCTACTATTATCTGTTCTGTTCAGCTGGTCTTGGAGAGTTCAAGATCCGTGACCTGAATGATGACATCAACAAGCTACTGCGAGAGAAGAGTCATTGGGAGGCGAGGATAATGGAGCTTGGGGGTCCAGACTACAGGGTATGTCTCACCCTTTGTGTGCCAGGCAATTTCTGGCTCAATGGGATTTGTGTGTATTACGTGTACAAAAATGCACCAATGGCACATCAAGAATTCAAGGATGAACCATGGGAATAAGATTTGGAGCATCCTAAATGAACCTAGGGTGACAGGACCATCTTACTTATAGGGCTTTGATAATTCTTCATATCGTATATAGCCGATATCAAGCAATATCACCTCGCGATACTGATATCTGATCGATTGCTCTTAGGACGTATACTTCCGGTAAGAGTTTGGTACGTATTCAATTCACGCAATCACGCACAGAATCTGTAATTTCAACCCTCATAGGCCTTGTAGTATTAAAATGGAACAGTTGTTATATGGACGAAGGACTTGAAAAAAAAAATACCACCAATCACTCAAGGTGATGTTTTTGCCTACCTTAACATTGATTGTGGATGGACTAATGAAAGAATGAAAAGACACAGCAGAGACGTTGATGGCTGTAGTTCGGGCAGTATTGTGTTCGTGAAATGGAAGTTCATATCCCAAGACTTGAAGGTAAAGAAATTAGAGTGCCACGCGCGTTCAGATTTGGAGATTATGCGATAGGGAGGATTGTTGATTATATTTGATGGTTCCTACCATGGCAGCAGATGAGTTGCACAAGAACTCATTGGCTGCTGTCATGGTAGTTTCCATTGTTAGTATAAAACGACAATTGCACATCCATGTTGCTATATAAGCTGTTATAGTTTTTTTTTTCATGAATTTTGCAGATCGTAGTAGGGTCGCAATTTTAGAAGCATGCAAAAATATTGGCATATAATCTTGAATGCATTTACCTGTCGAAATCAGTGTACTCATGCATACGCTAAGCACATGCACCTTGGCTCACAGCTAGGCATACCCCGCTCCATAGCTAATCTTAACACAGTTACTGCACGCCACAGTGCATGCTATAAAGCTAGTAAATCGTATGAACACAGGTTTCATTCATTCAAATCATTACAAAATAATGCTATCTTGCAACTTTGTAGCAAATGCAGAAAAAAATTTGCCATGGGTTGCTGCACTTGTCTCACGATGTGGTACGGGTACATACTCCAGGTGGCACATGAGGTCTAGCTAGCGCATATGGCAGCGCTCAATCAAGCGTCACGATAACATATGTGAACATATAGTTGTGTTTTTTCCACATTTGCATTAAAGCGGGCCTAGGAGCAGCATATGCATTATAAAGTGCTAACACTGGGTGTCAATCACAAGAACAACAACCCCGCGAAAATGTCTGCAAGTCCATCATTCACGTAAATATCTGTATGCAAAAATAAAGGCTTAAACAGTAAATGCAGTATGGTACAGGCACTTAAAAACAAATGAAAACAACATTCTGAGTGACTTTCATTCAGATGCATGAATGGAAGTCACTGTCTTTCAAACTTGAGAACATGTACAGAAGATGATGACTCACAATGGCCACAGAGCTTCTGTTTATTATCAATGTGATCATGATTGTTATTATCTGACTATGTACAAGATATGAAAAATAAATCTGATTATGCGTGTAGCTGCATTCAGAGAGTTGAGTTGAGACTTTCAGGGAGATTCATCTGTTAAAATGCAATTCTCTGTACAAAGCTTTTTCAAACATCTTTCTTTATTGAATCCGTTTAATTCATATTTCATACTGAGAGGCATAAACTAGAATATTGGCTAAACAATGAGAAGGCGTTCTGGCTGAGAAAATGAGATTCACACAATTTGGCCATTTCCGTGTCTCTCTCCTTCATTGTCTGTCCATATCTCCCCCACCTCTCATCTCTCTCTCTCTCCCTATTTTCTTATCTCTTGCTCTTTCCAATTCTCTCTCACTGTCTCTCTCTAAATCTTACTCTATCCCTCTCACGCCACCTACCTCTCTATCTTCCCCTCTCCTTCTATTTTCTTAACAAAATGCAGAAAGTTGGGCCCAAGATGTTGGACCAAGAGGGCAAAGAAGTGCCAGGAAATCGAGGTTACAAGTATTTCGGTGCGGCCAAGGACCTGCCTGGAGTGAGAGAACTCTTTGAACAAGAACGTGAGAGCACATAATTTCAAAACTACCCTCAGATACATGCACAGTCACAAATGCACAGTCCTTCTGTAACGAGATACCACTCCCTAGAATGTATTTCTCGTGCGTTTCAGCAAGTTCATCTCCAAGTTGGACTATACCTTATCCATTGTGTTTAGAACTATTCTAGTCAGAGTTACAAATTATTCAGAAATTGGAAAATTTTATAGTCAGCATTCTTACATTTGTTTTGTATGTCCTCTAAAGGTTGAAGTTACTTGAGCTGTTGGGGAGTTTGCAAAGAATATTCCCAATTCAACATACAGACCATCCCCTTTTGCTTTTTGTCTCGCCCACCGGAGGTGAAGGCGAGACTAAGGGATCCAAATGGCGTCCGTCCGTCGTCCGTCGTCCGTCACAAATGTTAAAGTTTACCTGCAAGACTCTCTTATGATCCATAACTTGGCAACTGTTACAGCAATGGCAGCCACACTTGGTTGATAGAAGCACTAGGGGTATCTTCATGTTATGGTGTTGTCAGAGGTCATGTGATGATGTCAAAGGTCATTTGAGGTCATATATTAAAGAGTATGTGCAAGACTCTCTTTTTCTATGTTAAAGTTTACCTGCAAGACTCTCTTTTGACAAATAACTTCACATAGGCTGCTTGGATTACAACCTAACTTGGGTCATAGATGCACTGGGGGTACCTTCATGTTATGGTACCGTTGGAGGTCACAGGATAAGGTGAAAGGTCATTTGAGGTCATACGTTAAAGTTTACCTGCAAGACTCTCTTTTGACAAATAACTTCACATGGGTTGCTTGGATTACAACCTAACTTGGGTCATAGATGCACTGGGGGTACCTTCATGTTATGGTACCGTTGGAGGTCACAGGATAAGGTGAAAGGTCATTTGAGGTCATACGTTAAAGTTTACCTGCAAGACTCTCTTTTGACAAATAACTTCACATGGGTTGCTTGGATTACAACCTAACTTGGGTCATAGATGCACTGGGGATACCTTCATGTTATGGTACAGTTGGAGGTCGCAGGATAAGGTCAAAGGTCATTTGAGGTCATACGTTAAAGTTTACCTGCAAGACTCTCTTTTGACAAATAACTTCACATGGGTTGCTTGGATTACAACCTAACTTGGGTCATAGATGCACTGGGGGTACCTTCATGTTATGGTACCGTTGGAGGTCACAGGATAAGGTGAAAGGTCATTTGAGGTCATACGTTAAAGTTTACCTGCAAGACTCTCTTTTGACAAATAACTTCACATGGGTTGCTTGGATTACAACCTAACTTGGGTCATAGATGCACTGGGGATACCTTCATGTTATGGTACAGTTGGAGGTCGCAGGATAAGGTCAAAGGTCATTTGAGGTCATACGTTAAAGTTTACCTGCAAGACTCTCTTTTGACAAATAACTTCACATGGGTTGCTTGGATTACAACCTAACTTGGGTCATAGATGCACTGGGGGTACCTTCATGTTATGGTACCGTTGGAGGTCACAGGATAAGGTGAAAGGTCATTTGAGGTCATACGTTAAAGTTTACCTGCAAGACTCTCTTTTGACAAATAACTTCACGTAGGTTGCTTGGATTACAACCTAACTTGGGTCATAGATGCACTGGGGGTACCTTCATGTTATGGTGCTGTTGGAGGTCACAGGATAAGGTCAAAGGTCATTTGAGGTCATACGTTAAAGTTTACCTGCAAGACTCTCTTTTGACAAATAACTTCACATAGGTTGCTTGGATTACAACCTAACTTGGGTCATAGATGCACTGGGGGTACCTTCATGTTATGGTACTGTTGGAGGTCACAGGATAAGGTCAAAGGTCATTTAAGATCATACGTTACAGTTTACTTGCAAGACTCTCTTATCACACATAACTCATCACATGTTGCTACAATGGCAATCAAACTTGGCTGATGGATGCACTGGGGGCACCTGCATGTTATTGTGCTGTAAGAGGTCACATGATAAGGTCAAAGGTCATTTGAGGTCATACATTAAAGTTTACTTGCAAGACTCTTGTTACATTCTATGGCAGATATTTCACAATCAGCCAGGGATACAATTCTTTTGCGTAGCAACGGAGATCGCGATATTTCTGGTTATTTTCGCAAGTGGGCGAGACACAATATTGCTAATGCCTTGTTTCTAACAGAGATAGCAAAATATGATATCGAAATTGTTTATCTGAAACAATCATGAAAGTATCCTGAGAAATAAAAAGAAGTCTACCAGTATGAATAAAAGTATTATGTATATCCTTCCATTCCACTCTTTGCCATTCCAGCTCCCCCTCCACCTCGAAAGACCAGGGCAGAGCTGATGAAGCGGATTGATGCTGATTACTATGGTTACAGGGATGAGGATGATGGGGTGCTGGTGCCTCTTGAGATGGAGCATGAAAAAGACTGTGAGTAGTGAGTCAACTGGGACGTCTGGTTATTCAAAGAAATTAAATGTTCTGCGGAAAGACAACAGCTGATATACTCCTTGTTATGCTCTTATTCTCTGTAATAATAAGTTTGATCGATCAATCTGTTAGAAATATAAGCAGAGGGAAACATGACCATGCAGGAACTTGAACTTGCTTATGTGTATTTATGGGTACCCAGGAGGACAGTAATTTATTTTGGGGAGAAACAATAGGTAGTATGATCATAATTTTGCTGTTGCTCCTTTTAGTAATATGATTGATTGTTCAATAATTAAAAACATCCCACAGCATATCCTACCATCAAACACTAATGGTCGGCCGCAACTCCTCTTCACCTAGAAAAGACGGACACAAAACTGGCCAAACTGCAGACCCACTTCCCAAAACCATGATTAAATCAGTTGAACAGTGGTCCAGTATCATCTGCATGTACATCACTTCAGCTTTATGACCATGACAGACTGACTAAAACAGCAACCAAAAGTGCGGAAGAAGTGAGCAGATTAGTAGTTGGCTTCTGGTTATGAGCACAGGCTACATCAAGTCGAGTGAAGATATGCAAATGCCCTTTCATTACGTGTGCAATTTAAGTTAAAATTAATCAATGTCCCATATTGTTTGCAGTAATTGCAGCTGCTGTGAGTGAGTGGACTAGCAAGAAAGAAGCAGGTCTTTTGGAAGGTGTGTCTGGAGAAGAGAAAGAAGAGGAGGACATCTATGCTGTCCAGCCAGGCTCGGAGGTAAGGAATGAGTGGTCCTACCAGTACCTGTAGTAGTTCAAGACCATTTAAGTTGTCTTAGTACCACCTCACTGCACAATGAGCCACTCTCACTGTTATAGTCATTGATATTATTACGAACAATAGATGAACAAAAACAAAATCATTGTTTTGAACAGCTGCAAAAAGGCAGGCAAAAATGGATGTTAGAAAGCAAGACCACTGTTTCCCTAAATTATAAGGTGTGCCACATATTTACACACACCTCATGTCAATTTAAAAAACACCATTTCAATGAAATCAATTGATTTATTCCATGCATTAAAAGGCATGAAAATGGCTTTGAAGTGATGACAAGCAGCTAGTAAACAAGGAGAAAACAGCTACTGAAGGATAATAACATTGGAGAAGAACATGCGAAAACGGCTGCCAGTAGATGTAAGCGTAACAGGTTGTGCACTTCAAATAGCGAGTCACTCGGGCACTGAGCCTGCAGTCTGTATAAATTAAAACTATGGAGCCATTTTCTGCCTAATGAGCTTATCCTGTTGCTAAAAATCTCTTACGTAATACTGGAGACACCATTGCTGAAATTCAATGGTGAAAATGAGGTTTGATGTACCTTAACCTGTGTACTGTGCATGTGTACACTATAGATCAACAACAAGTGAATATCGATAGTAACAGGTTGCTTGCAAGCATTGCCATTGTGTGTCCACTGGAGATTTTGCATTGTTACTAAAAACATGTCACTAGTGCATGCAGTGTGTACTGTGGTATAAAGACTTGCTTCAGAGACGGATATACAATGTTTCGTGAAATCCTTCTGAAACAAGTTCACAAATATCTTGAACTGTAGCTAAATACTTGAACTACTCATTGCAGATACATGTATCAACAACATTCAAATATAATAAAAAAAAAGTACTTGAAACAGACTTAAAACAAGCTTAGGCCGGTTCCTGTCATAAATGGGTTAACAATGTTTTATTTTTGCTGTGATTGCCTTTTTATCTTTGTGTGCAGTCTGAGGATGAAGAAATGGACGAGAAGGAAGTGGAGTTGATTGATGGTCAGCCCAGATATGTTGCTCACGTGCCAGTCCCTACACAAAAAGAGGTGAGCGTAGATATTTGATATAACCTGGTTTGACATCAATGTTCATTGTGGAAATGAGATGTGCGAAGTAAAAGATACTTTGGACAATAAGGTTGTTGGCACCACCTTATCAGGTCTGAATTAATCCAGTAAATTATATCATGGACATTACCAGCAGTACTGCATGTAATGAGTGATTTATATATTTATTCAACATCTTTATTCAGGATGACTAGTTCATTTAAGACTTCTTACATTGTGGTCCCGACAACATACAAGTATATACAGTATGCATCATTGGAATTAAGAAATTATGATAAATACTGTAAATATTATGAGAAATATTATTGATCAGAGTCTGTATGATACAGGGAGAGACTGTTCAGTTCATTTTGTACAGATATTAAATTTGATAAACTATGGTAATTTATATTTCATTCTTACATATTACATAATTATTCCCAGAATTGTGAGCCAGTTGTCAGCTGCAAACCGTAAGTCTTTGTTTAAGTTTACATTATATCCTAATGGCTTCATTTGTTTGTATGTCTTGTCTATTCCAGGTCGAGCAAGCCCTGCTGAAAAGAAAGAAGATGGAATTACTGGAAAAATATGCCAGCGAGACATTACAGCTGCAAGGCAGTGAAGCCAAGACGTTGATGGGCTTATGAGAGCTCACGGAAAAGACTTTCACAGACTCTGGAAGGCATTTTATTATGGTGGTTGGAGTTGCAACTATGATACCAACAGTTGTATCATCTGTTCTGATGTTTGTATGCTTTAGGAAGCTATTGGAGGGCAGACGATGTATTGAATGTCTATTTATTGTATCATGTGAGGACTGATGGAAATTATCCTGTACAGTCTTCAAGTCACATTTATGTCTTTGTACATTCCAGAACAGACTATAAGTCTATGGCAGAGAGGAAAGTGGTGAGAGGACACAGTGTTGAGAGTAGGCAAGTGGTGTATGGCTCTATCTATCCTGGCATACACGTTACCAAGCAGGCCATTGAAAACGATGGTTATGAATTTAAGCCATATGCTACAGTAGCAAATATTTAGACTAGCGATCGCAGCTAGAAACAAGATTATTTGGGGCTACCCAGCCACTGTACCTGTGTACCGTGCATGTGCGCACTATTAATAAACAAAGGGTGAATATCGATCATACCTGGTTGCTCACGAGTACTGCCATTGTGTGCACTGGATATTTTGCAATGTTACTAAAAACATGCTGCTATGCATGCAACGTATACTGTGGTAAAACGACTTCCTTCAGAGACAGATGTACAATGTTTAGTAAAATCCCTCTTAAACAAGTTTTCTCCAAAGAAGTTCCTCATATATGACCTTGAACTGTAGCTCAACAATTGAACTGCTGATTGCACATATCAACAACATTGAAATATTATGAAAGCGTGTTTGAAGCAGAGTTAAAAGCAAGCTTCGGCCGTAAGGTATACCCGGCTCCCATTTCTGGGTAGTAAACTTAGGAACTGGGAATACCCGGTTCTCTTATTAAATAGATAAAGTAAGGAATTATTAATGTCAAGTACTAAAATATGTTGGAACCAATGTAATCATGGCAAATCCAATATGGTATATCGGTTTACATGTATACATGTCATGAGGTATATCTTGGAGAAAAACAATTGTGTTGAAAATTTCCCTCCTGTTTAAGTTTAAATATTGTGTTTCTTTCAAACGTTTCTGTATGTGTTTTTAACTTCTCTTGACCATTATCATCTGAAGATACCAAACCACCTCTAAAGTTGAATGTTTTAAAACAATATATGAAATATGTCATGGCAACTCGAGGTGATATCAAGTGCTGAAAGGAAGCTCTTTTTACTACTATGAAGCATTGTGAGTCTGTGGCTTGGATTCTAGGAGATATGAATTACATTGTTAGTCAGCTGTGAAGCTGGGAAATTGAGTTTCTCCATGTTCTGACTCTCACTGTGCATGGAAAGGGAGACTACAATCATATGGTGGATTGAGTGCGTAATATAAATAGCATTTATGTTATTCCCATCAACGCAAATCGTTGCGATTGCCACTTGCTGTCCTGTGACCTTAGTTCAAGCGCGGCTCACTGTGCTGCGAGCTTAGCTCGTGCGCAGGTCGCATTGCTGCAAATTTATCTGGTGAGCCATTTGCTTTAGCTCGTTGTTGCTGGTTGCCGCTCACTTTAGCTCGCTAGCACTGTGATTGTTTGTCTGGAATTATCTTGTTCATGTAGACAAACACGCAGTGAAATGCAACAAAACCAATTGGAGTGAGCGCCAAACGAGCTACGTACGAGCTTCATATGCAATGTGGCGAGCAAGCATTACAATGTATGGGAAGTTCATGATGGGAAGCAAATCAATGATAACGTGCTACAATAGATTGAAATGATTTGCAAGATCCTGTTTATGTTGCCCCATTGATCAACATATGTGTGTCAAGTGGAATGGGAGTCTTTGTCATTCCCTTATGAGTTTGTATACCAATGGTTTGTTCCGTGAGATCCATGCTTGAATCCTGCATGGTAATTGAAAGGAAGGAGAGAGTTGCTTCACATTAGATAGCAACGCATGGCTGTTGAACCCTTTATGCGCCATTAAGGCATTCTGGTATAACACAGACAAGCCTCAAGTGGCACTTGGTATGTAACAGAAGGGGCTTAAGACGTGGTAACCCTTTTACAAAAGTCATGAAACTTGGCATGGTTCAGCAGTATGGTAACAATAACATGTACAAAATCTCAGTCACAGCTTTACAGACATTTTCAGGAAAAGTGAAAAACTATCTTTGCTTGTTTTAAATGTAGCGGCCATAGTCTACAGTCATATACTGTAGTGCAGCTGCTAGTGGTATGGAGCTCAATCACTGACCTCTGTGCGGACAGTTTGGGGGAAGAACCGCTGATTGTGGTCTCCGTCCAAAACCTACTCGAAATCTGAAGATCAATGTTATTCCGCTCAAAGTCGGCTTCCAGTTCTGGTATTATGAGGGAGGTTCTTACACAGTGTTTTCTTCCATTTTCCATGTTTTTTAGCAAAAAAAATATTGACCTGCAAAAGGGCTATTATGTCTTTGAATGGTTATTATGCAAATATGCTTAACTGCACAAAGTGTCTCTGCTACAAAATGGTACATGTGCCTCAATCAGCCATGTGTAAATAAGGAAATTGTGCTTCAAACTAATTTACATGGATATAAAAGGGCAATGTGATGGCAGTGTGATTTTTTAGAGAATCATGTTGTACACTTTGGTGAACAAAACTTACAAATCAGTTTTCAATATTAGTGTATGTGAAATATACAGTTGGCCGCGCCAGCATAGGAAGAGATTAAATACCTTGGTCCTCCATGTTTATTTTTAGGACTCATTAGTGTAGATGTATACTTTGTGATGGACTCCATGGTCTATTCATAGATTGGGATAAGAAACAAATTGGTGTTCCGAAGAAATATCTTCACTTTTAGATAATTCCTGTATGCTTTCCTTATTCTACAATATGTCGTTGACATGTGTCTCTCATTGGTGCTCCAACCAAATATATACATCTTTGGAGCAAGGTTGTTAAACACGTGTACATGCATGCATGCTTTTCAAAGTATGTGTTTACTTTGTAGAGATATGCTGGAGCAAGTCAATAATGACTGTCTTGGACTTAACTTCTCCCCTGCCTGAAAAGCACATGTGATGATTGCAAAAGTGTCACCTCATGTAGGTTGTGGGGTGAATCCTGTATATGAAGACAATACATGTGGTCTTGATACGCAGGTGACGTGTAGGGTATGTAACTGCAGGTTAGTTTGTTTCAGGTTTGGATGAGAAACGCTGTTCAGTGGAAACAACAAATGTGGTCTTTCTAGACAGGTGATCTTTCTATACAGGTGATTTCTTATATAGGTTTCACTGTACTTCATGTGATTATGCTTGTTCAGACTTGCTGGTATATAAACAGATGCTGTGCTATTATGTGGCACCATAAGTATTTGTTTGAATATTTTGTATGAAATGCACAATTTTGAATACAAAAAAAAATGATGAAATTCTATTCTGCCTCATTTGTTCTCATTTAGTATTAAGTATTATTTCAGCTCTTTGTCATGAACTCTTTGTCATTTTTCAAGTGGTTATGCTGTCTGAATGTATGTCTCAAATCAGACTGTTGCTGCATTGGTATCTGGAGAGAAAGGAATGTGATATTAGAGGGGTGTGTGTGTGTGTGTGTGTGTGTGTGTGTGTGTGTGTGTGTTTCACCACATTTGTCTCCCAAGTACTCAGCACAAGAATCATGTCTGGACGAGGAAAAACTGGCAAAGCACGTACCAAGGCCAAGTCCCGATCTTCTCGGGCAGGACTTCAGAAAAAAAAAAAAAAAAAAAAAAAAAAAAAGTGTGTTTGTATTGTGTATGCATGTACACAAAAAGACTTTTAGGATAAAAAAGACTTTTAGGATGGTGGAAACAGAGAGATTTAACTCTTATGGGCAAAGTGCATGTACTAAAAACTTATGCCTTGTCGAAATTGAATTATGTCTCATCTCTTATATTAGTCCCCAAGTGGGTATATGTGGAAGTGGAAAAACTGTCTTTTGAATTTTTATAGGGAGGAAATGATCGAGTAAAAAGAAATATTATATATCAGGATTACGATTATGGGGGTAAGAAGATGACTAATTATACGCTATTTGTTAAAACACAACGTGTAATGTGGTTGAAACGGTTAATATATGGAGAAAAAGAAATGGGCTGGAAGTTATATTTTGACTACTGTTGCAAATCAGTAGGAGGAAGACTTATCTTTTTATGCGACTATATCCTAACTAGAATTAAACATTCCGCGGTTTTATTTAGAGATTTTGAAAGCTTGGCAGGATTTGAAGGAAGTGCGACAGGGAAAAGGGAAAGTTTTGAATCCAATAATTTTTAATAATAGGAATATATGCCTAAAAGGTAAAATGGTATTTAGTAATAATTTATATGATAAGGGAATTTACTTCATTAAGGATTTAGTGTTTGAAGGACTGATGAGACCAGTGGAACATTTTCAGAACTTGGGGATTAACTGTGAAGATTTACTTTTAATTAATGATGTATTTAAAGTGATACAAGAAGTTTTAAAAGATGACACGGTTGTGGTTAAATTTCACGAGGTTGATATAGCGAATTTTGATATAGGATTAAATATTTCCGAACAAAACGTAATGTTTAGAGACATAAAATCCAGAAAGGTCTATGATTACTTGGTTAAAGAATTAAGAAAATTATTTGTATTGCAGATTAGTGATAACCAAACTGTTTTCCAGTTTACTGAAAAGCAAATTACGGAGACATATAGTGGTTTGAGAAGCATGACTTTCATTAGGAAACACAGGGAATTCCAATATAAATTATTACATAGAGCTATATATACGAAAGAGCAGCTCTCAAAATTTGGTTTTGTAACAGATAATCTGTGCTCTTTTTTTTTCACCAGGAAGTTGAGACATATATTCATGTGTTTTTAAACAGCCCAAAAGTTAAGGACGTTTGGCAAATTATGATTCAATTATTTGAATTAACCGAAATTGCAACTTTAGAATGGAAGGATATATTTGTCGGTTTTCCAGGTAAATCTATAAGAATACAATTTGTTAATACGTTGATAGTTATGGTAAAATATATTATATTTAAATCTAGAACAGGATCTACTCTTCCCTCGTCAAGGAAAATACAACGGGATATTTTGAACTATAGAGAGGAGGAAAAGAAATTGGGAATTAAAAGGGGTAAATTGGGACTACATTTGCAAAAGTGGGAATATATTGACATGTTAATTTAATAGACTATGTAGGTTATTTATGTAATAACATGTATAATTATTTACAACAAAATAACGGGAAAGGTTAGCTTAATAGACACTATAAGTTATTTATGTAACATATGATTATTTACAAAAATATAATTGGAAAGGTTATATGATACTGCTTTGGTAGGTTATGGAAAGATTTTTTTTTAACTATGACAGTTGTGAACGCGGGAGTAAAGAGGTGAGCGTGAGCAGGTTGGGGAAGGGAAGGGTGGGGGGTTGAGGTGGGAGGGCTAAAAGGAATGGTTAGGACTAATTTTAGGGTGTATTATAGGTTGGGGGATTAGTGGACTTGTTTATTTAAAACTTGATTCCGGATGCTATTCGTTCAGTTTATTTGATTAAACATCGTTACATGATTATAACAATTGAGTAATTATATTAAATATTTTCAGCTATTTTATTGTAATTAATTTGTACTTACAAATGTATATATATATAAATTGCATGATTGTTTTGTTTAATTTGTGTTAATATATTTAAACTGATTATATGAATTTAATTTGTATTATTATGGAATCAGAATAAAGATCATTTAAAAAAATCTCTATTATGTATGTTTGTGTTATATGCATGTGTGCGTGTGTGTGTGAGAGAGAGAGATAGAGAGAGAGATAGAGAGAGAGAGAGAGACAGAGAGAGAGAGAGAGAGAGAGAGAGAGTGTGTGTGTGTGTGTATTCAATGACTATCTGCACCTACTCACCAGTACATAACATGTTCTTACACAATTTTTCATCTAAACCCTTTCCAATTGGAAAAGATGTTGCTATGTCAGCAAATTGACAAGTGTATGGCAAAAGGGGCACAATGGAAGATATCATCTGAAGCTGCACATTTTTATTTTGTATTTGAAAAAGAAGTTGAGCTTCAGAGGCCAACTTCAAAGAAGTATGTTTTTCCCATTATACCTACATGTGATTTGTACGCTACGCAACTGTTAAATTTCATATTCCACAATGCTGTGCTTGTGATTCTTGAAATGTTGACAAATTTTGCATTGTCTGGAAAATAGATTCACTGCCTGTAATCTGAACCCAGCTTCCTTATCAGCTTTGGTGTAGACCTACTTTCAGCATCAAAATTGTAAACAACATGTAGTAACTCATAATTCATGTTTGCCTAACTGTATATAAGTAGGCCTATATACACAAGTCACCTACAATACATTAGCATATTGGTGTGCATTAAAGATAACAATAATTGTACTCAGAATGTCCCTGTGTATGCTCTCACTTTATAGCTGCATATCAATCATATTTCATCTTTGAAAAGTATCACTACATGTATTTAGTGCATTTATGACAAAAATCAAGTCGAGTAGTATGCCTAGTCCCTTTTATGGCATCAAGCCTGTAGAGGAATCGACCCACTCAGTGCCATACAAATGAAGCTCTATGGCATTTGTCTGTATTTCTTGTGGATGAATTCACATGGCCCCATAAAGAGCGAACAACACAATAGAAATAACCACTTTAGTTTCATTTAAGTTAAGATCAACTGGACAATCAGTATAAATGTCAACATCAACATCAAATAATTATCAAGTATTAACAAGAACTAAAACAACCGTATAGAAAATGAATACAAACGTAAGTATGGAGTATCACAAAGTTTCCAATGTGATCTGGTAGCTGTCGTGAAATTGAGCTGAGTTTGAAAAATGTTGTTAGTCAGAGCGCAACAGAGTGATGGGCAATGGGAGTGTAAGATCTCACCATTTAGTCCTCCCCACACTCTTTCTCTTTCTGTTGGCAGGCAATGAATAAGCCACGGACTCAAGGACCATCTTTCTCTACTTGCTCCCTACCGGTCAGCTCTCCCCTATAATCCCCTTATAAACAATGCCCCTTCTCTCGAAAATTCCTCCCTGTTTTATGTTCAAGCTGCATCAGCAAAATATGTGGATACTTCAGTCTACACCACCACTAGGTGTAGACGTGTTAGCTGCCACCAGCCTCATGGAGGCATTAGTCCTTTGTTATTTGTTATATAATCAACTACTGACTGTTCGATATGACTTGGATTCTCCTCTATAATAAAGAGTACTAAACATTAACTATTGGTGTGTAGTCATCATCTTTATCGTCATCGCCTACATGCATCTACATCAATCTACATACATCTATATAGTTGAGAGCTGCCTAGGGGCCACGCTACCCAACAAACCAGGCAGACTCTTACACAGTAGCAATGATGGTATCCAACCAAGAACAATATACCCGTTAAAGACATACACGTACAGTTGGCAGCAAAATTATTCAACCCCCCTCTCATTTATGACATTCTGTTATAATGAATAATATTGCAGCAGCAGATTGCTACTAAACCATTAAGATAGTTAGCAGCCAGTTAATTACTAAAGAATACCGGAGAAAAAATCAATCTGAAATCTGATCAATCATCTGAAATTGCAATTTGCGCCCAAAAAGCATGTTGCAAAATTATTCAACCCCCTATTTTACACACAAGAAATGAATACACAAATAATGACGATTTCACAGGCAGTGCATATATTTTGAGGTGAATGCTGATTTTATTTATCCTCCACCTGAAACTGGAACCTTTATATGCACAACTAACAATTTGTAACATTATTCAACCCAGATGGGTGTGTCTTTTAGTACTTTGTGCAGCATCCATATGCTGCAATGACCTCCTGCAGACGAGATGAATAGCCTCTCACAAGCTTCTCACAACGCTCCTTGGGGGTGTTGGCCCATTCCTCTTGCGCACCTGGAGTGACCATCACAGTCTCCAGACCTAAACCCAAAAGAGAATTTGTGGTGGGATCTGGAGAAAGCTGTTGCAGCATGTAGACCTACATGCATCGATTACCTTAAGACCATTGCGCAAGAGGAATGGGCTAACATCCCCAAGGAGCGTTGTGAGAAGCTTGTGAGAGGCTATTCATCTCGTCTGCAGGAGGTCATTGCAGCATATGGATGCTGCACAAAGTACTAAAAGACACACCCATCTGGGTTGAATAATGTTACAACTTGTTAGTTGTGCATATAAAGGTTCCAGTTTCAGGTGGAGGATAAATAAAATCAGCATTCACCTCAGAATATATGCACTGCCTGTGAAATCGTCATTATTTGTGCATTCATTTCTTGTGTGTAAAATAGGGGGTTGAATAATTTTGCAACATGCTTTTTGGGCGCAAATTGCAATTTCAGATAACCTATGCAGTAAAATTTGATTTTTTTCTCCGGTATTCTTTAGTAATTAACTGTCTGCTAACTATCTTAATGGTTTAGTAGCAATCTGCTGCTGCAATATTATTCATTATGACAGAATGTCAAAGATGAGAGGGGGGTTGAATAATTTTGCTGCCAACTGTACATTGAAAATAAGCAAAGTTGAAAAAATATATCTTAATGATTGGAATCTGCATTTTATCAGATTCCATAAATCATCTTAAAGCTTGATATAGTGTTTGATGTACCCAAGCATGCACACTTGCACAGCTCTCAAAAAATGATCATAGCATATCTCATCAAATTACACGATCCATGCAATTGCTCAAAAAACACTCCTAAATGAAATTGGTTTGCACGTAATTGTGACCCATGGCATTGACTAAAACCCTTATTCATTCACGGAAGTATGAACAATGACGTCTTTTTGTGTTAGCCTTTATCTTTTACTTTTGCGTCAGAATCACTAATAATATAACGGGGGCTCGTCCACCACATGATCAAGACTCGTGTCTCTGATTGGTCACGCCTTCAATTCTTTGACCTACATTAGTACAGTGCCACAATGTGATTAGTCTAATTCACATACTGTTTCTGAAAATATCTTCACGAATGCTTTCGGCACAGCTGTACCGAGTATATGAGATCAGCTGTTTTTGAAGAACAAATGGTGTGAATATATAGACTATCAATGTGCCACTTGCATGCGACGCGACGACGTGATCCGTGATGCAACCACGGCCAGCAGTAAAGTGTGTACGTGTATGCAGCGCAGCTATGTACACTAGTACGTGTATAGCGAGTCAGTATTCAAGATTTCGCCGGTAGGATTTTCTTCTGTGTGCCGGTACAGCTTCTACACAGATCAATCTTTACATCGGAAGATCTTTACTCTAAATACACAGATAATCATTTTAGAAGGGTTTCTCTGTTATTGTCTTCTTGGAGAAGAAGTATGACGTTTTATGGTCCTGTAATTTGGACTTGTTTTCAGTGGAGCAAAAAGTGAAAAACTGCGATGGATTCAATCATTTTTTAGCGGCACTCGTAAAGCTGTTCAAGCACTTTTTCGGTCAACCAAGTTGCCTACATGTAGCTGTGCGTTTGTCTAGACGAGTAGTGAATGGCCTTGTCTCGGACTGTGTTCGTGTCCAAGAAGTAACCTCGTCCTAACGTTCTACGACTTATTTCATATTTTCCACCTGTGAGTGTTGTTTTCTTGCGTGATTAAATGTCCAGAATATGACGAACACTTGTACTTCCCCAGTTTGCTCGGAATGTTGGGTTATGATCTGAGTCAAAAGGAACTGTCCGTGTCCGTGTGCGGGGGAGTATCTGACGATTCTCGCTAAAAGAGGCGATCGGATCAGGCCAAGCAATCAGCGACCAACTGACTTTGCCTTTGGACTCAAATTCTCACAAGACGTACAAGGCGTCGAGCTTAACGTGAGATCAGATAAGTAAGAAGACTTGTTGACCTGAGAATGGGTTCCTTGGGCCGATTGGCCACCAGAACGTTATTTCAAGCGACATTTCGCAAAGAGCTTCCATGTGCATGTCACCACAACCAAAAAAAAAATTTCTCTGCTTCGGCGGTTCAGCGAAAAGAGGTGAGTGGAATAACTTAGTCTTGACGTGGTTCTAACAACGTTATCTGTATCTGTGTATTTTTCCAATCCCGAGACATTCACACAAGCTTTCGCTTAGACAACAATATACCCTATGCTCCTTGAGTCTAAGCCTAAATTATGTGGGAACTAAGCTGAAAAAAGCACACAATTGCTAAGTTAGGAATGTTAATGTTATGAAAAAATGCCAGTATGTGGAGGAAAATTTGCAAATTAACCATGAGGCTGTGATATCACAGGTGCAATTTCCTGCTAGATCTACTTTTAGTAATATTTTGCATGCTGTGATGTTCATGTAGATAGACCCCTATCATAAATATCCTCTTTATTTAAGAGCCGAGTGAAAATGTCTTTTGATTTAGAATCTTTTCTTTCCATTCATCTTGTGAGAGCTGGAGAGAATGTATTTAAAATAAAATGTATGTATGTTTGACTTTTCAATTCACAGCAATGCCTTCCAAACTTTGGATTGCTCTTTGACATCGACGGTGTGCTTGTCAGAGGCAAAACATTGCTCCCTGAAGCACTGAAGGCATTTGAGCTTCTCACGGACAGCTCTGGCAAAATGAGGGTCCCAACAGTATTTGTCACCAATGCTGGAAATTCTCTCAGAGAACAAAAGGCTCAACACTTGAGTGACATCCTAAATGTAGAGGTAAGTAATAGATTCAAATAATTTTTTTATTCTATCATAATGAGTGATGTTTTTTGTTGTCATGCACCTTTCAGTAGATCACTGTTGGTCTGTTACCAAGTTGACTTACATGAATATGTAATGTCACTTTCATTGTTATTTTTGTTAAACCTGTACAGCATGCTAATGGAAATGTGATGTTCTGCATGAAGTTCAAGGAGAGGAAATGAAAGATTTTATAACATACAAATGTTGGTTTGCACCACATAAACCCATGTCAATGGTATACCATTATACCTTGGTATACTGTGTACCCGTATGTAGGTTATACAGAGGCTATCTTTTTAACCTGCATGAGTCATTCCTGCCTGTATTACAGACATTAGCTAATAAAGAATGTGAACTCAGTTATTTCCTGTTCTTTGATGCCATTCGATATCTGTGAACTTGAGAAGGTCATCTCGCTTCATTCATTGATGTTGTTCCAAGTTCATCTTTGTTACTAATAAACCCTAATAAAGCCCTTCAACCATCCGAGAGAAATCTTTCACAGAAGTGATCACTTCTGCTGGTAGAAATGTGAACAAAGGAAGACAGGTTCATTAGCGTATGAAACAGCAATCAAAAGCTAGCCAATGAGGGGATTATATGAAGAAAGGTGCCCAAAGGAAGCAGAATATTTAATCTTCATTCATTAGTTAATAGCTTCCTTCCTACATGTAGGATCTGAATAATTTATGGTTAATTGTACAAGAATTTCTTCCATGTTATAAGGCAAATTGCAATTTGTGAAATGTACAGTACAATAGTACATGCACAATATAAATCATTTATCTTTTCAATGCACATGTGTCTTTTTTAAGAAACAATACTTGTACGTGGAAATTGTAACAAAAATCAGTTCATACCTTACCTAATCTCAGCATGAAATGGGTTTCTAGGTTACCAGTACATGTACATTGATCCTGTGTTCTGGGATGTGTATTGGGACTTTGTTACATACCAGATGTGTACATCCAATGATTGTTTAACTTAAACTTTGCTGATATATGCATTTTTTTTATAGTATTTATTTTGTATGTTTCTTAATTCCTCTGTGGACTCAAATTGTACAGCTTACCTCATGATCAAAACCATGTTTATTAGATGTGTAGTAGTGATTACCTGAACTTGCAGTATCCAACATGTGTAATCTCTCAGAGTTAGAGGTAATGCAGTTTAAAAGCAGATGCCACCATGGCACATACAATAGTCACCTCAAGTGATTTTAATTTGGCATATAATTTTTTTTTTAAATTATTTTACAGGGTGTATGCTATGCCATTTAAAAGACACAATATTAAATGATTGAGTTTTCGCTTAAATTTTAATTGCATGTTACACTTCAAAGCATTTGCTTTCAGCTGTGTATACAAATGCCTCAAAATGCAAGACACAATCAAAATTGGTAAAGTGAAAAACTCAATCATTTGATGTTATTTCATGCTGAAAACAAGGTCAACATTGAAAACCTTTTCAATCTATATTCCAAGTTACAACCATTAATCTGTATGTGTCATGGTGGCACCTGCTTTTGGTTTGCATTACCTCAGGGTTTGAACATGTATAGTACTTTGCATGTTTCTGTAAAACACAAATTCAGATCATCACTACCATACATCAAATACAGTTGGTTTTGATCAAGAGTTCAGTATATTTTGGCAATTCCATGATGAATTATGCTAAGTTTTAAAAGCTAAGCTCACTGATTTCCAAACCATCTTAATGATAATGAATTTCATTCTTGACCATATTTGCCCAAGTACCGTATGTGTCATGCTGTACAAACAAGTATGTGAACAACTACAGGTATAGCCCAGTCCTGTTTAAATCCATGTTCAGGAAGATCTGAAAGACTACAATGTATTATCATTGTTTTTTTAAAGTTGAGATGGTAGCAACATTTCATGTGATGTGCCGCCTTGTTTGATTAACCATACGTGTGCATATTTCAACAAGTGTATTGTTAAGGTACTGGTACATTGTTTGCTAATGAGTATCATTTAGCATAATTTTCTTCTTCCATTTGATACTTCACACAAATATATACACATTTGACACTTATCGTAAAGATAAAACGCATTCAATGTACACAGAAAGGAAAGATAATGTTCTCTTATCTAAACTGTCATAGGACAGCTTGGAGGCACTCACTTAACCAATGAGGTCACTGAACACAGTGATCTTAGCTCTTGTAGAGGTCTAAAAATTAACCATGAGTAATTTGTAGCTACTGTACATGTTGTGGACTATGGTGCTGATTGATGAAGTAAGCATCATCCTTTTTTGGATTAAGTGGCATTGAAGACACAGTAACAAAATACAAAACATGTCAACATGAAAAAAAAATGCTTCCTAGTTGTTGGGTACAGAATGATTGTCAAGTACACCATTTTATATACACACCAAAGGCAGATCTGAAACTCAATGTCAATACCTTAAAACTTTTGTACATGTTATACAAATATGACAGGTAATATGGAAAATTCTTCTGTAGATTCAGTTGCACTTGGTAGAATGCACTTTTTGTCTAATATCTTTTTAAGTGACATTGCAAGTCACCACACTTGAGACTACCATGAAAAATGTTTTTTTTTTTTTTAATCCATGACTTCAGTTTACATGCTGGTCTGTTTATGTGATTCCATAATTTTTGTGTAATTTATGGACAAATGTGAAATCATGCTTATTGGATCGCTTCACTCTGTATCATACTGTACCTTGCAGGGTGTTTTGGCAACTTTATTTCATGCCATGTAGCAGGATGTCCCTAATTGAATAAAAAGGAAAGTAACTTGTTGTCACACTGGTTTCCTGGCTCTTGTGTTAGTTTGCATAGCTTGAAAAGGACATTTTGTCTCATTGTCCTGGAAACTAGTTGGCAACCTGTGATTTACAAAATGTGTTGTGATCAAATCAATGATTGACGCACACAATCAAACAAAAAATACATCTCTTTAAATACCATAGTTGCAGAGGAGTCATCATTAAGTATCCCACTTTGATTTGAACTTTGATTGACCTTAGTTGCTAAAACTGATTTTTATAATCAATGATTATAATTCTCTTTGTCTTGTAGATTTCAGCCGACCAGGTGGTGATGTCACACAGCCCGCTAAGGATACTGCCTCAGTTCCACGACAAGCATGTCTTGGTGTCAGGACAAGGGCCGGTTGTAGAAATAGCAAACATGTATCCTTTTACACTGACAATGTTCAAGATGATTACAGGGATTCATGAATGTTTTCCTGTATCGCCTACAGCATGTGTCATGTGTGAATGTGTGTGTCAAACAGTCATGCACGTGGCATGTGTGTGTGTGTGTGTGTGTGTGTGTGTGTGTGTGTGTGTGTGTGTCTGCAAGGATGTTTAAAAGTCCACAACTTTGTTACTGTACTGTACATGTATACTGTACAGTATGTTGCTAGTGCGTGCCCTCCATGATACCTCTGCTGATTATGTCAATATTATTGACTAATCTTTTACCTTCTGTTTGGAGCTGTACAATGGTTGAGCCAAGGATGAATCCTCCATGTTCATTGAAGTGAATCTACATGTATACATGTAGCATTGGATCACAGTATTGGATGACATGTTTGGTATAGTTGCAGAGTCATGTATTGTAGTGTGTGTACAGTCTGTACAGTTTACATGTCAGTGAGTTTCTTACACATGTAGATGTCAGATATTACAATAACATTTGATTATTGACTCTACATGTACATCTGGACCCAACCTTTAAAAATGGTGTATCCCTTTTGCAGGTCAGAAATAGAAGACTGTGCAAATTATAGCACAGTACATCCCCTCAGAATATAAGAAATGGGATTGATTAATCCCTTCTCTTTTCCTTCCTTCATTCTCTCAATTATTTCCACAATCCACAATATATATATATATATGCTCCTCATTATCTTTCTGGTCCCTCTCTCCTATTCTGTTCTTGTAATGATTATTACTATGACTTGTTTCCATGTCAAGTACTGTCTTATCAGCTTGGCTTTGGGGCCGAAGGTCTGAGGATCACAGATTTTTAGTTAACTTTTTCTAACTCTGGCAGCCCAAACTGGTATGCATGGAATGGAAAAGAATATTGATGTACACATGTCAACATGAATGTATGGTTGTATTCATGAAATGACAAATGAAATAAATGGAATTATTTCAAAAATTTTGCCAAAGGGAAGTTCAATGTGACCAACAATCACTTTCCAATTAAAGGTGCATATCACATTGTTGGCATTGCCATTAAAGTCACTCTAAAAATTATCAATCTCAAGTAATGCATCTAGTGGGTTAAGTGTGATTTCATTCTTTATCTGTTCATTTAGTTGGTTTGATTCACATCGCACTTTAACGGGATTGAATCTAATGATTTCTTTATTTTGCTATGTGCAAAAGTGATATCTGAGCATTGCTGCTGCTGCTGCATTCTAGTTGGTTTGACTACTTTGAACATGATAAGAATAGCCAGTGGCTGTATATGCATGCCAACTAAAAGTGCCAGCATCAATCTTTATAATTGACACAGAGAGTACCAGTACATATTTTGGTGTCAGTCTTCTTAAAAGTAGTAATCTTGCTTCCTGTGTTATGAAATACCGGTATCTTGTTGAGCTCAGAAATGTTGTGTGTAGTACACGTTTGTAAGTGTTCGATGGTTAAGGTCAGGAATGACAATAACTCATAGCTCTGTCTGAATCCTAATGTGTGTGAATCATTTAGATGGTTATTTTTGTATTATTTGAATGCATCATGCATTTATTCAAAATGTAATTAATCACTGTGCTGCTGCTCACCAGCAACTATTCCCAGGTGGGATTCTATTGGTCTGTTAAGAACTCAATTTCAGGAATGAATGAATTCATAAAGAAAAAAATGTTTTTAGAAAGTTATAGTTGGTCACTGTTTATTTCCCTGTGCCTAAGTGTAGAGTTGTCCATGCATGCAAGATGTAACATGACAATGGATATCTGGTCTCTCTGCATTGTTAGTATTTATCAGTGTGTATTTAGGATGTAGTTATCTCAAGCATTTTGTTTGTAACACTACGAGGGAAATTGTTTGATGTAAGCATGTACAGTGCTCCTTAATTCATAACCCAACCTTCAGGCTTGGCTTCACTAAGGTGACCACCATAGATCAAGTGCGGGACCTATACCCACACCTAGACTGTGTCAGCCACAGGAGGAGAAGGCCTTCCTGTAGTGTAAGTATTATAACCCATTCAGTACCAAGCTATTCAAACACTATTTAGATTGTACATGTCTATGTGCCATGGGTAACAAGAAGGCTATAGTGTGGACATGGAGGATACATGTTCCTACCATACTGTTGAAAGTGCTATCTAAATACACATAATATGGCAGGGCACATCCTCAGTGAATAATGCAGAGGTTTGCCGGTCATATCAACTGTAGTTTATCCTGATTATGATGATGTTAAAGCTCAATATACATGTAATATGGTCCATTACACAGTGTATGCAACTGAACTAATTGATTTTAAAAACAACTAGGAGTCATGCCTCTGATAAGGATTTAGTGTACTCAAGAGATTGCGCTACAAATCAGAAACAGCTATAGACATTCAGGAATACACCATATTCCTGCTGGTGCTGCAGAGTTCAGAACTCGGTCAGTAAATAAAGTGTTTTTAGCGTACAGATATGAGGGGGAAGTTTGCCATTAAAAAATAGATTTGGCAACATGTATTTATATCACTCGTAATTGGGTTGAATATAAAAACAAATGAACTGCCCATAAAGTACAAATGAAGGCTTGTGATGTGTCATATTTTGCAAATTGGACTTCTAAGTTAACCATTTTTAAAAACTTATTTCCTTGTCTTAACAAACATGAACATGTCTGGTGTGAGCCACACGTTTCTGAAGAAAAACAAACCCAAATCATATCTTTCAAGATGCTGGTACATTGAGCAGTCCAAAAATAATAATGTTTCCCTTGAAAGCAATGATTTTATAATCAACTGAAACTGCAGATGTTGCTCGCTGACTAAAAACTTTCTATATGCTGTGCCTCTGCTTTGTAGCGGACTATGTTGAATTACTAGTGGGATTACTCAGTATAAAAACAACATGGATGTTATGCACATTCATGTAGAAAATATAGCAATAATAATTTCCCTGAAATACCCCCTTGCTTGATGAGCTAAAACAGTATATTATTGCTGAGTAGTAACTTCATGATGGACATACAAAAATTATATTCAACCATTTATGATTCTCCACAAAGATGTGCTATTCATGTGCTTCATACAATGTGAGACATTGAAAGTTCAGCGAGTGAGTGACAAAAAGTTTTGATGCGAATTTCCCACTGACAGGACAGGAAATTTCCAAGAAGGTCAACAAGAGTTCTGACATTTGGCACTAATCCAGCTAATAGGCAGGTCTATGTAATGGGTGTCATGTTCAGGAAGACCGATAAGAGAATATAAACATAGTATCGAGGTCGTCAAAAATCAAACAGAAGATGGCAATCAATATCTGGGATAGAGTACACCTGGTGTGATGGAGTGAAGGGATGACCATATTTTGGGGAAGAAAATCGGCCTGTTCTGCTCTAACATGATATTCTTAGGACCTAAAAACAGGAAGTGAAATTTTATTTGATGAATAGCACATACCGGTACTTGACTTATATTACTTATAATTATTTGTAACAACATTCCGTAGTTTAATGCTCTCTCTATCTCCCTCTCCCTCTCTCTCCCTCTTGCTCTCACTCTCTCTCTTTCCCTCTTCCTATCGCTCTCTCTCTCCCCCTCACTCCCCCTTTCCCTCCCTCTCTCTTCCCCTCTCCCTCCCTCTCTCTCTTCTTCTTTCTCCCCAATTTCTGGGAGCAGCCTACAGAGAGCCGCCTGCCCCGCATCGAGGCTGTGGTGCTGTTCGGTGAGCCAGTGAGGTGGGAGACCAATCTGCAGCTCATCCTGGACGTGCTGATGACAGATGGTCAGCTGGAGCTCAAGCCCATGGCCGTGCCCCGCCCACACATTCCAATCCTGGGCTGTAACATGGACCTGCTGTGGATGGCTGAGGCACATCTACCGAGGTGAGTTCAGGCAGGACACCCCATAGATGCTATAGAGTACCAAAGTTGTGTCGTACATCAGTTGTGAAGCTGGTTTGTGCTTCTTAACAACTTTGTTCCAATGTAAGATTTGCTGATCCGACTTTGTCCAATGGGGAGGTGTCTGGTACACTCGATGAGAGTGGCCACTATGAAGACCACTGCTTGGACTATCCACATAATGTAGAACCAGAAATGAAATGGAAAAGAGTCTTTTGAATCCTATTGTTAAGTAATAGGCACTATGAAATTGCACTGTGTATGCAGATTGTTTCCATGCTCGTCAAACCATACGTTACCCATGTTAACGCCACAGTTTGTCTGAGGTTTGTCCATTAGTTACAAATCATAGACTCAGAATGTGTTCCATCTACTGAGTCCAAATAACTAGGGTCAGGTGAATGCAATGCCTCGTTTCCACAAAGTTAAGAGGAAAACGTCCATTGATTTGAATACACACATGTAAAATGCTCATTGTTCGTGATTTATAGAGATGAAAAAAAGCCTTACACAGCGTAGGAAGTGCCTTCCATGTGTGATGTAATGAAAGTTTTTGAGTGGTATGTAGAATGGCTTGTAGCCTGAAAGAGTTCAAGGAGACATACATGTACCCTGATCTCCTATTTATGGATAGTGTTCAGGAGGTGTGCCCTGACACAGGAAGTTACGATCTAAGCCAAACACAACAAATGTTCTGAATTTGCCTGGGTTCAGGTTTTTATGGGTCAACCCATTCTGAGCATAATATTCATGAGATATTCAATATTGAAAGTTATATTTTGATAGAGGAAAGAACTGTATATTTTTTTTAATGATACTTTGTTTGTAGGCAAATCAATGGAGATATCTTTGCATGAAGTAAAATGTTGCTCTATGGTTACCAATTACTGCACCATTTGTAAAAAAAATAGTTTCTATGATGTGTATTGTATTGCATGGTATTAACTCTTTTGTTGGTATTATAATGTCCATGCCGCTTTTTCTCTTTGGTAATACAGACTGGGTCATGGATCATTTCTCCTGTGCTTAGAAGCACTGTATAAGGTAAGCCAGAAAATAGTTTTATATTCGTATAATCATTGCTTTATGTTGTATTATGCTTGGTTATAAATAGTGTTTGTTCTCTCCAGCTCTACTATTTGAGACCGGGTTTGTGTAACTATTCAAACTACCTTTCATTTCAATGCACAGTTGATTCAATTGATGTATTTTCTACTTCTCATAAGACTGTGCTGGGGGTTACTTGGTTCAACTGTTGAGAATAAAAGATTGACCTTTGATTCAGTTGAGAAACTTGTGCTATACTGTGTACACGCGATAAGTTTATGACTCAATGTTTTATATATAATTCTCTAATCTCTACAGTACCATATAGTGTGGAATGTAATCATGTTGTAAATATGTGTGAAGAGCTATACTAATATATGATACCATATAATGCTGGGGCTGGGGTTAGGGCTAGGGGGGTGGGGTGTCATGTTGATTGGTAGCATTTATTATATTATTTACACAAACATTGAAGGAACCCATGTTTTACTAATTGTCCACAGTGGAAAATTGTTTGGTGGCAAAGTATTTGGAACTATAACACATAAATAATATGATAAACAGCAAGATTTTTTTGATTTACTTCTGACAAATTGTTTTGAAGAAAAACAATTACAAAGCCAGCTCATTTCTAGGAATATGTCAAGGACTGATAAAATGTGCTGTATGTGCTTGATCAGGATTTATCACTAACCGGTACTGTTTGTGATGTCCAGCATTGAGTGTTGATATACCTGGTACTTGAGAAGCTATTTTAAAGTTTTAAGCAAATAGACTAATGATAAGATGCTTCTACATTTACACATTGTCAGATTTTGAATTATTTGTAACTTGCATGTATTTGTGCAGTGAAAAAAAAAAGATGTGGGCTCTGTAGGATTAAAAAGTATCAATGCAAAAAAGAATCTTCAAAAATGAAACAAGGCTCTCTGTGATGTGTTAACAATCATTTTCCTTTCATGACATCAGGCTTGAAAAGTCTATATAAGTTTATATATATATAAAGAAACCCAAAATGAACAGACATCTTGTCAGGCAATCCAACAAGTAAATTACAGTATACAGGTACACTTATCATAACCAGAAAATGAAACTTTTTAAACTGTAGAACATCTACAAACTAACATGTAGAATGATCAAATAAGGACATTAACAGAACTGTTTCCTGTTCTGTAGTTTTCAGTCATTTGTTTATAAAAGTGATCAATATAGGAAGCTTCCAATGTGACTGGTTGCGTTTGTTTGATGGAATTTTTAATCACCCCAAATCTGTCGCCAAAGAAATTCTTCACATTCGAGTCTTGGGGCCCTCACCTCTTTATACCAACTGTTCGCAGTGGCGAGACATTGTTAATTGCGTTTCCACTTGATGTATGTTTGCAGAAAGTGACTGGCCATGACCTGCGCTACACAGTACTAACGGGCAAGCCAAGCCAGATCACCTACCACTATGCAGAGCATGTACTGAAGCAACAGGCACTCACCATGGGCATTCAGCGCTCTGTCAGAACACTCTATGCCATCGGGTGAGTCATTCATACTGAACTCTCTGGACTCTGGTGTTTCCTTTAAAAGGGAATGTATAAATCTGAATCATGTATACATGCTTGCTTCTCAAGTTGAAGAGGTCATAAAATGAATATCTTTGTTTGTTGTTTCTATGATTTCTATGATTTTAACTTTTAAAATTTGAATTAAAAAGCCATTTTAACGTCTACTCATTCATTATTACAGAAAATTGATAAATTGTCATTTACACAAAGAGAACCTATTACCGGTGTGTTGGAACGATAAAAGGAATCTACGTTTTGAGACATAGTTTGAGATACCTTTTCTTTAGTTTGACATGTTATGGAGACAGTGTTGGTATAGCTGTGAAAATTGTGAGTCTCTGTAAACAAGATTGGTTCATTTCATTTCAGTGCAATTCCATAAAACATCATTTACATGTATCCATGTGATGTTGTGGCAGTTTTAGCTGAATAGCATAATCATTTACAGTTTGAAAAAAAACAACAACCTTGAAATGGTAATAATAAACACTTATATGATAATAATATGAATATAACAAATAAACATAAAATGAATGTGAAAACTATCAGTAAATTATGGATGCCACTATCCAAACACAAAAATTAAAATGGTACAATTCAAAAGAAGTATGAATTTTAATTATTTAAGCATTTGTTCTCTTTCCGTTCTTCAGAGACAATCCGATGACTGACATCTATGGTGCCAACCTGTACAACCACTACCTCACCTACATGAACATGAGTCGGGTGAAGAAGTCCATGAGCATCGGCAGCTCTATGACTGACCCGAGCAGCAAGTATCGGCCAACGCTGGGTGGAACGCATGAGACTGAGAGCCACGAGGTCCACGTGGACCTCAACTCTGACTGGAATGACATCATCGCTGAGGAAGGGGCGGAGAGCATCGAGTCCGTGCTGGTATGCACCGGCGTCCACTCCAAGGCAGAGAGCGTGGAGACCATCGAGCGCGAATCGGACGTCGATCTCGACCATGGCCACAGGGACTTTAAGTTTGACCCAGACCTTCTACGACCATCCATGGAGGTCAACGATGTCCTGGAGGCAATCCAGGAGATCTTCAAGCAGGAGAAGTTCTCTTGACGTCGGCCATAGTCGATGGGGTGTTGTCCGTGTGAACGTGCTACTCCTGTGTGTGTCATCATACGTGGGCTTTCAACTGCAGTGAGGGTGAAGTGTATCTGACATTGGCATGTATGTGTTGAGACCTCTCTCATCACAAATCCACCATGAACTAGAGACCGAATAGGAACACAAATAATGCTGACGATTCTTCCAAGTAGTGTGATATGTGTGGGGTATTGTATTGACATCCTGTGACATTTCATCAGGTATTCCTATGCACTGTGTTTTAGGATTTGCCGTATGCAAACGGCAGAGGGTACACATCACTGCAGTCAGTGGTTGGTTTCCTATCTAGCACTGAATGGACACCGAGTGTGGCAGCCCAGACTGGCAGCCCAGTCTGCTCTGCATGCAGAAGAGGTAGAAACTGCCCCCACTGCGCTGGATAGAACTCTGACGTCGGGCCAGTGTCCAAACTTCTATCTGTAAAGGATGGAGATGTGTGTGACAAAAGTCTGCCAGCTTTCTAAGTTCCACTAGGATAATAGGGTAAAAGAGAGAGCTCAAGATATAGTATTTTGGAGTGCTTTTATGTCTGTATGTATGTATGTATTTATGTATGTACATGTATGTGTGTGCTATGATTAATTGCATGTACGTGTGATTACATGTGAACCCTCTACGTTCTACATCTGAAGTTATTCACAGGCAACGTGCACAAATCCCATAAAGCTTCATTCTGTCTGGCACTGAAAGGGGTAAGGCAGTATAGAAGTTTTCATCCCACATTCTCCTGTGCATGTTGACAGTGATTTAGAATAAGATGTGAAATCAAATTTCCCTCAGAGAAGCCTGACAGGAGTTTTTAAATGAAGACTTGAAATGTTTGGTGTGAACACAGGTCCTATTTGTTTATGTATTCCACATAGCATAGCTACCAGAGCAGCAAGGAGAAAGTTATTTTCATGTCTCCAGGTTTCATAAGCTAATTATGAACTGTTATCCGTTGTGGATGGTATTTTGATACGTATGATCTATATTAATCTGGATTATAGCCTGCACTAAAATAGGGGTAATCTTAATAGACAGGTTTAAATGTTTACTAATATGATGAGCACATGAAAAGCTAGATCATCTTCGCCTTGATACACAAAACCAGCAGCTTGAACTGTCAATATCAGTGTTATATTCAAAGTGCATCTTCATCTGAAAGCGGTACCGATAGTTGAAATTTGTGGTGAAGAGCTACCCAGTAAGAAGCAATGACGAGTCATTTGATGAACACCATGTTGTTTAATATAGAAACTTGTGCGTGAGCCTACCTTTTACAAACGAACAGAAGCAGGTGAAATACAGTAGCTGTGTTTTATAGTTATCAGAGTGTGTTTCATTTGGAGTTGAGCACCGTTTTTATGTTATTTACCCCCAATATACACCTGTTTTTATAAGACTCCTTGTTGTGTACTGGTATGTACTGGTTAAGCACTTTCTGCAATTCACCCCCATGGCAATGAAAGTACCATGTATTGCAGTAGTACTTGTATGTGATCAACATCTCTGTATTGCATCATACATCATGTGTGAGCAGCAAGCATCCACCTACATGAGTGGTAGTCAAGACAGAATGCCTATACTAAAGATAAACCACAAAGAGACTGATCTCAGATCCACACCATCCGCATATAAACAATATTCCCCATGAAAAGAACAAGAAAAAAATCGAGTGCATTTTTCCAATTTGCTTTGTGGAAAGATGGTTACAGAGAGCAATGGAAGCTCATGAGAAGCATCCTGCAATAAGCTGTTTTCGTAATATATATTCACAACTTTCCCTCGAACTACAAATTAACCTGTGTCTAGTGATTGAGCTTCAATAGATGGAATACACTCTGAATCTATCAGTTTTTGCTACTTGGACAAGCCTCAGACAAGCTTTGGGGTTTGCATTAAATTTGCATATGTGACGAAACTGGTCTAATGATCAAGGGTGTAATGAGTGCTGGGAATTAATGGAATTTATTTATTAGTGAGTGTAAATAATATATACTGATATATTTCTAACTATGACACATGATGGTAATGTGGCATGAAATGCATTAACCTATCACAGATTCTGTCTTCTTCTTTGTATTCTCTTTTCAGAAATCTGAAAAAAGGCTTTTATTTACAAGTGTGATGATGTGCCATAATCATGGATATTGTAAAGCCATATTAAACAGCCAAATTGCTAAGAAGGAGTGATGACAACAAAACCTTCATTTATACCTAGATAATTAAGGTTAGCAGCTTATGAAGAAGAATAAACCCCCCAAACACTTTCTTTATTTTTGGTCAGTTCATTATAGAGGTTTCATCATTTTTGATCATTTAAACAGAAATGAGAATTACAATAATGTGAGGATAATTTTGTTAGTTGCACTCTACACAATGGATTGAACAAGCAATGTGCTTGATTTTGCCGAAGCATGTTGAAGTTGTCATGCCTTTAGAGGATGTGCAATTTGTTCTCCTTTTTTATTCATTTGCTAGAACTGCTGATGTGTAAAGCTGTTTCAATGCAAAAAAAAAAAATAGCTTATCACATTTCATCCACAATAGGGATAAACTTTATGAAGAATAATCTAATGAATTGACTTCAAATTCGATTGCATTACCGACTTTAAAATCACTGCAGTGCTTTGTCATGGGGGGAAAAGTGTTTTTACATAATTTGATAGAAAGTGATGTTTAAGGTCACTCACAATTAAGGAGTTTTGTTCTTATTTCAGAGATTAGATTTAATATTTAAGTAGATTTGTGACATTCAGTAATACCAGGAAAGAGTTTTGTATTTGATAAGGAATTTTAAATTTAAAAAAGATAAAGGTAAAAAATGGAATATGGTTTATTCATCTGTATGTCTGTTCTAAAATGAACTATGGACATTGTTTGCAGAAACTCTTTACACATACTAACTCACAAGTTTTAAAGTAATGAGCATAGTGTCTCACACCACTTGTTTATTTATTCAAATGTACAATTTTATTGTAGATATCTATATATTTTTTATTATAAAGTACATACAAATATTAACACTAATATGTTATTGAGGTTTACAATAAAGTTTGAGATGTCAAACTTCTTGTTGAATAATCTAGGTTTACTAAGTATTAAGTATAAGTAATAATTATATCAGTGAATTTGATTGTGGTTTGGAGCACCATGTTTTTTTATTCTAAATGATGTAACAATTCATGTTTTTAGATTTGGAGAAAGAAACATGGAATTTCTTTGAGAAAATTATGTGTGTGCGATCTTGGAGTGATCAAAAAGAAGCATTGGTAAAGATATCGAGCATCATTTTTTTTTTCAAGATTTCTGGAATTTTACAGAGACGCAATATCAATTTAAAGACTTACGTCAATTTGATAAAAGCAAACATTACACAAGTTTCTTATCCTTCATTTCTTTTTATCATGTTTTCCAAATCTGTACCAATCATATATTTTTATTTCAGTTTTTTATGTTACTATCATGTTAGTTTAAATGCTACTGAAGGATATTGTGTACTCTAAAATACTGTGCATCACTCTAATGAAAGAGATGGTACTTTCAATTTAAATTCTATACAAATGATGAAGGTGTTAATGTTGTAAAGGATGAATTCAATTAATTTTGTTTAATGTGCTTCAGCTGTGTTCCTCCCCATGTATGTGCTTTGGTTTCATTCTGGAAGCATCTCCTGTGAGCTCTATCGTAAGTGCTCACAACTAGTCAAGTACCTCACTTGAAGAAAAGAAATTCAAGGAAATAGACAATATTACTGCCTATATGCCCTATACTGTGTGGCTTAATTAGTGAAGGACTTGTTTTGCTCTTTTGTTCTCATCACTTTTATATCTTCTCCAAATAAATTAGATGCAGTGCCTACAATTTTCAAGTTACAAATACCCATGGAAATGTAGATATTTTCCTATCTGCATATGATGTATAAACTAGCCTTATGAAGGGATTTGTTGCAAAATAAATGATCCTTCTATCAACATTATTTGTTTTATTTGCATTTATGATTTGTGTGTCAGTAATTCTACATTACAATTAATTTGTAGGGGATCCATGCTTCTACATAATCCTTAATTGAATGAAAACACAAAAACAGGATACTTAAAGTAGACCGGTATACTAACATATTCAAATTTTATGCATATCAGTTTAAAAGGTATATACTGTACTGGGAAGGCAAAAAAGCCTTCAAAATGTAAGTGTTAGCAATCTTCTTGCCAATGGTCTTAAATTCATGTATTGCCTATTTTAGAAGCTTGCTGAAAGTTATTTGCCTTCAAATGATCTACATATGGAGTAATGAGTGATTAAATCACAAATCCTCAAAATGTTCGGGCCAAACATTTTGAGGATTTAATCATTAATCATTAATTACTCCATATGTGGATCATTTGAGGGCAAATAACTTTCAGCAAGCTTCTAAAATAGGCAATACATGAATTTAAGACCATTGGCAAGAAGATTGCTAACAATTACATTTCGAAGGCTTTTTTGCCTTCCCAGTACAGTATATGCCCTTTAACAAAGGTTGCCCCTGACAACCGGAAAGCTTGCCCAAGGTTTGCCGACATAGCAACAACTAATGTATGCAAAGTGAATTCCAAGTACTGAAATACCAGTGTTAGGTTCAGGTTAATGGAATAACTCGTTACTAGGCCCCAAAGGGAAAAAACATCCATTAATTTGACTACATTAGTAAACCGGTCTATTGAGTTCTGAACTTTACTGAGTTAAAATTCTTGTTTTACTATTGGCCATCCCTGATCAATCTGCTTTTATTCAAATCAATTTTCTAAGAAGACGATCATTCTTTCACAGTATATAAAACACACACATACACAATCACACAAAAGTTTCTTATTTTCAACGACTGATGCAATGTCGGTGCAATTTATTGATATCCTTATCTAGACAAGTCAAACAACAAAAAGTTCTCAGTCACTCATTCAAGCCCAAATTTCAAAGTACTGTTTTAGCTTCTATCCTAATATATGAAACAATAGCATTTCTGTGTGAGGAACAAAAAATCCTCACAAAGTAATCGAATGGAACTTTTGAGATGTACACCATGGAATGTAGCTGTTAAACCAACTAACTCTGCCTGACTGAAAATCCAACCATTCCACTGCATGGGAACATGATGTTTGATGAACCCTCTCAGTACCAGGCACTGAGCTCCATATCAATAACAACTGGGTATCTTGCCTATGGGACTGAGCGGATTTTCAGACTTTGCAGTTGGCAGCAATGAATGGCTTAATGAAAGAAGAAATTCATGAGATGAAAGTCACTACTACATTTGCATGCATGTAACTGCATTTATCTGAAGTGTAGTATGACAGAGATTTAAAGAACAAGACATGTATTAACATTTAGTTTATCGTCAATTAATTCAGCCTCTCCTTTTTGCATTGCTAAGCAGGCAGAACAGCAACCACTTCATATCCTATATTTGCACTACAAACACAAGTGCCCACACGCAGAACAATACAGCATTTTTACACATATATTTTCTCCGCAAAGTTATGTTGGCATCACTGTACACGTCTGACTTCATTACAGCACTTTCAGTATACTGGAAGCATTGTACAGGAATAACAATCATTTGAAATGCAGAACTGCAAAACTTCACGTTGAATATCTTACAATCACTAAATCTTGTACTGTATTCTTCTACTAGGTTCACACCAAAATCATTATTTCAGCTGACATGTAGAAGAGACTCTTTTCATGCTTTGAATTATGACACCAATTCCACTGTCAACACCCGTGCAGAGATGTACTTCCCCAAACACTGGTGCAGAATCTTCCGTTAACAACAGACGTGGATGAAATGAATGTGGGACACGACAAAAATGTTCATGATCATACATGTATGTAAACAACATGATTTTTATCCAGGTATTGATAATATTGGTACAATACACGTATTTGAAAATGAGATGCACGTTGACTTTTGTTGATGCGGATTACCGATAGTGTATATGCACTTACTTCATACATGTCAATTACAGTTGTTGTTGCAAGTAGGCCAAATTTGTCCAGGTTAATGCAAAATTTTGAAACAATGCGCATCATTCCATGTGAAAAAATGTTCAAGCAGTTCAAACCGCTTTCTACATTTTGAAAACACAGTCACTTACATTAACTGTAACTACTAAGCCAAGTAACTACATGTAGCTTTAGCAAGTGCAACATTTGTAAGCCAATGTGCAACACGAGAACACAAATTAAATCTCTTAAAACATGTTTGTAATTCTTGCTGCATTTCATATAGTTTCAATTTTGTCATTTAATTTGCTTTTATAATCGACCAAAATTACTCTCCTATTCCTGCTATGATACATCTCCATGCAAGAAGTATTTGAGCTTATACAAAACTGGAAGACAGCAGCTTGAATTCAAAGACATGTAAAACTACAACTTTTACTGCTTGATTCAAAATATCAATTCCCATATAATATACCTTCATTCTACAGAATTCCACCCATAAAAATCCTGAACAACATTTCAAACACCCTCTAAAATGCTTTATTAAAAAAATGGATTATACTTTGTGCTGTGTGTAATAAAAGTTAGTGAAATGACATCAATAATAGTTTTACCAACCACCAAGCTGTTCTCTGAAGTCTTCTTAAACTTCCCAGACAAATTACAATTTAGCTTTATCTTAAAATAAAGTGGGTATATATTCATATTTGTTACAAATCTTATCATTAAGAGACACACAAGTACACATTAATCTCAAATCCCATACTTCAACAATTACATAACATGCACTGATGCAAATTGCATAGTGCTTAGACACTGCTTCTTGACTCCAAGAAAAGAAAGATTTCATACACTAGATACATCCCAAAGAAAGCCCTATTGCTGAATATTTTCAATGTACATGAGCACTGCACCAAGATATTTAGAAGATTTTGAGTAAATCTCAACTACTATGCAGTATCATTTTAGAATGGTTTGTCATCAATAAATGCAATGTTTTTCATTCCTAGAATTAGATAATGTATAAATAAACTATGTGGCAAGAGTGCAAAAAAAGTATTAATATTTTTTCACAGCAAAGCATCATGATCATAGAATAAAATACAAGCACCTACAAATAAATGCATCTATGATCTACCTTATTCGCATATTTTGAGTTGGTCACATTCTGTTCAATGTATACACGTTGTATTTAGATCATATGTTCAAGAAGACTACCAATAATCACATTAGAATATAGGCAAGTTATTTTGAAAATAGAGCTGGGCTGATCAATATGTTGAGAAATAATGAACATCCAAGGGATTAAAAAACAATTAAGGACAATCATACTTGCGTGTAATAATGATATAACTCTTTAGAAATGAGTTGAATATAGAAATAAATTGGTTTATTTATAGAAAATTTGTATTGGAATTAACATACGCCTCTATATATCACAATGTAGGTCACACTCTATCTTATGCCACAAGTTTGTAAACACAGATTTCCACTCAATGTGAAGGAATAAGATTTGCAAGTAGGGACACTGTCTAAACGAAATGCATATCCCACATGGAATAGTAGCAGGGTCTAGATGATAAATGATTGAAATACTAACCACTTACAGGCAACACTCATCCCTGAAGTTCAAATATAATAACAAAATAACATAGGTTACATCCATAGTGGAGACCAGTAACTACAAGCACATGTTATTCCTTAGATTAAGGACTGCAATCAGCCTGTTAGCAGGTTGGCCAAATGACTCCATGTTTGTTTGTTCAGGCAACCAGCGTATCATACTGACACAATCATATCTGCCGATAAATCATCAGGGTGACATGGAAGCAAGGAGCAGAAAATGATGTGGTTACCAAGCAACCCTGGCACTCAGCTGTGCTCTGAGAAGTCGTTCAAGATACAAGCATGATATGAACTTTAGGTTTGCACAGTTTAGACTACAATGGCAAAGGTGACAATTCAATCTCTGTTACGCCGTTGGATTTGCTGAGATTGCATCTGACTCCTCTACATACTTTAACTTACACGATTATCAAAAAACAACATTTAAATAAAACAATACCCCATATAAGATGGTTATTCCTGTCTGATAGTCTGAGTAAAGACAAGCATTTCTCACTGCACCACAGCAATGCTCAAAAACATCGTAATGAAAATGGTATGCTGTAAAGTCTCCTACAAACTTCCTTTCATCAATGTTTATAAGCCATTTATTATGGATATTCCACATACATGTAAAGTGTGTAAAAAGTGGCATGTAATGAATCTGGTGTTCAGGTTAACAAAACAATGAATCTTGAATATGGCTCTTACCATTCTTTCAGATTATACAATTCGTATTAATTAATACATGTACAGTGAAACCTGCTCCAGCAAATCCCTGTATAGAAAGACACCTTTCTTTTTTCCCCTTGAACACTGCTGCCCGAATCTGACAAAAGGAAGCAACTACCAAAAGAGAGCAAAATGTGTTTGTCACTTGCACTGGCATCAGTTGTCAGCACTGACAACTTTCATGAAACGCTCCCCTGATGGTACTCCATGTAATTTAAACATCCTTGGTTTAGGAGAGAATTATAGATCCACAATTCAAAAAAGCTTTTCTGATAGACATCCATTATGAACATGGACTTCTGTTATGACAAAATATCAAAGGGTCCCTTTGAAGTTTTGTCCCCTTAACAAAAGTTCATAGTGATAACCCTGCTGGTACTTTTCACTGATAAGAACGCAAACACTGCAGACTTCTTGTGTGCTCACTGTCTGCGCCTAGCTCAGCTGTCTCGCACAGCGTCATTGTCTAAAGATAGCTATTTGGCGTAATGCAGGGAGCCCTGCAGGGAGCCCTCTGATAGGATATCACAATTCTCAAAGACTTCCAGGAAATTTGCTGTGCAAACTACCAGTAAGGCCTTGGCCATTTCCTCTGCCAATGAATCTTATGTAACATGCTGAACATGGCTAGCAACAGACCGTCTGGCTTTCTGTACATACACAGTGCCAGTGTGCATGTATGTGATCTTACATTACCGGTACATGTTTATCAAGAATTATTCTTGCATATGCCCCTTTTTTAGAAAGCCACTGCCAAGTTTTCACTAAGAACCGTATTTGGTCACACTTGATGTAATAAGTGCATATACTATCGATGGTATTTCCCACTTATGTTTCCGACTTCATGCCTATCAAAATAATCAATATAATATCTGAGTATCAAGTTACAGTTCAGTTCAGTTCAGTTCATTTTATTTTAGCATGGAGACCCACTTCAGCCAAAGGGAATTTTTCAGGGGGGCCGTGCATGATAAAAACATAACACATCATACATTTGAACATAATACATTATCAAAAGTCAGAAAATCATGTCAGAAGATAACATTGAATCTTAGTCATCATCAGAAGAAGAATCTCTTAAAATTTTTGACACACCCATTATCAATTTATCATTATCAATGGAAGCAAAGCAGAAAATGGCAATTAGAATCTTAGAATCTCTGAAGAAAAAATCCTTAATGATAAAAGAACTCAAACTAAGTAACTAATCAGTCAACATTTTCTGATATTGTCTGGCACTGAGATAAGTGCATTCCTTCCTTGAAACCCCTCTCTAATCAATATGCAGTCCACTTGTTGACCCACCTTCTGGCACACGACCAGAGGCAATATTTGCTTCTCACTATATGGTCAGTAAATTGTTCGTCTTGCAAGATTTTATTTGAACACCTGCTGTTATATTTCAATCTTCTCCTAAAATTTTGTCTCATTAATCAAAGATATGGTTGTGTAAAAATGACCCTTAGTAATAAATAATAAGTCAGTATTAAAGGTATAGGATATTTGCATATGTATGTAAGCTATCAAAATTACAGTTGAGAGATAAGTCCAAAACATTTTATAGGATATCTCTTGGATTACTTAAAATTATAGATACATATAGTTATGGAATTTTTTTGGTAACAATATTCATCAAATAATAACAAGAGGCATTCTGTGAGATCATGAATTGAGACGAAGCTATATGTAGTACACTCTATCTCATTCCTTAGGACTTGGTGTCGGTGCAAAGATAAGAATTCCAACCTTAGCTACACATATATACCTACTCTATCACACTGCAATTCATCCCATACATCACATTTGATGTGCGTGTACATTAAAACACTTATGTTTGCTGTCTTCTGAGTTTTCTGAGAGCACCTCAAGTAAAAGAAAAAATTTGTTTACAGCAGTAGCAACACAACAGGAGAAGGGGGGGGGGCATTGAGTTGGGGAAGGGTGGTGGTGGTGTGGAGGTATAGGAGGGGTATATAGCCAAGTGGCATAGAACATCACAAGTTTTGTTTACATACCTCAGCCTGAATCCAGACCATAAAAATAATGACCTACACTACAACTACAATTCTGGTGGTATGATCAAGTACAATACATCAAGGGCAAATCTGGGAACACTTTTTTTTCACAGGGTATCATACAGGTACATGTATTCTCTAATTTCACACAAAATCAATTCTCCACAAAACAATTATAGTACACCTTATGAAAATACCAAGTTCTCATCACACACAGTAATATATACAATATACACACATATATAAACATGCATGTATTCACAAAATAAATGCCTCAGCAAATACTTGGGTTGGTCCAGTTCCATGAAAATATAAATGGCATATACAGTGCAATGACCTGACAATGGCACGTTTATTAGCAACAGTGTCCAACAATAGTTCACCTGAAAACACCTCCCAGTCTAATGGAAATACACCTATATCTTAACAACAGTGGGACACGATTGAACCTGTTGGATATTTCATCCTAATTTTCTTCAGCTTATTTTTTGGTTGAAATATTCTTACATTTACAAGGTGATCTTTGGTGACTTATATTGCGAAAATTTACCATTGTACAGACACAAATTTAGACATTAGAAGCTTTTATATGAGTCTATTCATGGTCATCATGCATTTGTATGATAAACAATTTAGAATATTGGAGAGGAGAATGTATCCTCTCAGAGCTGGTTGATAATATTATCTCCATCTTTTAAAACAAGCAAAACAAACGTTTAAACCCAAAATTTCAGAGGTGTTTTCTGGTGACTTGTGATGTTGAGATGATTGCTGGTCATGTTTCAAAAGACAGCGCACAATCAAAACCAGAATTAAATAAGACGACATAAATTGTCCGATCTCCTAGAACCTGAGCGTGGCGTCATAGAAAAGAACTTGGATCACAAGAGTGAGAAGGCAACAAGCTGAAGACCCTAATCAAGGTATCAAAGAGTTTGGCTACACAGCTATTGCTAAGAGTCACTACAACACAAGTTCATCAATGTCCAACCTTCCTTCAAAATGGCCAAGGGCCCTGTCTCATAAAAATATTGCTATCGATTGCAACTTGACTTGCAATTGCTATCAACTGGAACTGTGTACATAAGAGGTATGGGAGCAGACTTGCAATTGACATTATAAGACAGGGCCCAAATTTGGCTAAGCTTCGAAAATGTTTCTTATCACGGTCAATTAACTTCTCTACCCCACATCAACATACAGGCAATCTTGATTTCTCTCCTCAGACTCTTCCCAGAAAACATTAACAAAACAGAATATACGCCCACCCTGAAACAGATATAGGAGTTAGTGAAGCAGACCATTTAACTGGTACAGAACAAGGTTTGCAATTTAGGGGCAAAATTATACAACTACTGAAAGAAAATGAGCACACTTTCTGGCAATTGGCAAAGTGTCGACAATTTGCTCACGCTGAATGAGAAATTACTCATTTCAGATGTAGTGCTACGCTACAATATAAAATCTGTGAAAGATGAATTTGCTTGATTGAAGAAAGGTGAATTACAATGTCAAACAAAATGCAAACATCACAACAAAACAGTGACCATGTGATGCAAGCGATATTCCCTAATGATTGTTCCCTAGCCAATGGACATGATCACATTTTGGGTCAATAAACCTTAACCATTATGGCCAGAATTTACAAAGAAGTGTACCCACTAAATCCAGCATACTTATCTGCTTATCCCACATAAAATTTGCTCAACATGTGGACTAATTCTAACATTCCTTTGTGAATTCAGGCCTGTATGGCTGTCTGGCAATAATGTTCAAACATGTGTAATGTACCTGTTTGCAAAATGTTTTATATTTTGTATTGCATTTCATTATATTAAATATATGTTTTGTCAAATTACAGCATATTCTAATGCCATTTTGAAGCAAGTTTGGACATATGATGTTTCAGAAAGTACTATTTCTACATGCTTGTAGGAGGCAAGACTTGTAGGGTCAGCTGGAAGATGCAATGTGATTACTAAATTACAGTATGACATATTTGTCTGAGCAATATCAGCATATCTACAACAATGTACATAAAAATTCCTGTGTCCTCTAAGATAATACAGAAATGCCAGATTAATGAGAATCATTCATTCCAGGCTATCCAGAATAATAAGTCTGTTTGAGAAGGAAAATATCTGCGAAGTCGCTCTATGAATATAGAGTGCAATAAACTAAGAGAAAAATTGAGGTGCACTTGTTAAAGTATTAATAGAACTGTTTACCGGTGCAATACGTACAAATTATACACAGTTGTCAGTATCACATAAAGACTTCTTGAATGGGTAAATGAAACTGGAAGTAAAGAATATAAGTGAATGCAAGGAAAAAGTACAAGTAAAACTCAATTAAAGTAAGCTCAAAAACTTCTAATAAATAGACCAACAAAATTGTGAATACTTCAAAACTAATGGGAATGGCTGACTGAAATGTGAAGCACATCAAGAAGAGCCTAAAAGACATAAGTTCTATGCCATATATGTACATGGATAAGGACAAATATTAAAAGGCAGTCTCATTAGGCTGCATGTGGTACAACAACCCACTCTCTTCATTGATAATAGTCAAGAGTCTAGAGTGAAACCTCTCTTTAGAATCATTTTGACAATGGCTCACTTATCTACACATTAATGATACTTTTGCTATATGAGTCACCATGGTGTTTTGTTCATGAACAAAATGTGTGGTACATACTACTTTTTCTCTTTTTGTCTTTTTGAAGGCAAAGGGTAGGGAGTAGAGGCAGGGGCAGGATTTCTCCCAGCAATGTCCGTGGGAGCTATGCATGCATAAAAGCTACCTTTTTAAGAAACACTTTATAATCTACCATCCCACCACTCTTTCAAAATGTCCCTAATAAAGTACCTTCAATCAAGTACATTCAACCAAAGTACTCAAATGAAACAGGATAAACAAATGGATAAAACAAAAAAAAAATCTTATGATTTTCCAGGGTGCACAAATATCCCTAATGGTATTTGAATATTACAGCAAAGGCAAAATATGTCATATTTCCAGCAAACATCAACTCTCAAAGTAACACTTAGTACAGCTTACTGGCAAAGGATCTTCTTCCAATAGCTTTCTGTGAGCAATATTTCTACATAGACTCTCCTCGGTGAACTCTAATACTTAGGGTGGTTTTATAACTACAATAACTCATGCATTATCACTAATTTCTAAGACTTACTTAATAACATATTCAGCATTCTCGATAAAATAAAATAACCATAGATATATTTCTGCATCTTAAAAAAATTGCTTTACAAATAGCCTCATTAGAGGTCAGATTATATTCTTCCTCACTCCAAAATGAAATGAAAGAAAAGCTGAGATGGGGAACCTTCTCCTGGTGCTATCCACAGCAGTTCCAGCCATCCACTCTCCTTGTGTTGAGGGACAGCTTGCTCGTCTCTCCCGTGGTGAGAGAGGACTCCCCGCCGTGGCGCCTCTTGAGCTCTTGGCCCAGTTTCCAGAAGGTCTCGTCGATGTTGGTAGAATCCTTGGCAGATGTTTCTATACAGTCCATCATTGCGTGGTGATTGGCCAGCGCCTTGGCATCTTCATAGTCGACTTCTCGAATCTGCTCCAAGTCTTTCTTGTTACCTGAATGATTGAAAGTTGATTGTGATGTGATCAATGCTTGATTCAATAGTAAAGTTAATTGATAAATATCTACTTATTTCGCGGTGAAATTAAATACATAAAGGATAAAATTGTTACTGGTATACCCAATTATGCTCTTGACTACCTGTATATGTCTTCACCAACTTGTATCTTTTTAAACAAAATATTTACATACATGTACACAGTTCTGCAGTCATGACAGAGTGTCATATTTCTCATACCCCCTATTGGTCATAATGGCCAACTTGTCATGAAGGGTCATTCTAATCATCAGGAAAATGTACAAAGATCAAAGTCAGACTACCAATATATAAAATGAAAATCTACAGGCATAATGGCTAAGAGACCAAATCTAGTTTGAAAGTCCTGAGAAAACAACACTTACAAGCAAGTTAAATAGAAGAAGAAAACTTAAATAGATTGGCAACAGAAAAGGGGTGGGGGAGACATTTACTCTTCAAATTGGCACAACAATTGCACTAAATAATATATTCTGATTTCTTATAATGGAATTTACATTTCATTTTGCTATATACAAATCTGATTGTGAAAGTCTAGTGTTGGCAATTTGCAAGCCAAAATAATCAATAATTGTTTTCCTCTACAAATTTCCTGACCATGAATGAGTATGATTGAAATGAAATGTTCCATCTGTCCTTACCTAATAAGATACATATAACACTCCCTCCTGCATACTTCTGTACATCCTCTATCCATCTCGGAACATTGCTGAATGTTTCTTTCTTTGTGATGTCATAGGCAATGACGACACCATTTGCACTACGATAGTAGCTCTGTGTTATTGTGCGGAAGCGCTCCTGCCCTGCAGTGTCCCATACTTGCAGCTGGAAGGAGAAATATTATACAGAAAAAATTAATACTGTGAACCTACAGATCTACTGAAGACATAATCTTTTCTATCAAATAACTTCACATGATAGGTCATATTTATTTTGCAGTGCCATGATAAACGTTCATTCCCCATTTCTACTTCAATGTAGAGTGGCTGAGCTCATTTTCTGTTTCCATACTGACCAATAGTCTGCAGAGTGCAGGCACAGACACACTTTATTTAAAACAGGAGTTTAATGCTGAGAGTGTAGCATTAGACATGACTGGAGATCATAGTCTAATCAACTAAGAAAGTTCAGATGGACTGACGGCACCCCAAGTTGTCAGATATGTATGTCTTAGGTATGTCACACTGGCAGCGGTTGCGCATCAGTCATGGATTTCGTACAGGTGGGGATCAAAATGCCCCCCCTCCCCCCCCCCCCCCCCCCAAAAAAAAAAAAAAAAAAAAAAAAAAATCAGAATTAGGTCAATGCCTAGCCTGGCCTTGCTCTGTCCTAGACACAGACTTGCATCATGTGCAACATGTACACCAAAGCTTGATTGTAAATACAATCAATGATTGCTTATCATCCGCAGCATCTACTGGTACCCAGCGGCCAGCACTGTCCCCGATGTAGCTTGTGAAAGCTGCTGCAAGAGCTATGGGGAATTCATACTTGATTGACCATGCATACTTTGAATTTTCGTATTTAATGTGTGTGCACGCATACTGAAAAGCCATTGAAACTTGTGCTGAAGCTGAGAAATGCAGTGCACAATCAAAAAGGTAGGTTTTGCAATGATCGTGCTACAAAACTGCCCTAAAAATCACACATTTACCTCATTAATCCATATCCGTACCCTACCCAAGACAGGAATGACCATTTAATTCAGGGAATTCTATTAAGTTTAAAAGAAGTATCTTTTTTGTCATATCCCTGAAAAGAGAAGGCTTACAGAGGAGCACGATGCAATCTCAGCAGATCCAACGACCTACAATACATGATGCAGTCACAGACACTGATTCTTCAGTCTAACCCACATCCGGCATCCAACCCCACCGAGACAGGAATAACCGTTTCATTCGAGGCATTCTTGAATCAAAATTAAATTTTTGGACATACCCCCAAATAGATAGATAAGGCGTTCAGAGGAGCCAGATGCAATCTCAGTGGATCCAACGTCTACTTTACTCTAACCCTACCAAACTTCCAAGTCAAGATCAAGACCAAGACCAAGTCCCCAACATAATTTATAAATTCTAGTCTGGATGCGGATCCTAACCCTAACCTAATCTATCAAAGGTTAAACTATTCATTCATCACAGAAATCATGAAAAAAACATCAAAATTAGGAAAATTGCTGCCCAATTAAGGATATAATACCCAGGGATTATTCCATCATCCTACCGGCCAAGGCCAGGGAATGCATAGCGCAGGACCGCGTAACACATGTCCCATATACTGATATTCATGTCATCTGGGTTAACATACCTTTACTTTTTTGCCGTCAATATTCAGCGTTTTCATGGTAAAATCTACCCCAATTGTGCTGTGTTGCTTCTCTAAAAATGTCCCAGATTTGAATCGTTGCACCACACATGTTTTACCAACCCCAGCGTCGCCAATGAGGACGATTTTGAAGAGGTAATCGAAACTTTCGTCTGAACTGTCGACGTAAGACATTGCAGAGCCAGAGTTGTTGCAGATGGGGAAACACGATGACATACAACCAGTAGCGTAGAGTCAATACACAATAACAATCGACGTTACGAAGAAATAATACTAGTAGTTTATGTCCAAATGCTCAGTGTCTTGTGTTCCACTTCGTTCACATTTTCCAGCTGAGATTACTGAATAAATGTACAGTAAATGGAGAAATCATGATAATTTCTTGCACCTAATTGTAGACTATTCGATGTCCGTGAGTCCTTCGTCATCATCAACTACATAGGGACTTTGTATGCTGTGTACAATGTACACGTACACAAACACACAAGATCGACCACGTTAGCAGAGTTTACAAGGTTCTCTCCCAATCCAGATTGTTGCGTTCATCTGACGTCATCATCGCATTTGTAGGTTATTGCACAACCACGCCCACCCACCCCTCCCCCATACACGTCTTTCTATCTTTCTCTCTCTTTATCCGCCATATCTCTCTCTCTCTCTCTCTCTCTCTCTCTCTCTCTCTCTCTCTCTCTCTCTCTCTCTCTCTCTCTCTCTCTCTCTCTCTCTCTCTCATCTCTCTCATCTCTCTCTCTCTTCCTCTCTCTCTCTCTTTCTCTCTTCCTCTCTCTCTCTCTCTCTCTCTCTCTTCTCCTCTCTCTCTTCCTCTCTCTCTCTTTCTCGGCTCTCTTTTCCTCTCCCTCTCTTTCTCTCCCTCTCTCTCCTTATATATATATCTCTCTCTCTCTAAAGCTTTAGAGAAGGGGGGGTAGAGCAAAGGTATACAGACAAGGGGCGAGACATAGGCCCTATAAAAGGAAAATACAAGAAGAGGAGAGAGAGTGGGGTGGGGTAGGGTGGAGAGAGACACTGAGAGACAGAGAGGGATAGTGATAAAATTATTATATAGGAAAGACAGACAAGAGGACAGGTGAGTAGGCCTATATGGCGAAATACAAGAAAAGGGAGAGAGAGAGAAATAGAGGGTGATCATTTATAGGAAAGACAGACAGGAGGACAGGTGTAGTAGGCCTATGTAAAGTGAAATACAGGGAAGATAATGTGTGGAGAGGGAGGGAGAAAGAGCCGAGAGGAAGATAGAGAGCTTTCTCTCTCTCTCTCTCTCTCTCTCTCTCTCTCTCTCTCTCTCTTTAATGTTTCTTTAATATTTTATGTAGGCATCCATCGAGGTGATGGTGCACTAGTGATTTATTGTTTGGGAAGTTTCCATTTATTTTTTAATAATTAATAATTATTGATTTTTTTTGGGGGGGGGGGGATAGGTGTGCTGTATATTATGCCTGAATATTAGTATGTTTTGGAATTTTGGAATGTTAATCTGTTTGGATACTTCAGTGCTTTAATAAACATGTATGAATAATTGCACAATTCTGATGCCAGAATGAAGCATTTTAAACAATGGTCACATTTTAAATTTAAAAGAGTACAGTAATATGCTTTTCACACTGGCAAAAATTAGCCCCGTACTATCCTTAGCCCCGTACTATCCCTAGCCCCGTACTATTTTTTGAAGCTTTTCACACTGGCATTTCTTAGCCCCGTACTATTTCTTAAACCCGACTAGCTTTTCACACTGTCCTCACTCGAAATCGTTAGCCCCGGACTTTCTCGACAGCTTATGAATATTTATGAGTGTACGTCTTGCACATCGGCTCTTTACCACTCCGCATCAAGGTCACTCGCCCGTCGGGCCTCATCTGATTGGTCTCGGCGTTTCGGCCTTGAGAGCTTACACCGCATTTCCTTAGCCCCGTACTATTTTTCGTTTCTGTTCACACTGACGCTCTTAGCCCCGGACTATTCGGCTTGGCCCTGCAATTGCGGTGTTAGCCCTGCTTTTTTGCAGGGCCAAATAATCCCGGATTATTGGTGGGGCTAGCCTACTTTGGTAAAGACCAATGTGAACAGAAAGTGGTCTAAGCTTAGCCCCGTACTATAGGTGGGGCTAAGGCCCCCCTTGGCCCCACCTATAGTACGGGGCTAAGGAAATTTTTGCCAGTGTGAAAAGCATATAATTGGCGTCAAGTTATTAAACCAAAATGGTATGAGTTTCCCCAGAGAATATTTTATCGGAAATGTTTCACAAAGGGAAGTATTATCATTTGAATTTTTAAGTCTCTATTTTCGCATGATCTTGCGATATTTGCAAAAATATTCCACTTCCGACTTCTAGTTTTATTGTTAGAGTAATTATGTGCTCCCATCAAAAGGGCATTAACAATGATCTCACACGGACAAGTACCAGCGGCGGCAGCTGCGATTCATGCGCAATTTTATAGATACATTTTGCATAGGGCGCTATTCAACTTATACAGTCAAGCATCATGATTGAGTTTAACATGAGCTGTCACGCGCAAGGGACTTTTAACAGACGCTATTGCGCCACGTCAAGTTTCTCGCCAGCGGCACGGTATGTATTTTCAGAAAAACACACTTCATATTGCAAAGCTGAATAACCACAGCAGCAAATCACCATGCATATTTTTTTTTTATAATAAAAAAACATGGAGACTATTGTTTCATTTTGAATATTTATTGCAATAAAAATCAAGAACAATAATGAATTGATAGTTTACATCAAGTTTCTGTCCTTTTTTACTGCAGGATAATATAACAATATGAATGACAATGGTTAACATGGAGCATTAAAGTGATCACTAGTACCAATTCCATGATCAGGGGTATAAGATCGTTAAGCGCTTAGAGATGATACGCTTTCATATTAAACATTAAACAGTTACTAAATATTAATATATGTTCCTCTGCCTGTTTCATTTTGAAGTGGCATCACTCCAATCCCTGTCATCTGTATCCTTCTTAATGCACCCTTATGGACACTACATGGACAGTGGAATGTTCGGTTGATTGCAGGTCATCTCTCCGTTCCGTCAAAAAGGCAAAGAACCTCCTGCTGCCTGGCTAGGTCTCGGGGGAGCTTGCCGTTATCATCCCTCACCATCTCAGCCTTGTGCTTCAGGAGAACCTGGATACAAGCGCCCTGCTGGCTGCCTGCCGCTATGTGAAGAGCTGAAGAGGAGGAAGGACACATACACTACAGCTCAAAGGAATTGGCATAGGGAAAGGGAAAGGGAAGGACCCGCAGTTTTGAACCGCAGTATATTTTGTCCAGTTCAGCATGAAACATGATACTTATTAGGCTAAAGCATCGTGTTTCATGCTGAACTGGACAAAATATACCACAGTTTAAAACTGCGGGTACTTCCCTTTCTTCCCTTTCCCTTTCCCTATGCCAATTCCTTTGAGCTGTAGTGTATCACCCAGTTCTTTAACTCTCTCAGTACCAGAGTATGAAAGCTCTATGTCAATTAAAACACAAGTCATTCCCTATGGAACTTAAAGAGTTCAGTCCTTCTGTGCCATACTCCATACTGCCCTATGTGTATGGTATGTATTACCAGTGCAAAATGCCTCAATGGTGCATAAAGAGTTCACTCCTTCTCTGCCAGACTCCATATTGCCCTATGTGTATGGTATGTATTACCATGCCTCAATGGTGCATAAAGTGCATAAATAGTTTACTCCTTCTCTGTCAGACTCCATACTGCCCTATGGGATTGGTATTCCCAGTGCGAAAGTGCCTCAATGGCACACAGAGAGATGAGGTATACAAACAAGGCCACCCCACCCCACCCCACCCCACCCCACACAGAGCACAGTGACAGAGGAGATTAACACATCCTAGTTATTCTATGTTGAATTGTAACTTTTGGTGTTCCACTGGGAATGTTGGATGCCAGACAAGCTTAGAAACATAAGGTCTCATTAACAAATCATAACACTTAGGTTTTGAAAGTCATAGAGTGAAGCAAGTACTGTATCTACAATGATATCTTGGAGAACACAATTAGAAGGGCAAAGCAGCTGATTTTCCAAAAAATACATGGCTTTTATTGTAAGATTTCTTTTGCGTACGTGAATGCATCAGGAAAAAAAGGTAGCCACAAGAGGAAGTGTATTATATCAGCTAATTTTAATCCCTCCATTGTCTCTCCTCATCAAATATGTGCATGAATTATCAGGACTATAAAACTTGAAAACACCTAAAAATAGCTCCTTCAAGAATGGATTTCTTTTTTTGTTGCTTTGCCAATCTATTATTTGGTGTTCCTGGCAAAAGCGAACGATTGTTCCTCTTTGTTTGAAATGTTGAAAATATAGTTTGGAAAACCCTAGTCAATACTCACGTGTTCTTCCCTTATTATCTGCTAAGTTGATGGCAGCCCCAAACAAAAGGAGTGCCTCCACAACTTCTGGTTGGCCCTCCTAGCAAAAGTAAGAACAGATATTAACTTAAAAACACAAGCTTCATGCATATATATTTTCATTTCCATTCTAAATGACGATGGTAGTTTAAAGGGTGATTTGCCATTTGGTCCACTCCCAGTTGGTCCACTCACCATTTCATCTACCATCACATGCTGATATATATAGTTAGGGTTATGGTAGGGGGTCTGGGTTAGGGTTAGTGGTCGAGGTTATGGTGTAGATTGGAGTTGTTGATAAGTTAACACAGTATTTTCATCCAAAACGGTATTTTTAAGGGGTTCCTTGTAGACGAAATGGTGAATGGACCAACTGGGATTGGACCAAATGGCAATAAACCGTTTCAAGACAGGGTAGCCCTTTCGTAAGTCAAAACCACGAATACTGTGAACTTGCCTCCCAAATTTAGAACTGGACATTATAGCAATTGCTAGATTTCGAGGAGGTTTCCGATGGGTCATCCAAAACCTCAGTGGTTCTTGAAGCCTATAGGCTGTAATAAGCGCTCATTGCGGTTCTCGGCTCCATGCTGTACATGGTGCATGTGAACAGTGCATGGAGTGGCAACACTGCGTCGTTATCTGAGCAATACTGTATATGAATGTAGACTATGATCGATATGATACTGCGCGTTTCAAACGTACACAAGGATAATGTTTCACTTATCCTGATATTATTTGTAAAGCTATGATTGTGAAATTGCATACACATTATTCTTAAGTATAATGCTGATTCCTGCCGAGTTTCATGACTTTTGCAAATGGGACACCATGTTTTTGAATCAATACTATCATGTTGTCTTGAAGAAACAAAGTCTTGAAATGAAACTTTCATCCTAAATAAACACTTGGGATGGGACCAGTTCTCATTGTTCCTCTGTTGATTAGGTTGACACAATCAAATTGGATGCTGTGTAGTAAGTTTAAGTGTGGGATACTTTTCAATAAATAAATGCATGGAATTCATACAATTACAAGCTGATTTAATCATGTATGTTTTAATACCCATAATATATTATGATTATCACATCATAAAATTGAATTAATGCCTATAATCACTAGTTACAACTTCATAAGAAAATGTTTTGATTTGAAATATGAGGTTAGAAAAAACGGCAAAGTGTGAAGACATGCAGCCACACATACCTTGCAGGCAAGATGAAGGGGAGTGAGTTTGCCAGAAGTAGTAGTGGAGTTTACACTTATGTTGTGTCTTCTGACTAAGAACTCGAGAGAATTGAGGCAACCAGTCTGAGCAACGAGGTGAACTGCCTGCCTTCCTAAGATGTCTGTCTTCTTCACATCAGCCTTTAAGTTCACAAGGAAGGAAAACATTTATTGATTCATCATTAAAGCTAAAGGGTAGTAGTTGACAACATATACTCTCTATTTCATTTCAACAGCATTATCATGATGAGAAGATTCCCTCACATGATTCTGACATCAAACAAGATTAAGACTTGTGATCACGGCAGAACGGTTATGCTATGATTAAAAGTCCTGCCGCCTTTACCACTGCAAGTTTACTTATCTATAAATTCATAATCGCTTGGAAGGAACATGAGAGAATCAATGGAGATATATACTGTAATTTAATTAAAATGTTATTTACAAATACTACTTGAAATATAATTTTCTTCCCTGCTGTTTCCCACTCATATCAGTTTACACAATCACAGTGAAATCTATGTATTACGATCACTCAAAGGAGACAAGAAGTATGCTCTTATTATAGTAGGTGGTTTTCATGACATATAATAATAATAATACATAGATGCTCAAGGCGCTTCAGAGCAAATTAAAGAGAGAGAAAAAAATATACTACAGGTATAAGCTTGTATGTCAAAATTATACAGGCACGTCTTTAGGTTGCCCTTGAAGGTGGTCACTGACGTCAGGGTTTTCAAACTCTGTGGAAGAGAATTCCACAGGGTTGGCCCCGCATGTGCAAAGGCCCGTTCTCCCCACGATCTCTTTGAAACCAGAACTTGCAAAAAAACGGATGTGGCGGATCTTAAGGTTCGTGATGGTTGGAAGTTGTGAATTAAAGATTTATTGTAGCTGGGGGAACTAAGTTCCGTTGACAATATGGAAGACTAAAAGAAGTATTTTAAAGACAAGGCGTTCCCTCAGGGGCAACCAATGAAGACTTTTCAAGACAGGGGTGATGTGGCTGCGCTTGCCGGTTTAAGTTACAATGCGTGTAGCTGCATTTTGTAGCTTCTGCAGTTTCCCAATTTGAGAGTCTGGTAAGTTGTATAGGAGGCAATTACCAAAATCGAGCCGTGACAAAATTAGTGAATGTACTAGTTTCTCTAATGCAGAGCGAGTGAGATGCTTTAATAGAGATTTTTATGAGAAGCAAAATATATTTTGTTTTTATACAGGTGGTCGCTGAAGTAGAATTCACAGAATACTTCTCGTGTGAAAGCACATGCTTTAGTATACCTTGTTTGTAGTTTAGCATGCACATTGAAGTGAGTGAAAGAAGCGTGGACTGAATTGCCACTATAACCTTGTGACTGACCTTGTGCCTGTCGATGAGTATGCGAGCTACGTCTACATAGCCAGCCCTGAGTGCATCCATGAGAGGAGATGAGCCACAGCTGTCTCCCTGGTCGGTCTGGTAGCTGCATCTCTCCACCAGGAAAGCCACCGCCTCAGTGCGACCATGTAGAGCTGTGGGAGGCCAAGCAAAGACCGAATAGTGTGTCTCAACAAACCTCCCTCTGCATTACACATGGACACCTTTAAAGGGATTGTTCACCCTGAAATTAAGTTGGTTTCAACATAAGGAGACACATTAAAAAAACATATTAGTTAAGGTTTGGTGATAATCTATCAAAAGGATAAGGAAGTTATGATCTTTTAAAATTTTGATTTTGTGACATCACATGCTAAAGGTGCTCTGCCATATGTTGTGCACAATATTTGTGAAAATGTGCATTTTCTCAAAAAGATATGCATTATTTTACTTGTGCACATCATTGGAAATATGTTTTTACACACATACTTGTATTGAAATTGAAATTGAAATTTCAAAAGATCATAACTTTCTTATCCTTTGACGGATAATTTCATCAAACATTCACTAATATGTATTTTGTTCATGTTTCTGCTTTTATTGAAACCAACTTATTTTCAGGGTGATCGAACTATCCCTTTAATATTGGTAGTTTGGTACCCTTTGTAGTCCCATAGGAAATAAACTGTGTTATAGTTGACACATGAGTATGATTGGTTGGTACGGAGACGGAAAAGTATTAGAGGCCCATTTTCATCAAGGGGTGCTAAAATCCACCCAGCTTACAACATGATCATAGAAATCTGTACAGATGGCTCCAGGGAGACAAGAAATGTGGTCTTTATGAGCAAGTGGTCTTTATGCACAGGTTACTTTAATACAAGTTTCAATGAAAAAATAAAACCAGGGGAAGTGGTCTTCATGAGCAGGTGGTCTTTTGGTGCAAGAGGTCACTAAAGCAGGTTTCAACGACCCACCCAAAACCTACTCAAAAGCTTATTGTCAATATAATTCCGCTCAAAATCAGTTTCCTTCTCTGATATTGTGAATGAAGTTCTTGTCCTGTACTTTTTTTCTTCAATTTTCTGTGGTTTTATAAAATTTCATTCATCAGCTAGCTTCCAAAAGGACTACCCTAGCTTTAAAGTACAAAAAAAAATGCAGAAAAGTAAGATATGGTAGACACCACCTGTGAAATACTCGATCCCTATCTAAAAAGGAACAGGGGCAGCTACGGTGTAAATGACTAGTTCACTACCCGTGACATAAAGGTTTGTGATCAATCGCAAATTTGAAAGATGAATTCTTATTGGTTACTGGTCAGTCTTTTGAACAAAAAGCGCACGCAATAATGGTGTTGATTGGCCATTGCTATTTTGTGATTGATCGTAATCCTTTATGTTTCGGGCTTCTGGAATGTTATTGTTGAGGGTGCCACGCACACTACAGCCTCCCTCAAGCATGCACACATGAAAAGTACTACCACATACAACTCTGCTGACCATCGAAACCTGGTCCAAGAGAATCCATGCGCATATCATGTTCAAAGGAGCTAGAGAGTAGTCAATAGTAAGGTGTGCATGTGTGGACTTTTGGTGGTGGAAAATGGGATCATAGGAATGTGACCAACATTTCAAACTACTCTTATTACGTACCTGCTGTATGGAGTGGGGTGCGGCCATTTTTGCTGACGGTGTCCCACAATGCATTGCGTCCTTTCAGGAGCAGCTTCATGATGTCCACATGGCCTTCCCTACAGGTGTCAAGCACAAAACGTGGGTTTCATTATCACTCAATCACATGAATGGAGTTCACCATTATAGTTCTACTGACAGCTTATTATACAGTGAAATCAAAGCTAGAGGACACTTGAAAGGGCTTTATGTCAAGCCTGCATGTTATGCAACAAATACCCTGAAAATTACATGTTTTACCATTATATCCTAAAATAAAGATTAATAATCTTTCACAGAAGCTCTTTTGAATTGTTTTTGCATTGCCCTGAGTTTCTGTGTAATTTTGTCACTTGTGAAAATCTGTAGATTGGTCAAGGGAGACAATGTGGTCTGCATACAATATAAACAGGTCTTCTTCCTTTACAGATAGTTGCTACAGCAGGTTGCACCGAACATACTGTATACTTCGTGTATATGCCATAACATCATAGAAATATGAAAACTCCACCACCGCCAACACCCCGAGATTTCTAGGTACTCACTATAATAAAATATACTTATCCCACAAGTAAATCTCCAGTTTGGAAGGGAGACTATATAGTACAAAAAATGCAAAGGCTCTGTGAAATTAGTTCGCCTCATACGGTATTGCGTATGTTAGGGTACTCACCACATCACATCGGGATTAATTGAAAGAAACCCCCCTGCAAATGATTTTTCACTTCATTTCCTGGCAACATGGATAATTGAATCAACACCAGTGCAATTCTTTGAACCGCATAGAAGGAAAAATTGTCCCATAATGCAACGCGCAGCTACACTACAGCTCAAAAGAATTGGCACTGGTAAAGGGAAAGGGAAGAAAGGGGAGGAGCCGCAGTTTTAAATCGAGGTATATTTTGTCCAGTTCAGCATGAAACATAATGCTTTTTAGCCTAAAAAGCATCATGCACGTTTCATGCTGAACTGGACAAAATATACCGCGGTTCAAAACTGCGGCTCCTACCTTTCTTCTCTTTCCCTTTACCCATGCCAATTCCTTTGAGCTGTTGTGTACATCAAGATTTTGTTTGTATTCATCTCACCCTCCGGTCTAGGGTACTACGTGTGCACTGTAAGCAGACATGACTGCAAACAAATCTGCCTTATGGGACAACTCCTCCCCTGGTATGGAAAATTGCAAAATGTAAAAAAAAATATGACCCTGCCGTTTGAAGGAAGAAGTTTCAATCATGGCTGAAAAGATCAAACTCTGCAGGCTAACCTGCTGGCAATGTGGAAGGCGTTCCAGCCATCTTTGTTCCTCAGGCTGGGATCAGCACCAGCTTGGAGCAGGAGCTTGATGACATCCGTGTTTGCCTTTGTGCTGGCCAAGTGGAGGGGGGTCCTGATGGAGTTCCAGATTGGGAAACGAACAAGAATGCACATGCCTCATAATGAAACCTGCTCTTTAAGTGCCACATACACTACAGCTCAAAGGAATTTGCATAGGGAAAGGGAAAGGGAAGAAAGGGAATGAGCCGCAGTTTTAAACCGCGGTATATTTTGTCCAGTTCAGCATGAAACATGAGCGCATTTTAGGCTAAAGCATCATGTTTCATGCTGAACTGGACAAAATATACAGCGGTTTAAAACTGCAGATGCTTCCCTTTCTTCCCTTTCCCTTTCCCTATGCCAATTCCTTTGAGCTGTAGTGTAGATGAGATATCAAATTATTATGCATAAATATGCCATTCATCCAACATTAATCATACTTTACACTGATGCAATAGAATGCATGCACAATGTAAATTATGTTCACATGTGTCACAATATCAGTTCCAGGCTCTCAAAAACGTACAAAATAAGACAGCAAAGTTTTCTCAAAAAATATTGCAGATTACGTTGTATGCTGCTGAAGATACCTAGAACATCTTTACCAAATGTTCTTTGAAGGTTTCCATGGTGAGAGTGTACTTACGTATTTCAAAAATAGTAAAACTTTCGGTAACACCATCTGGTTGTATTCATTTAGGATATGTGACCCTCTCGTGAGGTGAAAGGAAAGCGTGAAATCTTTACCAATCAGCTCTTTTCAGAGGGTCGACTTGCACTCCATGACTCAGCAGGAACTCCACACAAGACACGTGCCCCATGGCTGCAGCCTCGTGCAGTGGTCTTTTCCCGTCCAGGTTGGCGCTTTCAAAGTCCACACCACTATTGCCTAGCAACCACTTCAGGATGTGGGCGTGTCCGTGCCGCGCCGCTAGGTGGGATGCCCGGTCCCCTGATCTGGGATTGGACCTCTCCAAGATGCTCTTTTCTCCATTGGAGTCCTTGACGTCAGAAACTCTCAGAGAATCCTTGGTCTCGGCGGCTGCTTTGATAACTTCTGCAAGGTCCCCTTTTTGGACCGCAGTATGAAAGGTCTCTGTTGCTCCTTTCATTGCCATGTGGTATGGATGACATTAGCTGGAGCTGGATCCTTTGTTTTTAATGGAAAGTTAACAAAAGAAGAAAACACAAGTAACCCCATGTAACCCCATTGTGAGTGTTGAGGCCACATGTTCATAATTGGGCCTGTCTACAGTAATGGGTACATTTCTGTTATACAGAATTTACTGTAACATTTGCATAAGTCTCTTAAATTCCAAGGTTTTTTTGTATCTTAAATAAATCAGCCAATAATAATAAAATATCAACGAATTGTATTGATTTGCACTTTACACGGTTTTGTACGCTGCAGAAAATTTGCCTTGTACAAATTTGCCATAGCACGTTGGTAACGGGACAGACGAAAGTGTCTGTCCCATTTAAGTGCAAATCAACACATTTCTTTGATATTTTATCATCATTGGCTGGTTTATTTAAGAGACAAAAAAATAATTGGAATTTAAGAGATTTATGCAAATGTTACAGTAAATGTAACACTACAGAAATGTAGGCCTACCCATTACTGTAGACAGGCCCAATTATGCAAACTGTGCACATAGCCTGAACAGCTTTAGTTGACCCTATAGTTACATTACCAGACCTTGAAAACCTCATTGGCTTACTGCACATCTTCTTGCCAATGGTAATGAGAGGTTTAACAGGGTCATGTTATGTCAGCATATTCAATAGGCCTACCGGTCTGTACCTACAAATATTTGCGGGTCAAATAAATTGACACTGACAGCACCAGACATAAATGTTTGTACATAACGTTCTGATTATAGTACGATAATGACATGACTGTGATTTCCATATAAAGTGCTGATCGAGAAAGTGGCACTACCACTGTCCTAACAATACTGACTCATACAATGGGTGATCTACTCTCACTACTCGTGACAATTTTGTAGTGATGTACTCTAACAAGTTACTGTTACTGGACTTACTGCGACCAGCAGGCTGTGGAGCACGGAGCTTTGAAGCAAGGAAGTCGAGCATGCAGTCCCGGGGCTATCTACTGTAGACTACTTCATTAACTGAGGTGTGCATGCAGTTCTTTGCTTGTCTTACCTATGTTGACTGTGGTTGTGCTGACCGACAGTTTTGTGTAACATCTCATGAAAGTTTGAAACGATGGTTTGCTTGACGTACAGGTCACTCATCAAGTCTTCGTTTCACGCATCTTCAACTTATCGTTCAAAACTTCCAAAAGCACTTGATTACTTTTCTGCGTATGTGCACTATGGAATGTACATCTCCTCTGATCTGGCCAATCTTGGACTGCAGTCGGAGGGCGATTTGTTGTCGTTGTTGATGATGGCTCTCTTTCACACTGCATTCAGCAGTTATGTGGTCCCTTGTTAATGTTATTGGCAAGGCTCGAAGTATTTAAAATGAGAGACAGCATGTGTGAGAGACACTTGCGGGAATTCCCCATATTTGTACTCTGATAGTATCTTACAAGGCTTTTTAATTCTGAGTATTTATTTAAGGAATGACAAAATACCTATAATGATATGCAATACACTTAATCTAGATTTAGAAAAAGTAACCCAAAGTTATTCTACTTTTTGATAATTACTAATCTATTTAAAATCAATCATTTTTTTAATTGCATTTATTTTGAAGAAAAAAATCACCTTGAGTGAAAATAATCAGACTAGACAAGCTTGGCATGCATTTCGGATTGGCTTTTGCGTATGTTGACTCGCAATACGCTTAAAACAGGCCCGAAATAGCGCAGCGTACATGAGAAGAGAATGGACAAGGCAAGTAAATTACACTCGCATCATATTTGTAGTAGACTAATCAGCTAATTGAGATTATAATTTAAGAATGCACCGAATGAATGAGGGTGTGAGGCAGTTATTCCTGTGGTGTGGACATGTCTAGCCGTCTAAGACGCTCCCGGGGCAGTAGAGTGACCGAAATATCAGTCTCTGTTGACTAGTGCCAGTGGTCATGCACTGCAGCCAGTGCAGGTCGTCGGATGAGATTGCATAGACTATATATGCAGAGATTCTTGATCTGGATCCTTTGAACACCCAGCATGCCCTACTTATTGTAATTGTAATTTTGAACAGAGAACAGATCTACCTAAATGAGACGAGAATGCTTTATTTTGGGTTTCTCTTTGACCTATGACATGACCAATGCCGCCAAATCTGGGTGACTTTTGCTCGAATTTAACTTAAGCCAAAGGCACACAGAAATTGGATGCGCAGAAAAGGGAATGGGCAACTATTTTTGTAATGACGTCATGTATTAGTCTTTTTCTTCCCTCTGACTGAGCTCCTTTTGCTCTCTCTCGCAATCACTCTTTGTGATCATGCATACTTTTAACCAATCAACCAACTGGAATATATTAACATGATTAATGAGGGATATAAGATAAAAATATAAGATATTTTTCTTTCAGATAGGTAACATAAAGAGCATGCATGCCTGTGCCCAAACTTGTGATTGTGATGGTGCTGGCATAATGTTAAATAATAATTAGGAACAATGTTAGTACTGCTGACATGATAACAAGAATGAAGCATCTAGAATTAGAATGGCACTGCTTTAACATTATGCTATATTAATCCTTGTTATGTTAATTTTGTGTATTCTTTTTTTTTTTTTATCTCATATTAGGTTTCCATCATGATCTACCTGTAAAAACAATTTGCAATGGAAGGTGCAGACAAAGGCCAAGAATCATGGAACAAGTCCACTATTCCACAAGCTGCCATTGTCAGTCAGGCAAATCTGCCATCAACCTCTGCATCAAACTCATACTCACTGCCATCAGTTGTACAAGAGAGAGGGGTATCACCAGTGAAGCGTAAATGGATTCAGATGACTGATGCAGAATGCCTGCGTCACTCGAGAACTTCAGATGGAGCAAAGCCCCTAACCAATCCTGCTCATCATGGACTGGCAAAGCACCCTCAGTGGGATGGAAACAGAGGCCTTTATCCAAGACCGTCTCAGCAAAGAAGGTCCTCCCCTCAGGGTGCAATGAAGAGAAGTCCGCAGTTTAAGAGAAAACAGTCTTCCCCATCTTCGTCACCTGCCAAGCAGACACGCCTAGAAAACTTCTTCCTGCCATCACCTAAAAAAGCTGCCAATCCCTCCTGCTTGGCTCTTTCTGGGAGTCCTGAACAAGGAAAGCAGATGCAGGGAGCATCTAGCAAGTGCTCACCCCAAAGTGTAATAAACATTCCAGCTCCAGCGGGGTATACGCTAACTGATGCAGAACGTGATGGACATACACCATCGAGTATGCCACAAAGACAGTGGGCTCCAAATCAGAGGTATTCCTCTCAGAATTCCCTGACGCAACCAGGAAGTTGTAGTGCATATCCTGCCAAGCGTAAGACCTTCAGCATTCCTAGCAGTACGATGTCATACATTCCACAGCAGAGCACACAATCAGGGCCATCAACCAATCAAAGGAGTTCTCCTCATGGGAAAACTGTGTGTTCTGCCCAATCAAAAGCAGTGGTCCATGTTAGAAATCCTGCATGCACTGCGACCAGATCTCTGTTTCCAGAAGCACCCCAAAGCTCAGCCGCTCTAGTAAAACATTTTGAAGAAGATGATTCAATAACAGCTGAAATGTTTGATCGGTTTGTAGGATCTCGTGAACAACAACCACTTCCTGCTAAAAATGAGCAGTCTTCTTCTAGTCTTGAAAAAGACTTTGAAGATGATGATGATGCATTCACTGTGGAAGAATTTGATGACATATTGAAGTCATCTCAAGACTCTGTGACCCGTAACAAGAAGCATCAGGAAGATGGAAACTTGGAGAAGGATTTTGAAGATGATGACTCCTTCACAGCTGAGGACTTTGATGAAGTGTTGCAGTTGTCTCAAAGTCCTGCTAAGATCAGTTCCTGTAAGACACCTCTGCTGGAGAACAGAGATCAATCAACTAACATTCAAGGAAATTTATTATGCCACAAAGAAGAGAATGAACAGAGCCACCACTTTGAAAATGGCAGGGATCTTGCCAGCAAACCAGGTACTTCAAGAGGAAATGACACAATACCTGAATGTTCACGCAACAAGCAGAAGAACATTGGGGAGCCTGCAGTTGATGCTTATCCCAAGACGAGCTCTTCTTCCTCTAGACCATGTACCTTTGGGCTCCTGGGAGAAGACTCTGTGGATGATCCTGAAGATGGTGGTGCAACTCCCAAGGACTACTTCAGCAAGCTCCCTGATGAGATCTTAGAGAACATTTTGGGACAGCTCCCCATCTTGGATATGTGCGTGACAGCCACCACTGTGTGCAAAAGATGGAAGGAGATCATCTCTGGGCATCGGGTCAGTTCTGATGTCCTTTTCTTTCATGCATGTATGAAGAACACTCCCCCAATGTTTCCAAGATGTTAACGACTGGGTAGTCTATTTGGAATGTCATGGCAGTACACCCTATTGATAATTGTATGAAATCTCACAGTCATAGTTTCACAAACGTTATCAGGAGAGGTGAAAAAAAGTGATCATAATCTACATTCATATTACTGCAGAGCAGAGAGCCGCAATATACACTGTGAAGGTCTCCGGGCTCTCAGCTACAGGAACCTCAAGGTTTTGGACGATCCACCAAAGACCTACTCACATTCTAGCAATCAAAATAATTCCGTTAAAAGACACTTTCCAGTTCTATTATTGGGAAGGAAGCTCGTATAGCATTTTCATCCATTTTCTGTGACTTTTCCAATATTGTATTGTTTGACCTGCAAAAGGGCTACGCTGTCTTTAAAGGGTTTAAGGTTATGTTTTTAGTGTGGTAACCAAGGCAAAGATTCTGATTTATTTGTGGTGGGTACACTTCAAGCCTGATGTCATGTATGGGATACTGTGAGCTGCATGTAATGCATTGACATGTTGACAGTTGACATGTTGACAGGGGCTGTTTTGGGCGCTGAGGGGGCTTAGTACCCTGAGCCCATGTCACTGGGTAAGGAGAAGTGAGAGAGAGCAAGTAGAGACACTATAGCTTCAAAGCTTTTGCTTCAAGTAATTTCATTGACTATAAAAGGTGAGATAGGAATACCAATATAAAATGTACATGAGAGAAGATTTACATGTGGTCGCTTGAACACCCTGTAAAATTTTAAGGTGGCCTTTTCATTTTTGTGGTTGTCTAATGAATGTTTCTTTCACAGTTTGTTCCATGGAAAAAAAGATACCACCGGCTGAAGAAGCTTCAGAAGTCTGAACAAATGAAAGAGATCATGGACTTGATGATGAACAACAAAGGGGTCAGGGAGACATCCTGTCTTTCTCGTCTTATAACGTGAGTACAAATGTGAAATAACTTTGCATATGTTAATGGGAAGCGAACACGTTATCTGTAGCTTTGAAAAGTGGACACTGAGTGACCAACAGTTCCTGAAAATGTCTGTCAACCCCCCTCATGTGGAAAAATATTGGCTTATATAGAACTTGTGCAACAATGTATCAATTTGCAATTTAGTGGAAGACAGTGTTTTTCCTCTTTTCCTTGTTTGATGCTAGGTTCATGAGTAGCATGAAGGTAACTCACAGCTGCTCTCAGACTGGATTGAAGCAGCATACAAGGTATGCAGATGCTCTGCATATGATGAAAGTGAGAACGCCAGAAGTCTTCACCGATCAGGTATGTTTCCCAATAACCATACAAGATGCTATAGTGTTGAAAATCATGTGACATTTGATTAATTACACCTTTTTCCTCACTACTTCTCATTTTCCAAGTGAACATGATTTTACTTGCACCAGCAAGTATCCCATTTGCATTCATAATACCTGAGAGGTGTGCTAATACAACAGTGAATTGAATACCAGGAAAATACCATTTAAAAAGTATCATTCCTACATGTACACAGGTTGCAGAGTGCCAATCCACAAGCTATTTTATAGGATGAACTGTGTGTTGGGGTGGGAAGGGGCTTTTTTGTTAAGCCTACATTATGCAACAACAACAACAACAAATATCCTCCCCTACAGGGTGTAATGCATGATATGCTTCAAGTTTTTCGGTTCATGCTTTCAGACTTGGAAGTATAGTCCCTGCAATTCTCTATACCACATACACGACAGCTCAAAGGTTTTGGCATAGGGAAAGGGAAGGAGCCGCAGTTTTAAACCGCGGAATATTTTGTCCAGCTCAGCATGAAATATGATGCTTTAGCCTCAAAAGTATCATGTTTCGTGCTGAACTGGACAAAATATACCGCGGTTTAAAACTGCGGCTCCTTCCCTTTCGTCCCTTTCCCTTTCCCTTTGCCAATTCCTTTGAGCTGTCGTGTATATGGGAAAGTCGTCCCATAATGCATCACACAACAACATCCAATTTTTGTTTGCAGTCATGTCCACTTCCGGTCTCAAAGCAAAATACTTGTACTTATGTTGCAATGGTCTGTTGTTACTATGGCAACCTCAGGAGCCCCACCCGTGGTCAGCAGTGGCAGCCATGGTCGTCCTGTCGCAGACGGCACAAGAAGTGAGCCAGATCCTGAGTGTCCTCCTGGTGAGGAAGGAGCCGGTGCCAAGGATGGAGGTTTCCGAGTGTCTGTACTGCATCGCCACCCTGCTCTTCCTCTTCCAGATCAAGTTCAACATCAACCGAGGGTGAATGAGCTCCGTACTGTTCTATGTTATGATGGAGAAAGAAAGGTAGCATTTTCATAGAAGGACCACATTTGTGTTTAAAATCCAGCCAGCTCTTTCTCATCCAGAAAAAGTTCAACATCAACCAAGAGTGAGTCAGCTCAACACAGTACCCCTGTGGCGTCACTCATTATGCTAAGCATAAACACATGATCGATTCCTAAAGTAACAAATCACCCCCTTATTATGCTGCTGGACTGCAACTATTCGACATTAGTCCTGTTTGTTCTTTCCTGTGTTTGTAGACTGCACTACAGGGTCTTCCATACCCTGCATATCTTAGAGAGTGGCGGGACGGAAGGGAAGGAGGTGTTGGCTGAAGCTGCCCAGAGAAGCACAGAGGAACAGCAGTCTCTGTTCAAATATAAGTATGGAGATGATGTACATTCACTAGCAATGAGTGATTGAAGTAGTTTGAGTTCATACCATGAGATGTGTTAAGGGACTGCAACATTAGGAAATCACAAACCAATCTAATTTGAACTTGTAATAGCATGGACAAGTTTAAAGACCACTTCAGAAGATTTTGAAGTCTAGTGTATCAGAAGCAATACCCCAAGTAGATGGAATCATGTAACTACAGCATGAAACTTGCAGTCTTGTAAAGGACTTGCATGGAATATGAAAGCTCAGTAATGATTACTATTGCCAAGCATGCATATATAGACCACCTGAAGGAAAATGGAAAAACTGTCTTTCTTTATGGACAGATGGTCTTAAACAACAGTGGCCTCTCTACACAGGTTACATTATATATATAGTTATTGATATAGATATTGATATTGCTTCATAGAAAAAAATACAAATAAAACATGTAAATATAATGAGATGTGCTATAATCAAAATTGCAGGACCAATTACTGCAAGAGAACAGAGTGTATTTATAACAAACAAAAACAGCAAATCTTGAATGCCACATGTAATGACCTTATAGCTCATGCCAGCAAATGTTCTCATTGTCATGTGCACAGCCAGAGCCAAGGCATGCCACTGACGGCTGAACAGAAGCGCATCATCAGTCATGAGCTGCTGCCCACAGACACCATCAAGATCGTCGCCTTCGCAGGTCAGCTCCAACGGCTACTTGCATCCCTGCGCTACAAGTTCCACAGTTTACCAGTCCCTTCATTGCCATAACATTTCAAAGAGATTCTTGATGAAGTGGGAGTTGACTCAAGTGCCAACTTTTTTTCCTTTTTTTTAAGATATATTTTCATGATTTTGTTCTAAAGACGGCGTAAGGAAGACAAGAAATGCAGTTTTTATTTGCAGGTGGTTTTTATGGAGTGGTTACTTTCATACAATTTTGGGAAATATTATTCAGAGGATACAAACATTTGGTCTGAATAAACATGTGGTCTTTCTATAAAGGTTGTTGCTACAGCAGGTTTTCATTGTATTTTTAATTGTCATATAATGTCCTCTTTCTCTAGATAATACTCACAAAACTTCAACCATTTGGTGTTACCACAAGTGTTTCTGTTTTCTAAATAGTATTTCTTAGTACTTTCTCACCATGTAAACATTCTAGGAAGAGTGTTGTTAAACTCTCACAATGTTGCTTGCAGTAAGATTAAAAGACTCCACTCTGCCAAGTTCAGTGTTAAGATGTTATCATGCTTATCGTCCACAAGGTGATATACATATATTGTTTATTCTCGTCTTGTTTCTTTTATGGCAGGTACGGGTAAGACGACCACGCTGATTCGATTCGCTCAACTGAGGCCTCACCTGAGTTTCCTCTACGTAGCGTTCAACAAGTAGGTAACCAAGAAGATGGGGTATTTCTTGAATATGGTGGATCACTTGTGCAGGCTAGATATATCAAGTTGGGTATCCAAAACAACAGGAAATAAAACAACACAACACTTGAGGACAGCCTCAGAATATCGCAAGGGAAAACATACTAGTAGTGGAATTATGCTGGTTGTTACATTTAACATGATTTTATTGATCTTCTAAACATATAGTGTTGTACATGCACTCCAGTTACCAACATTTACATTTCGAACATCACAATCTCGGTTAGTTCATCTCATAAATGCTGTCAACAGTAACATTGCTGGTTAACTTTTGATGACATATGATTACCTGGTATGCCGATATCTTCAAATGGAAACTACCGGCATAACTCATTTCATTTTATTTTTGAAAAAAAAGCTGAGTCAAAAAATAGTCAAACTGAAAAGGAGTATGTTTTCTATGCCTTTAAGAGAACCCTTCCTCTCTTTTAAGTCTCTCATTGCCATTAGCATAAAGATGTGTAGTAAGATTTCAAGGCCCAAACTTAAAAGAGGAACATTTTATATATATGTTTCCATTTTTCAGAACAGTGCAGCTCCATGCGCAGAAGAACTTTCCAAGGAATGTAGAGTGTCGGACATTGCATTCCCTTGCCTATCGAGCCGTGGGATTCAAGTAAGCGAGCTATCATAAGAGTATTGTTCAACTTATTACAGACATTTTGTTATTTATTAAAATCAGTACTACCTTAAAACTGTTTAACTCTTCTATAACCTAATCCAACAATGCATCATTTGTGCTGGAACTTTATCTGCAGATCTATACTGATCCAACTTAAAATAATCTATTACCCCCCCCCCCCCCTAGAAAGTTATTTTACATAGTCTCGTACAATTTCTCATTACTTTTTTTTTTCAACAAAAACAGAGGTTTGTAGCTCTTTAATTCTTATATAACCTAATCCATCGATACATCATTTGCCTTGGAACGTTATCTGCACATACCAATCCAAGTTGCAGGAAGTTATTCCCCTCTGAAGAAAGTTATTTGCATAGCATTCTACAATTTCTCTTTACAGAATTCTAATTTGATAAAAAACAGAGCCTTATAATAAAATGTTCAATTTGTTTATATACACTGGAACATGATCTGCTGATATTGATCCAAGATGGATAACGCAGTCAATACATGGTCTTTGTTATAGTGTAGTGCAATTGTTTACATTTTTTCATAATTCAATAATTTTCTAATTTAATTAACATGGAGCTGACTGTATGGAGCTAACTCACAGTGAGAAGTTGACAGCCAGCTTAAGTGTAATATAATCCTTTGATAATCCTCCTTTACATTGGAATGTGATCTGCAGATACCGGTCCAAGATGGGTACTGGCCTCAAGCCCTTCTTCATCAGCCACCTTCTCCCTGAGTTACCGGACAGATCCACCCCTTGCAGGTCGAAAAGGAAACCCTTACATCACATGACCCTGGCAAAGCATGTGTGTGCCACCATTAACACTTTCCTGGCCTCAGACGATGGCTTCATGACCACCGCCCACACACCCATGTGGGATACCACACGCACCCCCCGCAGGGCCTTACACCATGAAGACAGGATGGTAAATAATGGTCGGGACATATTTGATATAAAAAATTGCGCAAGTTTACAAAGAAAGTAGCCATAACATTGCACTGCCACAACAATATCTTTGAGCATTTTTAAGTGGGGGCGTTATTATGGAAATTCTTATAATATACGAGGATGTGAAAGAAGTCTGGGCTGCCAACTATAAGATATACGTTTTGAATGGATGGAAACCATACCATTAGGAAGTTTCTAGAAATAAACATTGAAATCATGTAGTCATTTCAAAAAACAGTTTTGCTTTGCATTTTTATACATAAAACTTGTTTCCCCTTTGAGTATTCTCATTATATAAATTCCTCTGATGAATTCAGATACAAACAGCCAGTTTCCGAGGCCTGCCTGCAGATAATCTACTCATGAGTTATCATCAATTTGTAAGTAAAATGCAGTGTTTAGTTATTGCTATATTTCATTTACAGATGTTTGTAATTTTTTTCCCCACAGACAATAGCTGAATCTGCTCAGGCAGTGTTTCATGCTATGTGCAACTTGCAGAACACAGATGCACGGATAACTCATGACTGTAAGTCCAACCTTGGTATTACATATCACTAGTGTTCCCCCTTTAAACAGTGTTCCATTTGTTATGCGGTATGGTGAGCAATATGTTTCAACTTGTTCAGTTCATTTGCTGCACATCCTGTCTTATGTGGAATGTGGAAATAAAATGTGAATATGATTATAATTGTAGTTTGTGATGTTTGTTATAATCATTATTACCTCCATTCTAATTATTACTATACAACATGGCTTTTTAAACTTTTGATGGCAATCGTAGTTGAAACTTGAAAGGAAATTAATTGCTTTAAGTAAGAATAATGCTGTTTCTCGGTAATTGCCTCCCCCACTCTAAGTAATAAACGTTTATGTACACTAAGTATAGTTCCTGAAGGTAACAATTTAAATGCAGACCGTATCATCAATTCAATTAAAGCTCAGGAATCAATGGTTAAAGTACAGAGCACAGCAAGATGTCACTCTCTGATTTTAAACATACATATTTTCCTATGAGAATCTTTACATGATACTTCCACCCTTGGCAGGAGGGAAAAATACAAATCTAATCTTATTGCATATTTGTTGGGGTAAATCTTCTTGTGGAGTGAACTTGCCAGTAAACAAACATTAGTTTAACAAGTGTTTAAGAAACAAGAATGAATGACATGAAACAGAAGCAGGACAAGATTGTATGGACTTGTTCTTTGCACCTTGTATAGTGTACCTCAAGCTGTATGAGATGCAGCAACCCAAGCTAAATGGCTATGACTGCCTCCTGATTGATGAGGCCCAGGACCTTACTCCAGGTATGTCCTCTTCTTCACCCGTTGCCATGGAAATAGCATAAAGTCACTCTCACTGGCCATGCTCACAACAAGGAGAAAACTTGTTAGGTTTGGTAGAAGTGATTTGTAGAAGTGTGGATTTTGTACATGATTCTTGACCTATAACCCCTTTGATAGGTCTGACCTCAAGTCTATTCAGTTCATTTCCATGTGATTGCTCATTTTGGTATAAGGTTTGGGTTTGAATAAGTTGTTTATAATTATAATTATTGTTGAGAACATATTAAATTCGATTCAAGCCCCAAAGCAGTAAATTTGGTGCACATTTTTTCACTGCATAATCGGTACCATAGTTTGGTTCATAGATGATAAGTGAAACATGGAGCCAACAGCTCTTTCAGAGCTAACCTCTCTGAAAGAATACTCAACTCTCACCATCTCGACTCTATATTCTCTCTTTTCTCACTCCCTCTCTGAGTACTCATTTCAGAGCTGTTTATGAAGAATAACCCACCAGTCCTTTTAATAACTACCACATGGTGCACCATAAAACTCATTGTATATTTCTCACCATTCTAGAGCTTTTCTTCAAGGAACATATGAGCTGATCATGATTTGTTTTGTTTTTATAAATGCAAGCCTGTGTGTTTACTAATGTTCTGACTTGCAGCTCAGCAGAGCATCCTGCTGAAGCAGACGTGTGCCAAGATTCTGGTGGGGGATCCTCATCAGCAGATCTACAGCTTCAGGGGGGCAACCAATGCCATGGAGAGAGTGGAGGCCACCAGGATCTACCACCTCACACAGGTAACCCCAGCTGGATCAGAGAGGGGGGGGGGGGGGGGGTTGCCGTGGAGATGGAGACAAGCAAGATTGAGGAGGATGATGATGGTGATAGGAGTGGTGATAATGGCGGTGGTAGTGGTGGTGGTAGTGGTGGAGGTGGTGTGCTTGGCAGTTTGCGATGAGGCAGATGTTGATGTAATGGTGATAATCATGTTGGTGGTGGTAGTCATGGTGATGGTCATGGTGGTGGTGATGATGGTGGTGGTGGTGGTGGTGATAGCAATGGCAACAGTGATAATATGATAGATGATTTTGATACCATAAAGATCGTCTGCCATGTTGTTGGTACTAGTTGATCAGTTACTGGTTTGTTATTGTAGTGCGGTGCACATTAAAATTTCCGCTGCAGATTTCATTTTTGTTCAGGTTGATCCATTCATTTAATAATGAACAAAACCAATATTTTACATATTTACACCAGTAAACGAATGCATAAAATTCAATACAGATATGACTATATCATATAACATACTTCTGGATATATTCACTTGAGTTGACTTATATAAAATAAAGAAACAAATGATGACATCTTTATGTCTTGTCTCATGCTCTCACTCTCCAGTCATTCCGCTTTGGTCCTGAGATAGCGTACGTTGCGAACTGCTTACTGGAGGCTCTGAAGGGTCAAACCAAGAGCACAATCATAGGAGCTGGTCCCCAAGGTACAGTATCGTATGCCACAGTCTTAACGTATCAAACTAGTAAGCATAATGTATAAGGCCCATTACCGTGGCATAAGATCGCCATTACAGCTGTTGAGAGCCAAAGGAGGAACATTGGCTCCAGTGATATTTTTCTTCGTTCAAAAATGCAAGTAATGGTCTTGATGATGTGGTATGTGCTTATTTGCCTCCCCATGTTGATTTACTATGTACGCTTCATATTTCGCGAGTCTAATTTTTTGCGAATCAGGACTTCTCAGCAATTTTGCGAGTGGTTAAATTTGCGTTGTGGAGCACTAGTAATAGTAATACATGTGCTGGACCACGTCATATTCATACTTTAACATGTTGTTAAATTCCCTAAAAGTCCAGACTCACAAAATTTGTGAAATACATGGCGTATACACTACTTTCCTAAAATCCAAGTAATGTTGTTGTTTATGTGTTTATTTGCCTTTCAATTTACTTTCTTGGGTAACCATGGAAGTATTCTTATTTCATTGGGTATGTTCATTTGTTGCACTTTTATGTAGCAATCATTCTAACTGAGGACAGGTTGTAAACATTACCCTATCGTCATCTTCCATCTTTCATGTTCCTGTAGGGTGTGTTCTTGGAAAGTTCTCGGGTCCGATAGCTACCATTTGTCGGACCAACTCCGCCATCTTCATGGAAGCAGAAAAACTTATCCGCCAGAATGACAAAGTCAAGATCGAGTTCACTGGGGTGAGTTATTGTATACAGTATTGACCGGCAGATAAGACGCAGGGTTTTTCCCTTGTAAATCACGCCAAAGTCCGGCGATATCGGTATCGGTATTGCTGGATCAAAGAAACAATAGCGGCTCCCATCGAACAGAGTTTACTACAATGTAGTCCGATCCTTAGCTTTCTTTTAAGCGGTATCTTTGAGGTGTCTCAGACAAATACTAGTACTGGTGCTTTCTTAATATTGGTAATTATGCTGATGATGTGATTGAGATTGTATTACGGGTATATCAATTGTGTCAGGCTATCAAAGCCATCTATTTTGTCATTAAATGTTGTCACATAATGCATAGTCACATACGTGGGTATACGTGTTGAAAGACTGACTTTTTTGTTGTTTTTTGTTTCAAATTGCGTGCTATAAGTCGGGGTGCATCTTATACGATCGTCAGTGCGGTAGTGTTATTGTTTCTAATAACAGACTTTCAGCTTTCCTATGTTACCGGCATGAAAGTTGTATACAAGTGCAAAGATGTTGGGTTGGGCTTATGTCATACATTTTCAGTTTTTTTATTCTTAACAGAAAGAGTGATGTTGCATGCTTGAGTGATGAAATAGTTTTTTTCATTAATGAAAGCTTAATGACCAAACTGGCAAAAACAAAGTCAAAATGACATCATGATTTATGTACAGGACTCTACATTAGACAAGGTGGTTGTGAGTGATTTTCTTGAGAATAATCTTTTTGTTCCAACCAAAATAAGTGATTCAAAGAAGTTATGGAATTATACTGCACATAACATATGGGAGAGCACCTCACACGTGACGTCACAATGTTAAAACATTTTTAAAATCTTAACTTTCTTATCCTTCTATAGATTTTTGACAAAACCTTCATTAATATGTTGCTTTCATTTTCTGCTATAATCAAAACCAATTTAACTTGAGGGTGGACTTTCCCTTTAACTTAAGTTCACAATTCATGTGTGTGTTGACAGGGCATTGAAGGCTATGGATTTGACAAGCTCTTGGATATCTACTACCTGTCACTCCCACCTGAGCAGAGAGGTAGGTACATATACTCTTAGGCCTATGCTGTATAGTGCTGTCTATTCGTTTAAACTTTATTGTAAGTACCGTGGGAACTGCCAATTGGCTGTGAGTATTAGAGGTAGTTAGTAAGGAAAATTGAAGAGCTGATGATGTTTGAAGGTTTACATGGTGGTATGATCAATCACGAAAGAGGTTTACGGTACACCTTGTGTAAAGTCCTGGAAGGACTGAGATGAGACAAGTGGATAGAAATTGGAGGTGAATTGGAAATTACACGCACAGAGCGAAGCCATTGTTCATCCTCCTTCACCACCGACACACACAAACTAGAGACACCTACCCATGTCCGCACGCACGACATAAGTACCGCCACTCAACTAGCGAACACTCACTCCTGGAGACCGTGACGGACAGTCAATCTGTCCGAAATGTCGGGTCCACTTCTCTACTCATCAGCTCTTCCCTCTTTCCGGTTTACAGTCCATTTAAGAACTACACAAATTTCGAAAGAATACTCTCCTTTCAAATCTCCACTTTCTCGCCTTTCCAATTCACCTCCATTTTCTCATCTCAATCCTTCCAGGACTTTACACATGGTGTACCGTAAACCTCTTTCATAATTGAAGAGATGTTTAAAAAATATATCCCAGCTGGTCTATGAAGAAACCCATTATGAAAGAAGGGTTGTGATGACCAGGATAATGTCTGCCCTTTTCAGAAATTCCCTATAAGAGGTACCTTGGATTTATAGGAAGGTGTTATACATGGGATAAAGATCTCGGCAATGGAACATGCGGAGGCCACAAACTTTAGCACATATGTCACTTTGCACAAGCAGATTTTATTATTAATTGATTATGCAAGTGTATGAACATATTTCTTATTTCCCCTTGTAATTCACCTATGTGATGGATAGAAAGTAATCTTCTCAGGTATGCAGCATCTTTATGAGTTGACTGAGCTGAAATACCTATATGAGAAAAAAAATATTCCTTTATCAAAAACAGAAAAAGAGCAATAAAGGTATATGGAATCTCACAACACACAACACACGGGAGAGTATCTCACACATGATGTCACAAAATTACATTTTCAAAAGATCATAACTTCCTTATGATGGATTTTCGTCAAACCTTTACTAATATGTTTCTTTCATATTTCTACTTTTATTGAAACTAACTTAACTTCAGCGTGAACTATTCCTTTAAGCCACATCCTTTTGATTACTGCAGTTCCGTTTCAAACTTTGACCTCCTAACTGGACCCGGGATCACAAAGCCTGCGAATCTAACCATGAGCAACGGATTAAATAAAATTTGGCCATGGTAATCATTACTACTACCACTTACCTGTCAAAAACATCATTGCGACCAGGAGCAGAACTGTTGATTTTACACGAGATTGTGCAAAAATCTTTTATTGTTATTTCATTTGCTAAAATAGACATTTTCCCATCAAATTAGTTGATTTCCATATACATGTTGATGCTATTCTTCATTCTTTTTCTTTCCTCAGGCGGTCACTACATCAGAGATAAGTTCATTGCTCGGTTCAAGTCGTTTCACAGCCTCAAGACATATGCCACCAGTGTGGAGGATGCAGAGCTGACTTCTCGCATCAAGACTGTGTTGCAGTTTCACTCCCGCATCCCAAGCCTCGTGGAGAAGATCAAGAGAGCGTCTGTGAAAATGAACGGAGGTATGGCTAGATGTTACTTCCGCCAAGTAGTAGTCGTCCTTTTCTTCTCCTTTTTTTTTTTTATAAAACACAAAAAAGAAACATATAAAATATGTGCTCAGAATGCAAATTAGTCCGAATATACAGGAAGTGTCCATTCCTTTTTTTAATTCTTTAAATGACCCAAATATTTTTAAGCTAAAATTGCCATTTTTGAATTGCTATTCTTGATTAAAAAGAGAAAAGATCATATTTATCTGGAGATCTTAAGCTGCCAGAAGTCATTCAAGTTCTGTACTTCATACAAGGGTATTAATTATTTTACAACTTGATGTTGGAAGGGCAGTGTTGTACTCATCACCTTTTTTTTTACAAGTTCAGTCCATTGACTTTTATAGAGTGGTCATCTTTTCTAAGTACCTCTCTCTTTTTGGGGGGTCCTTTTTTCTTTATGCAATACAGCTTACTCTCGATACAACGAGCACGGATATAACGAGGTTTCGTTATAACGAGAGAAATCTCTCGGTCCCAAAATTGTCTACATGCAAACCTATGGTGCAGTACGTCGCTTACAACGAGCACGGTTATAACGAGATTTCGTTATAACGAGCTTATCATGTTGACTCCAAGACAAAGAAAAACATAACAACTGTGTCCGTTACAACGAGGAACGAAAAATTGAGGGCGAGCGGGCCGAAAGCAATCTTCTCACACATGTATTGCATTGGCAATGCGTGGAGCTCGGAGCAAGACACACACCTCGTAATACACTGCACACACAATGCGAGCATGTACTCCTTCGCATACCGTACGTGCGCGTACATTGAAAGCACATGTATTGCATCGGCAACGCATGGAGCCAGACACACACCTCGTAATACACTGTACACCCAACACAAGCATGTACTCCTACACATAGCGTACGTACATGTACATTGAAAGCACATGTATTGCATCGGCAACGCATGGAGTCAGGCACACACCTCGTAATACACTGTCCACACAACGCAAGCATGTACTCCTTCGCATATACGTACATGTACATTGAAAGCACATGTATTGCATCGGCAACGCATGGAACCGCTAGCCAGGCACACATCTCGTAATACACTGCACATACGGGAGCATACTCCTTCGCACAGCGTACGTACATTGAAAGCATGTGGTTTGCAAGTCCGATTCATGTCATGTAATGCAATGAGCTATTCAAACGGCTACAGTATATCGAGGTCGGATGATGTGTTGAGCAAAAATATATCCTCTTTTCCATTTGAAAACGCATGTTTCCAATCACCCTTTTCCCGATTGATAACGCATGTTTCCGAGGCGGCTATGGATATCAAAACATAGTAAAACACAAAGAACACACAAGCACACATATTTCAATGTTTTTTTATTGTTTTTTTCTTATGTTTGGATATAAGGAGGTTTCGTTATAACGAGGAAAAAGCCCTGGTCCCGACGACCTCGTTATATCGAGAGTAAGCTGTATTCTAAAGGATATTTCATAATAAGAGAAAGAATATGCAAGGACACGTTTCCTTTTAATTTCCTGTAATTAATTTGATTTGAATCTATTTGAATTTATTGTTACCAAAGTTCAGAAATACTTTAAAACAAAGAAATGTTAGCTTTTCCCAATCTCCTTTGTTTCTCAGACTGGCTGCTGATGACAGCTCATAAAGCCAAAGGACTCGAGTTTGACACAGTGCAACTCACCGGAGACTTCGCTAGTGAAACCATGGATATTCAAGGTAAGATGTTAAACTGCAACCATTCAAATGGTATCCAGACATTTATCATTGTAGTTCAAGCTTTAGTGTGAACTGTTCAAAAGTGTTTAGGTAACTCATACGTATTTAGAACATCAGCTATGCAAGTTCATAAGTATTATAAGACAGGTTAAAGAATGTAACCAATAGGAATCCCATATGCGAGTCACGTGATTATGCAATAATTTTACTAATCATTCCAGCCGTGCATTTCTTGTGCAGCACTGTGCAATTTTCGTGCAGCATTTCCCATTTGTGTCCAAACTCTATGCAAGCTAGGTTGCTAGTGCTCTGGGTGCATGTGTATGTGCACGTGCACGAAAGCTAGCTGCATGCATAATATGTGCTTTGATCTTTGAGTGTGTTTTTTACACGGGAAAACAAATGGCTGCCTCCACGGACAATCCATGATTCCAGCTTCTCTCGGACCAAAATACATGTATTGAGGAATTAACCAATGGAAGGACTTCAATAAGTTAGACATGTCGAGTCTAAATAAACTGTAATTGTATTAACATCAAAATGGAGGCTATAGGCCTAAGTGTTACACCGTTCATGTTGGAGTGTCGCACGGTAAACACCCTCCTACCATGCGCTGCACAGCCCCAATAATACTAATAAAGTCAATATGTGCATTAACATATTATTTTGCTAGTAATAATCGATTGTCTCACAATGTATGGTCAACAAGGGATCTAAGATCACGACATTTCGTGCGCCGCTGCAACACTTCGTCTAGTGTGATACAAAATTGAAGTGAGTAGATGTTTAAACACCCTTTGGTCAGTGCAGCACACTAACCGACGATGTGTTGCAGCAGCGCATGAAACGTCGTGATCTTAGATCCCTTATTGACAAACGATAATCACTAGCGATTTATCCGCAATGAGTAACATATTTAGCAACATATTATGTAGAAGCAATCAAAAGGGGCGCAAGTTTTGGATGTTGCTATGGTAATCTATCCGCCATCGAAGCTGAACAGATGTTGTCCATAACACTAGCGTAATGCACATCGTGTTCAAGATTGATGTGAACCCAATGTAGACTTTCACAATGACACCATCGTTTTAACCATTGGTGTGCCAGATCAATGATCAGTGTGCCTGCTGCTCCATGAGATCTGTGTGTATGACATTTGTCAAATTGCATCAATTGCACATAAAGAGGTATGACTGAATGCGGTTTCTGGCAAAAAAAAAGGTCTTTTCAACACAAGATAGCCCATTTGCAAAAGTCATGAAACTTGGCGGGAATTAGCAGTATACCCTACCAATAACGTGTATGAAATCTTCACAAACCTTTTCAGGAAAAGGGAACTCTCCGTTTCATAGCAACCTGTCATGATTGTATTGCCCCTGTCACTGTGTGATACGTTGGGCAGTGGGCATGGCCTGCATAATTGAACAAATGCACTGTGTTGTGGACAGCAGTGTACAGTCTCTAAACTACAACAAGTCGGAGGTTTTGAGCAACCCGTGCAAAGCCTCCTTGAAATCTAGCAGTTGCTTTAATTCCACTTACAGTCAGTTTCCAGTTCTATTGTTGGGAGGGAAGTTCTTCAATTTTCATTGATTTCTTAAAAAAAACAATTTTGACCTGCAAAAGGGCCATAAGTATAAATTCTACAAGGAATATACAGACCTGAGGACTGATACATATTTACAGCTTCCATTTGAGGAACCATCACTTTTTCATTGGGCATGTAATAAATACACACTTCCACGTCTCCATTTGTCTCGCATTTGATTCACTTAGGCAATGACATCCCAGAAGATGAGAAGAACACTCTATATGTTGCTGTGACGAGGGCCAAGAAATCTTTGCTGCTCAACCACAGTCTCCTCAATTTTCTGAAGAAAGTCATGGTAGGTGTGAATGCAGTCGATCCTATCTATCAAAACCACTCTCTATTAAGACCATTGTTTAAAAGATTACTGTCTATAAAGACTCCTGTCTTATATTGACGAATGTCTATAAAGAGCTATACAAAGACCACTGTCTAAAGAGACCACTTTCTACAAAGAGGATTGTCTATAAAGACCTATTTCTACACAGACCACTCTCTACAAAGACCACTCTCTACAAAGACCATTGTATACAAAAATGAATGTCTATAAAGACCCAATTCTACAAACACCACCGTAAACATAGACAACTGCCTAAAAAGACCACTATCTACAAAGAAGAATGTCTATAAAGACATATTTATGCAAAGACCACTGTCTTTAAAGACCACTATCTAAAAAGACCACCATCTACACAGACGAATGTCTATAAAGACTCATTTCTACACAGACCACCGTCAAGAAAGACCACTTGTCTGTGAAGACTGTCTATGAAGACCAGTGTACAAAGACCTCTGTCTTCAAAGACCACCGTCTACATAGACCACTGTCTATGAAGCCCACTGTCTATGAATACCTCTGTCTACAAACTTCTCTGAAGACACGTCTGTGAAGACTCCCATTTCAATCCGTCCAGAGCAGCTTGTATGTAATTACTCCTGTTCCTAATAACACCTTTTTCTGCTTCCCTTAAGTCGTTCTTTATGGACAGGTTTGCCTGTTCTATTAAATGTCTTTTTTTAATTTGTGTTGTACTTCAGGAGAGATTTGAATATCCTCTCCTTGCCAAGAAGGTGATGAAGGAGAAGGGTCCTCAGAGGTGTGCAGACTGTAAGACGGTTGATCATGGCAAGAACCAGTTGCTGCTGCTCGAGAGGAAAGCCGTGGAGATAGTGAGTGGATCATAGTCATTCCAGCTGCAATGGCACTCTCCATTCCGCATTTGAGAAGTTATCCCAAAATGCACTGTTGCAGCCCAAGTTTGCAGTCATTCCCGAACGTTATGCGTGCTCGTCGGTCTAGTCTAGCAATCTCGGAAAGTGTCCGAAAACGTCAGACAGTGATTCGAAGTCAGAGGCTTCACGTTCCGAAAATTCGCAGACTGCAAAAAACATTGTAACCTTGCTAGCTAGCCTGGCCTGCCGCCCCGTGCGGGTAGTCTAGGTTCTAGACGTGTTTTATCAGCCCGCATTCGTATACACAGCGCGCGACGAAACCCAGTGCAACGATATCAAGTGATCGCACCAGCCCGGAGAAAAAAACGTCTAGGCATGTAGGCAATTCGCTCAGAGCCGTTAGGCGAGACCGTGCTTACGTACGAAATACCCACTCTGATTGGACGCAGTGATCGTCCATCAGTTTGGTTTGAATCGGGCAGGGGCATGCGGCCCAGCGTAGGCTAGTCTATCTTATCAGACACAAATACGCTGTTTGCGTAATGAAACATGCACGATGATGAGTGATTTACTATGTAACAGCCTGAATATTTGAATCAGTTGTCATACTACATTTTTTATGCAGAAACAGTCCAGCAAATACCAATGAAGCTAACATTTGAAAGATTTTATTACATTCCGCACGACATGTGGTATGTAAGGACAGACTATGTTCAAAGTGCTTGAATTTCCAGGAAAACAACGTTCGGCTCGATGCATGAGTTTGTAAATGGGTGTGAATGCGCATGGTTATGTATGTATGTATGTGTTTGAGTGTGTGTGTGTGTTGTGTGTGTGTTTGTGTGTGTACACATATCCAGTGTTGCTGTGAATACCGGGCGGTTGACCAGTGGAGCCGAGCGCGAGAGCTATCACATGTTCATTCAGTGTTCAATTTCGCTGGTCCTAAATACGGGGGTTATAATGCCTGCAATCCCGAGAAAGCGAATTGTTCTGGAATACATGAATCACAAGTGGCTGGCCGCTTTAATACACTAGGACAGAAAAGGGTTTAATTGCAAACATGCACTGCGCGGTGAATTGTGGGACAGCTCTTCATTACATATGCAGTATTGAGAAGTAATTACCCCGGCCAATAACTGTAACAGATATTTGGATGATCAAATTGAAATTAATACCATTATTAACATATTTCATGTAAAGTACGTGACTGTCTAACCAACAGCAAAAGCATTAGATTTGAGAGATTGTGAGATCCAATAGGTTTTCTACATCTTTAGAATCATACACAGGTTGCCTTTAAATACCCCCTCCCCTCCCCCCCCCCCCCCCCCCCCCTTCAATTGGGTGGTAAAAAAGTGGTAGGATATTTTTTGCTCCAAAAGACCAATTGCTTTCTTAGAATGAAGACTAGTGTTGAAGTATAAGAGAAATTGAATATGTAGATATTTAGAAAGATAATCATGCTATGTCATCATTTTGTTGATAACTGACATTAAATAAATGTATCCGAAGTGTATTTTAGAGCACTGTATGAAATTAAAACGCACAAAATGTACCGAGGTTGTTAGAATTACTCATTGTCTCAGTTCACGTTTTGTAAATTTTTAGGTTGGAATGAGGTCAATTCAGGCGGGGGTCATTTGCAGCACGTGTGCCACAGTGCCAGGCTTTGAGGAACTCTACGGCAAGCGATAGAAAGCAGAGCTTGACATCAGTGAGGAGGATGCTGAGGAGGAGAATGATGAGGAGGAGGCAGACAGGAACAGACTAGTGTGGATGGCACAGGTGCTGATCCGTGGAGGCTTGGCCCCTTTTCATGGAATGTAGAGGTCCGGGTCAATGCACTCTGGATGCACGAGTGATGCATGGTTTAATAATAATAATAATAATAAACCATTTTTATATAGCGCATAACACAAATACATAAAAAAGTCTCTATGCGCTTTGAGGAGCAAAGAAAAAGAGAAATTAGGTTACTGAGTTCCTTAAATCATTTTGACATTTGGAATAAGTGTGTTTTAAGAGCAGACTATAACCTATCTGTGGTGTTGATATTTCTAAGAGTGTCCGGGAGGCTATTCCATAAAACTGGAGCAGCATGGGCAAATGAATGTTGATTGAAGATTTCGTGTTGGTTTGTACAATCTGAAGAAATCCAAAATGAAGTTCAAGTTTAATGCTGAAACAACACTCAATATTATCAGTTGAAACAAGTCCGGTAGAATCACGACCACATAACGATTAATCTGTTAAAAAAAAATAACACTTGATATAAACTCAGTACCAAGATATCTAAAGTACAGAGGAGAGAGCTGGAGCAGCTGTAACACGCTCCACCAAGCTCCTCAATATCATATGTTTACGCAAGATCAAGTTTACACAAGAAATGCACACAGAATCCACAGAGCATCAGTTCTATCTGGCACGGCAGAACCCAAAGGGTTAAAGAAGAAATGAAGCCCTGAAAATGAATTGAATTGAATGAAAGTAGACAAGCAGATTGGTAAGAGTTTGAGAAAAAATAGATATAAGGAAGTCATGTAAACACAACAAAAAAAGTAAGTCCCCCCTTTTTCGAACTAGCATAAACTTTTAAACGGTTTTGAGCAAAATAATTTAGCAGAAGTGTTCCTACACTCATTGACTAACTTCGAGAAATGAGACTGTGCTTGATCCGTCAAGTCATGCATGAGTGAGCACATATCAATTTACAAGGGTCATTTTGGGGGATTTTCGACCAATTCTGTTTTTGGTGAATAATCAAGTGCTATTTATGATTATCATCGACCGTTGGATCCCCTTACACATCCCCTCACACTTTTGATATATTTTACGGTTGAATGAGCTCAATTCAAAAAATTTCAGCATTCCTAAATTTTGAAATGGTGAAATCAAAAAGTCAAAAAAAAAATTTCAGTAAAAGATATCTTCACATTTTCTAAAAACATAGGAAGTTATAACAATACCATTGTTGAGTTCTCACAGTACGTAAACAAAGCAAAAATACTATCATTTAATGTTTGGATGGCTTTTACTTTTGTTGTTAGAATTAATGAATACAGAGATGAAGTCATCAGTACTTGTGAGAGTCTATTGAGACTTCTCAGGGAAAATGAAAAATAACCTATGTCACAGTGAATGGAATACAGCAGCAAGCGCGAAGGGTGATCATTTTCCTATCATGAGTGCAATCACATGAGTGTATTCACATTTTTCTCCCTAAATACTTAATGATGCAATATGCCATTCACCTGTATCTAGTGATGCAGTTTTCATCGGTGGGATGCACTCTGAATCTATTAGTTGTTGCTAGCCAGACAAACCTCAAACAAGCTTTGGGGTTGTTATAGGTAATGTATTGTGTGATAAACATCCATAAAATTTGCATACAGTATTTAACAGAAATATCTCTATTTGCCATTTATAAAATGCAGTCAGCTTCATGAATTTCTAGAGTGATGGAATGCAATAAATTGCATTCAAGTGCAGTCACATTGAGAGTTGATGCCATGCTCATTGTAGCTTCTAGACTGTAGAGTCCTAAGAGTTTTGATTTTCTTATGCAACAATGGAGTCTGGACACACATACAAGCACCCTGCCATCATCCATCTTCCCTTTGTGGCTGAAAGAGAGAGAGAGATTGGACCAGAATGCTTATATGTCAGTTCAGACTTTTGTTATGATGCAGACAAGACAAAGAGTAGCCACAGAGTAGATGTAGAGCCCAGGCTCAGTTTTGTACTTGATGAAGACTAGTTGGGGTCGTTCTGGTAGTCGCAAGTTCAACCTCAATTTGGACGCGGAGTATCTTTGCAAGATCATGACCTTCAATTTGGGGAGATATTTTAGTTGTTCCTCATCTCATATTTTTAAGTTTGACATTTTAAGAATGGGCTTTAATACCTGATATTGGGCAGAATTATGTGCACAATTGAAAGTGACTCATTTTATAGTGTGTGATTCTCCAAAGATATTTAATAACAAACAATGTACATGTATTACTGTATTTGGCTAGATTTTAGTGGGGGAAAAATGTATTGTTTGCAAAATTGTTAGATATCACAACTCTTGTTTACCTCAGTACCAGGGCCCTGTCATATAAAGAATTGTGATCGATTGCCACTTGACTTTAAAACCATTCTTATAAATGATAATCTGTTCATGAGATATAGGGGATTGGACTTTTATGTGACAGGGCCCATGTAGTCTGTATACACCAGTGACACAACATGTACTTCAACAAATGTTCTATGGTGATTCAATAAGTGCTCTATACAGTTAGATGATTTAGCATATTCTTGTCTTTATTTTCAAATCAAACTTATTTTTACTAGGCCAACACCACCACGTTTACTGTTTTGTTGATTAATTGAATCGAACTTGTATGAACCATCCCCAATAACTTTGTCAAATGAAATCTGATCACTTTAACCAGGTCTCCTTGAAATCTCTTATTGACAAAATAAAATATCTGCAGCAGCTATCCTGCCGTGTTGCCAATATCAACTGTCACGTTTTATTGTCACGTACCCATGGAGTATGTGTCTGAAACCTATTCAGAAATTATACTGTGATGAATAACAGTGACTTATAATCTTTGAAGAAATGTGCATGCCAGTATTACATAAGTGTGTTGAACAGTGTAGCTTCATGCCTGTCTGAGTAAATCATGTCTTCCCACCGAGTTCTACAACTTGAACTTTTCTTTAAACGATGTAAATCACTGATGTAATAAAATGGGTAGCTGAAATCAGATATAAACACGACACCTATCATGTATAAAAAGTTTTAAGAATAAAGTCCAGAATATTTTATTACAAAAATCACACATCTATCTCAAAATCACTCTTTTCTTTAAGAACACTTGCATGTCAAGAGTACTTGTATAGTATTTTTATCTAGACATTAACAAAGAAAAAGTGAACAGTGAAAGGAAGCCAAGGAATATTGAAAGAGTGGTAGCAAAGGTTCAAAGCAGTTCTACCAAAAGATGGCATATTGTTGCATATATCTGAGTCCTTCTTTACCACTCTATGTTGCTGAATACAAAAGGTTACAGCACACTAAGCACAGTGACTATTTGACAAGCATGGCATTCAATAGCGACCTTGTTTCAGGGTATCCTAAACAATCCTATGATATACTGCCAGAGGGACAACTCCATCTATACACACGCATGTCTTGTACATGTGATTCACACCTGACTGTAGCCACCAGGGAATTGGTGTAGACGTACTGCCAGGACATCCCAACCATTGTAGGAGGACAAAGAATGGGTGTGCGTTGGTAAGAGACCTTAGTTCTACTCGCTAAGCAGAGGTTTTCCAGGTGTGGAGAGTCTCCATAGCAACCTGCACAGTGGATGAGAACCTGCGTTTCACAGTCATCTGACAAATACTCTAGATTTGCCCCTGTACTGTTGTCGTCTGTCGTATTTGATGTACATGAATGATGGTCTTCATCAGCATCTTTCCAGGCGTGTTCACACTCTTGGGTATAGTTACTCCAGAGTGGGTCAGTTTCAGTAATGCCCAATAACTCTGACATGGTTTTCTGGTATGATGTAGCTTCAGAGGGATTCACAATCTCTTCCCCAACACATTTCCTATCCTTGCCCTCCCTCCTGTCAATGCTAGGCTCTCCACTGCAACAATCGCGATGCTCTACTTCAGCCTTCTCCTTGGGAGCACCTGTGCATAAACATTTGGGAGACGACTGATCCTCATCCTTGTCATCAACTGCTGTCAATTTGTTTGTCTTCCTATCCATCTCCCGTTCTTCCAACCAATCTCTGCTGTTGACATGGCAACCATGACACTCCACAACCTCCTCTGTCTCTCTACTCCTGTCCAGTTCAACGTTCCTCTGACCAGCAGCTCCATTCTCTCCCATGTCCACTCCTGCTTTCTGCCACTCCTCACCATCACGCAGCTGCCTTCCAGCCCTTTCCTTCGTTCTGTCCATCACAATCAGGTCCAGCTGCTCTCCACATACCAGCAGGAGGCTGCCGTCGTACATCAGTCTCATTGCTTGAGGGAGGAAGCAAGGACAGATACAGCCGATGCACTGGAGCCTGTCCAATCCATCATCCAGCCAAAACAGGACAATTTTATATGCTAGAAAGAAAAGGAAAACAACACCTCCATAGTAGAGCTTACTATTGCTTTTCATTATTAATCACTTCAACTGGTCAGTAAAAACAACTGTTTATCGAGATTTACAATACTGGATATTTTCCTTACTAGAACTGTACAGTAGCGGCAAAGAGGGAAAAAATATCTGTCACTATAGGGGCGTCTTCATTAGCCGATGTGGCAAAATAGCAAGCTAGTTCTGATCGGGATAGCCAGATCACAAAATAGCTAGCTATTTGCGTCTGCATTAGCCAGATCAGGCAAAATGGCTAGCTATTTGTCCTTTGTCAGTAACTTGTTACCGCCTGACGATGTGAGCTGCATCAGCATCCTATTGTTTGGTCGAGCATCCGGGTGCGCCATCCAGTAGTATTGAACCATTTATGAACAGGTTTGGGTTAGTGCGCTGCACTGACCAAAGGGTATTTCAACCCCTACTCCCTTCAATTTTGTATCACACCTGACAAAGTGACAACATCACTCATTGACAACTTCAATGTCACCCATGTGTTTCTGTACATTCACAGCTAATGTTAAGTATAAGATGATCTTTCAACTCAAAGACTTTGCTTCCACCCTCTTGTGCAGACACTAAGTATTACCATAATTTCATCCTCTACTGCCAGGACAACTTGCTATTCAGCTATGAAATACGACTAAATATGAGAGGAATGTCATATATCATTGTTGTACGCTTGGCAAGTTATCAGGTTATCATGTAACCTTGACCTGTGACCATGTCCTATGAGCATTGTGAAGTCACTGGTATGATAGTCAAACCTACCCACGCCTGTTTGTAAGGATGTAACTGCTATAATGTTGCCACACCAGGAGCATGCCTCTCCCATGTACACAGCTGCGGTGAACTTGTGCAGATTCCCGCCAGTCTGAATGTCCCATACTGTCAGCCCTTTGGCTTCCACTATACAGGCCTGCAGAGCACATATGATATAAACCCTTAAAGGGCATATGCTGTACTGGGAAGGCAAAAAAGCCTTCAAAATGTAATTGTTGGCAATCTTCTTGCCAATGGTCTTAAATTCATGTATTGTCTATTTTAGAAGCTTGCTGAAAGTTATTTGCCCTCAAATGATCTACATTTGGAGTAATAAGTGATTAAATCACAAATCCTCAAAATCTTCGGCCCGAACATTTTGAGGATTTAATCATTAATCATTAATTACTCCAAATGTAGATCACTTGAGGGCAAATAACTTTCAGCAAGCTTCTAAAATAGACAATACATGAATTTAAGACCATTGGCAAGAAGATTGCTAACAATTACATATTGAAGGCTTTTTTGCCTTCCCAGTACAGTATATGCCCTTTAATGTGGCAAACCAAGTTAAAGACAGAGTGCCCCTTTTAAATGAATAATAAAAAAAATTAAAAAACCTATAGCTACAAACCGGAGTTCGTTGTGCGCTATGGTCCATAACGGTCCTCTCCACGTGCATGCACTCAATGGGAGCAATGCCTGCATCATGCACTGACAGGGACAATACGATTGTTTCCTTGAACAATATTTCTCATTCCAACCTGTATAAAAGTAACCTGTACAGAAAGTCCACCTATTTATAGAGACCACATTCCTTCAGTCTTTATATACAGGTTTTGCTATACCAATACTTCCATTTTACAAATAAAGCTCTTACCTAATACATTTTTATGTAAAGAAATCTCAAAATGATCTATTGCAGCATAATCATGATCTAAAAGAATGATTACAGCCAGAATCACAGAAGAGGCATTGGTATTTATAAATCTTCCAAAACATGCCACTAGATCATGGCACACCTATAGGGTACACATGCTACGACATTCAATTCAAAATATAGCAGACTGCAAACTGATAGCTGACCACGATACCCTCTATATATATAGCTTAAATAAGACAAAACTGATGTATACTTAGTATCCATGTACACCTCAAAGTGGTTACAGTTCGATATTCTGAAGGTAAGTTATTCCGAAGGTTGTTATTCCGAAGGTTCGTAATTCCGACACACGTAAATTGCCTATACCTCGATGCTCGTTAGTCCGAAGACGAAAAAAGGGTTTGTTAATCCAAGCATTTGTCGCAAACCTTCGGAATAACGAGTGCTTCCCCTCAAAGATGCTCTCTGGGCACAGTTGAATTGTTGTTTGTGCTCTAAATTGTTACATAAAATTTACAAATGTTGTGACCCTTCCTTGTCAAGTATCCTGCATGTTTTCACACCAAAATTGTAATTGTCTTGTAATTTTCATCTTCATACAAGCTCCCGCCCTCCTCCCTCCCCCCTCCCCCCTCAACGAAATGAACCTCTCTGAGATTCCCCAGCCCTTGATATTTGGTGACAGCTAGTTAACTACTGTATGTTCTGCTACCTTGTTGCCAGTGAGCATGACACCAGTGATAACTGCATCCCACTTCATCGGAAGGCTTTGGACACGCTCCAGGATGAAAGATTTGCTCCCTGCTGCTTCCAGTGGCCTCAGCTTGTGAGCTTGGACACAGAGGTCACCAGCATGATACACTTGCACCAAGATGGTATCATACCATGAACTGCACATACAGTACATAAAGGCAAGAACAGGAAAGAGGAGAGACGTGAAATATAACAATAAAAAGCACAGGCATCAATAATCTAGTGAGATCAAAGAGCGTCCATGAATTGACTAAACAACCAACTTAAAGAACCTATAATGTTGTCTGTCACATCAGTAACACGGTTTTATACCAACAAATTAATACCGTACCAAGCAGAATGATATGTAACCTGCCAATATTTGTGTTTATATTCCACATACTAAGAATGTTGCTATATGATTGGTCAAGAGTTGATCACGTGATGAGGCGTAGTTTTTTCCTATCAGATCACCTGAGAAGGAAAGTTCGTTACACTGTAGGTGATAGTACTTTTTGGTTTCGCTGTTCTCTTCACTCCTCACAGTCCTAATGCGTGATTAATATTTTGAGTATGCGCGAAATAAAAGTGTGTTACACTCGGACTATCAGCTCCCACTAACGCGTCCAAACGCGCGTCATAATGCGCGTCATAATTAACGCGCATCCTAACGCGTGTTCCCCATGGCAGCGGCTCAGGGTTAGGTAGAGAAGTAAACATTACTTTTGTACGTCAAATTGTCATTTTTGGTATAGATAGTTGGTTTCAGATGTGGAATATAAATCAAATAATCAACTTTTGGTTTCAGGCAATGAGACGAACTATCACTTCCTCGGCGATCTGAATGTATACGCTATCTTTCCTCAGCTGCGCTTCGGAAAGATAGCTACATCCAGATCGCCTCAGAAGTGATAGTTCATCCCATCACCTTCACCAACGTTGATTATTTGTTTACTATCATGTATATATGAAGATGCAACAGTTGTACTTACACTAAACAGGAACTTCTTTTCACATTATATACACAACTTGTGAGCAATTAGAGACGACATACTGAGATACAACTGGCCACAGCTGGCTGATCATACTTCCATCTTCATATCTTCACAGTTACAATCCATCATGCATGGGTTTGACTGGTAATTAGAGTTGTGATCAAGTGTAAGAGATTAAAGTACATACATGTATATTGGTAAGATATCACAAGTGAACGAAAAGTCTGTGACTGCTTCTTCATGATTGACAGCTCTGGATCACTATGATATCTATTGTATATATACTGGTTCTCTCATAAAATACTAAGTTAATATAGTGAAATTCCTAACGAGGGGGAGTTTCTCACATTTATAATGATATACCAGATTATATTCCACATACTAAGAATGTAGCTATATGATTGGTCAAGAGTTGATCACGTGATGAGGCGTAGTTTTTCCTATCACATCACCTGAGAATAAAAGTTCGTTACACTCTAGGTGATAGAACTTTTTGGTTTCGCTGATCTCTTCACTCCTCACAGTCCTAATGCGTGATTAATATTTTGAGTACGCGCTAAATAGAAGTGCGTTACACTCGGATTATCAGTCTTAGCTCGAAGCAGACGACGCCGCGGTTTGCAAATTTGTGTTTATAGCGCGCTGCACCGCGCGCGTACGTACAAAGCAGTGCAAGCCTTCCATTTATGTATTTCCCCAACACAGTATTTCACCAAAGCAAGTGTGCAATTCTCTACCATCTCGTACCAAAATTGACCTAGAATTTCACTTTCCTGCATTTTATTAGAATTATGAAGGGTATTCTCGGAGGATCTATGTTCTCAACGATACCGCACAGGTAAGCGAATTTCGATTACTTTTTGCTTTTTCGACAAAATCTTACGAATTAGCGTCACTATGGCATAGTGTTCGTTGGAATTTGTAGAGTCTATATTGCAACGTGCACAAAGTCGATTTGCTTCCGGGTTTCGGAGCGTCGCGTGAATATGAAACCAAAATATACGATCATGTAGCCACACCGACCTTTTGAACGTTAAATTGTCATTTATTTCATAGATTGTTGGTATCAGATGTGGAATATAAAGCAAATAATCAACTTTTGGTTTCAGGCAATGAGACGAACTACTAGTATCACTTCCTCGGCGATCTGAATGTATACGCTATCTTTCCTCAGCTAAAAGCTTCGGAAAGATAGCTACATCCAGATCGCCTCGGAAGTGATAGTTCGTCCCATTACCTTCACCGACGTTGATTATTTGCTTACTATAAAGACTCATAGCATTGGGTATGTTTCTACACTGGATGCTCCTACAACACAGCTCCAATATTCCAGTAAGGGTCATCTGGGCACCATAACCTTCTGGGCCATAAGGTTACTGGAAAGTGGGTAACATGATTTGGAGTGGGGGATTGGTAATTGGATTGATATCACATAAAAGTATGGTTTATTTGTGACAACACGATGGCATTCCTTACCACATGGGCCCAACAGACTCATCCGACAGAGGAATGCTCAGCAGGAAGGTCAGTCCCACATACACCTCTAGCTGTTGTGTCCTCAACACGGCTAACACAGAGCGATCTACGGTACCCTCAAACCTTGTTTTACCTGCACAAAAATGCAATAAATTCTACTCAACATTTCTACTTTAGATAACTTATATTGCAGCAGCAGTGTATCATATCATGGGAGCATTGCATCTATTACAGTACTTACTCAAATTCCAGTTGTGTATGCAATTTAGCATAAAGGAATATCTTTAAAAAAAACATGAAATAAGACATCACTAAATAGAATTAATGCTCTGTGACTTTCACCACAGCTTAACAAATAAAGCAATTTAGCAGCAATGAGAATACAGGTAAATAGTGACCACCATGTTCTTCACTCACTTTGAACTTTCAATCACTGAACAGTCTAGTAACAGCTATTCAACTGGACAATTCCATTGTTATGATGGGGGTTGGAGAGCATGTGTAACTAACATTATTTCATTTTCTTAAGGGGAACCCTTGGTTTTCTTGTATGAGCCAACATTTTTGCAAAGACAGCGTTCACATTTGCGATTGATACCCTGGCAACTTCCAGGTACAATGCCCAATAGTAACCACTGCATGTGTTAAATGCGCAAGCGGAGTGTGGCAAGGATATAAAGTGTCTAATATTTGGGCACTGCAAAACCATTCACTATCATGGTAAAACAGTTTTGATTGTTGTCTTAACTTTTTTTTATTTTGTGACAGTTTCAATGATGACTTCATCACAACTCTTAGATGCTGTGATAGTTGCAATGAAGATGTCATCATATCTTTTTGATTTTGTGACAGTCTTTATGACAGTTGGTGTAGAACTTTTCATTACAGTACCTTCTTCATCAACAGGAGCAGTAATTCCCAAGGCTGTAATGTCCAACACTACACTTGTATGTGTAACATGGGACTGGGGCTTGCTGATGCAGGCATTGCTGTGCACATCAAACGCAGCCAGTTCTCTGCCCTCAAAGCGGAACACCACGTCATCTACAAATGGAATGATATGTGCAGATTATGCATGAAATGTCCGGCACTTTTGGTTCCAGTCATGTAATGCGAGTAACAGACATTCATTCATGTCGTTCAAAAAGGACATCAGATGTTTATATTTTGTTATGTGTAGGCAGAATAAGTAAAGAATGCAGCTTCCTAAACAATTCAAAACATAATTCATGCAAAGCTTCAACCGAAAATGACATGAAGAAAGATCAGCTCCTCATATGACATAAGGTTAACCCAAACCATAGAATAAATTGCCCTATTGCAAAGGCATGCTTATCAACAACAACAAAAAATCTTCTTTAGTATGGCAGTAGAGCACTCTCAGTACCAAGGGTGGTATTCTAAAAATTGTCTTATCTTTTGTTGTATCTTTCTGAGATAAACCGCTTGCTGTGAGTTGGCATTCTGAAACTTGTTTCAAATCTCTTGAAGGACAGCCGCATGGCCGTTTCATCTTTGAAATGCCCTTTTGTTGAGACACAACCCTTCAAATTATTTTATTTACATGTAGCTGCACAGCTTTCTGGAGCGAGTTTATCACCCATTTTCTTTATTTGTTTGTGGTATGCCTCTCCACTAGGTTTCCATCCTTCTTCCTTAGAGAAATGATTGTGTATTCTATACTCTCTATCTTATCACAAGCAATCTGAGGAAGGAGTCTTATTTTCCACATACACAACAAAAACTTTCTTTGGGAATTAGAAGTTTGACAAAGCCACATCTCCTTCTTCATTTTGAGATAGAAAATTATTTACATGGAGGCTGGAGCTGATACAGACAATGAATCCCAAGAAACGTGTACCTGTGACAAGCACGTTCCTATAACTCTGGTCATCAACGTGGCACCATTCAAACTCCCGCACCACCGCCATGTTTGCTGCCCTCTGCCACAATCGCCTTCCTTGCAACAAGCGCCATTTCACGTATATGTCCTTCCACTCCACCCCGGCACGGAAGCGAGATTCGATGGGGTGCCCACACATCTGCATGAGTGCAAAGAGTGGTATCTCAGCTCTGCATCGCTCAAACCAAAGATTGGTCCTGCTTGAAAGCACGGATATGAGAAGAGAGGAATCTCCATAGAATTAAGTTATGGAAACTCATAAAACCGAGTACTGGTATACAAATTGCCATGAGTGGTGTATCCCTTTTGGAGACAAAATGAAATTTCATAAAAACATTGCATAAACCACAAGCATAACATGAAGTCCAGTTGTAAAATATGTAAAATATGAACAATAACTGAGACATAGAATTCAAATACAGGATAAAACCCATGTTTTTTTGTAATTTGACTCTCATGCAGGCCTGGCTTCTTTCCAAATATCAAAATGGGCTTACAATGTAGCCACGTGATATACCATCTTGTTACATAATCATATTTTATCACTAGAAAAATCCAACAGCTAAACTATTTATGCCTCATTGATGCATTTTTGCCCAAGTAGTACCAGCTTAACCTATTAGCAGCAGTTAATCTGGCCCCAAAATGGCAAAATCTGATGAGTCACTTGAATTGTTGACATTCAAAACAAAATCATCAGTGCAGGGGTTTGTAGGTACTAGACGATTATTTTTAGTTGACCTAATAATAAAGGTCAAGTTAAAATGCAAATTTCAATAAAAAAAGTTTTGAATGTCACTTTTGAGTTCCAATATTACCGTATAAGGAAAGTGTGCAAACAATATTTGCGTTATTCACTCAATTCTTTTCGTAAGCTATAGATCTTAAGTGTGTGATTACTACATAAATGAGAGTACTCCTCGACTTATGGATGAGGACTGGCCAACGCTTTTGGCTTCTCCCTTTAAAGATTTTCATTTCATATGGATATTTTCCTTGTAGGAGGGATATGATTCTTTTATTCTTTTATTCAGTTTAAAGCCGCAGTATTTATTTTGTCCAGTTCAGCATGAAACATGATGCTTTAGCCTAAAAAGCATCATGTTTCATGCTGAACTGAACTGTAAAACTGAAAATTGTAATTTAAATAAAAAAAATGTCCCAACAGTCTGGAAGCCAGGCTATGATTGCCTGTGCTGGATAGGATGGCCTAGCTTATAGTGACACACAATGTTTCCATCAGTTATAGTTTGATTTTCCGAAGGATCATTATTCCCGAGGTTCGTAATTCCGAAACACATAAATTGCCTATACCTCGATGCTCGTTAATCCGAAACTGGAAAAGGGTTTGTTAATCCAAGCATTTGTGGCATTATTCCAAAGTTTCGCTATTCCGAAGGTTCGTTAATCCGAAAAGGAACTAAGGTTCCTTTTTCCAAAGGTTCGTGAATAAGGTTCGAACCTTATTTTGTTTTCAGATTAACGAACCTTCGGAATAACAAACTTTATTTCTTTCTCGGACTAACGAACCTTCGGAATAACAAACCTTTTTTTTAGTTTTCGGACTTACGACCTTTCAGAATAACGGACCTTCGGAGTAACGAACCTTTGGAATAACTAGTGCTTCCCAGTTTCCAACTACCTGCTTGACAGAGACGCAAGGATGTCATTCCATCGTCGGCAGACTGCATGAGCTCTACCAATGGTTGCACCATCACAACACATGAAGATCCTTTCTAACAGTTCATCTGGAAATGGCAGCCTCATTTCTGGCCCTGTATCTTTGTCACACAGTTCCATTGTCTGAAAGAAGAATTAAAGAGTGATCAAAAGCAAAAAGTTAATTAGGACGCACTGAGAAGTTTTAAAACTTTGAAAAATTATGAAATATACATCTTCTGAAATTGTTCAAGATGAACGTACACTCTAAAACAAATATATTGAGGTGGATTTCTGATAGTCCTGTAGTAGAATGCCTTAACCTAATTTACCTGCATATTCCACGTTACATAATTCTGTAGCATACTACAGAAGCTTTGCTTCTCATTTCCTCTCGTTTTTTCTTCTCCCTCTCTTTCTCATCTTCATTTATGTCATATATTCTTCACAAGTTGAACATTTATTGGTCTTGTTGTTCTTCCAAAAAAAAAAAAAAATTTCTTTTTCTTTTTTTCTTTTAAATCACTTATAAATCACTCATTTTCTTAATTACACTTTTTTCTTCATTATCTGTTTCTTCTGTTAATTTCGCTTAATCTTCTCTTAACCTTTCCTTTTCATCTTCTAGTATATCTATCTTTGCCTTCAACTCGTTTTTCTTCCTAGATACTTTCCTCCTCATCCTGTTTCAGAAATCTTTGGTTCAGCTAGGGTCTATAGTCTGCTAATAAAATATATGACAAACTGTGAATGAATTAAGAGCCATCAATGATCGATAGCAAATAAAAAGAGTATTTAAGTTAAACTGATGACTGTCTGGTAAATCTGGATCATAGTAATACTTCAGCACCAGATTTACCAGACAGTCATCAGCTTAACTTAAATACTACATGTATTTTGATTTGTAAATTGCTTGCGAGTCTGAAACGTTTATACATTGTATTTGTAAAAGGTTAATAGCCATTTATCAAGTTACTGTCAAAAGCTGCTAACATACATTGCTTTACTATCTAGCCATAATTAAAGTGGACCTAAAGGAAAACATTTGAGATTTTACCATCAAATTGCGACCTAATTCTTCGACAACAGCGGACATAAATGGTAATGGCCAACTCCATCATCGGTCATCTTGTGAATCTCACTGTGCTTGAACTTTGTTGAAAGCATGACATGCCTACCAGCATTCAGCAACATTTCAGCAACATTTTCTGGAGAATAAAACTAAGCTTTAGTTAGACCCCAACTTTGTTGTAGTCTACTCACTTATTTCACAATAACAACATTGACATATCTGCACAGTGCAGTGACAAACACACTAGCAGCCAGCAGCGTGTCAGTGCAGTTACGTAGTCTCAAACAGACTTTTTATTACATTTTTTTAAGAACACAATCATAAACTTTATTTAACCTGTGTGAGTATGGTTACAAAAGATAGAAATTTTGTGATTTAAACAGCTTATTTAACGTATTTTGGTAATTCTCTTTCTATGATTGATGTAGTGTCATACAAATCCTGGTAAATTTTGGAGGATATTTGCCGAGATGACTTGATGAAGGCTATGCATAACAGTTATTATAACCGACCAAGCTTTGATTTCATGATTGATGGTAAGATCTCCAGTTGTGTGCCCTCTGTCTGTACCTGGATGTGTATTTCCCCTAGATTCTGCTCATGTTAATGCCATGTAGTCTTTTGATGTTTCCGTTAACAATTGCCTTTGCATTGTTTGATCACTTCTGAATTCTCCTTGAGACATTTTTATCGGCGTCACGAAGCCTGTTCGCCCGGCATGCCCGGCCCGGGCCGGTCTGCCGTCGGCCCGGGCCTGTTCGAGCTCGTAGTAGGCGCAGTGGGTGGGAGTGCTCAGCCTCAGACCGATCAGTCTCTGTCTGACCATTTGCTGACTGAGACCGAGTATGATTTTTGATAGCCCAGGAGCCTGTTTCTGCATTAGAATGCTAGCGACATCTGATTTAGAACTCACGTTAGCGCCAATAATGCTAAACCTATTCTCCAAGAGAATGCTAAGTCGGATATCAGAATCCATGTGTATCGATAGCGGATCAGACAAATTGATACTGATAGCCTTTCTCACACAACTCTGCAATAAGTGATAAAATATCAGGTTGATATAATTATAATTTTGTTAAATATGGGGTGAAGAATTGTTTAAAACGTTGATTAGTCTATGGCTTGATGTATAACGCATCATTTTCATGAAGATTGGCGTGCTATCAATCTCTCATTCTCTTCTGTTAAATCAATTCAATTTTCTTCAATGTTTTCCATTTTGGTCATATTTGTGTTGAAAGATGACATGGAAATGATAGTCTACGCAAACATGCCTTTCTTAAAATGTCTGAATATTGATGAAAGGGGTAATCACCCGGGTATTCACATGCATGTGTTGATATTCACAGTCAACTGATGCAAAACTATCATCAATCACACTGACTTAGACTTAATCATTCAAAAACAAATAAGGGCGAACACGAGTGAATTTTCAACATTAAACAGTGTTAAAATGTTGGCTTGCTTAGACCAGCCCTCTGATCTATGGAATGCTTGAATGATACTCAACATTTTGAAATATTTGTTACCCTTTTTCATGAATCTCGCCTTCAATGGAGTGATGTTAAACAAGCAAACCCCTTTCCCCGCCACAGCTGATTTTTTGCTTAGCGAATTCTGACAAAATGCAGCAGAAATGTTTTCTTGCAAATTTATTCACTTTCCAGTACAGTCCTAATTACGTAACTCAGCTTTCCATAAGCCACTCTTGTTCTCAAAGATCGTCCGATCAAGAAAAATAGATATGACAGAGTCTGAGCAGTTCCAGCATTTAGAGCTGAGGTTAGAGTTGTCGTGTAGAGAAACTCGCCCCTGGTGGGGGCCCATTCCCATCGCACATACGATTTGAGACATAAACAAATAAACATTTTAATTCAATATACTCTTACACTAATTCACACTTATTTTGATGCTATATACTTTCAAAATTAACATTTTGAGTAAACACTTCCTATAACTAAGTATTTTTCAGGGCAAAACTATCATCAGCTTATCAATATTTAGTACCGAAAAACGTGTGTCTCATTAAACACCGCAGCGTTTATGTGTATTATCACTGGGCTATGCCTGATCACGTAAGTGTTCGATTTTATGGTGATTGGGAAAAGAAAGAAAGTTGTACTTGTCATGCGCTTGTTCATGTGTTTTATGTTTGAAGTGAACTCTTAATAGCAGAATTCTATTTTTTCTGAGGCTACCCTAGTCTGGCACTAGGTCTGAAATAAAGGGGACTGCCATGAACTTAAAAAAAAAAGAGTGCACTGCGATTGTATTTTCCCGAAACGTGTGTGATTCAGTGCATAAGGCATGCACATCACGATCAACATGATCAAACTGACCTCTCCAGACAGCGACTGAAACAATCAACGAGCGGGTGCACAGCAAGAATTTGGGAGAAAATAAAATTTGACATTCGCCAAATGTAGCTTAAAATTTTAAAAGACGATCATTTGATGATACTTGCTTTTTTAAAACTTGTATTACATAGTTTTATCGAAACTGTTGTGCAGATTGTGATTCTGTTGTTTCACGTTGGCTATGCTGTATACATTGCGTTCTAGTAGTAGTGCTCATTTTTGCCAGTGCGCCAAGTAAGGAGACTGTATTGAGAATGGGCCACAAACCATACTATATTTTTATCATTTGTGCATTGCAGATGATATACCCCAGCCAAGCTAGTTTCAGCCAACACGTGATTTAGACGTCCATTCGGTGTTCGTGCAATCATGAGTGACATAGAAGCTATTGTTCTGGATGAAATTGCACTAGAAGGGTTGAATGGTAAGTAGATGTTGTTCATTCCAGATTTGGAACCTGCTTTTCCATTTTTCCGGTAAATGTATCTGCATGTAAGAATCTATTATATGAATGTAATTTTTCTGGAGGGTTATCTTTACCACCATCTTTATACCTTTCTTTTTTTTGTCCACAAGTTGCATAATTGGTATGATGTTATTTATCCATACTATTCATGGAACCTGTAATTTCTTACAATAGCATGTGTAATAGACAGTGCATATTTATCCTTGCTTCCTTGGCATAGCTGGGAGCCTGGGACAATTCTGAGATAGCAACAATTATTCCCATATGAAAGGTTGTTAGGTGGTATTGTGTGAAGGCATTTGATGCTATTGTTGGCAGGTGGACATAGTCATTGCAATGACTAGTTATGTTGAACTTTCTGTCTATTGTTCTGCTCATTTCTTCCTTTCATGATGTCACAATGTGGATCTTGACCTGCAGGATTTTTTTGAGGAGGAGCTTAGCAACACCGAGAAACCTAAAGAAAATCTGTTTTAAAACTTAGCGGAATACATATTTACATGGATAAGTTAATGATTTTGAGATGTACATAATAATATGCATGATGGAGTATACTTGATCAGTACACTTTAGAGGTCCTGTCCCATACTGCGGTTTAATGATTTTGTCTGCCTCCATTTGCATATTTACGTAAGGCAATGTCAGGCGGCAGCAAAAAAAATTGCTGTAAATAGATGTTTAAGTCTGAATATGTCTAAGCAACAAAAGAAATGGCTGAAAAACATCATATGTGTTAAAATTCAGTTCATTGTTCCAAAGACGTATGGTGTGTTATGTGGCTGGAGTCGGATAAGCTTTCTGCCCGCCTAATAGCCATAAATGTTTAAAATTTGGTAAGATTCTGCCTGAGAAACAATGGCAAAGGCAAAAAAAATGCCAGTGACATACAAAATTCCTAATCTCAATTGGAAGCTGGCTGTTTCAAATTTAAAGGTGATATTCATAGAAAATCCAAAAAAATGAAGATATTCATCTACAGAAAGCTTATAAGCCATACAATGAGCTCGGATGACATTCAAACAATATATCACTTTCCAAAAAGCGAAATTAGGGTGAAAACCATCACCGTATTCTCGGGGACAAATTTGCCCTACTGTCATCCGAAACGGCCTTTAGGTCTGACGTAAGAAACGGGAGGCGTTATTGTGCATCAAACATGCCAATCCGCAGAAGCATCATGCATTGTTAATGAAATTGTGATGGCAGTTGCTAGTGGATTAACAGGTGTGATACACAATGGTCATTGTGAAGCGTATCCCGGCTGTGACGTACACACAATGCCACTTTCCCTGAGGCGATTTCGTAGGTCAGGAAGAGAGTCAATTTAGTAAAATTTGACTTTCATTAAACACAAAACTGAACACATTGCTTTAATAACTCATTCAACTATAAAATAAACTATATTTATTTGATTTTATTTCCCATGAATATCACCTTTAAAACATGTCCAAAGTGTAAACTGCTACTGCTATCTGTCAACTAGCTGAACCAGCTGAATAACGAATCGAAAAGTCCCACATATGTGTTTATTTTTCAGATGGAATTGTTTAATGGTGCAGTGTGACAGTAGCTAGGATCCAAGATTGACTGAAATGTACATGTATTATACTCCATTTACCCATGAAATAGAAAGCTCTTTAGTCAGTTGGGCTTATTTTTACTCACCTTTGCCTGTAACTCCTTAGTCCCATAGGCAATCAACTTTGTTGGAACTGTCATTGGACTATGATTGGTTAGTACATAGACAGTTAAGATGTGTGAGACTAAATCAAATGTACATCATTGACCCTATGTATTCAGGTGTGCGCTTGTCCAGACTTTGGACGCTGCTGGAGCAGAGGCAGCCCCCGTTCCCACTGACCTGCAACACCTACACCAAAGCCTTCCTGTGGCAGGAGCTGCTACTCCAACACCAGAGCCTCCTCATCTATACTGCCCCAGAGGAGGAACAGCAAGAGCCACCCACTCCTGAGAGTACGCCAACCAAGAAGCGTACCAAAGAGCTCAAAGAAATCAAGGTATGAACAATTGTGATTTTGACCTGAGAGAATGGCCACATAAGTGTTCCAAATGGTTCCACGGAATGAAAGGAACCGGTTTGACAAATTGTGATTTTAACCTCAAATTATGGCAACAAAGAAGTGTTCTAAACAGCCTAAGGCAAAGTATGACAAATTTAGATTGTATCATATGATATATATGGTGGTTTACACCTGAATATGTTATATTTTACAATGGTTTAATTTTCGTAACCTCAAACAAATGTGTTCCATCCCCATCACACAAAAGACATGCATGTAATTGCTTGTGTATACAAAACGCCACGATAAGACAGAGAAAATGTATTAAATGAAGAGATAAAGTTGATGTTATATCCAAAATTTGATATGTTACATCTCATGACAGTGATGTTTATTGAATATTTCTTGTTAAATAAAGCAAAGTTTTGTTCAGCTTTTCAAATCATTTAATCACAAAGTCAATTTTAACATTCTTTTCTATTGAAAAGGATGTTAAATGAGATTATAGGATGTTGTAACTTTCTTTTGACCTCATTGTGCTTTGCTTGCAGGAGAAAGTGAAGGCGGCCGTGATAGATGATGCGGTGACTCATGAGATGGGATATTGTCCAAATTACACACAGAGAACTAACGTGACACAAACTATTCGGAATGATCCAGCTTTTACAAGCGTAGAAGAGGTTACAAAACAGTGAGTGCTCATAATTGAATTTGAGAATATCATTAAACAATTGTGACACATCTCATTCACAGGCTGAATTAAGTGAGCTTTTCGGTTCATAAGATACATACTTTATTAAGTAAATATGTCAAATGGAAATAAAATTGTGCAGTTGAACAATTGTGGCAGAAGTGATGTGTACAGATAATAAGCTAGCTTCTTGAAATTTGAAGAGACAAATTATGGGAAAAAATCAAATAGTTATTGAGGTGATATTATGGTGTGTCACATAATTATTCAGAACAGAACAACATAACAGAATCTCTGGTTTTGTCAAAAAAGCAAAAATCCAACTCAATATTTTTCAAAAAAAGTGATAGATGATATTTCCAAACTTGCACCCAACAAATTTGACTTCCTTGAAGCAAATTTCAGCTTTAATTTGAGGTCGAACTTGTGACTCACCTTGGATCAAATGTGTCCAAAAACTGCAATTGTGTTTTCAATGATATTGCATTGAAGTAACCTGTACTTAAGGACCGCCTGCTTTTCAAGAATACATTACTTGTCTCTATTGAATTGTCTTTATATTTATGTGTATATTTAACTGTCTAGAACTTAATATGATTTTGAGCAATATTCATTATGAATAAAAAATTCCCAATGAAAATTGAACAATTTTTTTCCCAATCAAATATGTCAAAATTGTATTTCACATGATATGTTAAATACATAGTATTTAGTGCAGTGACACCTGCTGTATCAACCACCTGTTTATAAAGACCACGTGTCTATATAGACCATTTTGTGTATTTGTGTCTGTTGGTATCTAGATGGGGGGACTCCTTAGTACTGGTGGCTTCTCAGGAGGAGCGACTGCGCGCCCTCCTCACACCCATGAACAGCGTGGACACCCCCCTAGCGACCATGTACTACTGCTGTCTGGAGCATGTGGCAAAGTGTCGCCATGCCGGGTCGTCGCAGAGCAGCCTCGCAGCCAGGTTCCATCTTGAATTCTCCTATATCTTCCTCATGTGCAAGAATCTTGCAAGGCAGGGAGTTGTCATCAAGGAGGTGTGTTGTTGTTTACTCTCTCCCTCTTCCTTTCTGTTTCTCTTTCTCTCTACCTCTTTTTATGTACCTCTCCCTCTTTCTCTGTACCAAGGAGATTTACTGTTGTAATTGTGGTTCTCTCTCTCTCTCTCTCTCTCTCTCTCTCTCTCTCGCTCTCGCTCTCTCTCGCTCTGGCTCTCTCTTTCTCTGCACTTCTTTTTCTATATGTACCTCTCCTTCTTTCTCTCGCTGTACCTCTCTCTTTCTCTTTTATATCTGTACCTCTTCATATCTCTCTATCTTTCTCTCTGTTTCTCTTTCCCTCTCTGTCTATCCCTCAAGGCAATGCTCATTCCCCTGTGATTACAGAGTTTGAATACATGATGGGGTCAATAATCTGTTGTTCAAGTGAACTGATTTTTTTATGATTATAAGGGGATTTTAAGCCTTGACTGCTTAAACCATGTAAATATGTGTGAATTTTTTCCTGTCCCTCTTTTTCCAGACTATGGAGAATTCCGCTCACATCTACCTGTATCGCTTCAAGCCCGAGACCCAGTACAGCCTGTCTGATAGACTGGGCAAAAAGATAGTGGAGTATCTGTCTACTCAGCCCCAAATGATGGTTCCCAGATATGTGCTGGTGGAGAGCATGCAGATGGTGGAAGGGGAAGAAGTAAGTATGAAAGGTAGAAGGAGCAAAAGGGAGATGAAAGGTAGAAGAGGATTTGGATTTGTGCAAGAGGGCGACTTAACCACATAACCAGTGGTTGGTCCTTACAACTATAGAATCCTGGCAAAATCTGCTGTGGCCTTTATTTATTGAATGATGTTTGGGGCAAAACTTATTATAAAAGTTATTAAAGGTAGACAGGGCCATGGGAAGATAAAAGTTTGGAGGGAAAGAATTTTTCAACAACAGCTTGAAGGAGATGCAAAGTAGACAAAGGAGACAAGGGCCTCATTGCATAAAACTTACCATCAATGGTAACTACCACGGTCAATCAAATTCAAGGTTCCATACGACTTGCCATTGGTAGCAAGGTTACCGTCAATGGTAAATTTTATGTAACAGGGCCCAGAACAATCTCAGGCTCTCACCACATTATAACAACAATTGAAGTCAACACTGTAACAAATTCCAGACCATGCATTAAAGCTAAATAATGCCTGTGTTACTCAGATAGGCTATGGGAAATTCAAGAAGGTGCTTGCTAGTCTGAAGATGAGCAGGGTTGTGGAGACGGTTGCCATCCCTGCCAAGAAGCTGCCCCAGTACCCCGGCCCAGAGGCAGTCCGGACACTGCAGCAGCGTGCTGGCCACAAGATTAGTACCAAGAGTCCAGCTGATTACACAGTAAGTGCATTACAGCAGAACAAACCTTGTAAATGTTAAGGCCACCACAGACAACACGATTCGATCAGTCATACAACTCAACGACTGGCTAATTAGCAGGAATCAGTCAATGGATTTGTGCAAAGGGGTGACTTCACATAACCAGTGGTTGGTCCTTATAACTACAGAATCCTGGCAAAATCTGCTGCGGCCTTTATTTATTGAATGATGTTTTGGGGCAAAACTTATTATAAAAGTTATTAAAGGTAAGTGCATTTAAACAGTATCTTACCAGTTTGTGGTGTTGTTCTTCATTGCAGATTGTGTGCATTAAACTTGCTGCTCGCAGAGAAGCAGGGACTGTGGACAAGGATGAGGATGATGATGAAGACGATGACTATGATCCAGCTCATGGCCTTGCTAGCATCTCATCAGGTTGGCACCTCTCAGTCCCATAGGCAGTAACCTGTGTTGTAGTTAACATGGGACTATGACTGCTTTCTTCTGAATGTGTAAAGGGAAAGTGGAAACAATTTTTAAAACAAAAATACTGTTAAATATTGTATTTTACAATCATGTAACATTGTTACTCTTACTGTTACTGTACATTATAGAACGGAATATGTTAGATGAAGTTTATTTTCTCAGGAATATTTAGATTCATCACTGAAATATTGTGTCACTGTTTCACAGTGGTAGTAGTACCACTATAGGGATGTGTGATGCAAGATGGCTAACATTGCTTATATCTATGAACCTGTGGCAAAAAAAAGTGTGTTGTGGGTAAAAATGGCTTGAAATGGAGCCCAGTGTAATACAGTGAAACTTTTAGTAACCACCTGTATAGAGAGACCAGCTCTATACCGTACATACTGTACTGACCGACGTATAAGACGCAGGTTTTTTCCCGTGAAAATCACGCCAAAGCACGGGTGCGTCTTTTATGCAGCGTTAGCAAAAGTTGGGTCTTTAAGACCAGCATGCGTACATGTGTACGGGACTATGCATTGTGTGCTAACATTCAACGACAAAATAGATGGCTTAGATAGCCCGACAAAATTGACGTACCGGTAATACGATCTCAATCACATCATCAGCATAATAACTGGTACTAAGAAAGCACCAATACTAGTATTTGTCTGGGACACCTCAAAGATACTGCTAAGGCTCAAACTCAGAAAGGGGAGCCGCCATGTTTCTTTAATCTCCGGCCATACGGTCTCGTGTATAGCGCCATCTCGCAAGTAATCAAAAAACATGGCGGCTCCCATCTAACGGAGTTTCCGAGTTTGAGTCTTAGCTTTCTCCTTAGCGGTGTCTTTGAGGTGTCTCGGACAAATACTAGTCCTGGTGCTTTCTTAGTACCAGTAATTATGCTGATGATGTGATTGAGAACATATTACCGGTATGTCAATTTTGTCGGGCTATCAAAGCCATCTATTTTGTTGTTGAATGTTGTCACACAATGCATAATCCCATAATGTGAATACGTGTTAGTTTGAAAGACCCCATTTTTTTTTGTTTTTTTTACTTTTTTTTCTTCAAATAGCGTGCTCGAAGCTGGGGTGCGTTTAATATACCGGTCAGTATGGTATAATGTGATATTTTATTTCTATTGAGCAATGTTTTCAATTGAAATCTACATTCCAGTAAACTGTTCATAAAGACCATGTACTTATAACAGCCACATGTCTTGTCTCCATTTAGTGGTGTTGCTGTACAGGTTTGACTGTCGATGTAGTTGAGCTTATTTTAGGTGTATTAATATTATTTCAACTAGAGAGAATAGCAAATAACTACATGTTTATAATATCTTGTGTGACTATTTGTTTTCTCTATAACGTTTGTCTTTTGCTATTAAAAGGAAAACATTTCTCTTCTTTGGAGACTGTGTTGGGTCAAACAGAAATCGAGCAAGTGTACAACTTTATTGCGAATAAGCAGAAAGAACTGAATGGAGTATCCCAACAGGTGAGTTTTTTCTCTCTATTTGTGTATTTTACTTGCTTTTGCAATACAAGGAAGGAAAACAGAAAAGCCGATATTTCAGCCCCAAATATGATGAGTGTTTGTATTGCCTCTGCTACCAAATCCATGATGTATTCATTCTTCTGTCTGCCAAACAAGCAAATACAATATACCCTTTGAATTCAAGCAATGTCAAGCATACTCGGCCTAAGCGTAATCTATACATCACCAAAATGAACAGTTACTGTATGTACATCTAGGGGCCGTAGATCAAGAGTCACATTTACTCAAGTTGTATGTCCTGGGTGAAAGTTGGCACAACGATCAACACATCAGGAACAGGTCAACACACTTTAAAGTGAGAAAGGCAAAGGTCACAGGGCCTAGGTCAGATCAGTGCCTCTTTGAATGCCAAATAGCATTAGGGCAATTGTCAGAACCAGAGTCTGAAATTGTACTCGCACCTCGGTTTTTGACAAAACTTTATCAAACTTGGTATAAACGGCAACAATGTGTCTTGTGTACTGCGGAGATTATGACCATGGGTTTGACATTCAAAATGCAGTAATTCATTAGTGTATCTAGGAGCCTGACCATTTAACGCTTTAAATACTCTCACTATCGGGTCTATCTGAGTTGAAAAAGAACCAGCCAGCATATGCAAGCTCAGTAAAGAATGGGTCAGATTCCTAAAACAAAGAATATGATTAAGTGAACATGCATAGTAAATCCATGACCATGACAGCTGTGGATAGAGGATGCTTTTTATTGTTCTGACTTGGGCCAAATGATAATATTTGATTGTAAAAAAGAATAGGTTTCATTTCGTTTTGACAAAGACTTATTCTTTGATGACCTTTCTTTTACCTCCCCCCCCCCCTTATCTATATAGACTGTACGCAACAGCTTTCATCTTGACAGATATAAAGTCCGTCGAACATTGATAAGACTTGAGAGAGCTGGACTGATTAAGAATTACTCGTTCAATTTGGGACGTGTGAGAGAATGCAGGTACAGTACATTTGATTTATCATATATGCATTGAACTTGTTTTATTTACATCACTGTTCATGCTTCCATCGTAAAATTACCTAATGTGGTAGAGTGAACATGATATTAAACGCCAGGTGAACAACTTTTAATCAATCCCAATATGAAGATGGACCACCATAAAGGTATGAAGTAGTATAACATTTTTGTGTGAAGTACAATTTTTGTGTATGAATTTGTTACTGATTTGTTGAAAATAAACAAACTATGTGTGTCTGTTGTCAAGGGTTTGATGTATCAGAAACTTATTGCGATTGATTAAGCATTGATTACATCATCTCATAAAGATGGTTCCTTTGGAATCTCAAGGGATTGTAACTCTGGTTCGCATGTGCCATTCCTTACTTTCATGGATTAACACATTTACTCTTCAGAATATGTGCCTGTAGAACTGGTCTGTGTGTTGTGTAGTTTGCAGACATGATATTGGCCCCGTTGCATAAACTTTCCATTAATGGTAACTCTGCCATCAGTGATAATTATCATGGTAACACCGCTCAACAACCAATCAAATTCAAGATTTCCTTTGAAATTCCCATTGGTAGCAAAGTTACCATCAATGGTAATTTTTATGCAACAGGGCCCTTTGTGTGCAGACATATTATGGCCCAATAGGTTTTGTGTGTATAACTTTTGCCCAAATGCATCAATGACACATGAGAGGTAAACAGAGATTCAGTTCTTTCACATTGGACTTTGTGAAATTATGTCTGTTATCAATCACAAAAGTTTAAGTTAACATTTAAAATCATTTGAAAAGCATCTTTGTTTTAAGGTGAATATGCTGGTTTCTATGACAACCATGCAGGTATTTCACACAGAAAAGCCTGGAGAGTGGAAATGCCCCTGAAGATGCCTTAGGACTGTACAGAGCAAGCAAGAAGCCCACACCAGCCATGATAGAACAGCCAGAGAAAGGTCAGATGTCAATATCAGCGCTCAATTCTTCAAACCGCATATAATGTAAAGTTGTTCCACAATATGTTTGCAGTCATACCCAGTCATGACAGGTGTTTCACCAAGCTGTTCGTAAGTTATGAACGACGTTACGAACGACTTGTGATCCCTTCTTGTGCTAAATGCAAAACCACACTTTGTTCATTGAGAATCTGGTTTAGCACAAGAAGGGATCACCAGTCGTTTGTAAAGTCGTTCGTAACTTACGAACAGCTTGGTGAAACACCCCCCTGGTCTAGTGTATTAGAGTATCAGGCAGGAAGTGTATATGACTGCAAGCAAGTGTTACATGTTTTTTGCTTAAATGTGGTATGAAGCATTGATATTATTAATTTCAAAGGATCCCTCATACAAATTGTGTCAGAATTGTTCATGTTTGTGCCAGTATGTATGAGTATTTCAACTTGACATTACTAGGCCTTGAAAACCCCATTGTCTCACTACACATTTTCATGCCAGTAGCAATGAGAGAGTTGAGTATAAAATTGTGAAGATTAAATTGTGAAGATAAAAAGTTCTGACTAAAATGTATGTTAGGTAATTGGGTAGTAGTCTCGAGGAAATACCATTAGAGGTGTGCCATTACATCATGTTGAAGATATGTTATTTTGTTCTGTCTGTGTTACTTTCCTTAAAAGTAACATTGATTTGTCAATCTGTAACCAAAAAGACCAGCAGATAAAAGAGAGACTGGACTAGGATTTGAACCTGCATGTACTGTTTTGCTAGTCGGCAACATAACCACCACAATCCATGTTAATGCATCCTTCTTAACCATATAAAGTCCCTTAATTGCATGCAGCAACATGTATATTTAGTCCCTAGCTAGGCAAGGAAGGATCGATGACTGTGAGCCCAAGATATGTACTGCCAAGCACACTGTGCCTTTTTGTGTGTCACCTTGAGTATCATGATATGGCATACTTCACAGGTGAGCAGCCATCAAAGACTCGTGCATCGGAAAACATAGCTTCATCTCATGTGGGAAGCAGCGTCGTGGATGAGCCTGGAGTGTCGTCAGAGGTCAAAGGTCAAGCTGCAGAAGCCACTGCAGTTGACATTCTCAAACCAGGTCTGTCAACAAACAGACATCAGAGTATTTTCTTTCAGTATTCACATTGTGTGATTGTATTTCATTATATTGAATATTCAATCTTCACCATAATTTAGCTAAAGCTGTGTGTGTGTGTCAGTTTGTCTCTTTGAAATTGTTTTTCTCTTTGATTTTCCAATCATTGAAGATCTCATTTTGTCCAACCATAGTTAAATTGCTCACAGATTGTCCTAAGTTGGGTTTTTTGTGTTTTTTCATTATTGAAATTGCTTTGACCTGCAATTTGTCACTTCCGATCTTCCTTCACAGCATCGCGTACATGCATTTTGTTGTAGTGACATTGCTAGTGACGGTGCTAGTAGTGATGGTACTATAGTGTTTGTATGATTTGTATCTTGTCTTTGTATTGCATATACTATAGAAATGTCCAAGGTCTCCCAGACTTGGAAGAACTTACAGCGACGAAGCTTGATTTTGGATTACATCAAGCTAGTGAGGGTGACTGAGCTGTATCTGCTCCACAAGGTGAGGCAAACAAACATTAAATAGGATCAAAACAAACAAATGAACCATACATGACACACTGGTGATATACACAAATGCTTTTTGTAGGACGGGGGACAGACAATGTATGTGTTTTTTCTGCAGGTTGTATGAAAATGAGCGTGATCAGCAAAGTTTATTCAAAATCATGTTTACACCTGGAGCCATTCGACATGCTACAAGATTTTATGAAAAAAATGTGATGCGTCAAAACTCTGTGAAGAAACAATTTGCGATAACACATCTTGCAGGCATCTGTAGTTCCTCGTGTTACAAAAGGTGAAGGGGAAAAGACAATAAGGGGAGGGGAGGAGGATGCACTTAATAAAAGACAACGCATGAAAATCACTGTAACTAGCCATCCCACAAAAGTGGAAATTGTGCCCGATTATTGGTCGACTCTGCCAGCAGAGTTTGCCACGTCCAAATTTTTGCCTGTCCATGTTTCACAAACAATATCTTGCGTTGTTCTTTCCTTTCTGGGTATTCCTCCAATCAGCATATCAAAACCAAGGAAGCAGAAATGGGGAGCAAAACAGAGTGCTGCAGAAAATCTCTATCGAGGTAAGAGGAATAGAATTCTCATTTTTTTAAAGGGCAATTTCACAGTTTTGGTTAAAGTCATGTAACGTGAGTAACCAAATCTTCTTTATTTGATTGAAAAAGAAGTTTCTGTGCTGAGGATACTATTGCGTGTGATGGAAAGGTGGACTGTTTGCTTCCTAAATAATTATTTACATAATTTCTGCAACACTATAACAGAATATAAAATAAAGAAAAGTTTGGTTACTCACGTTACATGACTTTAACCAAAATTGTGGAATTGCCCTAAATTATTGAATCTGTCTTGAGTGTATGACTTTGTTACACATTCTATTACATTCTCTCATGCTCGAGGTGAAGAATTAGCAATACGTATATTCAAGATAGTAAGGTTTCAAAATTCAAGGTGATTAAACCAGAGAGGTGTAAGGAATGGAGTCAGCACACGAAGTGTAATTTATTCCGACAGCAGTCGCGTGCATTGATATCACAATGGAATATTTGACGCGTTTGGCTTTTTGATCGAGGGAGATCCGCCGCCAAACAAGCATGAAAACTGTAGGATGCATTTTGAGGAATATATATTCTGTATGCGCAGAAGATTTTAGAACCACTTCATGAACTGAAGTGCATGTGCAGTAGTATTACATGTTATTAAGATACGATTGTGTGAATTTCAGATTGTATTGTTTCTTCGTTTTTGTGATAAAAGGAGAATACTGTAGAAAACATACCAGAGAAATGCCTCCATATCGCACATTTCCGAATCATATTTCCTTAAAAATATCTTGTAAATCGTTTATTGAATGTTTCATCTTTCATGGAAACAACCTCAATTTCGTGTGCGGAGGTGTCCAAAAAAGTAACAGATCAAATTCTTTCTACAATTTTTTCAAAATTTCCCTTCGCTCACCCCAAAACTAATTCACAGTGCGTGATGTAAAAAGCCAGCTACGAGCTCCCAGCGAAGGCTGAACGGTTGACGTACTTCTCAAAACAGATTTTCTTTTGTTATTCAGAGAAGGCACTACCTAATTAGAAATACAGCTAATTGTTTAAAACACCTGAATGTCTTGAATTTTTATGAGGCGGCGGACCTCATAGATCAAAGCAAGTCTATCCGAGCGCAGTCCATCCATGATAGGTCCATGATTAAACATTGATTCATAGCAGTTTCTGCAAACAAATTCAAAATTCATGTCATAGTTCCGAATGTCAGTTTAGCAGTCAAAAGAGGAACGTCCTGAACATCTGAACACATCTGAACCTGATATATTGTTTAGGTTTACTGATGTATTGCAGATAAAAACTAATGTACCGGTATCCAGGTTGATATTTCATAGATAGTGTTACAGCTTGGCATCAAAAGGTTGTTTGTGAAGTGAAAGTACAAATAAGACATGAATGATAAATCTACTCATCTGGATGAAAATGACAATTCTCCCTATCGCATACAGCTCTCGGAATGTGAACACGTGTGGCGCTCTATTTTTTTTACCTTTAATTCTTGGGATATGAACATCTGGTTCACAAACATTCTATAGCCATCATCTTGCTTGTGTTTTTTCATTCTTTCACTAGTCCATCCACAATCAATGTGGAGGTAGGCAAAAACATCGCCGTGAATGATTGGTGGTATTTCTTTCAAGTCCTTCGTCCATGTAACAACCCTTCCATGTTAATATTACGAGGGTCGAAATTTCAGATTCTGTGCGTAAGTGCGTGAATTGAATACGTACCAAACTCTTACCAGAAGTATACGTCCCAAGAGCAATTGATCAAATATTGGTATCGCGAGGTGATATCGCTTGATACCGGCTATATGCGATAGGGAGAATTAGAATGCTAGCATACAGTCTCCACAAGTTTGTTATTATAAAGTGATCCTGCACCATTCTGCACATGTCTCCTCACAGACCCTATTCTCTATGATAGGAAATAAGTTGAAATGAAGTTCTGTCATGAACCAGCTGTATACCCTAATGATAACGTGTATGAAATCTTGCAGTCAGAACTCTACAAACGCTATGAAGCAAAGCAAAAAATGTACCTTGTTGTTTTCGTTTGAACTCTCCCTTACATGCTCTGCTGAAGAGAGAGCAATATTTCCTTCTTCCAAATGCTTCTGTAAGAATGTATGTCCATATGTTCATTGAGGCTGCAGTCAGAGGAGAAATCCAAATGAAGGGGTGATGTTTAATTTGTTTGTGTATCTTATTGTATGGTTTACGTTCCAAGCCCTGGAAACAGAATACAGTAATATATCGTGCACACAAATTATGTGAACCATTTCTTGGGGAGTAGTCCATGCCCGGTGCATGATATGGGTGCTGGGTCAAGATCTTTCTCCTCCTTCCAGGTACTCATTTATGCTCCAGAGCTCCGTGATATAAAGGTTTGCAATCAATGGCAAAATGGCAATGGCCAATCAACACCACTGTTACATGCGCTTTTTGTTCAAAAGACTGACCATTAACCAATCAAAATTTGTCTTTCAAATTTGCAATTGATTGTGAACCTTTATGTTATGGGGCCCTGGTTGGAAGGCAGCAATGTGGATCAAGTGTCCTGCTAAAGGGCACATGCTTGAACCAGAGACCTTCAGATCTTCTGTCACAACCACTAGACCACAAGACCTTCATATACTGTCCAGTTTTACTCCATTTGGCTTTAGTTGCATTGTCTGCCATAGTCAACTCTCTTTCTTCCTGTTTCAACACAGAATGGTGGGGATCTTGGCAAGCGAAGGGAAAGTGAAGTCCCTCAGAAGAGAGATTCAGCGGAAAAAGGAGTCAGCAGCAGAATTTGTGAGTTTATGTTGACCCTACATCTGTTTATAGTATAGGACGTTCAAATAGGATTCTTTTTAACATTTTTTTGAAGAAAAAAAAAGAAACTCGTTCTGTTGTCAGACAATGTCTCGTGACTTTCTTTGATACTTTAAGAACTCAAGATATTAAATGAATTTCACAGGTTGCCATGTGCAGTCCTGTAACATTGATTTCCATAAAATGAGCTGAAAATTGATTTGCTTGACTCATTGGTTTCTTGAGGCAATGTTGTCTGATGATATGGCTACAATGCTTCAACTTTCTTGCACCAGTTCTTTTCCACTGTCACAGACTAGAGTGATATTGTCTCAGATTTACATATAAACACAACAAAAGAAGTAAGTCCCCCCCCCCCCCCCAAGCAAAATAGCATAACTTTTTATTGAAGAGATTTTGAGCAACATAACTTGGCAGGATTGTTTCTCCACCTATTGACTAACTTCTGTGTGAAAATCACATTGATCCACTCAGTCTGAACTGAACTGAACAGAACAGTCATGCATGCGTGAGCACACATTAAAGGCAAAATTGTCACTTCTCCAAAGTCATAAGGGTAATTTTTGGATTCTGAATCCAAATTTTGAATGAATTCCATTTCTGGTGCATAATTTAATTTCAATGTTTATTATCCATCTCTCGACACACTAACACCTATCCTGACAGTATACCATTGTTCTGGTTGAGTGAGAACCGTTTGACAAATACTCATCCCTCTTGAGTTTGAAAGCCAGATCGTGCATCCTCCACTGGACAGGACTTGTGTAGTGACCCGAGAAGAAGAAGAAGAAGTTTGAAACTTAAAAAAAAACTTTATTTTGGTGAAAAAAATAAAACTAATTTTGACAAAGATGTAACATGACCTGTTATATCAACATAAGAAGTAATTTTTGTGTCATGGTTGAGTGAATGCACTTTAAAAATCGCAAAAGAAATTTGTTGTGTTTAGTTGGCCTCCCATTGAGTACTGAAGTGGTGTCGTCACATCCATTGTTAAGTAGGTTGCTGCTTCTAAATAACATTGCTCAAATGAGAGTTTCATTTGTTCGACATTGTCTAGCTGGCCAGTGTTGAGCAGTCCCAATGAGCGTCCCCGCTATGATCACAGATATTTGCTCTACTCACATAGTTCAGAACCAGTTGTCTTACAACATGCTCATATGACATCACACATATACACTGTTGACACCCCCATACCTTACTCTCAAGACTTATGTCTACTCTGAGTGATATCTGTCATTCTGTAAGGTTGGCAGCTCTGTTCACACAAACCTCTTCTTTTCTCCTTCATTTTCAGATTAAACTTGTAGCAGACCCGAACATGCGAGACGATGATAAGTTGATACAAATGTGTGTCGATAATGCCATCGCAAAACCCGTCTTCAAGCGAGAGCAGAAAGTCATGCCAAACCTGTACAGCAAGTTGAAACAGAAGGTAGTGTTTTCACATAAAGAAAAAATGGTGTTTATATAATGAAAAACAGATGCGCTCAGGCTTTCACTTGGGAGTATAGATAAAATATGTGATCAACAGATTTCCTTTGTGCTGTAGTACCCCAAGCATAGAAGCAAATTGCACTAATGTAGATGGATATATTGTGAAATGAGTGATGAAATTGAGCAAGTACATGGAATGATGGTATTAAGATGATACATCTGCCAACCATTCAGAGTGAACATGATTGTGAGGATTACATCTTGAAATCCTTTTTCTCTTTTGCAGTCTAAGAAGAGCAAGAAGGTTATCGAGATATCAGACGTGCTGAGGGTAAGTGAAGTGCTTTCTTAACCTCTTCATAACTGTGCAGAATACTGCTGTATAGGAGTTATATATAGCACTGATACACAAATGGAACAGTGGCACATTACCAAAAAGTGGTATATGTTTGTAACAAAAATGCAAATTTTTATTTGAATTTGTTCATTTAATTTTTTCATGTCCCATAGTAAGATCTGTAACAGATTGGAGCTTTGTGAACTAGTCACAAAGTAGTTAACAGACAGCGCATTTGTTCATGTTACAGAGTAAGATCTATAACAGCATGGAGTGTTGTGAACTAGTCACATGGTAGTTAACAGACAATGTACGGTATTTGTTCATGTTGCAGAGTAAGATCTATAACAGCATGGAGTGTTGTGAACTAGTCACATGGTAGTTAACAGACAATGTACGGTATTTGTTCATGTTGCAGAGTAAGATCTGTAACAGCATGGAGTGTTGTGAACTAGTCTCATGGTAGTTAACAGACAGCACATTTGTTCATGTTGCAGAGTAAGATCTATAACAGCATGGAGTGTTGTGAACTAGTCACATGGTAGTTGATGAACAGCACATTTGTTCATGTTTCAGAGTAAGGTCTATAAGAGCATGGAGCTTTGTGAACTAGTCACAAAGTGGTTAACAGACAGCACATTTGTTCATGTTGCAGAGTAAGATCTATAACAGCATGGAGTGTTGTGAACTAGTCACATGGTAGTTAACAGACAGCGCATTTGTTCATGTTGCAGAGTAAGATCTATAACAGCATGGAGTGTTGTGAACTAGTCCCATGGTAGTTAACAGACAGCGCATTTGTTCATGTTGCAGAGTAAGATCTATAACAGCATGGAGCGGCGGAAGATCATGGAGCAGTATGGACACTGCGGCAAGATGCAGCGCATGGAGGTGCTACACAAGTACCTGTGGTACCTGATCTATGAGCACCAGCAGGACAAGCCCCTAGAGATGGAGCCCCTGAACTGGCAGCCCTTCCCATCGCCCAAGGAGCAGGCAGCGGACAGCGGGGGCTCAGAGAGATGTGAGGAAGGGTCTGGTGCCAAGGCTAACACCAAGGGGGATAAGACTGCGGAGCAAGGTAGGTCTTGAGATCACTCAGATATCAAATGTTGTGACAGATCAATGGACTTTGATGTAAATTTGCAAAAGTGCTTATGATTACAAGAAATACAAATCCCAAAAGGAATGTTGATCCAACAAGTGGGCTTGTTTGTTTTTAAACAAGCATGGAATATTGATTCAAATTAGACAAATGTAAAATGTGCAACATATGATTTCTCAGTGAAGCTGGAGGTTGAGTCTATGGAGCAAGCTTAGTCGCTTGTAGTTTTGTGTCACATCTGGAGACATTTGCTATGATTTGGTAGGCTAATTTTGACCACGGTACTTTAATGAATGTCAAATGGAGATGAGGGGAAAAGGTTAGAGGTCAAAGAGGTCAGTGAATGTTATGCCAAATGTCCAAAATGTTGTTTGTTATCACAATGACCTGAATTACAATTAATATTCCTGTCACAATATTTAGAAATCCAGTTTGTGAGTAGAAAGATATTATAAAGAGATGAGCAACAACATACATATGAGCTGAAGAGGGTTTGAGATGAAATCCCTCTGAGGTCAAATGTTGTGAAAGATCAATGGATTTTGCCTTATAGAATAGCAAAACATCATATTTCTCAACCTCATGCATTTGAGTTCATCTAGTTGTGTTTGTGAACTTGTCGATTTCTTCAGGGACTTTGCAGGCTCTGGACTGCCATCCCGGATTCCCTGTTACTTTTATCTGTTCAGTTTGAATAAATCGTCAATGTATTACTTGTCCAATGTAGAATGTGTATGAATTGAGACATTCTGCATCAACTCATGATGGTTTCAGTCCTTGCAGAGATGGCAAAGGGTGCGGTGGAAGAAAAGGTAGAAGAAAAAGAGGATGCCATAGAGGATGCCAAAGCGAGTGGGTCTGGGAGTCAAACAGCGCATGGGGAGTGGGATGTGCAGGCTCTGCTGACCGCCATGGAGGAGGGCAGCCACACCCACATCGGCCGCTACAGGGACACAGCGGACCCTGAGGACTGGCGGCGCTATGTTCCCCCCGGCCGCTTCCATCAGGGCAGAGTGCGAGGCTGGGCCACCATGAACGATGTCATCTTCTCCATGCCGCTCTCCATCTTCCTGCAGCTGACATCCCTGCCCCGTATCGTGAGTACAAGCAACATAGCAAGGATCTGTGGGGTGGGGTGGGATGGGGTGGGGTAGGGTGGGATGTCGTGGGGTGGGATGGGGTGGGGTGGGGTGGGATGGGGTGAGGTAGGGTGGGATATCGTGGGGTGGGATGGGGTAGGGTGAGGTGGCTGGAAGAAAGGTGAGGTGGGATGGGGTGGGGGAACAGTTGTGGTTTAAACCTATTCTGTTTCAAACAAACAAAAACTGTGGTATGCAGTTTTTATTTTTTTTGTGAATATTGACAGAATTTATGCATGGACACCAATTTTCAGGTGAAAGCCCTATTTCTGGATCTGACACATATTGTTATAAGGGAGAATGTTGGAGAAAAAGAAGTAATAGAAAAAGAAGAAGTAATTGTCCATATGTTGTTTTTTGTGAAGTAAAACAAGAAGACATTTTATAAAGATAGAAGTACTAATAGACATTATTTGAGAAATAGAAGTAGAAAAGAAATTATGTGAGAATTAGACAAAGGAGAAGTGAATCTATGCAGCATACTTCCAGTTAGTCTTTACGCTCTACTCCCTCCCTCCCCCCCCCCCCTCCCCTCACAAACACACACACTTCCCTTCCCATGTCTGATCCAGATCCCTGGCCTGAAGGAGTTTCTGGACCACCCGACCAAGCGACACTACCCCCTCACGCACCTGCCGCCTGCAGTTCTGGCTGCCATCCGCAACATCACCCGCTCCTTGGCAAGCGTGCACCAGTCCCTGCTGGGGCTGAGCGGGGCAGGACTCCTGTTCTTCGATCAAGACCAGAAGAATCGCTACCAGCTCAGAAAGACAGTGAGTCAAGCTTGAGGTCAATGGACAACAGTTAGGGAATGAAGATTATTGTGTTCACACTAATTACAACAATGAAAATGATGGACATTATGATAGTAATCATTCAGTGAGACCTGCTTGAATGACCACTTGTCTATAAAGACCACATTTCTTGTTTCCTATGAACAATCGTTCTCATTGAAAAATGTAACAAAGTAATGTGTACAGAATGACCTTATAAAAACACAATTCTAGTCTCCCTTACACAGTCTTTCCATACAAATTTCTTTTTAGTCATATTGAGCACTTATGGTACTAAGGGAGTTGAACTTCCATGCTCTCTCCATCCAGGCCAGTATCTATCTCTGCCAGGGTGGGTCAATCCTGGACACGACAAGCTCGCGGCCCTGCTATGACCAGGTGGAGGTGAAGGCATACCCCATGAAGACCTATGCTTTCTCCAACGCATTTGATGTGGATCAGTTCTGGGTAGAGCTCAAGCTTGTGTGCTTCAGCACACCACTAGGTATGCCCCTAGTCATCTCTGTGTCTCTGATCAATGAGATGTCTGGACTGATTCCGGTTTCCTTTAAAGATGCATATTTTGTGTTTGAATGGGCCAGCGCATGTTTGTTGGGAGTATTTTTTTGTCTAGGGAGTTTGAGATGGCAAAGCATGCAAAGCAATTGAAGGAGATTGAGGACTTGACATCACAATCTCTTGACTGAGTTGTCATTTTGGCTCTTTTACTTGAAAAGAACTCTGCAATACTGAATGTACATTTTTATTTCATCCATGAATATGTCTCTGTAACAGGACCATCCAATAGTAGTCACTGCTTTGTTATGGGTCAACACATTTCATCAATTATTCATATGCTGTGATGTGGAAATGATTATCATAGAAATCTAGATTCCAGCCATGATCCGTCTTCCCCCCCCCCCCCCCCCCCCCAGGTTTGGTGAAGAAGCTCAGCAGCAACATCTCTCGGAGGAGGCAGGGCCACGCCCGGTTGGACTCTGCGCAGACCCGCAACGCCCTCTGTATGATAGCCATGGACAGCTACTCAGCCCCGCCCATCCCCACTGTCATCCCAGGGGACCGCCGGGGCGCAGCCGGCCTCGACACATCATACTTTGCGTAGGTCACCATCAGTCTTATCGTCCGATGTGTGTGCAGTATGGATAACTGATGTGTCATGAATTCCTTTATTCACTCTTCTTTGTACAGGGAAGCCCCATCAGTAATCTTGTACTGTTCTCCATGGGTGCCCTGTGTACAAATAATACAAATATGTATATGATACCATGATTAACATTATTAACACCCCCCAAAAATGTATATTACTTGATACATGTATTCTTTAGTTCCCTGTAGTGCATGGATTTTTCTCCCTCGTCAAGGACATCAAATGGAGTCTTATACCCAGTCTTATACACAATTAAGACTTTTAGACTTTATTGAAGAAGAGGGTGAAAACCTATTTTAGCGTTTCATTTGGCTACTTGGGAACAAAGGTCACTCAACTGAAATCCCTTCATAGCTATATGCGTGTGATTACACCTGCATGTAAAGACTACCTGTCCATAAAAAACGCTTTTTTTCTGTTTTATTCAGGGTGACCTTTTTAGGCTTAATAGACCTGTATTTTATTCAGCAAACATAGGTGAACAGGTTGTGAATATCACATGCATGGATGAAGATACCAAAAGTTTCCCTTTTTTTTTGGGGGGGGGGGGGTGATGTATTTATTCATGGCCCAAATACAACTTTACATCGGTTGTGTCATGATGGCTATTCCTCTGAGGAAGTAATTTGTGGTTCAATAATTACGTGTAACAGGTCTCTCTCAATTAAGTTGTATGTCATAGCCAAAAAGCAGGTTTTTCAGGCATGGAGAATCAAATTTAACTTGACGATAGAGATTTTTGCATACCAGTCGTCTGCACACAATCAAATTTCTCTAGTTTGTTTTATTTTTACACCTTAGCCATCGCACTTCAGCCTGGAAGAAGACAAAATGCAAGTACTCGAAGAATCCGCCCCCGAAAAAGAGAAGAGAATTGAAAGGAAAGAAAAAGAAGAAGGACGAGGACGGTGGTAACCTAAGTGAAGGTGAATATGTCATATGACGTGAATCATGAAACTAGTGACATAAAAATAGGAATTTTAACAATTCAGCTGTAAAACAACAGCTGGGATGGTGGATCATGCATTTCACGAATTAAGATGTGTATCAAGTCAGATTGTGTTTTCAATGCTGGGAAAATCAAAACTTTGATACAAACAAATGTTTGAGGGTCTGGTGTCCCCCTCATTGCACTTTTTAGTGTTTTTCAAAGAAAAATGAACTTCATGAAAGTCCACTGCAATCTGCTTTTAGATTTTGATGTATCAGCATTTTGACAATTCAGCTGCAGAAAAACAACCAAGATAGTTCAGTATGTACCTCACTACTAAGATGTGTATCAGGTCAGTGGGGGTTTTGTGATCATGGAAATAATCCTAGCCTTGATCAATAAATATTTGAAGGGAAGGCATGTTCGTTGTTGCATGATTTTCACAGTAAATTCACCTGTGATCTGCTTTTACATTTGGATGTCCATGCAGGGAACATCCAGGTGGGCAGAGTATCCGCTGAGCTACACAAGAGAGCCACGGTCGGGGGCAAGGGCCAGAAGAGAAAACGCCCTGCCAAGGCACCAGCAAACCCAGACAACCCCAGTGGTGGTGGTGGGAGTGGGGGTCCAGGGACCGTGGTGAGACCAGGTCCTAAGGCCAAGAAAGTCAAGACTTCCAAGCTGAACTCTCAATTCCTCTTGGCGCGGAACAAACACATCTCTGACCAGCGGGACCTGCTAGCCAGCCAGAGGAAGATCCTCCAGAGGGTCAAGTGGAGCGCTAAAGAAGACAACTTGGTGAGTCAGAGTAACAGTCCCTGCATTTCATGTCTTGCATTCATTCTCATACTGTAAGAGGTGTTCATGTCACACAGATTTTATATTTGTTGATTAATCACCGAAGGGTCATGATTTTTTTATCAATGTCCAACAGAATTGAATGGATTTGCTGCACAAAAACTATTCACTACACTAGAGATTTGAAGCAAATGTAGTAACACTCAACAGTGCGTGTATTCTTTCTCCTGCTCAGGTCGGATTTGTATACCTGTGCGTTAAGTAGTTGGTTGTGCATGGGCAATGTATTTTGTCAGATTTCTATCCATTTGGATTTCAACATCTGTATTTCTGCTTTGTGTGTGCTTGCACAGCTGATGTTGTGTGCGCTGACGATGAGGATCTTGAGACCTAAATGCAACAAGTCTGACACCAGCAAGCTGTTTGTCTCCTGGTCAGTGGTCCGAGACCTTCTGCAAGATAGTCTGGAGGTTAGTCTTGTGGTATTTCTCTTAGAGGTTACTTGACATTAAAGACAGGTGAGCCCATTTGCCAAAGTCATGACACCCGGCATTAATCAGCAGTATACCCTATATAGTAAAGGGCTACTAAATCAGAAAAATAAGTTCCCACTAATCTATGTAAAATTATCCACTAAAAACAAATTTCACATTTGTTTGCCGCAATAAAGTCTCATTTTGACGAAAATTTGAAAAAACGCACACCTCCAGTGACGTATGAGAAGTCAAAATTCCATAGATTGTACGGAAGTCAACAATAGACCATTTTCGTAATGTATTCACAACTTTCCCCCCAACTGCGTAGTAACGCGTTATTGCATTCACCTGTATCTTGTCATTCAGATCCAATAGATGGAATGCACTTTGAATCTATTAGTTGTTGCTACTCAGACAAACCTCGGACAAACTTTGGGGCTCCCATTGGTAACGTATTGTTTGAACGGCGTGAATAAAACATTTTATTTATGCCGTTGGCATTTATGCCATTTTGACTTCTCATACGTCACTGGAGGTGTGCATTTTTTTCAAATTTTCATCAAAATGAGACTTTATTTTGGCAAACGAATGTGAAATTCGCTATTAGTTGATAATTTTACATAGATTAGTGGGAACTTATTTTTATAATCTAGTAACCCTTTAAAATGGATGAAATCTCACATTCAGAGCTTCGGTGACCCTTTCAGGAGAAATGAAAGCCTATCCCTGTTTAGGTTTGAAACGCGCAGATCATAGACTATATTTATAATCCTATTGTCCCCGTCAGTGCGTGGTGTCGGGCAGAGGGCATTGCTATCATTGAACGCATACACTGTGGTGCGGACCATAGCGGACGGCAGTCTCCACTCTGTAGGCTTCAAGAACCAGGAACTTTTGGATGACCCAATCACAACCTCCTCAAAATCTAACAATCGCTATTAATCCACATAAAGTCAAATTCCAATTCTGTTATTGCAAGGGAAGTTCTTAAACATTATTTTCTCCCATTTCTCATGGGATTTACAAAATTGTATTTGTTTGACCTGCAAAAGGGCTAACATGTCTTTAAAATCGTGGGTTTTTTTCCTGTGATACAGTGTGTAAAATATGATATTGTCTTTATGCACCACCACAGGTACTCCTAGCTTGTAAAGAAAAAGTATGCTTAAAATTTTGATTGGTAGGTAATGTGTGCTGTCTAGAAAATTTGCACTTCATGGGCGTCAGATAATGGTTTGTTTTCCCTTAGTACGGTCTGTAAAGTAAGTATTGTGTTTATGCACCCACACATTAGAAACATACACTCCTAAACTTGTAAGGAAAATGTGTTCTGTAAAGTTAAATTGGTTGGAGGTTTTTAGTGCGTAGCAAACTTGCTTTAATCTGCATTTGTGATCATTTTATCACATGAGATGATGTGGTTCGTTCAATGTCTTCCATACTGGCAGTAACTTCATTCTAGACTTTTTCATAAGGTTGACAAATAGCTTGAATTGCATTATATTCACAATTGATTATTGTCATTTTACTTGCAATTTTCTGTTCAATTCTGATTGTGCCTGCTGGTGATAGGAATCTTGTGACAAGACTTCAGCATCTGCCCCTCGGCGGTTACGGGTTCTGATGAAAGATCCCGTCAATCAGAGCAATTTTGCCGTTTGTCTGACTGACATACAGGCAGATGAGGTAGGTGTAAAAAGAATCAGTTCATGGAACCATTGTTAAAAGAGGAATGATTGGGGTTATAAAGGTGCATTATGTGATCTGTAATTTGTTAAGCGTCATTAATCATTTGTATCCACTCTCTATGGTTGGCTATGTTGTATATCATATTGATATAATCTTATGATGAATTTCTTTGTTCACCCTTAACATGCCATTTGTGGATTATTTGCACCATTTATACACACAAATTATGCAGAGGAACATTTTGACTGGTACACAACAGGTTAAAGACACACCCAATGAAGAGCATTGGTGATATTTGTATTGTTGCTTTGGGTCGATATAACCCAAGTCATTATTTTGTGCTATACTTCAAATATTAGTTAAATGAACCCTGCAGAAAAAGATATTATCAGCTAGGAAATGAACTTGAATGGTTACATTTAGGATTGAGATAGATGTCATGTGAAACATGAACTAAAATTATTTCTTTTTTAAGGTGTGAATAAGTACTTGTTACAGGTGAAAGGAAACAGTAGAAAAGAATAAATTTAATTCCTAAATCCTAAATATTAAAACAATATATTTCATCTAATAAGCTAATGCAATTTCTTTCTATATTTTTGCTGATTTTCACCCTAGATGCTTATTTAACATCTCTCAATTTAAGTTGAAGATTTCTTTGCAAATGTCTACAGTAAGATTTGGTTTATCGATCGTACGATCCATCGTAGCCCCTTGTAATACAGGGCCCCTGTACTGTTACACCACCTTACCTTTAAAGTAAATCTGCACAGTGATTGTTTGTTTTTGAATGTGTGCCTTCTTGCAGAGTATCATGAAGGACTTCCTATCAAGGAAGGCAGACTATGAGGATCCTGCTGTATGCCGGGAGGAATTCAATGAGCTCTGCATGGTCATCGCAAGGAAGTTTGAGTGAGTATGCAAAGACAGTGCAGCTGTGGGTGAAACGGAGGAAACTCAGACAGATCTTCAATCAATGTTTAGTTATGGTACTATCCTACAGGGCAGATACTTGCTCAACAGCTTCAGTCAATGTTTAGTTATGGTACTATCCTACAGGGCAGATACTTGCTCAACAGCTTCAGTCAATGTTTAGTTATGGTACTATCCTACAGGGCAGATACTTGCTCAACAGCTTCAATCAATGTTTAGTTATGGTACTATCCTACAGGGCAGATACTTGCTCAACAGCTTCAATCAATGTTTAGTTATGGTACTATCCTACAGGGCAGATACTTGCTCAACTGCTTCAATCAATGTTTAGTTATGGTACTATCCTACAGGGCAGATACTTGCTCAACTGCTTCAATCAATGTTTAGTTATGGTACTATCCTACAGGGCAGATACTTGCTCAACAGCTTCAATCAATGTTTAGTTATGGTACTATCCTACAGGGCAGATACTTGCTCAACAGCTTCAATCAATGTTTAGTTATGGTACTATCCTACAGGGCAGATACTTGCTCAACAGCTAAGAAATTGGAAAATATGTTTAGAGTCGCTGAAAGAGCAATGGAGAAGAATATGGTTGGAGTTACAAGAAGAGACAAGGTCAGGAGCGAGGACTTAAGAAAGAAAACAATTGCCGGGTTGTTATACAGGAAATAAAAAGCAAAGAAATGGAGATGGGCAGGTCACCTTACAAGTCGAAAAGGCAACAGGTTGACACATAATATAACTACTTGGATAGAAAAAAAAAAGAGTAGGTGTTGTACCTTTATGAAAAGACAACAGATTGCCACATAATATAACTACTTGAATACCAAAAACACAAAAACAGCGTAGGTGTTGTACCTTAGAAGATGAAAAGACAACAGAGGCTAGACAGATAATGCAGCCGAATAGTTACGATAGTTTAAGAAGCAATAAATGTTGATTAAACACAATGTAAAGAAGAAAGCTGAATTTTTGCTTTGGGATTGCATATTACTGTATTATTCATGTCCTATTGTGTTGTCAGTTTTGTTCCTAAATGATCTGAATATCTAATGTATTTCTTTTATCGTGTATGCCATGATTGTTTTTTGTTAATATTTGTTATTTTTCTCTAATCATTTGTTATTCATATGAGCCTTGAGAGTAAGCTAATTTGAATCAATTAACATAAATGCCACTTCAGTATGTGACTGACACACTGAACAACAACATCATCATCACCTGGGCCCTGTTGCATAAAACCTACCATTAATGGTAACTTTGCTATCAATGACAACTTCTATTGAAACCTTGAATTTGATTGGCTCTTGCGCGATGTTACCGTGGCAGTTACCATTGATGGTAAGTTTTATGCAACGGGGCCCAAGTTATTATCATCAGACTGGAGGTTGGCTGCTGTCATTTTGCCAGCCTGCAAAGTCTTGGGCTTGTCTTAACTCTTGCTTTCGTTCGACTCGCGGCACATACAGCGGGCTGCCAAGTTCGACTCAAGTCACATTTCGCGCACAATGCATACGGAACGCATTTAATTGTATTGTGTGCACACACATACAATAGCGACGCATGTATTGCATAAGGGGATCAAAGTATCAATAGGCAGGAAGTCTCCCAGGACAGGAAGTCTATTGAGAAGTACCCAGGGTCAATTTCAATAGAGGAGTTTAGTTCATTGTTAGCTTACTCTTTTTGAATGTCCCATTTAAATCCTAAATTGCTTAGCTCATTATTCCCATAAAACATGGGTTTGGTATGTAATGAAAGCTAAAGAACAAATCTTTTTCATGAGCTAACGTAGAGAATAACTCTCATAAGGATATATTGAATATAAGAGGTATAAAATAGCCTCCAAAACGATAATTTGGAGACAGAATGTAAAGTTATAATTCTCAGAATCTATGATATTATACATGACAAAAATGATACCATTAGCAAGAGTATTAATTTCTTTTAGACTTTGCTACACATTTTTTTTTCATCACTACAAACCAATAAAAAGTTATTGCAAGTTGAATAAGACAGTGCATGCAAAACCCCTCTGAATGTGGCAACCTGAAATTAATGTGGCGCAGGGGAGATATTGTGCGTGGCGGGCAAAGAGTTAAGAACGTCTTGCTGCTCATGTACCTACACCTCCACCATCCTCACATTATGTCTTATGTATCTACTTTTAAAAGATCCCACGATGAAGGCAAGATTCTTAAGCTGCCTTCGACCCTCAGAGAGCTGCATGAGAGATACCAGGTCAAGGAGGGTGCCCTGCCTGCTGCCATGACGATGGAGGATTTTGAGTCCCAGGATGTGTCATCTAAAGAGGACATCCTGCACAGCGTCCTCTTCAAGATTGTAGTGGTGAGGGTGACATTTTATTTGTGGAGAGCCTCTGAAATCAAAAAATGTTTTTTGTTTTGTGTTTTCGAATGAGGAATTATATATTATTGTTGCTGGAGGATGTGTGATTGTGTTTTAGTAAATGAATACGCTGTAGGAACAGTTACATTAATCATAATATTTAAAAATGGACCAATAATAATCTTATATTCTGGATTTTCAAGTCAACATGTCTGTGTTTCTGTTTGTGGTGTTCCAGTACATATCATAATGCTGTCTCACCTTATCAAACAGTTCAGTGTCATATGGTTACAAAATTTCCAAATCACCCTGCAATTTTTGTGTTTCTGTTTGTGGTGTTTGGGATGCTGTCTCACCACTGCAAACATTTCAATTTCCAAATCACCTTGTTATTGTGATGTTTATTGTGCAGATGTCCATGCTGTCTCACCACTTCAAGCAGAGGAACATGAAAGAGATCTTCTATGCCCTGAGGCAGTATGACCAAGGCCTCCTGGAGAAAGCTGTGGCAGAGTTCAAGAGTTATGGCTACATGGGAAGGAATGTAAGTACATGTAGAAGATTTCAACCAGGGAGGGGAAGAAAATGTAGAAGAGGCAACTTCATCAAGCCGTATGTCAGTGATAGATATGTCAAAGAGAGAAGATTAATTCAAACAGGCATATCCAGTCTCATTCAAATGTTGGCCTTGTTTTCTCTTGCTACCGACCAGTTTGCTCGTGTATAGAGGATTCGTGGAAGCTTCTGTATGGCAACTTGAAAATGATTTTTAGCAAAGAGAGATGCAGACACAGAGGGAAAAAGAGCAAAGTTACTTTCATATATCAATCTCATTAACATTGGGAAACACTTTTACTCGTCTTTTCTATTATTCTTCACGTGTGTTAACCGAGGGGTCATTCCCCTTTGGTGTCCTCAAGTGTATGGGTGTTCAACACACCTGTGACCTGTTTTGTTGTCCCTCCTCATCTGAAAGAAATATACAGTGACTCATGGCAATGTATGTCTTGAAAGTAATGAAAAGCCCTTGTGAAAAGTTGATTTTTCTCTTCGAGTATAATAAAAAGAATGGTGTATTGTTTTTGTTTGAGAGCATCAAGATTAAAGGTAAGGGTTAGAAATTGGAATGCCCAGTCTGCCCTGACCATGGGTCCCATTCTTGTCTAATTTCGGGATACCAGGACGGAATCATTTCAAAATGATAAAATCATTGAAATTAAACAAAATGACAACATGGTTATGCCATGATTACAGCCCATAATCATCATAGTTAGTACCCCTCACCTTTGAAAAATAGCCTATGCAAATCCTTTACATTTTTCCCCTGCTTGATGGACAACATAGCTCAGGTGATTTGTTTCAGAACATCAAGACCTCAGGGTTAAGCAGTAGCCCCTACAAATAAATTGTCATGTTTCTTTCACCTTGCTCCTCACAGCGCAAATCCTTTGTGGAGGGAGTGAACACCAGCAGAGCCTTGCACTTCATCCCCATGTCCTTCCAATTCACCAGGGCCTTCTTTGACCACCTGGCGGCGCCCTCCGTCCCCGCCAAAGCCCTGGACGACACTATGGAGGGTCTCACCGCTCTCAGAGGAGTGTTTGGTAAAGGTCAGTGAGCAAATGGTCATGTCAGCAGGACAGTCAAGTACGGTCCTCTGCTTGTGACTTTGGTCACTCAATGGACCGTTCTTTATTATTAACTCTCCTCTTGCTCCGCCTTTTTCCTATTTCATTTCAAAGCTCAATCTCAGATTTACTTGTTATTTTTAAGGTACAGTGTTAGATGCATCGATGATTGAAACAGTTGCGGTGATTCTACTTCCCTTGTGGATATACAGTCGAGGGCCCATATTGATAACAGTGGTGTAACTAAGACTGTGTAGTAAACTTAGGCTCACTTTATGGGGCGCAAAAAGAATCATGTGATATAGTCACAAAATCATTATTTTTTCATCACAGGCTTACAGCAGTATGTGATTTCAATTATTGGCTTAAATTATTATGTGGACAAACTCAATGTACCATAGTACATAGTATACCCAAATAAGTCCACTTGATTAAGCGCTAACACTTCAAAATGGTTCAATAGTGAACACACGCACTCTTTGTAGGGTGGGTGCTAAATTTACACTAGTTGCTATGGATTAGACCATGTCTAGCCCACGGTCTAACCAAATTGATTTAAAGGGCCCCTGTCATCAAAATGTACGTTGACTTCTATTGATGCAACTTAATATGTATATAAATAAAATCACTAACTGTTCAATGGAAATGTGTTTCCTATATTTTAAAATGATTTTTCTATATTTTTTCTCAGCACTGATAAGCCTCGCCTCCAAAATATACTCCAACTCAAGATTCCCCTTGTGACATCATCAGAGGTAGAATAAATAGAGGTAGACATAAATTATGCACAACCTAAACATTGCAATGACTACCTGCAAGTGCTTATAATAGCATCACATAGCTAGCACATTTCTGACATAAGGAAACGATTATTCCCACATGAAAGGTTGTTAGATGGTATTGTGTGAAGACATGTGATGCTCTTGTGGTCAGGTGGAAATAGTCATTGCAATGTTCAATTTGTGCATAAATTTTGCTTATTATCCTGCTAATTTCTTCCTTTGATGATGTCACAGGGGGAATCTTGAGTTGGAGGATATTTTGGAGGCAGGGCTTATCAGTGCTGAGAAAAAATATAGAAAAATTATTTTAAAATATAGGACACATATTTCCATTGAACAGTTAGTGATTTTGTTATGTACATATTATGTTGCATCAACATAAGTCGACATACATTTTGATGACAGGGGACCTTTAAATAAACCGTCAATTGAGCACTGCGTATATGCCACCAAGTTTGCTATAACCATGGTCTTAATCTACAACTCCTGTGTGAATTTGGATTAACTTCTGTCTCCTTTTCTTCTCGATTTGTGGGAACAGAAGAATCTCCTGATGTGGAGAAGGAGGATACTCCTCCAGTGTGCATCGACGATGTGGTAACCAAGAAAGCCAATCTTCTTTGTCTCCCTGTCCTTGAGCTGGTATGTAATGCATTGATGCTCATTAAATGTGATTGTTCAAGTTTCATGATATACTATTATTGTTTTGAATGAAATTTAAGTGCATAATTTTCACCTATGGCGTCACTTGATGTATTCCATTTATACAATGTACATTTGTTATGCCTTTGCCATGAAGTGACGTGTTTTCCCTGGTAGGCTGTCGTTTATGGACATTTTGTTCTATATTCCTTCCATCCGGTAGGTGGATGACTCGATATCGATTCCCAAGGACATTGTGATCCTGGAGATGAGTGCGAGTGACAGAGAGCAGCTGAGGAAGAAGCATGAGGAAGAGATGAGGCAAGGTGCTGAGGAAGACGACCAGGAGGAAGACATCGAGAATGACGCTCAGGATACATCTAGTGATCACGTGCGACAGATAAGAAGAAGACTCACCTTAAATACGGTACGGAAAACTGTGTCCTTTGTGCGGAGTGCTCATACGGAGTGGCGCAAAAGTCTGAAGGACATACCAGTCAAATGGCCAAAGAAGACTACGTCCAAGATGGCATCCCTGATACCTCGGTTGGTCATCAGTAAGGAACAGATGGAGGAGTCACCTCAAGAAGTAGACGATTCATCTAAGGACTCTTCCACCCAGGAGGCTGGTATTGCTGAAATCGGACCGCAAACAGTGGCACTGGATCATGACTACCTGATCCCTCGGCTGGGAGATGATGGCATGGAGTCACCCAAACCTGATGGAGCCTCTGCATCGTCCACTGAACAACCTGAAGAGCAGTCTTGTAAAGGAAGTGTGGCCGATGCCGACAAGCCAATCCCATCCATCTTAACAGCCTCTGACTTAGAAGGGGGAGGTAGTTCCTGTCCAGGTGATGCAAGCAGCACAGACTCCTTCTACACCTGGCTGTCCATGCAGGACTACCTGACCAAGGAGATGTCCAGGAGACCCCAAGGCATCCATGAAGACATCACCATTCGTCGTTGCAGCATATCCCTCAAACCTCACCCTCCGCTCATTAAGATGCTCAGTGAAAGCTCCGTGCTGGCCAAGGCTGCACAGGACGGCCTCCAGAAATCACCTGCACAGGATGGTCCTGCCACATTGGGAAAGTCAAAGATGGGCAGTGGCAATATGAACACGAGTAAGAAGTTGTCCAACCAGCCCTGCCCAATACCTGCAGCGCGAAGATCAGAAGGCAACATACAATCCAGCCAGGACCGCCAGCTGTTGTCCCAGCAGGGAAATGTTGTGGACAGTGCTGATGTCCCTGTGCTTCTTGAAAGCCTAGGTGAAGTCATCTGTAAGCCATTGCAGCACTTCAAGCCCTTCCACTGGTCAGCTGTCAACATTGATCATCTGCCACTAGAGGAGTGCACCATCAGGGTACCTGGTGCTAGTCTGAGTGCAGTTTGCAGCGGGTGAGCCTAAGTCATAGCTTTCCAGTATTGTGCTAAATGTTAGAATCTTGCGGCACAAACATCAGTAATTTAATATTATATACTCTATTCTTTGTAATCATCTATTTTACCATTGAAATGTATGTATAATGAAAGTGGGAATCAAACTTCTTCAGTGGTTCATAAACCTACATATTTTACAGGTTCCTCAAAATCATTCATGAATAATTGCATACAAACAAAATAATTTTTATTCAAATGACTGCTAAATGCTAAAATAAACATTCATGTCAATTTCTTTCTCACCTCTGTGTTTCTGTGTTTTTTCTATGTAGACATAAACACAAAGACCTACTCCGTAGTATCTACCAAGTGATCAGAGAAGGGGGAGACGGGGGCATCACATACCCCTCCCTCTTCTCTCTGCTTGGACCACAGAGGCTCTCAGAGAGGGAGAAGGTCTTGCCCTGTGTCCACAGCTTACTCGCCTCACAGCTGGTAAGTCTGTTCTTGATCCCAACACACAAGCCATGATTGAGACATGTTCATAAAGTCTTCTTCCAGTGAAACCTGTCAATAAAGACCTCTCCAAGGAGTCAAGAAATGTGATCTTTATGAGCAGGTGGTGTCTATGTACAGGTTACTTTTAATTATTGCCTGTTTTAATAAGAATTATTGCTTAAGAGAAACAAGCTGTGGCCTGTCTATACAGGTGGTCTCAAGACCATGTTTTATTGTTTTACAATCACAATTAATTTTCATTCAACAGGCACTGGTACCAAAAATTACACTAATAACTTTTCATGTGTGAACAACATTTGAGGGAGAGAATAAGCTTACTACTGCACATTTATTTTTCTCTGCCTCATTATTGGCTCATGTACTGAGACATCAAATCTATAATGAGTTGCCGTTTAATGTATGAGATGCAGATGAGGAATTTCTTGTTTGCGTTTGAAGGTTCTCGAAGTTGGGACAACAGTTGTGCGTCTAGTTGACTTGGAGTGTGCTTCCCATTGGCTACTAAAGTCTGTGAGGACAGTCACCGCCCTGGAACCTGGGGTTGCCGCAGTGGAAGGGAAGACAGACTCAGCCGTAGCAACCAAGAAAACCCGGGTTGATCAAGAAACGCCATCTGAGGGAGACGTTGAGGTGCCCAGGAGGGATGAGGATGCGGATGGAAGACCACAAGAGGGACAGGAGGATGTCTCGGGGGTGGAGGAGCATCAAGGGGAGGAGTTGGGCGAGGGTGACGTGGAAGGGTTGCTAGGCAGCGAACACTCTGTGATGTCAGATATCCTGTCTCTCAGCCAACGAGTGGAGAGTATCCTGGATGAATGTGCCGAGGCTGCAGCAGCAAGTAGCGATGCGGAGGAGGGGAAGAGAGTGGAGAGACCAGTGGAGGAGGCAGGGGGAAGCATGGAGGATGGAGCCACAGCTAAGAGCTCCACAGCTGATGAGCTGCAGAGTGCAGAGTCCAACACCAGAGGGAAGAAAAGGAAAAAAGTGATGCCAGAAATAGAAGAGAGGCTTCATGTGTAAGTGATGGTCTTCCCTATAATGGTTAAATCCAACCCAAGAATAAGTTTAGGATGAGGGTTAGGAGTAGCATTAAGAGTGAACATTCGAGTTTAAAGCTAGGGTATTTGTTACTTTGACTCCAAATTCAGGCAAGTTAAATAGAAGCATGAAAACATTTGGACTGAGTTCCCTTTAAGGCAATGCTAATAAGGAAATCATTAGCTATTGTAATGCAAGGAATCAATGCAATGTATTGTAGTGCAAGATATCGCCAAGGTATCAATGAAAGGACTGCCAACCCTGTAGCAGCAGCCAATATTCCCTGTCCACACTGCCAGAGACTATTTAGGGCACAGATTGGCCTTACTAGCCATCTGCGGACCCATCAAGCTAATGATTAAACCCCAGGATGATTAGATGGTCCCTGTCGCATCGACGGACATACAAGATCAATGAATACAATGATTGGGATCAACAAGTAGAAACAAGACATCAAGTCATAAGAAAACAGTATCTCTGTCAGTAACGAACACTGCTCTTACAAGTGGCTCTGTCTGTACAATACATTTTACAAGCAAAACCGCAAAAAAGCAGATACCTGTACTTGATGATAATGTAATACTCCTTAAAGAAAATGTGAATGTATGTATGCGACATGTTAAAACAACGTTGATAATTAGAAGGAATGTAGAGATATAAGGTGAGGCAATGCCATTCCAATATGAAAATCAGTTGTGCAGCACTTTGAAAATAATATTCATTCAAATACTGTTATATTAGTCGTGAGATGCATGTTAAGCATCATATCAAAATTATTTGGTCATTGCTGACTGATAAAGATGTCTTCTTTTTTCCTTATTGTACCAGGAAATATGTACCGGTCACTTTCGTGCCCCATACGTGGATCAACATTGATGGGACTATGAACGGGCGGTCACTGAGTGTGTTCTTGACCAGTGTGGGCCTGCTGGTCATCTCCAAGCCAGGCATCAAGGAGAGTGACCTCTTCCATCATTTCAGGACGGTCCTGAATCCAGTGGAATGCCTGCACCTCCTCAAGGTAGGCAGCACGGTTACTTTTTGCTTGCTCCTGGCATGTTTGATAATGGACTGATAAGCTCAAACCAAATGATATATCCTGCCTGTGTCTCTCCTATGTCTGTCTGTCTGTCTGTCTGTCTGTCTCTCTCTCTCTCTCTCTCTCTCTCTCTCTCTCTCTTGCTTTCACTGTCCTTAGTTACTTTTTCCCTCTTCCCTCTGTATCATAGTGTCTTTTTCCTCCTTATATTTGTCCTCTTTCTCTTGTCCTCGCTCTCTCTTTCTCCATCTCTCTTTCTCTCTATCTCTTCCTTGAATAGTGGTTGCAATAAATTACGCACACATCAATGTATTCCTCTATAGTGCAGCAGTAGGCTATGAGCACCAGGGATATTCTGACTGTTGCTGATGGTCCTAGGCCCTGTTGCATAAAACTTACCATTAGTGGTACTCTGTCATCAATGGTAAATACCATGGTAACACTGCTCGACAGCCATTGAAAGTCAAGGTTTCCATAGAAGTTGCCATTGGTGGCATAGTTTCCATCAATGGTAAGTTTTATGCAACAAGGCCCTGGTGAAGTTACTCCCTATTTATCCCGATATGGTGTGTCTATGCCAGGTCAGACATATGTATTTCAAGAACAATATGAATAACAGAAATAAGTTTTTGCATGACATTGTTTGAAAGGTGAGACTGCATATAGAAGCATAAGAGATTCCCAGAGTTAGCCATTTCCCTGTGCTTTGTGCATGTTATAAGAAAGTAGGCTCTATGTCTATGAATAAGAACATTTATGAATTTCTTTATGTAATTATCATTTATCCTTCTATTGTATCATTAAATACTTTGAAACTTAATGGTTTCTTTATGTTTAAATACAATTTTAGCTCCTTGTCAATGGAAGAATTGTGACCAGGCATGCCACATTCTGTCCACTCAAGTTGCCCGGTCTCTTCAGCCGGCCATCCAACACGAAGCCCAGAGCAGTCGTCTTCTACCACCCTACCACAGCAGCGCTCCTCAACCTTAGTTTACTGAGATCAAGACTACTCCAGAAGGTTCCGGATGCCCTCAAACTCTAGGGGATGGAATGAGGGTGTGGCTCATGTCAGCTTGTGCTAGTGACCAGGGGAGTGTTTCACCAAGCTGTACTTAAGCTAAGAACGACTTTACGCAGGACTGGTGGCCCTTTCTTGTACTAAATGAGATTCTCAATTATTTTGATTCCCATCAGGTAAAGTTTAAATCTAGTGTTTATCAATTCAAATTCTCGATGTTAACAAGTGTCTCAATACAAAGTTTATAGTTTATCAATTTTGATTAGCATTGTTGGAAAATAACAATACCCACTATTTAAAAAAAAAAAAAAAAGTTTTTGTTTAAATTGCTCTCATTTCTTAAATTTCTGCATCAATTGCGATCAAACTTGGTACAAATGATCCTTGGGTAATACCACATGTGTTGCCATGAGAATGATGAGGTCAAAGGTCATCTAGGCACTATTTTCAATATTTGAAAAATAAATTAGCACCGTTTATCAATTGCAAAATCAGGCGAGACTCGTGGTTTGCGAACCACCTTGTTGTAATTTCCAGTAACCGTCTGAGTACTAAGTTATGAGTGAACCGTCTACTTCTAGCACAGTAAAATGTGCCCATTGTAATGAGAGGCTTAAAGCAGCAAGGTGAAGCTGAGTTTGCTGACAGGAAAGATGCCTGGAAGGAGTGGAGTATCCCAGACCCTATAGAGTCTATCACAGATTAGGTTAGCAACAAGTTTGCGGATCCATAGTGTGAAAAGAACTAACAGATATTATTAACTTGATACACATTTTGATTCTAGTGCACTGTATGCACTTCCGATGCAGACTCTACATTTCATTTAAATATATGGATGTGTTTTCAGTTCGATGTACCTTTCAATATCACACCTTAAAGGGAAAAATCATGCTGAATGATATGACCATCTTTGAAAAACTGCATTGCAATTCACTCTTAACTCTGGTTTAAAATGATATCAACCTCATGATAAGGAATTATATTTGTACAAACCGTCAGAAAATAAGCTTTCTTAGAGATTAGCTAAATTCCATCAGAAAGTACTTTAAAAATACCTTGAATGTGCCTTCTACAGGAAATTTTTTGTCACCAAAATTGTAGAAATGTGTCGCATGTTGTAAATCCAACAGTGTCTCAATTAATACAAAATGAAGTACATTATTCAGAACTGTGTTTTACCCCCAAAAAAGTTTTGCATACCATAACTCTTTATTTTATAAAGGTGATGTAGGATATGAGTATTTCCATTGTGCATCTGACATTGCTTCATCAAAAGCTTCTTTAATTACATGAGAGAAAGTCTCATGTGCAATTTTTTTAATTTATCATCATGCACATGAAATCTTCTTTCAGTTCATACAGTGATACAGTATGTTTACTGTGTCCATATGTGTATATTCGCTTGTACATCGACAAAGTAAATGTAAGTTTTGTTCTTGTCAAATGAAATTTCTCAATAATTTGACTTGTTTTAGAAGAAATAAAGTATTGGCCATGAAGGATTGCTTGCTCTCAATATATGTTTATGGTGATGCCAGTATGGTGTAATATTACATTTTAGAATGTCAATGGTCTGGGAGTTCAGTGGTAATGGTGTTGTGTGTATATGCATGTGTGTGTGTTTAAAGGGTTACTAAGATAGAAAAATAAGTTCCCACTAATCTCTGTAAATTATCAACTAAAAACAAATTTCACATCCGTTTGCTGCAATAAAGTCTCATTTTGACGAAAATTTGAAAAAGTGCACGCTTCCAGTGACGTATGAGAAGGCAAAATTCCATAGACTGTACGGAAGTCAACATTAGACCATTTTCGTAATATATTCACAACTTTCCCCCTGAGTAGTAACGCGTTACTGTATTCACCTGTATCTTGTCATTCAGATTCAGTGGATGGAATGCACTTTGAATCTATTAGTTGTTGCTACTCAGACAAACCTCGGACAAGCTTTGGGGTTCCCATTGGTAACGTATTGTTTGAACGGCGTGACTAAAATATTTTATTCAGGCCATTGGCATTTATGCCATTTTGATTTCTCATACATCACTGGAGGCGTACATTTTTTCATATTTTCGTAAAAATGAGACTTTATTGCGGCAAACCAATGTGAAATTCGTTTATAGTGGATAATTTTACATAGATTAGTGGCAACTTATTTTTCTAATTAAGGAACCCTTTAAGTTTACACACGTTCAAAGGTGTGTGTGTGTGTGTGTTTAAGTGTGTGTGTGTGTGTGTGTGTGTGTGTGTGTGAACTTCGAAGAGCTACATGAGGGGGGTCACAACAATGCAACCAATTTATAGCCTTTGAATTGTGCGAAGATTGGACTCAAAATATAAATTGCGGAGAAAGCAAAAGAGTACTCCTACACTGAAGCTATAGTGTGATGGTAAACATGCATTTGGAATATGGGGGGGTCAATTTTAAACTTCTGGGGGAGGGTGAATACTTTAAACAATGAAACTTTCTTCTTGTCTTCATTCTCATGTTATATGATGCTACTCTTTCTTCACTTCTGCTGTTTTTCTTCAAATCCTCACGGTCAAAAATCATTTTGTATCCTTTGATTTCTGTATCTTGAAGTAACAGTTTCGCTCTTGTCTAACATAACTTCTTTTACATCTATATCGGTTTAATCGTGTAACAGGTATACTGGATGACATGAAGAGTTGTTTTGTATACCACTATCCATCCACAATTCTTTATTATCAAACGCACCAAATATCAACTTCAACTCACACCAGTAGAAAAATATAAATATCAAGTCTGCACATCGCTGTTGTACACGAAGCACCAGTGCTCGTGTTTCAATTTGATTTCTTTTCAAGAAAGGAATACGGTGCTGAAGCAAACATATATTACTTCCCAGGACAAACGGTGAAAGATTCCTACAACTACACAAAAAACTATGTTATGATCTAGTTTGTTTTATGTGGGCTGACATGCAGGAGTCTCAAGACCACTCTTATTCCGTAACTTGAAGTCAATGGAAATAACAGAGAAGAAGAAACCACTTAACTATACTACTACGTAGTGGTATAGTTCAGTGGAAGAAACGCATTTCCAATGTCTACATCCAGCTGCCGATGATGGCGTTTTCCTCTTTCTGTTGCTCGGGTTGTTCAGATATAAGATACCATTATATATATTGTTGCATCCAGTTTGCTATGATCTACAGGACATTTCCTGCACTTTTCATTTCGACCAGTTTTTACACTTCGTGCACGGCATCTAAGTAGCCCATAGGTTTACGGGTGCATCGAGTGCCTTAGAGCTCAGGATCGGTGATTGTTAATCCGCCATAGTACCTTTCTCAACGATCCCTCTCTCTTTCTGTCTTTCTCTTTCTGTCTCTCTCCATCCTTCTCTCTTTCTTCACTTTTTTTTCTCTCTGTGTCTCTGTCTCTCTTTCTCTTTTCCTCCATCCTCTCTTTCTTCCTTTTTTCCCTCTCTCCCTCTGCCTCTCTCTTTCTGTCTCTCTGTCTATGTCTCTCTCTGTCTCTCTCATTCTGTCTGTCTGTCTCTCTCTCTCTCTCTCTCTCTCTCTCTCTCTCTCTCTCTCTCTCTCTCTCTCTTCTCACTCTCTCCCTCCCTATCCAACTTTATGGTCGTAGGCTGAGCTATAACTCCACCCATCTATATCCACGTACCTCTCTCTGCCCATAATTTTTACTTGATGAGTTCACATTGCTATGTTCATATATCTGTATAATCTTCCTAACCATGTTTCTAAATTTAACTAAGTGAACTGGCTAAGTGAGTCTATCTCTATATATGTCCCTCTGTCTCTCCCCTCTCTCTCCTGCCCCGTCCCCTTTCTCCCACCCACCCCACCCCCACCCCACACACACACACACCCACACATACACACTTCCTCTCTTTCCCTCTACGTCTAAGGTTGCATTCATGGGGCCATCGCCAGAATCATGATTTGAATCGTGATCCTAATTATGATTCTAGGACAAAAAGGTGTCGCATGAACGCAACCCTAGATATCTCCTCGTGTTTGTCACATTTAAGGACAGTTTACTGTCAGGATTCCAGAGTAAACCTTTTGTGCTGAGAATGTTGTAACATGCTGCGTAAGATTCTTGATGTAAGGAATACAGTAGTAAGAGGAGTTTCGACGGGTATTAGTTTATTCCTACAGCTGTCCCGCTTGTTGGTTGTTTTGGCTCTTTGATCCTACCACATCCGCCGCCCAACCGTCAAAACAATTTTGGGGGAAATTTAGATAGAATTCTATGATTTATATGCGTAGATGCGTGAGATCCATTACAGAGGTAAAGTCCATGTGTATGTGTTTTTCAACGAATAAGATTGATCAGTAGGCCTATGTCAACTTCCACGGAAACAACCAGCATTTCAATGAATTTTATGCTCTCTGTGATTGAATTATGTGATTCACTTGTGATGATCATAATTTTGTGTAATTGACTGATAAATGTCACCTTTTATGTCATCTTTTTACATTTCATATGCCAAACTTGAATTGTTATTGTACTTATATATACTGTATACGAGGTATAGTTCTTACCATTTCAATGACCTTTATTTTTTTAACTGGACATGTATGTGAGGAAATTTAGCCACGGATTCTAAACTTCATATCAATAAACATGTCTTGAGTTGAATTGAATGTTTGTGTCCGAAAGTCCGTTGATTGCGTATTAACCAAATACTTAATATTTTTACAATTCCGTGACATTTTCTCTTCTTTTACATAGTATGTGTGTATTTAAGACATGCTTAAACTTTGAACTCCCAGTGAGAGCTCACTGGTTGACAAATTGTACTTACCAATTTTCCATTTGCATGCTTATTGGAAATACAAAGTATTGCTCAGCACAAATGTTTTAAAAATGAGGCCCTTTTTGCTTATTATATGTCAGTGCCCCCCCCCCTTTTTTTTTTTTAGTCATCACACGACTTTTTCCCGACATTTTTTTTTCTAAATGTGCCCCCCCCCCCCCTTTCCCTAAATCCTGGATCCGTGCCTGATTGCATATATCATATAATCCCTCCTTTTGACAGCCTCGTCATTATATGCAATCGAAATGCTTTATTACTTCATTGTAAACATGATGTTTTCATCGATGATTACACTGTTAGACTTAAAGGAGAGAGAGAGAGAGGGGGGGAGGAGAGAGAGAGAGAGAGAGAGAGAGAGAGAGAGAGAAGAGAGAGAGAGAGAGAGAGAGAGAGAGAGAGAGAGAGAGAGAGAGAGAGAGAGAGAGAGAGAGAGGTGAAGGTTTGAGCAGGGAGGTGTTACGAAGGAGTAGAAACTCGAGCGTAATATATGCAAACATCTGTATGGGTTCTAAAGCGTGCTCATAAATGTCAAAAGAATTCCATAATCATGACAATGCTTTGATGTTCCATGTGCCGAGCCGACATTTAGCTGATTTTAACTTGAAAAGAAATTTCTTTAATTTCCCATTTATCTGTAGACGTTTTGTTTTTGACAAATTTGTTTGCAAACTTTAAGGAAGTTAACAGCAGATAAGGACAGATCCTTTACTCTGCTTTTGTTTCGAAAAGTATTGATGAATCATTAAAAATCGGAAATAAAAGCTATTTGTATCACTTACAAAATTGACCAATTTCTTCACTTTCCGACAACTTGTGCATTTGGGGGATTCAACCACTCTCAAAATTATATATTAAGCTGTGTATTATCATTAACGGCGTTTGTGTGTGTTTGCGTGAAACAGAGATATTTCACTTGAAAAACTTGTTTATTTGTGTTTGCTGATACCTGTTATGCTCATGGAAGTATTAATGCCATTAACAGAACGGGACAAGCGAAATGAGACTGTACATTTCTTTTGTTCTCTCTGAGAAGCCGTTGCCACACAATCATGTTCATAATTGTTCAAACACCTGAACAGCACCTGTTGAGAACACATAACTTTTCAGCGGCTTGGCACATGGGTTCAAAGGAAGAAAATTGCTTCATATCCTTCCATAACACATCCCTGGTTTGAGGTTAACATTTAACATTTCCCTTTACCGCTCACTTGAAGGAAACAAAATCATTCACTCAGCGTCTATTTTTCGACGATCAGTTTGCGTCAGTGCCATATGCAAAGTCCATTATGAAAAACTGTGGTACATGTAATCAGCCCAATTATTGATCTAAAAAGCATATTGCTTCTTACTGTTAAAGGTCCTATGACATGAAAATGTCTGTTGACTTATGATGATGCAACATAATATGTATATAACAAAATTACTAACTGTTCAATGGAAATATGTGTCCTATGTTATAAAATAATGTTTCTATATTATTCTCAACACTGATAAACCCCGCCTCCAAAACATCCCCCAACACTAGATTCCCCCTTGTGACATCATCAAAGGTAGAAATGAGCAGGATATTAGACAGCATTTATGCAAAAACTAAACATTGCAATGATTACCTCCACCTGCCGACAAGAGCATCTCATCTCTTCACACAATGCCATCTAACAACCTTTCATGTGGGAATAATAATTTCCTTATGTCAGAAATGTGCTAGTTATGCCAAGGAAAAAATAGATTTGCATTGTATAAACATACGATGCTATTATAGTCACTTGCAGGTAGTCATTGCAATGTTTAATTTGTGCATAAATTCTGTATATCATTGTGCTAATTTCTACTTTTGATGATGTAACAAGGGGAATCTTGATTTAGAGGATATTTTGGAGGCGGGACTTATTAGTGCTGAGAAAAATATAGAATTTAAAAAAAATATATAGGACACATATTTCCATTGAACATATATAATGTTGCATCAACATAAGTTAACACACATTTTAATGTCAGAGGACATTTAAAGCATAGTTGGATACTAATCGGTATACATGAAAAGTTAATAGCACTATAGTTATGTAACTAAAACTAGTTGGTAGCTAATCCTTGTTTGGAAGATTTGGCATTCATGAATGAGATATTTTCGTTATGTGTTCATCTTTTTGTACCATCTGTGTAGTAACGCGTTTCGACAATCACCTGTATTTCGTGATACAGTTTCAATAAGCCGTTTTCGTTATGTATCCAAAACTTAAAAAAAAAAAGAGAGAGAGAGCTTAGCCGCGCCCGAAGTAATATTTTCATCTAGAAAAAAAGAAGAATTTATATGTATATATATATTGTACATATATATATATATTGTGTATATATATATATATATATATATATTGTGAAAGAAATGTATGAAGAGAACAATGATAGGCGTAGCTTAAATCAAGGTTCCCCAGAGCTATCTACCCTTTGGAAAAATTGGTTATGCCGAAAAAAAAAAAAAAATATATATATATATATATATTTATGTGTGTGTGTGTGTGTGTGTGTGTGTGTGTGTGTGTGTGTGTGTGTGTGTGTGTGTATGTATTCCGCTTGTCCTCATTTGATACATAACAAACACTTCCAGACAAAACTACGAGTTATCCAGCAAAAGCTGAAATGTATGCATGTTTGACCTAATATAAAATCATGGTGGATATGACGCAATCGCGTTGCGTCATACTGGTATGCACCTGCCATTCATGAATATTGAGTGGCGGAACCAAACCTCGTTCAAAGGGATGGATATCCATTTCTTTAACATCCTTGACAGCGCGTAGTAACGCAGTATACCAAGAATGTTTAAGTACATGGCTATCCATCCCTTCGAACAAGGTTTGATTCCGCCACTTAATATTCATGACTAGCAGCTGCTCTCAACAATATGATGCATACACGATTGCGTCACGTTCACCTGGATTTTATGATAGGCCATACACATTTCTGTGCATGCATACATTTCAGCCTTCGCTGCTGAACTTTTCATTTTGTCTCTAAGTACTTGATATGTAGTTAATAAGGACGAATGCAAAATGTGATCCTTTTTGAGATGAAAATACTAGCTTGGGCGCAGCTGGGCACGTTTTTCATGTTACTTGTCCGAAAGGAAAATATCTGAAAGTAACGTTTCATGCAATGTAATGGAATATGATGCGGAACATTGTGAAATTGAAACGTTTGTATAGCATCTTCATATCATGTTTAGAGCATTCTTGCCTTATTGTAACAATATTCCTCGATTGAATCTGCAGCATGGTAGGTATTACATATCATAACTGCGCAAGTATAATGTATGGGGTGAGGATATTTCCCCAAATTCTTCTGCGCATCCGATTTTGTTCATACGTCAAATCCAGGGAAAAATCATCCAGAGAATCGGCGGATTCGAACATGGGAGATCAAAGAGAAAATCTTTGTAAAACGTTTTTTTTTTTTTGTGTGTGTGTGTGTGTGTGTGTGACTTGAAGCAGAGTACAATATGAAATGGCTGCTGGTACTCCATGTGGTTAAACATTCCTGTTATTCGCATTAGATTTTAACGAAACTGCACGGGTCCCCATACAGGCGTAGTGGTACGATTTAATCTCGCAATATTATTTGCGAATTTTACCTGAAACACATTTTTCGTTTAAGAAATTATATGAAAAGAATTGAATGTAAGCCTAAGGTGTGTGCTATAAAAGCTCCCATCTTATATCTTAATCAAATTGTACAACCTAAAACTGAGTACGAGTTGTTTCCCTCAACACGCAGATTGTAAAAGGTGTTCGAATGACGGCAGATTATTTATTGAAGAATGATAATATCTACAATTTTACCGTTTCTAGTGTTAACCTATTCATGATGACCGTAGTGAAATCACATTTAAAACGTGAAATCTGGCATGTCAGGGCACCAACTCTGGACGCGACTCTATAGCCTTTGCTATAAGATGTTAAAAACACTTTTCCCACTTTGAAAAATGATTGAAAAATAAGTTACAACTCAAATCAAGCTGAAAGTTACAATTTGTGAACTCAAAAGGTGTCAAATTTTAGAAGCAGGTTTCGTGACATTTTAGTTTTATTCTTGTAATAATCCATGGAATATTTAATGACATTTTCACTTATGAACAAATTTTGACCTCAGATTTTGTGTGTATGAGAAAATTAATTCAGAACACAACAGTGACCATTGTGTATCACACTTGTTAATCCAATAGCAACTGTCATCACAGTGTCATTAATAATGCATGATGTTTGTTGCCGAAAAGAAGATATGGGATGATATGTTTGACGCACAGTGACGATTGTTGTGTTCAGAATTGATTATCTGATATACACACTCTTTTAGATAAAAAAAATTGACCAAAAGTGAAAAACTAATTAGATATTCACAAGAGTATTACCAGAAAAGGTAATCTATGAAATGTCATAAAAGCTGTCCTTCAACCATTTGACATACCTTGACTTTATGATGTGTCAATTTCAGCTTGATTCGAGTTCTAACTTATTTTTAAATTATTTTTCAAAAGTGTCAAAAAGATTTGTTCAACACCTAGTAGATGTTCACAAAAACTGTTGACACCCATCGTGCTTCTACGAAAAATAATATCCTTTGAATTTACGATGTGAGCATTTCAGTTTGATTCAAAGTTCATTTAAAAAAAAAAATCAATTTTTTAAAAATCATTTTTTTTTTACAAAATGCGTTGTGTTGTACTAAGTGTTTAAACAAACTTTTGACACTTTCGCAGTATAATTGAAAATAAGATACAACTCGAATCAAGCTAAACATGAGTGAAGGGATGTCAAATTTCGTACAAGCAGTTTTTGTGATATTTAATCCATTACTATTCTTGTAATAATCCTCTGAAGTTTTGAATAGATTTTCACTTTTGAACAAATTTGGATCTAAAAAATGTGAGTGTATCAGATAATTCATTCGGAACAGAACAATGTCCATTTGTGCATCACACATGTCAACCCACAATGCCTTTTCTACGAGATGCGTCAGATAACGCTTTGATGGCAGCTGCTAGTGGATTGACAAGTGTGAAGCACAATGGTCATTGTCGTATTTTTAATTGATTTTATTTCGATACACACATTTTTAAGGTCCAAACTGGTTGTCCAAAGGTAAAAAATCTCATTCAACATTCACAGGATTATTACGAAAATAGCAAAATGATGAAGTGACACAAAACCGGCTTGAAAAAAATAATTATCATCCGTTGACTTTATGATGTGTCAATTTCAGCTTGAACGGAGTCGTAACCGTTTTTATCATTTTTTACACCTATAGTGCTAGTGTCATGATCTCGACATGCTCCCGACTGACTTTCCATTCGAATCATAAAATCATGGATAACTCCCTAAATAAATAGATTCGACGTTACATATAGCATCGCAATGTAAGTCAACTCCCTCCCGTATGAGGCATTATGGTCCTGTATAAATGAGTCACAATGCTGTATTACTACTACTACTACTACTACTACTAGGCCTACTACTACTACTACTACTACCACTACTACTACTACTACTACTACTATATGCCTACTATTACTACTACTACTACTACTACTACTACTACTACTACTACTACTACTACTACTACTACTACTACTACTACTATAGGCCTACTATTACTACTACTACTACTACTACTACTACTACTACTACTACTACTACTACTACTACTACTATAGGCCTATTATTACTACTACTACTACTACTACTACTACTACTACTACTACTACTACTACTACTACTTCTACTGCCGACACCTCCACCATACAACCATACAGAACCATCATCAATCATCATCATTCATCATCATCATCATCATCATCACCACTACCTTTACCACTATACCCACCATCACCATCACCACCACCACCACCACCACCACCACCACCACCACCACCACCACCACCATTACCACCACCACCACCACAAATCACCATCATCAACATCACCACTATACCACCACCACCACCACCACCACCATCACCACCACCACCACCACCACCACCACCACCACCACGCACGTAGGTAAATCGGTCACCATCACCAGTTACCATATTGCCACCACCACAACCACATTAATACTTCTACTACCACCAGCTCCACTCCCACATCCACTATTGTTACCAGCACCACCACAACCACTACATGACCATTTGCTCCCCAACTGTTCTTGATTTTGGGAACCAAATTTCTCGATATGACTTTGTTCGTTTCCAGAGGAAAGAGAGCATACCTATCAACAGAGTAATATTTAGCTTATAGCTTCAATAACGCAACACTATGATACAATTCCATTGAAAGAGTCGTATATATGATAAATACAATACAACCCCATAATTTGTACTTTCCTTTCAAATTTGCATAATTGCTTTAATTGGCATTCATCAATTGAAAGTATGTTATCCAAAAGCCTATTGGCGAAATAGCCTCGTGAACTTTTTTATTGACCAATCGGTGGAGAGTTCTTTCGTACTATTGTGCTACGTAAGATGAAAGGGTCTTTAAACATGGCTGCAATGTTCGTACGGAGAATGTGATAATCGACAAAAGTAATTACGTCTCTTCACTACCAGAAACAATTCGTGTGATCGTGAGAGAAATTAAGCAGGTAACGTATTGTGAAATGTAATTTTGCATCGTTTTCTTCTTGCTTTTCGATTGTGTTATGTAGATTCCCACGGGATATGGAGCCGAGGTGTTCAGGGCGAATACGGCTCGGAGCGGGTGAGTCTACAATGCGTCCCCGCAGCTTTCCGTGTAGCGTAGGCTATGCCCTGGTTGGAGAGTGGTAGTAGTGCGTTTAGCTTGGCTGTGCAGCTAGCCGCAGCTTGCTCCCCCTGTCGCAACGCTGCACAGCTGGGCCTGGGCGCGGGCCGACCATTGCAGTGGTTTTGCGCTTGCGTTTGCTGGAATTGTGGTTGCGAAAAGCCTGCAACTACCAGCGTCTTACACAGATGATACCATGATAAATAAGCTAATGAAGAATGTTACATATTAATTCATACAGATTATGACTACATCCATTAAATTTATTCTTGTAATTGACAATTCTAAATATTCATTGTTGAAATCGTGTCATTTGTGAAAATGACAATGTGGCACATCATTGACATTGTACTGTAGTAAAGTCATGACAGTCAAGTAATAATGTAACTTCGCTGCTTTCTCTAGCTCCCAGCTGCCTTGGTGAGCTTTATGGTATAGCTGCAAACACTTTATGGACTTGATCGTGGAGATAGTGAATATCCAGTTTAGCTTTACTTGGCCAATATATACAGGTAGTCTTTTTTGCAGACTATGCAGTTTTATGTAGATCTATCATCTAGATAGTGCAGAACGCTCACATTTCTGCTCAGTAATAATTCTGCTTAGTGTATTATCAAAGGTTGGACTGGAAGCATGATTTTATAAGCAATCAGACAAAATGTGCAAACAGTTTAAAATGATCGACACATGTTATCCAAATATTACATATTTTTATTCTTTGTTCATATTTCTGCAGTTTTGACATAATTGATATATTATATAGAACAGTTACCGCAATCAAACATTTACAACAGACCATAATCTGCATACATTGTGGTTCTGTGCTCTGAACTCTCCACACAGAGATCAGTGATTGTCCTCTGAAATGTGAGCAGTGCGCGCAATGCAATGCTACATACAGCTAGCCACTGCAGTACAGTACAGTACATGAATGAAGACTATGGTCGCTTGATATGCATATGGGTATGTCAAACATAATTTACATTTGACAAAGGGTAGTTTTTCATTTTACCTGGAAATGTTTGTGGTTGTGAGATTTAATACATTATTGTGAGGGTATTGTGTGGCATTGCCTTCAGATAGTTACCAATAGTGTCAGTGAAGTACATGCAGACACGATTTCTCTTTTTACTATCCGTATCAGTAAACTGCTAGTGCGTTTTTTATGGTGCCTATGAATACCAACTAAATACCCTCTTGAATGTACTATTTTGTATTTAGATAGCTGCATACATTGCTCAATAAGCCACAAGTTCAAGTGTATTCACAACCTTCCCTCTCATGCATAGCAATGTGATATGACATTCACCTCTACATGTACATGTAGTGATTCAGTTTTGATTGTTGCAATGTAATGTTAATCTATTAGTTGTTGCTATCTGAACATACTGCCGACAAGCTTTGGAGTTACCATCAGTAACATTTTGTTTGTAAGAAAATTTGTATGCAAAACAACGATAGTCTATTGGAAGATGGAGTGATTCTGTTAAGTTCAACACTGACAGTGTTCCTGCAAGTTATTTTCTCATGTGTTATCCTGTCCCTGATGTAGGCACAGGGATTCCCACAAACATGCTTGTGGATAGAGTTGTTGGTTATGACAACAGATTAGCTCTAAAAGAGAGCCACACCCATGCATCAATGAATTCACAAAGAATTTGAGCGCAATTTATAATTTTGCACAAACAGGCATGAACTTAATTAAGTTTAGGTAAGCAATCATATTATTTTTATCCCATATTTTAGGGTAGCCGACGTTGTACGATTACATGTAGGGAGTTTTCAAAAACATGATTTAGTGTTTAACCAATCATAACTGTACTCGTACTCACATTACTGTTGTGATTTGTATGCATTCTCGCTTTCTATGAATGAGGCAGAGACGTGAGCCGAGAGCAGACCCTCCTTTAAAGTCCTTTAATCATTATCCTGATGTCATGCTCACAAATAATCAGTGGAAATCTACATAAAGTTACAGAGACTGTTAGCTGCACGTACACTTCCAGTATTTTTGGATAAAGTAGAATTTATGCTTCTGTAGGATCTGAATGCTTCTAGCCATCCTGATTTACAGTTTTCAATTTTAAGGAGCTTCTATTTTGACGGCAGCAGCACACAGACGTTAACCGTACACACTTTTTCATTCATTTACGGGAAGGAGCACGCTATCCTTACTTCTACAGGGTGTATGCCTAACTTTTCTGATCAAAAGTACACATTTTGTATACAATTTATGCTCGCTGTAGTTTTCACAGACTGGCTGCTATCATGATCGTGACAGAGAGATTCTTCAGTGCGTGCATGTGCAGATTGATATTTCTCTTGAAATACCCTACTCTTCGCCTACCACACTGTTTGCAAAAGCTCATGTTAATGAGAAGTTCTGCACTAAATTCATGTAGGTTCTCATAATTTGTCTGTTTAATTATTCACTTAAGTTCTATGGTGTTTGGTTGTTTGGTAATCTATGTGTAATTTCAATGATGATGTTGTTTATCCCTATTCTCCATACTGGTCAGCATCGTATTATTTCATTTGCGTACAAACTCATTTTATGTGGTATGTACTAATCACAAGTCAGGACAGTTTCAACTTCTCTTTCATTTTAAGTACATGTATTATTGCCAAGATTTCACGAGAAATAATCAATTTTTTGCCCACCTTTAGGTTCATTCTTCATATTAATGCAATAGGCCATTTTTGAACATAGATTTAGTGTGCATTACAACAATTAAAAATCAATTCAAATAACAAAATACAGGTGAATGTAATAACACATTATCACACAGTGGGGGGAAAACCTATTAATACATTAGGAAAATGGTCAATTGCTCAATCAATTATTTTTCAAACACAAATTGCAGTACAGTTTAACCACTGATACTCCATCATGTACAGTACTATACAGTGAGGTTCATCGCAATTTAAAAAATGAGGTGAAGTCTCCTCGAAGATAAAATTGAAAGAGTGGACTTTCCATAATGAGCAAATACAAACAAATGAAGTGAAGATTGTTATATTTCATGATGGACCTATCAAAAGTGTCTACAAGTGTTTGCAAAGCACATAGTCTGGTAATGTCTGTCAGATCTGCTATTTGTTTGAAGCCATCTAAAATATTTCTAATTAATGAAACAAGGGTGAAGGAAGCTGGTATCCCGATGTCGCACACTGATACGGGTACCGTAGATAAAATGTCAGAAATTCATCCCAGTTATTAACATTTAATGTGCTGTCGGGTTGTATATTTGGAGTTATCTCATAGTAATGGAATGTCTGAGTGGACAAAACTTATGCCCCCATGTGACAAGTGTTTGACACCAATGAAGGAAACTGGTTGTGGATACGGTATACAGTTTACCAACCAATGGAGCTTCTGATGTTTAGTTACCATATGTTCCTTGATGCATAACTGTTTTTTGTATAGTTTGTGTCCTTCGCTCATATTGTAGAGAAGCAAGAGTTATGAACTGTCCTCTGCTGTGATTTGTACAGTCACTTCTATGTTTGTACATTTACACTGTATTGATTCAACGATAACATTTCTTTCAATTGATGCAAATTTATACAAAATTGAGGTGTTAGTCAATTCTCTACCTGAGGTTAAAAAAAAATCATGCCAAATCCAAGCAAAAAGGAAGACAAAATAATGCATGCTGAAGAATTACACCCAATTATAAATTTGGTGGAATAATTAACTGAGGGTTGGGTGATTGATAATGGTCAAGTATAACCTCACACATGGATTGATGATCATGCTCCATCTAGTATGTATGTGGATTATGTGTACCAAGGTATCATAGCTTGAAAGAAAGAGTAGGAAAAGAAAGAGAAAGGGAACCCGATCAATTACTACCTTCCCGCCAAAAAAAAGGAAAAGAAAGTAGCGTTTAATAGTACATTGTGTATGCGTAAGATGCATTTTAATTAATATGGAGAGAAAATGTATGTGAGGAACATCTGAACATGGTCACTTGTGATGAGATGCATGATGATGGTAGCAGTTTTTAAATGATGGAACTTTTCACTCCTGAATGCCATGGTTCAGTGACTTAGTGCACTGACCTCAGGAAGAAGGTCAGAAGTTCAGAGGCTACAAAAATGTATGAGTCTATGCTGGGCCCCCCTTTGACTCGAAATACCAGAGGGCATGTGGTATTTTGTATTGTAAAATGGTGTGCAAAGAAATCTACAATATGCACTGTGATAAATGTTGGTTACAAATGCCTGGTGGCAAGAAAGTGCAAAGATGTCTCTCCGTAATGATTATGGTAGCTTACAAAAGATGTGCACTACTGCCATTGATACAGTGACTAACAGAGTTAGCAATTTGCCACTTGCCTGGGGTAAGCAAATTATGAGGTTGGACGAGCATTGTAGTCAAACAGCATAAATATCCTGCTGACTTGGGCGACAGCGATAACATACACACAATAGAACGAAGAACAAGAAAAGTGATTCAAAGAGTAAAATAATGTATATTCTGCTTTGTGAAAATTCTTGTGTGGTTCCACTGAATATGGTACATGAGTGACAAATAATGGCACAAAATACACAAGGACGAATTGTAGAATTTAAAGCAAAACATCACACAAAAAAGAATGTTTGTTTGAATGGAATGAGAAGATGTGCCACTATTGGAGAAGCAGTCATTGAATGCTTGACTAAAATCTGACAAAGAAGGTGCGAATTGTGGAGTACATTGTATGATTCGTACATACTGTAATGATGGTGGTAACTCGGCACGTTTACTACATGAATGCAATTGCCTACAAATGTAGTGCTCCCAATAGAGCTGTTATCACTGTTGATTTCATATGGTTTTAACACGGTTTTCACAACATTCACATGTACACTTCACAGAAAAGTGTCCTGCAAATTTGCATTTTGATGCACTTTAGTAACTAACTAGGCTTAGTAAGGTCCCATTATATGGTCCCTGACCCACAAATCCATTTGTTTTGATACATACACTGTACATGTACTATTTGAAATGTACTTGTGTCCCATTCATAAAGGGGTAAAATTGGCTCTACAGTAAAAATAATTGATAGTCATCATGTACAAGTAATATCTACCGGTACATGTAACGGTGATGGATAATAGCATTGCCAATTTAAGATGATGTCTTGTGGCTTATTGAGTAAGATTTAAAAAGAAAAATGCAAGTCATCTAAAACTTTCAGTGGCATACCTCATAAGTCAATGTTTCAAAGGAACAGTGCTGTAGTCTTCAGAAAAATGTGTATTTAAAAAAATACATTTTTTTCCTGTTTACTTATTATTTGGCAAAATTGTATGGATTTACAGGTATGTATATGCCTGATGGGGCAGAGCGAAAGGTGAAGATTTAATGAACAGTGTTCAATTAATGAAAATATCAGTCCTTAAAAAATATATGTACAGTTTAAAGATGTGATGTCAGTTTAGGCGAAAAGGTCACAGTGTACATGTGCAATATAACAATCCTGCTCAGACTTTCATGTGTAGTCAATATCGTACTGGTTCAGGAGCAAATGTAGCTCACATGTACATGTAGAGTGGATATATTTGAACAGAACATTACAATCATGAAAGTGATTTGTTTTGCTCATGTTACGTCTACGCCATGAGTATGACACACGCATCAGCATCTTGGTAAAGACTAGCAGTTGGAATGCAGACTGGAGATCTAGTTCTTTTCCCTCATTCTGCCTGCATCTCCACGGCGATCCCATCCCTCCAGACTGCTCTGTCTGACAAAGAAGTTACCATAAAGGCCCGTACACATGACCCCAACTGCCCTTAGCTGTGTGTGGCCCTTGAGCTTGGGACCTGCATACATGACCCTGTGACCTTTTCACCGCACTTCTTTGTAGGGAGCTGGCAGGGACATGCGTAAATTTGTGTGTTTAGGGTAGGATTGAAAAGTGCAAGTGACTGTGCAATTCATCGCATCGGTTGCGTAATGCTTTTTGACAGGACTGCACAGGTAGTGTATGGTGTAGATGGTAATATATATGGACATGAGTGGGAGTGATATATTTGTGAAGAATGTGTATCATTTTTTTGTTGTACAGGCATAATATTAGTATACATAATGGAAATACCCATATACATGTATATGCTTGTTTGATGTTGTGTTGTAACATACAATCATATTTATTCCAATTAGTTTAAGATGCCATAGGTCTAACTACATGTACATGTAGCTACATTGTATACTGCTAACTACATCATACCAGTATACATATGAATAAATTGCATTACATTCCATTGAGTGGAGTAGAATGTCATACCAAATATAATCTTTCAACAAATTGTGTTTGCATCTAGATGCATCTTAGACAGTTGCATCAATCTACAAATTGCAGTGGTTGCAATTCAGGTCTATTTGTTTTCAAGATGAAGTACACACTTTGAACAATGTTGTACAGAGATACATGTGGCATTTATTTGCGTAAACATCTGCTTTTTCAAATGTCCCTGGGGTATATTATTGTGTGTTGGAATACCAGGAAATAGACACAAAGGATGTGTATGGTTACATTTACATTGTGGATCTACATGTACATTTCTGCTTCATTGTCCAAAGAGGAGAAGAGATTGACTACAGGTACCACATGGAGGTGTAGTATCTAGCTTCATGCTCAGAGAAATAATGTCGTGGACAGTTGAGTAGGCAAAAAGGACCCAAGTGGGTATATCAAACCTTGAAGAAGTGTACAGATTAGATTTGTTTCTATAGTGCATGTTGTCAAGTTGATCATGTTGAAAACATTTTAAGTGATTTTTTAATTAATCCGTTTGTGCATATTAAATACATGTATGAACCCTCCATGTATGTATATCAACCAAGCCATTTCTGGTTGTTTGCCATTTGCAGATACTGTATCTATTTTGCCCTTTTTAAAAGAGAAATTATTCCAGTATTCTGATTTCTGTTCATGATAAGGCATTAGGTTGTGTAATTATTTCCTTTATTGAATTGTGGTACAGTAAGTCCATTCAAAGGAGTTGATAATAGTGCCATTCTCATTGGGCTTAAAAAATAGCGAACTTAGAAAAATCGCAAAGTTAGGGTGAAAGTTGCCTAGCAACCGTACCAAAAGCCGATGGTCCTATTGTCCCTGCCTCCTATCTTCGTGATTTTTCTAACTTTGTTTTTTTTTTGCCCATTGAGAATGGCACTAATGTCAGTTCTACACTACAACTTGTGAATTGATAAAAAGGAAAGGGCCAGCAGCCACCTGCCATGTGCAAAAAAAAATAAGTGCAATAGGTGAAAGAGAGCATGATAAGATAATGATCATTTCAACCAATGTGGATGAATCATGCTAATTGAATCACCTTTGCTAATCACCCACAGTATCCAGTGACGTTACTCAATTGCCTGTATTTACAATGGTTTTTAACTTCAACCCCTTACTACTAACTTCATGGGGCGCAAAATAAATCATCTGATACAGTCACAAAATTAATGGTTTTCATCACAGCAGTTGGTGATTTTAAATATTATGTTGACAAACTCAGTATACCATAGTGATTCCCAGAACAAAATCAGTTACATTGAATCAATAATAATGTTTCATAGTTTGGTGTCACATAAATTTAGTCCAGGTTTAGTACGCTGTTTGTGTTAAACCTCTGTTCAGAATACGGGCCAATGAATGTAAGATCTTGCACCATGGCATATCATGTAACACAATGTTGGTTTATGTAACTACAGAACATACATTTGTAAAAGACAGGGTGTCCTTTGTGAGGCTATGGCTGTGAGATCTCACACACGTTATCATTAGGGGATACTGCTGATTCCTGCATGACTCTTGCAAATGGGACAACCTGTCTTATATGGTCTTATATGGCCCAGCCATGTAAAACTAGATTTACACATTGTATCTCTTATATTGAAGGATTGTTATGAGTTATGTATGTTAATTGCATATGATTAATATTATACAACACATACATTTACAATTGATCATTATTGTGCAGGATATAAATATATGTTATATTTTGTGTTTAAAAATTACTTGATATTGATTAATTGTTTATAATTTGAATGGCTCATTCATTTTTATCATTGCTGGCATCTTAAACAGTATTTTTATGAACCTTGAAAGGCTGTAAATGTATGTTTCTTGTGAAGTCGGTTTTATATTGTAAGGATAAACAATATGTCCCGGCTATGAATTGAATTAGAAGAACTTACTGGTATTTTCTTGTTTCTGTTTCTTTTCTCCTGACATTGCAGATATTTCTCATCTTTGAGGATTTATTGGAAATATGAATTACTATGGACCAACTCCAGATGAGTAAGTACTATTTAAAATTTGAATGAAATGTGATAATTAATTTTTTTCCTGATTTCTGCACACATACCTATTTTCTTTTGAATATTTTTTGAATTATAATATATAAATGATTGAAAGTTTATATTCACACCTTCAGCAAAACTACTTAATGTTACTGATAATTCATTATTTGTTTTAAAGTTAAGAACTACTGGTAGGCTGTGCACATAGAAGTGCATCTGATATTTCTTGATTGATTTCACTGAATTTTGAAGTTTTTCGCAAGATTGAAGCACAAAAATTGTGAATATACTGTACATGTATGCAATTCCGTATTTGTGTATTAATTTGTGTTTGTCATATATAACAGTGTAGCAATATAGCTCTGCAGTGCACATTATGACACATACATTAAAATGCCAACTAGGCTCTCTCCCTATTGCACTTTGCACATTCCTCTAAATTATTGTAATCAGGCTAGGGCATGCTAAATTAATTGAGCCAATATCCAGAAGAATTTGTCCCCAAAATTGAATCAGTATCGCCTTACATGAGGCAGCCCACTTATTGAGCAATCTGTCCAGGACCCGCGACAATCTCATTATTTTTCAGCCAGCAATTTTCCATTTTCTCTGTTTGAGGATCTTTCTGATTGTTCTTGGGTGCCCATTTCTAGAGTGGAGTAGCTTACATCCAGCCACCAGAGAAATATTCACTTCTTCAAGTTTATCCTTTCTCTGCTCTAGCAAGTTATATGCTATGTAGAAGATGAAAAAGTAATATTAAATTGCACTTCTTTATTCCTATTGGTTAAGTGAAAGTGTGATTTAGACTCTTGTATATGACATATGGAATTGATATGAAAAAAACTTCAAATTAAAAGGACGCTCAAGTCTGGAAGGAGACTGTGGCCATGTGTGCAGTGCTGGCCATCCTACTCATACCTGGTTATTTCCCGTTGTTTGAACACCGATCGGGTTCCCCCTGCTTCTTCTAACTGCACAGATAATGCCTTACCTACCTGAGCAATTTGCTGGATGTTTGTTGTCAGTGATTGGAAGGGGGAGGGGTGGGGTGAGGACTTGTTTGGAGAGGACCACAGGATGAGGAATAAAAGGCAGGGTCTAACAACAAAATGTGGGAGGGTGGGGGAGTTGGGGCACTGCACACACCAGTTATAGCAGTTGCATTTGGTGCCTTCCACAGCAGTTTTCTGACATTTCTTATAAGAAAGGGATAGAAATGGTGCCAGAATTTTTTTTTTTTTTTTTTTTTTTTGGGGGGGGGGGGTGGGTGGGGTGGGGTGGGGAATGGATCTAAACTATACATACATACATTGTCTGGTACAATATCTGTTATAAATATACCCAAATAGGTTGAATGTTTGTTGTTGATTGGGGATGGGGTAAGGTTGGCTTTTTGATTTAAGAATATATTGATGTGAACAGAGGTACTTTTTGTATATTGCTATTAATATAAATGCTTTATTATTATACTACCATATCAATGTTATTAGTTTCATTCTTCATTTTATTGAAATTATTATTTGTATCATGTTTAAGCAATGCAATGTAACAGGTTGCACTTGAAAAAGTGTTTAACTTGATGATTTTTTTGGACATTACTCATGCATTCTGCAAGCATTGATATAGACTGGTATTCATTTGGCACATGCGTACTAATGTGCCTGCCCAAAAAATTTGTTCGCAGTCAAAGATTGCATTTTTTAGACTTTGTGTAAATGGTTGGATGAAAAACTATTTTTTAAGTGAATGCTATGTCGCTTTCCCTGTACGGTTTCATACAGCTTTATTGCAAAGAAATTGTCCCAAGTCAAATTTGGATAGTATTCAACATTTTCTAAGGATTTAGAGGCAGCACTCAGAGGCTTCATCAAAGATGAAACCTTACAAACAGGATTTCTGTTCCCTTTCCTGTTTCTCTTGTCTTACAAGGGTTTTATGTAAGTCTGTCCATTTAAATCTCAGTTCTAGCCTGACCAAGGCACTGACTACATGAAGATTGCATCAAACAGTTGTAGCATTTTGAGATGCACATTTATTTATAGGATGTAGTCATGTTATTTATTCATTGTTGATGCACATTCTGAAAAGATAGACACTTTTTGGAAATGGTATTGATGTCACTCTCTGTGTTGTATTTAGGCCAACTGCTTTCAGGCAACAAGAGGAAAAAATGGGGGAGCAAGAAAAAAAATGAGAAAGGAGAAGCTATTATCAATAGAGAATTGCAGAACACAGAATCCAATACATGAACATGTATTTCAGGATGATGTGGAAGGAAATCACAGGGCTCGTGCCTCACAAGTATTGATTTGTAAAATGCGTAAGTAGAAGGGCAAAAATCAATAACATCTCTGAGTAACTGATATTCAAGTCATACATTTTAATCTCCCGGAGTGTTCTTCTTGTAGAATGCAAAATCATTATGTAGTATTTATTTTTTTTCTCCTCTCTCTCCCCCTCTCGTTATGAATGCATGGCCCTGACAACATGCACATCGTAGTTGCGGAAAATGTTGTTAAATTTGCATGTAGCCATAGGGGCTGCCGGCTGGAGTCCAATGGCAGTGCAAGCACAATATTATGAGTGAGACAAGCATAATGGAGGGGAAGAGGGGTGGGGTAGGCATGGCAGGAGGGAGGGATTGGATCAGAGTAGACAAAGGGGGGAGATGAAAGGGAGATGTGGGCATGCAAAGGAGTGCGAAAGGGGGGGGGGGCGATGAAATGGAGAGAGAGAGAGAGAGAGAGAGAGAGAGAGAGAGAGAGAGAGAGAGAGAGGGGGAGATAGAGAGAGAGAGAGTGAGAGAGAGAGAGAGAGAGAGAGAGAGAGAGAGAGAGAGAGAGCGAGAGAGAGAGAGCGAGCGAGAGAGAGAGAGATAGCATAAAGAGAGAAGAAACAAGATGTGCAATGCAGTACATTTACATGCAGGATGACAGAATACCGTGCTTATAGGCATAACTTGCAGTTTTAAGTATGAGGTCTCTAGTAAAGTATTCATAAATAATGCAGATTCTAGATGAGGAAAACAATATTGAAGTGTGTTCCATAAAAATTACATTGATGAAAGGCAATGTACTGTGTTTGTCAGGATTACAACGTATTCATAATGTAAAGTGTATTCATTTTATATGTATAACAATCATACAATGGCATGCACTTACATTTTATTCATGAAGCACTAATTCTTTCCATGAGTGTCTCTCTAAAAACAGACAATTCCAAGCTGTATTTCTTGTAATAATGTATTTTGCCATGGCTTATTTGACACCAAAAATCCCTCTGGATATAATTTAGCCCGGCCTCCAAAGTGAAAAATGAATTCTAGTTCTCGCCAGACTTGTTACTTTATCATTCTTCTTTTTTTTCAGTCTGTCTTTCAAAGAAAAAATCCAGAATGCTTACCGGTAGTCCACTTCAGCCAGACCCTTTAGTTGAATAGTTTATATTATAAATGCTTAATAGTCTGGAAGTCAGACTAGAAGTGGTCATGAATTAATCAAGGTGATGAAGATGGTTATGGTTCTGACATAATTTCAATAACATATTTGTTTGCGCACATACATAGATCCTGACACAATGATACGTCCCTTGCCCTGCGTAAGCTCTGAAGACTTGGGTTGTGCATTATTTACAGGCATACATCAAAGTCTTCGTTTTTCAATGGCACCTCCTCCACTTGAAATCACACAGCGGAGAGGCGAGGAGAGCTGGGAGAAAAGAAAATACTCTAAACCTGTTAGAGTACATCTCAGAACCCATTAGGATCATTGATCTTCCAAATAATGGGCCTTTCTGACACTTCTTAGCCACTCATATTGGGGAGGAAATTCAATATGGGAGGAGGCATAGGCTTGACCTTTTTCATGAATGACTGGCAGATTTATAATCTCATGCAAAATGTTGTGACTCATTCATCAGGGACTGTGTGTACGCACATGTACAGCCAGCGTACTGGGGGAGGCCACATGTACACATACATCCCTTCATTGTATAGAGCTATGCCCTACAGGAGAGGCAGGATTGCATACACTGTAGTAGTTCACAGTACTATCAGTCCATTGCAACCGAATTGATAATGTGTTATGATGTATTTTGACGGTGTAGAAGCGGTACACACAGTATACTGCTTACATGTAGATTGTTTTACTCGTACAAACCCCATCAAAGAAACGGAGAATGAAACGAGAGATTAAAAGACTCAAGTGCAGTGTGCATTCTTCTATGAGAAATAGTGAGAAGAGTGAAATGCTATTCAATACATTCAACAATAAAGAAATTCTTAAATTGCCACAATACCACCTAAAACACTACGAAGAAGAAGAAAGTTAGATGCTCTTCCAAAAATGGTAAATACATACACTTTGTTGCCCATTTAAGATAAGGTAACCCTTTTGCCGGTCCAAAAATTAAATTTTGAAAAAAAAACAAGGAAAAAATTCCCTCACAATATTAGAACTTGATACCGATTTTGAATGAAATTACAGCAGTCGCATGATTTCAAGGAGGTTTTGCATGGATCATCCAAAACCTACCAGTTTGTATAGCCCAGAGACTGCATGCATTTGTGCAAGCAATGCTCGCTGACACACACATCGTGCTCTGACAGGGGCATCACAGCATGAATGTAGACTTTCGTCGCGATGAAACAGGATATAACGGATAAATAGCTTTTTCTGAAAAGGTTCACAAAGCTTTGGCTACAGGTATATGAAATACACAACACAGTATTGCTTGGTATACTGCTGATATATGCCTAGCTTCATGACTTTTGTGAAAGGGCTACCCTGTCTTTAAAGACAGCCCGTCCCTTTTTCAGATCACCGCAAAACCATCAAAACATTGGCAAAACATACATGTATAGAGAAGTGTTAGCAAGCTGTATATTCATAATTTGAAACTGATACGTAGTGTAAAATTCAAATAATGCACGTAAACAACGTCTGATTATTAGTCTTTACCTCAGGCTCTTAGCAGTTTGTGTTGAAATATCTGCTTTATTGATTATCTGTTTATTAAATTATAAAACGCATTATGAAAAAAAAAATGTTTTATAGAAGGAATTATCTCCAAAGTTTGGTAATTACTCATAAAATTAGGATTTCACACATGCATAATAACCACATAGATACTGTAACAAAGACTAATACTTTTTTCGTAGTACGAAAAAAGTCCGTTAGAAATTTAACGGCTGAAATTTTAACACATACAGAAATCTTCAACATGCTATATTCTTAGAAATGGTCTTGAATCACACTTTCTTCAATTTATGATCGTGATAGACGATTTCAAATTTTTAAGCTTGCAAAAGGGATGGACAATCTTTAAAGATGAGAGCATGGAAATTGTACATCTAGCAATCACATCATTGAATCAAGGAAATACATGTAATGTATCGTTTGATTTTGCTTCCTTGTAACAGATTTTAAAGCAATTGTACTATGTACATCTGAGTATATAGAGAATGCATACTGTACAGTGCATACTCCTGTCAACTGTAAGACTCTATTGTGGCAACATCTCCAAAAATTTATCTAGTAGTAAGGCTACAGTCTGACTACATGTAGCTGGCTGTGTCTCAGGCACATGTATTTTTTGAGCTAGTCTCCACATTTCAGACCTGTCGATTGAGACTCACTACAGGCTCTAGCCTGATTCCTTGGCTGTGTCTGAGGTATTTCTCTAGAGTTCGTCTTTGCATTTCAGACTCATTGGTTCAGACTCACTGACTGGTCAAATGTCTACTATCAGACTTATGTTAAAGTTTCACCACTGAGTCTGTACATACAGACTAATGAGGGACCATCAAGCCTGTCTGGCAGATGCATCAATTGCATTAGTCAATTTCCCATCCTACATGTCCATGTACATGTGCTGAGTTCTCAAATTTCACAGTTGATGATTATGAAAAGGATTTGTATGTATAATCAATAGCAAGTTACCTCAGGCAGCGAATAATATTTCAACTATATTTTTTTTGTCTGTTTTTTTTTGGTTGAAGATTGTGTTTGGTCTGTATATCCCTTGAATAGGTTTCGACCATACTAGAAATGTAAAAATGCAGACTTCTGTTGTGATCAGTGTGATATGCAATGGGAAGTAACATTTACTTGTACATGTACATGGAGTAGACTGCCTTCTAGTTTTAACAATTGTGTTAGAAAGCTTTCCATTGCCTGTATGCTTACGTCACCTGTATGTAAAAGTATCAATTAAAAGGCACACACAAGAGAAAAACTCACTCTAATCAGCAGTATTCAGTACAAGAATATTATGTACATACTGCTTCAAGATAAGAGGTACATGTACATGTAGAAGTGGTAAAGATTATGGGGCAGTAATGATGGCAGAACTCTTCTGCTGTCATCTTGTGGGTCAGATTTTGTCAGTTTCAATGATATGAATTTTTTGAGATGATTCCCTACATACGTTTCCTGAAATCAAGCACATTTGTACCCATGGTCATGGCTAAACAGCACTCAGTTGATAGTGAGTTTTATGGTCTTTACTTCCCATATCATAAAAGTACATACACACACACTGTACATTGTACTTAACACAGTTTAAATATGATATGTAATATGACAGCTACTCCTGAAAAGATATCATAGCATGCATCAGTGGGCTGGTCGATCGGGGGAGGGCATTCAGACCTTGTTTGAGTTTTAACACTCAACAGTACAATTGCTTGTCTTGAATGGAAAATTCATGCATGCGATTACTTCACCTGACCCTTCAAATTTGGGGTCAAGCGTACAATTGATGTATTCCTGCAATAAAAGTGGTATTTCAGGTCAAATCAAGTTCAAAGCTAAGTGATTGTGCTTACTATTTAGGGTGTCTCATTGGTGTTCACACTGTACTACTTTACATGTAGTACTACAATGTACATGTTGATAGTGCTGTATAGAACTGTTGCAGCGATTCTCTTGTTTCCTTTACAATTAAACAAGCAATTTACATTTAGGATTTTAAAACATCAGTTACCTTAAACTTATAATGGATATGAGGCAGAAGACTGATGTGAAAGTTATATTTTTCTTTCACAATGCATGGTAACAAATACTTGTTTCTTGGAGTTATAGATGCCAAACAACATACAAGTACATGTATCTGCATACAGCCAGGTACTGTCATGTGTAATGGCGAAGATAAGATGAATAATTGTAGTACCAGTACGCTGAGGCTTGTCAAAATACACTGAAATATCATACTGAAATTTGGCACCTCAGAATCAACTTCATTTAACTTCAACTTAATTACCAGTGCACATCGGTAAGAAAGTTTCCAGTGAGCCCCCATAAATACTATTCATTTACCCTGAAAAATAAGCCTGAGTCATATCGATTTTTTCAGAAACCGGTGTTCGATGGCTTTGCGCCGATCGAACATCGATGCATCGACGGCACATTAACAAATTGTGTACAACGGATAGCGGAGTGCGAACGCCAGCGGTCGTGTACATTTTGCGTATTACATGACGTCATTCAGCCACTGCCAAGAGCCAATTTATGAATGAAAATATAGTAAGCATGCGCAGTGCAATCCTTCCATTTCCCCACACAGTATTCCACCAAAATAAGTGTGCAATTCTCTATCACCTCATATCAAAATCGACCTAGAATTTCACTTTCCTTTATTTTATATGAGTTATGAAAGGTATTTTCGGAGAATCTATTTTCTCACCGATATCGCACATGTAAGCGAATTTCAATAACTTCTTGCTTTTCCGTCAAAATCTTAAGAATTAGCGTCAATATGGCATCGTGTAAGTTGTAACGTGTAACGTGCACAAAGTCAATTGGCTTCCGGGTTTCGGACAACGTGACCAGATATCGTTATCGCTATCGATTAGCGACCACGTGGTCATGACATGATCTACGCGATGCACCAATCAGCGGTCTCCGAATCGCTGTACGAAGACGCTCTACCAGTCTGTTGGCAGCGTGTATGCAAATGAGCCTTAATGAGCGAACTTACGCACAATCGCCACTGTGCTGTTTCCGGGTTTTCACAACACACGATGCTATCCGTTGTACACAGTCTACAGACAAGTGTTCGTTGTGGCATTGCGCGGTATATAGTAGTGAACGAAAAGAAGCCAAGTATGTAGTAGCTGCTTGATCATCGAGCGACCAGTTCGTTCTCTTGATGTGCTACCTTCAAAACTCACAAAAGAGAGTAGGAACCAAGTAAGCAAATTAAACTAATTAAAAAATATTAAGATAAATTGTGTATAACAGGACTATCAAACAAAAGATTTTGTGCTTTCTAGTCAATTTGGTAATTTCGTCGATGCATCGAATTCATCAAAACGAAATCGGAGTTCGACTTCTTCGATCGAACACCGGCTTAATAATCGATTCGACTCAGGCCTACTGAAAAAGCTGAAATTTTGCAGTATTTTGAACGGGTTGGACGCTCCCCACACATGTACACAACAGCTCAAAGAATATTGACCAAAGGAAAGGGAAAGGGAAGAAAAGGAAGGACCCGCAGTTTTAAACCGTGGTATAGTTTGTCCAGACCAGCATGAAACATGATGCTTTAGCCTAAAAGGCATCATGTTTCATGCTGAACTGGACAAAATATACCGCAGTTTAAAACTGTGGCTTCTTCCCTTTCTTCCCTTTCCCTTTCCCTATGCCAATTCCTTTGAGCTATAGTGTAGCTAGAGCAAACACGCAATGGTGACATGTCTGCTAAGCCATACGAGCATCGCGATTATTAGCGAATCATACTTCCATGCACAAGCCACCAACATTTAAGGCTATTTTGCGGACGCTTACCACAATATTGTGGTATTTTTTACTAGGTCTTGATCTGCAAAATAGCTGCAAAAAACAGAGGAAGCAAATACTGCATTAATTGAGTGACTCCTGTTCGTAAACGCAGCTATCAGTAATGCATCGGTATAATTGCCGCAAATGTTGCGCATATCTTGTGGATAGGTGGCGTTTATGAACGGTGTTGTACAGTATCTATTAATGTAATGCATGCTGCATCCCTACAGCGTATTATGATGACAAAACGAATTGAACCAAAAGACCTGCCAGAGTACAATGTAACTGTAGTGTCAACACACACAGAGACACACACTTAGGACACCTGCTTCTATTTACACTGCCTCTTCCACAGGTAAATTTCATTTTCACTATTCCTGTGTGCCCCCTTTGTTCTCCTAGTGTCAAAGGCAGTGGAGAATAATTAACAGGATCCTGCCTAAGAAATCGCTTTGTGCATTTAATTTGCCTTTTCCAATGCAAATTCTATAGCACTAGTCTGTGTTTAGAGACCCTAGTGCATTTTTTTTTTCATTATCACAAAATGGTACAGTGCTTGGTGCTGTTGATGGACAGATGCTAGCTAACAGATACATGTCATTGCACTTTACCTGTACACGCAGTACATGTATTGCGCACACATGTTATATGGACATGTGTGGTGGGTAAACATTTGGCAAGCTTGGGAAATCATATCAATAAAAAGTCTGGACTGATATTTTAAAAAGTTTGATGATAGCAACTAGCCCAACAGGAAGACCTAGGTGCCTACTGCACTTGTACTGCGGCATATTTCAGCATATCACTGGGGTGACTCGCAGCGTACAACCTTGAATGCTTGCTGCAATCACTTATTAGTAGTGTACATGTATGTGTGCACTCTCATGGTAAAGGCATGTGCAGGAATGACCTCGTAAAATATGCACTCCCCATAGTTGAACTTCCTGTCATGTAGTTCAAATTTGGAACAATAAAATAGTATTTGGAGGATCATTTTTCAAGCCTGATATATAAAGAAAGGAACACCCTCAATGATGTTTATATTATAATCTTTTGAAATAAAAATACATATCACCCTGAGTCCTGTGTATATTTTTCACTGGTGTGATACATTTATATTGCCTTGGAGATACATGAACAACAACAGAAACAAAGAACAAACTAACAATGGATGACCAATTTGATTTTGTAATCTTTTATATTAAGGCTCATATACAATGTACACCTGTAGTTTATAGTTGATATTATAAGCTGCAAGGCATTATCAACACTTCACTACTCAAACGCTAAAAGCAATTCAATATAGACAAGTACGCATTACAACAATGTGCAAGCACAATGATACACAGGTCTGCATGTACTCTCGCCCCAAAGAGGAACGTGTGTTACAATGTCTATGCAGATCTGATAATCATATTATTGGCTGTGCAGTTCATAGCACCCATTGAAATGTTTTCACAGCGATGACGTATTTGACATTCTGCTCCCTACAAGCAATCGTTTCATATGCATCTGCATAAACAAACACGGGCTTATGTGCTGGCTTGACGTCGATTCGAATACAAGGAAAACAAGAAGATGTTTTAGAGGTACATTGGGAGTATGATTGATGCTCATGGCATTGCCTTCTGTTTTACAGTTTTCAACTCCCTGATTTGCATTTCTGCAGCTGTCTCTCTGGTAGCTCTTGGCATTCAACAAATGGATGGGAAGAGTTGATTCAACCTGATTTGATTTATTTTCCTGCATTAAAACAATATTTATGCAATGCATAATTTGAAATAATCATTATGTTGTTGGTGCTCATTGTAACTTGAAGTGGAAATGACTACATTGCAAGATAACCATCAGTTTGATACATCATAGACATGAACAGGGGGTGTATAATATTTTATGAGTAAGTATTTGTCTGTTTCATGTGTAATCATTTTCATTACCGAACATGTGTAGATTAAATCAGTCCACCACACAATCACACACAAAAAGAAGAACAGAGTAACAATTACATGTAATGTAAAAGATCAACAAAGACTATTGTATCTTGTCTTCAAATATTTAATGTATTTCAGACAATTTTGTAACTCCATTTAGAGATCTTGAGATACATGCAAAGTATGTTTTAATAAAATTCTCTTATTAGTATTCACAGGTGCTTAAATGCTTATTCATGATTTCCACGTACACTGTACATGTACACGTGCAAGTCCTATTACAACATGTACATTTGTATCATGTCCAGTAGATGAACATCTTCAGGTTGATTTTATCTTGTTTAAGTTACCTGTAACAGCTATAAAGACAGCTTTGCAGTTTGTCTGAAATTGAATGGAAAGCGGTATACAGCTTATTGTAGGGCATAGCAATGAAAGCACTTGAATGCCATTTAATTTTTGTGTGTAATAATTGCTTGAAGCTGTCAGTTGCAATCACTGCATATATCAACCCTGTATATCCCTGAACCCTCTTGAAGTACAGAACATGTCCCTGATTTGTCCGTCTAGTTCAATCCCTCGCGCCGCCGATATCTTGTCAGGTTTGCTCCCAGAGGCGCAAGCGATTCTTTTGAAGGAGAGAGAGAAAGAGGAGCTGGCCGTGCCGCATTCCAGATCAATCAATTCTTTTTGTCATCATCGGGGTCAGCCCTGTTACCCTCGGCTTTGAGTGCTCAAGAAGTGTGCAAATGAATTGGAATGTACTCACGAACTATCAATTACACACGTCGCTGCTTTTCCATTCCACTGTTCCCCGTTTGTCTCCCTGGTGTGGCTGCATTGCCCCCTACGAAGTGATACAAAATTAATTTCCGTTCCGAGTACTATTAGTGGTAATTTGATGTAATGTGCAGCCAGCAACTGGGTTAATTGCATTAGAGCGTTTTCTTTGATAATTTCTCTCCAAGGTATAGATGGGAAATTTGTGCTCGCTATACACAATGTAGAACTCTCTTTGTCACGGTATATGGATGTACATAAGGAAAGCACTGAACTCACAGGAAACTTGCATACACAATACCTACTCATATCAAAATTATTGATGGAAAGAAATGAGAAAAGTCTTCTAGATTGGAAATTAAATACATGTAGCAGGCAAAGCATTGAGCATTTCAATACCAAGACCTTACAATACTAAGTACTGTACATGCACATGTACACCTGTATCTTTCTCTTTCATCTCACTAGAAATTTGGCAAGGATATTGGTAGCACACTGGAAATTTGGTATCTACTGTATTTGCTGGTGTATTAACCAAACTGCGTATTAATTGCACTCCCAAATTTTAACATCCATGTGAAAAAACTATTGAAAAAGGAAAGAAAAGCAAAAAAAAAAATGACACAAAAATGTCTTGGTGATTGAAATCTGAAAATTAAGCAATATGTCTTTACATGGTGATCTAGTTTCTTTTGTAGAGATTTTATTAGATCTATAGTAGCTGTTGCATCGTTAACAGAAAAATATCAGCAATGCTTATAGGTAACTATTTACATACTATGGCTGTGTAGCAAAGTGGCCTCGTTCAGCCCCATCCAGCCTGCCTACAATTCTCATTGTACTGCCAGAGAGTTGGGAGCAGTTGGAATGGGCCAGTGAAGGTCCGAGATACTCTTTGTGGTATCACACATTATATGTAGACTTGTAGGCCAACAGGTATACTTGCATGTAATGTCATGATTAACCTAGCTTTTCATGTCGAGCATTTCTCTTTCTGATTGTTATTTACAGTTCTAAGAAGATGGAGTGCTGGACATGGACCTGCCATGTGGCCAGAAATAGATTTATAGAATTTATCTCATTATATATTTTTGTTCTTGTCTACAATTTAACGAATAAGGCAAACTGTGGGCTAATTGTCTGCTGATCAAATCTTTCTTTCTCATCATGGTAATTAATGTATCCTCATGGGATACATGCATCTTACATGCACAACATGATCAGTACAGCTGTGTGTGTGATTGGAACACATTCATGCTATCCAGTCTCCATGTACTGTATGTGCATTGAAACATGTCGCAATGCCGTGTGTTCATGTGCACATCCAGACTGAATATGATGTATTTAATGGTTTTAAAAAGCATTGAAAACAGTTGTACCAGTACCAGTAGAAAATTGTGTATGAATACAACATAACATATTCCTTTGTGAGAGAAGAGTTTACCGCATATATTCACCCTTTTCATTTGCACACGAGTGTTTAGCGGAATGAAAATTGAAGGAAATGGATGACTAATCGCGGGGTATCGTTTTAATAATGCATCTGTAGAATCACACATGTTATGCATATCCTCTGGAAGTACATGTACAAGTATTTTACACATAGGGGAGCTCATAAGCTATAAGCTCTACCATTGTACATGTGCATGTATGTGCATTTTCTAGGCAAACACCGTAAATTAGAGGATTTATAATCATTAAACCTGCTTTGTTCAGGATTTGATGTCCTTTGTATCTGCAGCTTTGCAATTTTCTGGCTGGGTGGAGGGAGTAATTAAGATGCATTAAACCTGCACCACTGATTTCTTTCAATGCTGCCAGAGCAGTATGTCAAGGCCATGAGGCAGTGAAAAGAAGACTCGCCTATTGTGTTGGACTTGAGTTGTGACCCAGTCTGAAGATTGAAGACCACTCTATTGAAAACAAGGGCATTTAAAGGTAGTGGGTAGTAGTGGTAATGAGAACAGGACCCATAATCATAGCAGAACGGTTCCGCAGTCACCACAGATCTGGTTTGATATTAAGAAGTCATTTTAAGATGATTCTGACCTGTGATTCTGATATATGGACATGCGCGCAGTACATGTACCTATCAAAAAATCGTGATGTTTCAGATCGCGTTTTTGGGGCAAGTGTGAGACGTAAAGTTGCGATTTTAAAAAGCTTGATCTTAGCAAGTGTAAATGAGGCCAACATCAATGTTGGTGTACATTAAATGAATGCCATGGTCAGTTTCATGCCATGTTCAATTCCATGCCATACAATAAGGAGATTCTGAAAAGCACATGAGGAATGTACTTTGTTGTTTTGCATGGAGCTGCCATTCAGAAATCTACACAAAAATGTAGGTTCGTTTCCACTGACATATTTGTTAACATGCAGTCCTTTGATTGTGCTGCATTCTGAATTGCAAGTCATTATGAATGTATGATGATACATGTATCATCTTCTGTGTACGCATGCAATGTGCAATTAAGCCATTAATAATAATTTCAATCACATCCGTTAATATGAATATTACAAAAATGTCATCCTTGTATACATGTGTATGCATGCAAAGTGCAATTAAGCTGTTAATCATAATTTCAATCACATCCGCTAATATGAATATTACAAAAATGTCATGCTTGTATACATGCATGTACATCTTGTACATGTTTGTATACATAGACATATACACTGCTTGAATTGCATTTATATTTATGTGAAAAAAATTATTAACAGTAACATACATAACATGTATAATGTAAAACTGATATTCAATTACATCAGACAAGTTGTATATTAAAAGAAAATGTAATGGCTTATGAAAGTTGGGGAATTAACATTTATTTGCGATGAAAAAGACTCCAGCTTCACCATACATGTATGTTGTTTTTTTATTCTGGTTTTATTGTGATGAAGTTTAAAGGGTCCCTGTCATCAAAATATATGTTGACTTCTGTTGATGCAACTTAATATGTATATAACAAAATCACTAACTGTTCAATGGGAATATGTTTCCTCTGTTTTAAAATAATTTTTCTATTTTTTTCTCAGCACTGGTAAGCCCCGCCTCCAAAGTATCCTCCAACTCAAGATTCCCCCTGTGACATCATCAAAGATAGAAATTAGCAGGATAATGGACATAATTTATGCACAAACTGAACATTGCAATGACTACCTGCAAGTGCTTACAATAGCATCACATAGCTAGCACATTTCTGACATAAGGAAACGATTATTCCAACATGAAAGGTTGTTAGATGGTATTGTGTGAAGACATGTGATGCTCTTGTGGGCAGCTGGAGGTAGTCATTGCAATGTTTAGTTTGTGCATAAATTCTGCTTATTACCCTGCTAATTTCTCCATTTGATGATGTCACAGGGGGAATCTTGAGTTGGAGGATATTTTGGAGGCGGGGCTTATCAGTGCTGATAGAAAATAAAGAAAAAATATTTTAAGATACAGGACACATATTTCCATTGAACAATTAGTGATTTTGTTATGTACATATCATGTTGCATCAACATAAGTCGACATACATTTTGATGACAGGGGACCTTTAAAGGCTACATGTGAAGTGTACTTTAAAAACTGAACCTTTTCTGTCTTATTTCCTATACTAAATGTGGGTATTTAAAGGTAACTCTTAATCTGCTCATTGCCTTATTACTTCCCACCTTTCCCTTTAAAACCCAGTCTGAATATATTATGACTCACATTCCATAATGTAAGGAATTATTACGAATGGTGAATTATGCATGACATTCTGTACAATTTGCATTTTTATTTTATGAACATCATTTTAATAGAAAGGTCAATTATTAATTCATTCAAGGATTATATCATGAGCAAATCTTGTTAGGGTTGTAGAACCTGCCATTTGATGATGCGATAACTCCGAATCTGAAGTAGATATACTATTTTCAGTATGTAAAGTTTATGCATGTCTCTTAGACAGTTTGTCTGAGGTTTGTTTGAGGTTTGGCTGACTAACTTTTTCTAACTAATTGATTCCGAGGGCATTTCACTCAATGAAATTAGTCTGGATTGGTAAATGTCATATGATATATTGTACATTAGGCAGTTAACAGGAATATTTTCATACATGCTGAAAATGGCTTATTTTTTATGTATACCTCATCACTTTTAAATAGACCATTTTCACCATTTTCATTTTGTGTGCACATTTTGTGCATGTCGTCCAAACTATACATTAGTAATGATACCCCCCCCCCCCCCATGTCCAAGGTTTGTCCAACTCGCAACAATTTATAGATTCACCCATTCCACATTCCACCCATCAAAATTGGATCATGTGATACAGGTGAATGGAATAACATGTCACTGAGCACTTCATTTGTTAATACATAATGAAAATGGCTCATTACTGTAAGATTTAAGTGGTTTCAATAATTTGAGTGAAAGGTCATGAGACAATGTATGACAGATAAAACACAAAAAGTCTGCTGGAAGATATCCTGTACACTTCCAAACAACTCCATCACCAATTCACCTCAAGTTTTCAATCATGAAAAAAAAAAAACTTAAGTAAGCTACAGATAACATTCTTGTCAAAGAACTAATTCCAACAAATTGCCCAAGAGATAACACAGCCATGTGAGTTGTGTGAACTTGAAAATTGAGAGTGAGTTTGATCCCCTGGGGTGCAGTAACACAGGAGATCCTGTGTGCCTGGTACCATAGAAAGTGGGATGACCTCTCATTGGGACCACTTCATACGATTAATGTGGCATGGAAAGGATTGGAAATGTCATGCATGGAGTTGATTCTTTTCCTTGTTACACGCAATCGTAAAGGTAAGAGAAAGAAGTGGTGTGGATTACAGGACACGTAATAATGGAAGAACCCTTTGCTGTCATCACAGGTCCGGATCCTGGTTGATTTCCATAACTTGACTTGCTAAAATAAATTCAGACCTGTGATCCTTTAATCAAACAAGAAAGGTACATGTACCTGTACTGCTGGCAGAACGACTCTGTCATGATGATGGTTCCGATCATCTTGATCATTACTCTCCCTTACCAGTACTATTGGTTAGAATCTCACATTTACATGAGTCTGTTCCTCTTTATTAGCAGTGCTAAATATAGGCTGCACTTAACTTGATTGATGTTTGTTATTGATTAGAAAGCAAAAGGAAGTATTGCATGGTACATGTTTGTGTCTATGTGCTCATGACAATATCTTAACATTTGTTGGAAATACATATTTTTCACTTTTATCATGGCATGTTCCTCTTAGTTTGCTATCATTGCTTTATTTAAATTTGGGAAGGCATCCAAAGATTCAAGGGTATTTAAAGGTACAATACACATGTACATGTACAGGCCTCCCTTCTACTGTCTTAATTCAAAATGACAACCCTTAGCCAAAGATGTTTTACTTAAATGGAGTACCATCAGGCCTTTGCTTGATGCAGATTCATTAAACTCTTACTCTAGTCATGAAAGAATGCTTTACAAAAATGTTCTCAATGATCTCCAATATTCGAAGCCGCCAATTCTCTGGATAATTTTTGTCTGTCCAAAAGTGATAGTCTCATTGAGTATTCACAGGAATTCACAAGAATGAGAATCATTGAAATGTCATGAAATCTGTTTGAAAAAAAACTATTCTTTGACATTATCATGTGTCAATTTCAGCTTGATTTGGGTTGTAGTTTATTTTTTAAAATTATTTTTGAAAAGTGTCAAAAGTTTTTTTTTTTTTTTTTTTTTTTTTTTTACATAGCAGTAGATATTTTTGTGGAAAAACAGTGCTTGTATGTTACCTCCCCATAGTGTGTATATTGTGATGAGTAGCCAGGTGAGCAGTGGTGTCAATCACAAAGACAACAACCTCCATAAATGCCTATAGATAACCCTGTCGGCAAAAATAGTTGCACCTTACACAAAAATATTGCCTTAAACATGTTTCAGAAAAAGAGAGTTGTTGAGAACGTAATATGATTTGTATGTCATGATCAGTTATTAGTAGCAGCGTCATGGAACTGTACATGTCACTGTATGGATGTATTTAAAGGCACTTAAAAACAGCGTACTTGCATTCTGACAAGTTGAACTAAGTGTTCTTAATATCAACACAATCTATAGGCAAGTTAAAATTGAAAACCTGGCCTGTATAATTTACATTCTCTTATTTGTGATGTAATGTGAAGCAGTCGGCACTAAAAGCAGGCAATTTTGTGTGCGCAATTTTATGCATGCTCATGAAATATCCATCCAGAATTATTGATTTCTTCTGCTTGAATGACTGAGTTCACAATTACTTGATTTGCGTGGCCTTGGCAGTATGAAAACGAACAAGCAACACGACTTTATTAGATTTATTTTTGCTGCTGACAATATTTGTATGCAGGAAAGGGCTGTGTGATCATGGGTTATCCTGTTGTTCTTGTTCTCTTATTTATCGTTCACAATCTAGATATTACAACTTTGCATTTTAACTTAGAGAATTGTTTTGTTGTGTATGTGTAAAAGTAAGTACATGTTCATGTACTTGTAGCTTCTTATTCTGTCTCATGATATTGTCCTTGCTTTGGTGATATCATGCCAAACTATGGTTAATCATATAGTTTATATTTTATTGAGTAATTATTTGTGTCACACGTGCCATATAAAAGGTCTAAGCTTTTAAAGGGACAGAAGGATAAAGGAAAAGCTCATGTCAAATGAGGTACATGTATTCTAGAAAATGTGATGAGCACTATTATGGTAGATTTTACATTTTAGCGTTGATCAATGTATAAGAAGATAGTTATAGGGGATAAACCTCAATTACTAATAAAGTGTTATTACTCTCCATTGTGAGCTAAGTTACATGTTCAGCGCATTGAACAGTGTACTGCTGTTTACAAGTCTCCTGTTCCATGAAAACAAACTTACATTGTACGTATGCATGTAGAATCAATTGGCTTGAGCAGTAATGTCACAATGATGATTGTGAACATATTTTTATCCTTTGGGACCAAGCAAACAAGTATGTGGTTTGGAGCTGTAACTTTGTATAAAATGTATTAAAGATGTACATGTACAACTGTATGTATACATCAAATAAGTGACAAAACAAAGATGAATCCATTGTTGGTATTTAGCAATACATTACGTATGACCTTTGAAGTATTACTTCATGTTCAATTTGTTAACTCAATGAACATTTTTGAACACTTTGGCTCATAAACATGGTACTATTATTGTTCTAAATCTTAATTTTAATTTTCAATGTAATGTTTATTCTGTTGTATGATAAAAAATCAGATAGAATAAGTGTAGCCAATTCTAAAGTTCAATTCATAAAAATGTGTGCTTCTTAAAAAAAAGAAGACCCTGGTCATGACTGAGTTTGAAAATAGAATTTATGTCTTGATATGACAACAGTCGTGACTGCATACTATCATACGGGCGACTGACAGATGAGATAGAGACAGCCAGATTTAGCTTTCTCAGAACACAGGCACACATGTAGGCAGTATGTTCAGGAGTCAGGGAGTCAGGTAGAGAGGGAGAGGAAGAAAGCGCGATTTGGGAGCTTAGCTATTGTTGATTCAACTTCTGTGACTAACAGGAAAGGCAAACAGCAAAAGGATCCCAGCCCAGGCTATATCTGGCTCCAAATTCATAATTAATGAGACAAAAATTGAGAGCACTTTTGGAAGTTGTATGGGAGGGAGGTTATGACACATCGTCAAGTAGTACCTACACATGTTTGGAGTCTTTCTGAAAGAGGCATGACTAAAGGGTGACACACGGACACTGCACAGGGAGGATACATCAAAATTAGCACAATGTGCTGTAATTGGTTAAAGGTTACCACTCACACACTACCACAAATCAATTTGTATTCCTGATGTGGTGTACATGTACATTGTAAGGTACCATGTTCATGTATAAACATGGAATTGAATTGAAAACAATCAAGAGTTCTCATTGGACAAAAGGAAATACAACAGTACATTGGTTTTATTCAATATCCATAAAAATGGGATCTAATCTGAAATTACCTTAAACTTTGTGTTTGTATTGAATCAGATATTTTCTGGCCAATCATCTGCTTTTAAAAATTAAAATACATAGTATGAAGTGCTACCTTTCATGTGAACCCAGCAAAGCATTTTTTTTTATTGTCACACTCATACAGTGAGAAGAGCAGTTACAACATTTACCACCAAAAATGCTTATTTGGTCACTATGTACATATAGTGAGCTTATAGTACATTGCCATCTAAAATAAACAAACGAAAGCCAAATTCTTTTGTTTTATACAGTTTTCATTACATGACATGTCTTTGCACAATGTACATACTATTTCTTCATGTACAGTGTACATACATGTATGCATTAAACTGAAAGAAGCTCATTACCATACTTAGCCCTAAGCTTTCATGTGAGTACATACATGTATTACATGGTAGTTTGATCGGCTTCTTCCTAGAGTGAGCACGTACTCTCTCTCTCTCTCTCTCTTTCTCTCCCCTCTCTCTCCCTCTCTCTCCCTCTCTCTCCCTCTCTCTCCCTCTCTCTCCCTCTCTCTCCCTTTCTCTCCCTCTCTCTCCCTCTCTCTCCATCTCTCTCCATCTCTCTCCCCCTCTCCCTCTCTTCCACTTTCTACACAAAGGCCAAAACCTGATCTGAATGAATGCGCTAAAACAGTCCTGCATCTACATGCATAGTCTGATTAGGTCTAAGCCGTTAAGGTTCATTTGCAATGTTAATGTCATTGAAACTCGTTATATGGCGGAAGTTGCATGGTGACGTACTACATCAGGTTTTCATTGATTGTGCATCTTACCTGGAAATTCTGGAGACATGAGTGAGGAAGAGAGAGAGAGAGAGAGAGAGAGAGAGAGAGAGAGAGAGAGAGAGAGAGAAAAGGACAAAGAAAGGCTGACAGCCAGAGACTAAGAGACAGTCAGCAACAGGAAGAGAAGAGGAGAGATAGATAGAGAGAGAGAGAGAGAGAGAGAGAGAGAGAGAGAGAGAGAGAGAGAGAGAGAGAGAGAGAATTGGGAGGAGATGAAATATGAAAAGCAATATTATGCTAGCAGTTGCATCATGCTTGATTACATCACTATGACTTTTAGTAATGTTGTCTACTAATTTATTATTCATGGTCTTTTTGTATAAATGATTTTACCTTTTTACCCGAATGTACTGTGAATGCATAATGTATACTCTACATCCTACATGCATTCACTCTACAAAAGTACCAACTGATTTTCAGAAAATAATTAGAAGATAATCGGTAGGCCTAATGAGAGTAATCATTTAGATATAAATTATTTTAAATTTGTTTTATCAATAATAGTAGTGTGATGGTGACGAACTTTAAAATAATCTAAAAAATGTGTGAATATGATTTATACATGGTGAAAAAAAATGAAAAACTCAGGCAACAATGCGGTTTCACATGCTGTGCCTGTGTGTATCACTTTGCACTTTTAATAGATTTTTAAAGCCGTTGTCAAATACTAGATAGCAGCAATAATGAGAGTTCTTACACTCAAATCAAGTTGTGACATTTCTATTTTTCTCTGACCTATTTGTATGATTATTAAACATCAAAGTTTCAGCTTGAATTTTGTGAAAATACACAAAATGCATTACACAAATTACACAAAGTTCATTACAGTAGGTGTAGTGTAGTACTTGTATACAGTTAAAGCTCCAGAAATGCTAGTTACATACATGTACCTCCTATACATGTACAATGAAGGGAGAATGCACATATTGTATAAATTATTACCACCTCTACACTGTACCAGCTGCCTTGAGTAAACAGCCCAGTAGGCAAGGCACAACTCCCAAAGTAAAGGCTGATTCAATTTTTGAAATGGATTCATGACTATGCATACTCCTGAGATGATGAGCAGCTATGCTACACAGTATATGCCGTACTGGTTCCACATTGAGTATACATTTACAGTGCATGTATGTTTGTATTCATGTATGAGCTAGGGGAAGAGGTTTACTTTTAAGTTAAGTGTGGATAGAAACAATAATATTTTCCATGTTGTTCATTTGTCCTCCATATGATTTAAGGATGTAACAGTAATGTGACACACAACTGTACATGTAGGATCCAAAATGATTGTCTTTCATCGATTCGTCTCCTTTTGTTTGTTTCTGTCTTTTGATTTCTTCAAGTATTTAAACTGAATTAATTTTTTATTCAAAAAAGAGTTTATGTTGTAACATGGCAGTTACGTTTTCTATTCAGCCCAGTCAACATACACATGTCACAGGTACATGTATGATAACCATACAAAAAAGCCTTAAAAAAAGGCACAAATACCAAGTTCAACCTTCTTGTCATATGCACAGCATGTCTAATTTTAAATTTTGATTGATTGCAACTTGACTTACATATATCAATCATAGCTTTGTACAGTTATGGGATTAGACTTGGGATTGATCCTGATCAATAACAACTCTGTACAAGATTGCTCCTCCTGTATCTTGTTATAACAGATTTACTTATTTATACATGTATTTTTATGTTTGTTGCACAGCGGCGGATATGGGCACCCAATCATCAAGTCAGAGCCACAGGACTACCCGGTGATCAAACCAGAGCCTCAGCAGGCTTACCCAACCATCAAGGCTGAACCCCAGGACACCTACCACCAGTTCCACCACCCCCACCACCCTCACCACCCACAACCCCACCTGCCTCCCCACCACCCCCAACCACACCCACAGCAGCAGGGCCAACACCACCCCCATAATCCACACCACCAGCCAGGTGGAGGAGGAGGAGGGGGTGGTGGGGGTGGTGGAGGAGGTGGGATGCCGCCGTATAATGGGGGTCACTACCTACCGCCCCCACCGGTCCTACAGGCACCCTCCCCAGACCACCAGCAGCCCCCTCAACCCCAGCCCATCCAGCAGCAGAAGGCGGGCAAGAAGGTCAAGGAGGAGAAAGTCAACGACAGCAAGCTGAAGGAAAAGAAGCCACGCAGGAAGGTGGACCGCTTCAATGGCATGCCAGAGGAAGAGGTGGTCAAGAGGACGTTACCAGACATCCTGTTCCACAACCTTGACATCGTCATTGTGAGTCCAGTCATCACTTTTTATTCACAGTGGTAGTGAAGACCCTTGCTTCCTTCTCTCTCTTTTTCCTCTCCTACCTTTCAATGTATGCACAGATTAATACCTCAAATACTTGCATCAAGATGATGATGATTAATGACCAACCCCTTATCCATGTGGGGATGGAATGGGAGTCAATGTCCCATGTGGGTGTTCTGCAAGGAGGTTCAGCCAATGGGTCTGGGGAGTGGATAACAATGTTTCATTGGAATCGAGGGATCAGATCGCCTTCACCCTAGCAGAATGGGAGATGCCAGAGCATGCATAGCGGGAGGAGAATCGGAGAAGGAGCTGGTAGTTCAATAGTTCTCAGGGGATGGAACGTTTCAATTCAGTTGATTTGCATAATCTGTTGTGTTTTGTGTGTTTAACAGTCATCTTAACTTTCTGTGTGTTTGTCTCTGTCCTCAGATTGGCATTAATCCGGGTCTGATGGCTGCGTATAAGGGGCACCATTACGCAGGACCTGGAAACCACTTCTGTAAGTCAAACTCATCATTTGGTGTTTTTTTATTGGTAATATGTGTTCCTTGAAGCAATGCATGTAAGTTGAGGTACTGACTTAACTATTGTCATCTTTTTTCACCATATTTCCCCATTACAAATATTTGGATTAATTAGATGCAGATACATGAAGGGTTGTTGTACATGTATGTAAGTATTGATTAGTGTATAGCTTTATATGGCCATGGGAAGCCAAGACTGTGTGTGTATTATGTGTCACATCTCTATCTCGTTGATCTCGGTATAGGGAAGTGCCTGTATCTATCTGGCCTGGTACCTGAACCAATGACCTGCATGGATGATGTCAAGCTGCCTGACTACGGGGTCGGGTTTACAAATATCGTGGGCCGGACAACGAGAGGGAGTGCTGATCTCAAAAGGTATATGTGTTTCATGCCCCGATCCCCTGCATCCACTTGCCTGTAAGGACCCGCTGATGAAGAGTTTCATGTGCAAGTTGTTATGGTGCTGGCTTTTTATCAAATGCTTGTTTACACACATTCATGTTAGATGTGATCATACACATCCAAAGAACTACCTAGTTTATATGAATAACTTTTCCTTGTTAGAAATTTTCAAGAAATATTCAGACTTGTAGGTGTGGAAATGTGCTGATCATGCTCTAGTATGAGGTGCTGTGATGCATGCAGTATCTGTATGTGTTTGATGTTTATGTGTGTAGTGAGTGCACTTTGTGGCAGATAAGGTGATGGGTCCTAGGGGATGGTGGATTATTGGGATCACTGCCAGCCCTTCCTGCTTCCTCCTTCTACCCTTCACGCTCTGTTCACTCATTCACTCCCTTTGCTCATCCTCCACCCATGTCATTCATAGTGGTAGTAAAGTCATTCTCTTCCTTCTCTCCCTCTCTCCTCTCCTCCCTTCCTGCTTCCTTCTACTCTTCATGCTCCGTTCTCACCTCCTTCCCCCATGCCATTCATAGTGGTAGTAAAGTCATTCTCTTCTTTCTCTCCTTCTTTCCTCTCTTCCTTCCTGCTTCCTCCTATTCTTCGTGCTCCATTCACTCCTCCCCCCATGCCATTCATAGTGGTAGTAAAGTCATTCTCTTCCTTCTCTCCTTCTTTCCTCTCCTTCCTGCTTCCTCCTATTTTTCATGCTTTGTTCATTCCTCCACTCCTTCCCTCCTCCTCCCATGTCATTCATAGTGCTAGTGAAGTCCCTTACTTCCTTCTCTCCCTCTTTCCTCTCCTCCCTTTGAACACCCCACCCTCTTGTTTACCATCTTCTCTGACTCTTTCTGTTTCATATTGACCGTGTTATGATTATTTCTCCCATATTTGCGTTCTTCTATCATGGTTTTTACATGACATCTTATCAAAAGTGATTTCACTCCTGCACTCATTCCTATTGACTTCCTACAGTTTCCAGTAAGCTAAACATTAAGCTATGGAGCAAAACGTCAAGAAGTGCCAGTATTCTTCATTCCATATAAACACATGAATAACAAATCCTTGTCCTGTTGTTCTTGGTGTTTTGTTTTGTTTTCACAGAAAAGAGATCAAGGAAGGGGCCAAGGTTGTAGTGGAGAAAATCCAAAAGTATCGTCCTCTCATAGCCTGCTTTAATGGCAAGGGTATCTATGAGATCTACAGTGGTAAGAAGGACTTCGAGGTAGGCAGGCAGCCGGAAAACATTCCAGGAACTGAAACAGTAGGTCAAACATTATTGCTCTCTTCCTCTTTTAACTGCTTCTTCATGTATGTCGTGTAATAGTGCACTGTAGAATAAACAATCATTTTTCTTCTAGTGCACTGTAGAATAAACAATCATTTTTCTTCTAACCAGACCCGATTACAGCTGTAAATACTTCTATGAAAGTGAATCATTTGAAATGCATTTTCTCTAAACTGTTAGTATTTTTATATTGCATTAGACCTTTTAACTGAAAATATCCAACATTTGAGAAAGCAAACCTTCAGTGATATATTCTGCCCCCCCCCCCCAGTGACAATACTTAAAGTAAACTATACTGAATGTAAGATTATGATCATCATGTGTGTGGACAATACCTTGTTTGCAATTGTAAAAAGTGTGTATTATTTTGGCTAAAATAGGAGGTCTAGGTTAATTTGCCACACTGAGCCATGGCGCCGCATATTAATGCTTGTGTTGATTCCAATACATAGTGGTAAAAAGCAGTACTGTATTATGTTAAACATTGAAAATGTAACACATCCATAGCTACATGTACCATGAATAGATCATGGGTTTGCTTTGGTTTGCTGATCTTCTTTTACTGCAACCGATATGAAAGTACCATTGCTTTTTTGAGGAATTTATACCATTGTTTTACCTGAATTATTTTTGATGACCTATTGAAATGTATGGAAGAAGAATAATTGAGATGAATTATAAGATCACTTTGACCAAAGTTTAATTTCATGTTTTTGTTTGCCAGGTTGTGTATGTGATGCCTTCATCCAGTGCAAGATGTTCACAGTTCCCCAGGGCACAGGACAAAGTCCCTTTCTATATCACCCTCAAAGAGCTGAGAGATAAACTGAAAGGTACTCCTCTCTCAGAGATTAGAAGACCTCCCATAGAGACCATGCCTCCTACTCCGGTGAAGACAAAGAGCAAGAAGAAACAGCAACAACAACAGCAACAGCAGCAGCAACAACAGCAGCAGCAGCAGCAGCAGCAACAGATGCAGCAGCAGCAGTTGCCTCAACACCCAGCATTACCAGCGCCATCCCAGGTGCCGCACCACCCAGGGGTCAAGTCAGAACCGATTGATGGGGCGTTCCATGGAGGGATGGGGGGCTGTGGGTTCCCTGGGCCGGGCCCCATGCCGGAGATCAAGAGAGAGCCTGGCCTGGATGGGCCCTGCCCGCCATCAAATCCACCGCCTTACTACCACCACGTGTCCCAGCCTCAACCGCAACTCCCTGCCATGGCCCCTCCCCAGCAGATGGGGGCGGGGGGCCCAGGGGGACCGGCGGGCCCAGGGTTCACCCCCATGCAGCAGTCTGAGAACTCTTTCAGCGTAAAGCAGGAGGCAGGGGACTACACGTTATGCTCATCAGGCTGGAACTCTGGCCAGAGCATGTCTGTGATCAAGCAGGAGCCCATGTCACACACCTACGGACAATACGACGTCCAGCACGTCCACAATCCCAGCATGCTAGACCTCATGGACGATTTCTTGGACCAAATACCTTGCATCAATAACCAGGGCATGATGATGGGCCACATCCTGAGGCACCCCATGGGCCAGGGGCGCGCCATGCAGCCCTCTCAGCCCTACCCCAACAACCAGTGCCGTCCACCAGCCCCTCAGGGCCAGCAGCAGTCTCCACCCATTCCACCCGCCCAGCAGGCTCAGCCCCCTCGAGGGGCTAGCCGCTCCCCTCAGCAGCAGGCCCAGGGGCCATCACAGCCCCCAGCCCAGCAGGGCAGCATACAGCTGACATCACTGCAGGAGAGGGCCAGCCCCAGCAACCCTATGCTGCAGGGCTTCAACCAGTCGTCCTACCAGAACATGCCTGCAGCCACTGGTCGCCAGGGCTACCTGCAGGGGGAACCTAACCCTGGGGGAGGAGGGGGTACCATGTGAGGACCCACCACCACCACCACCAACACACCCTCCCCCTCCCGCCCTGCCGACCTGCCTGCCTGCATCCATCCCTCCAGCCACCAGCCCAAGGTGAGCTTCTCAAACACCTGTCTATGTCACAAACTGAGGAGTGCACTTGGTACTTAAAGCCTGTGCTCCAGTAGATGAAAAATGGTCACCTTGCATTCTATTTTTGTCTGCCAAGTCATCTTGTAATTTGTAGTCGTACATTTCAGAAATCATCCCATTTCAATGACTATAAATTTATAAGAATATAAGATATATGTTACTCATGTTGTAGAAACGATGTAGTCCTGTATTTGCCAAGTATGTACTATTTTGCAGCTTGAATTTTGTTTGATGTTGTTGAATTGCAAAATTGGTTTGTCTTGTTTTGTGAAGTTGTTGGTTGCCAATGCATTTTGTCAATGTCATGTATTATGCAAACAGTATTTTACTAAGACACGCTGGATTGAAACATGAATGTTTTAACTCGCAGCGATACAAACTTAAAAATATTTATTCAATCTTTACAGAAAGAAAAGAAAACCCTTTTGCATTTCCCAGAAGGTATCTACCCAGTATTATGTAGTAAATATAAAACCCGTATGAAAGCCACAAATGTGGAAATGTGAATATCAAAATGGCTCTATGCAAAATTAGAAAACGTAGGTGGGGGAAAGTTTGAGTAAATATTTACGGTAGATAGGAATGCTTCCACTAGACGTGTCATTTTCCAGGAAAGGTTTTCTAGATCTCCTGCATCCTCCCTCCACATCCACATGTATAATACACACAAATGTAAGCCTCGTAATGTTTTCAATTTCACCAGTCAGTGTAATCACGTCAATGTAATGTAAGACCCCAAAATCTATGAGTAACACTTAGCGCTCTCCTTGCCGGGATGGTAAAATGACTCGAGACCGACGGACGGTGGAGAGAGAAAAGATTGACTCGGGTCGATTCTATTGACGCGGTAACAACCATAGCTCTTTAATGGGGCCTGGAGTGGCAAAGAGAAAAGGGGTTGGTTGGATACTTGGGTCTCAGTGCTCCATTTGGCTATTTCTGTTGCTGCATTTTATGTAAATGTGTATGATTCATGAAAATGTGTTTTTGCCTGAAATTGGACTGCTTTCATGTATGGACAACATGATGTAAACCGGTATGGAATTTGGAAAGGGATGGGTGTGAAAAGAAAGATGCACATTTTCAGCTGGTATAATTTAAAGTGATCTAGAGTTTATCTTTTATTGACATCTTTATCTCACAATCACCAGACAATCACATGAAGATGATGTGAATTACAATAGCCCTGGTTGGTCAGTCATTACTGGAGACAAATTGTATTCATTAAACTCTGTACATCAGCAGGATTTTCTGATGTCCATTTTCGGCATTATACATGTATCACCAATTTATTATTTGTTCAGTAGAGCTGTCATTTCATATTGACAAGTGAAGATGGTGTGTTATGTGTAGTCACAGTAGCACACATGTTTATTAAGTGGTACGTGTAGTAAGATTTGTGTCGCTTTGTGAAACATTCTCAAATAGTGTTGGGAGAAGAATGGCCAATCTTTTATAATGTTTATTGTTGCGAGTTCAGTTTGTAAAAATGCAATCTTTTTCATGCACTTGAATGTATAAGATCAAGATGGTGTAATTTACAGTCGTGAGTCTGTAGTATTAAATGAATTCAACATTTATGATGATTGTATGCCACAACAGCTTAGTGTTAGATATTGATTATGATTATTATTTATTAATCATATGTTGCAATTATAACATAGATGAACTCACATATAACGCACTTAAATACATGCTGCGTTCAGTTTAACTATTTTGTTTTGCTACCTCAAATTTCTTTAGTAGAAAATAATCCTCTTATTCCATTAGGGAAAGCTGTCTCAATAAAAGGAAGAGGCAGTGTCTTGTACAGACTCAATGGGGCATGCAGTGCCCAGAACCATTCCCCTTCTATACTTAATATATTTCCCCTCTTCAGTGTATGCTCTCATCTCAAAGCCAAATTGAATTGCAATGGACATCTATTCATGTCTTTTACCTTACCTCAAATGTCAGAGATATGTATGTTTTCAGAGCTCCTTTTTAACAAGTATTTATCTAGGATCAAATGTTCTCTGCCAGTTTTAATTGTGTTTGCCTTTTCCTTCATGCAACGAGAGTGCAATGTATGCATAGTACAGGGTAACAAATGTGAAGGTTCAAGGGGATGTGATAGTGCTGTGAAGATATTGTGGAGGTGATAGTGGTTGCGATGACTAGAGCCTTGCCCCATTTCACACTGCAAGGAAAATGCTGCAATGTTTCCCTCATATTTCCCCACTGAGATGGGCAAAGGATAAGTGTGAAAAGAACAAAAAAAACTCATAAAAAAACAATCAAGCGAAAAATATGTTTTGAACAGCTTTCAGTTCGATTTTTAAACAATTATGCTAAACTTGTGTCATGAGTGTGGATCTAACCCATAGAAATCTTATGGTAGATGTCATATGACTTCTGGTGTCAAATTCACATACATGAAGATGGAATGAGTTTAAGGGTGTATCCCACCTGTGTAGTACATACAATGGGACAGTATATTGTATGTGTCAAAATACCTTGGCTGCCAAAGCATGGTGAATGGTAATATGAATACTTTACACTGATTAACATTGTGTACATGGTAAGGTTGATATAATGCGATACGTTACTACTGTACATGATGATATTTCAAGAGTGAGTTGCTGTTTAATGGGGGCTTTTACATTACATGTATAATTTTGTATGAAATGTATGCACAAGGTATACCAGTATCATATGTACAATGTACATGACATCTGTCTACTGGATTGTTCCCCACATTGCCAACATTAGAGACATAAATAAATGCAATCTGCCCGGTACAAGTGTCAAGTATGCATAATATTAAGTTTCACTTTATTTTTAGCTGGCATTCATAGTTTGTTTACCTACTTGGATGAGATAGTACAGGACAGTAATTGTAGATCACTTGCTGTATTATGCATTGATCACTTGGGCCATTCACATTATGCGAGATTCAGACGTGATTGACTTGAACATGCCGGATTATTTCATAGCAGTATGCTTTCTACTCCTGAAGAAGTATACAGTTTACCATTGGTGAGGCTGGAATATTGTATTTCAGCTGAACTTGTTCATTTGGAGTGTCATGAAATAAGCCTTCTGTTTGAGACTTACATGGACACTGTACATTCAGAACATATGCAACTGGCTGAAGTTTTTCTTTATTGTTATTGCTAATGAATATTACCATTTGCTTATAAATACATAAACTATCCTGTATACTCTTGAGTGGAACTACATTTGAAACCCAATTTTTTTTCTCAAGACAGTGTACTACTCATATGAGTACACTTATTTGAATTTGTTTATAATTGTGTGTATCTCATATTTTGGTACAATGCATTATTATGTCTACTTTTTTGTTTTATACTAAGTTTAAAATTCCCTGCATTACATGCCCTGTATAAGCATCATTATAATAATTTTGATATTTTTTCTCTCTTCATGCCTTTATTATCTAGTCATCCTTACAGTAGAATTTGACAACATCATATTTTTAATCCCGCATTCAGCAGAGTTGGACTGCCTGAAGCCTTTTATTGGAAATGTGAAGAAATGGGTCAGAATAGTCAATAGAATTGATTAATAATTAAATCTGCATAACGGTTCTTTTAAGTACTGTACATGTACATTTACATACAATATCTTGCCCAGTACCTTTTGCACAAGCAACATACAACATAGGGTAGTAGGGACATGGTCACATTGTGGGAGTATCTCAATATTTTTGTACAGAAATGAGATGGTTAAGGAAATCAGAAATGAATATTTCATCTTCACCCCTTTGCTAACCATGCCTTCTTTACAGGTTCATGTGAGGTGCATTACATCATTTCTAATAACTGTTTTACACATTTTATGTTTTACACACATATTTTATGCATAATTTGTCACATAAAAAGACATTTCACATGGTACATGTAGCAACATACATGAACATGTATTTCATTAAGGCATGCTCTTGTTTCCTTTGACCATAATCCCTTCCATCCCAGGCTAAAAGCAAAAAAAGAGAGAGAGAGAGAAATATGTCTAATATCTGTTTGTGTTATTTCGATTCTACTCTCACCCACGCAACAAATACAAACAGGTGTATAATCCCCTAGAAACCACTGGAATTTTATAATCAACCTGCTGAACAGTTCTTGCTTGTGGGAAAATAGTCATCACTTTTCAAGGAAACAAGCCAGTAGTAGAATACATACTGTACCACTCTGAAATGCTTGAGTCACTGTTCAAACAGCCTCCTCAAAATGTGATTTTCAAAAGAGCAAGCTTGCAAACAAGGCAAGATACATAGGTGGAGTGTTCTTTGGATGTATACACTGTATTTGGCCCCAAGCTGATTCTGATAAAAGTATAGGTATGAATGTTTGGTTTAAATGGTGAATGATGCATACCAAATATTGAAGGTATGCAATGAACTACATGTACAAATGTATGTACATGCCATATATGTTGCTGGTATCATCATTATGGTATGATTTCAAATGTCAAATGTGATCCTTAATTGATGTGGTACAGAGTTAACAACAAAGCTTGGAATAATCTGAAGAAGAAACGACATGAAATGAAGACACATTTGTTTTTCTTTTCAGTATTTAGCCTTATCTTTAAATCATATTATTTGGAATTGACCTTTTAGAATGTGTCAAGTACATGTACCTGCACAAGTATGTTACACAATGTATCATGCGCATACATGATACATTGTGCATACATATGCCTTGAATGTAAATATAAATTAATGACATGCATTGGTGGTGGAACTGATTTAGCTTTTCGCTTTCACTGCTTTGGGTAGAAAGTAGAGTGTTAATTGCTCCCTTGCACTGGTATTTGGTTCCTTTTTTTGTCCAATCATGGCGACTTGATTAGGAAAGAAGGCTGAATCAGGGATAATGACAAAGATTATTGCCCCATCCCCGCTCATTAAACGCTGTTTATATGCGGGATATTTGCACAGTTATGATTATCAATTTTGCCAGCCAAACATTGGTCGATGTTGTCATTGAAACTGCATAATAGGCTCATGTGCAGAGAGAGCGAACGACATACACATGTATGAATACATATAATATCTGATCTGAGTGCACCCAATATAGATGCAGTGTACTATGTTTCACGCACGTTAAAGCTCTCATGTGTGGATGTGTTTGTGTGTGTGTGTGTGTGTGTGTGTGTGTGTGTGTGTGTGTGTGTGTGTGTGTGTGTGTGTGTGTGTGTGTGTGTGTGCGTGAGTATGTGTGTGTGAGAGAGTACCCATGGTTGTAAGCCCCTGTGTTATTGCATTTAGTCTCAAGGCGCAATTCTGGTCTTTTGTTCGCCCATACACCGTCAATGCTGAGATACATTTAAGGGGTCATTGTAGGTGCCAGGGAAATTTAGGGCCTTGCAATTGGGAATGCCATTATGGAGGCATATTAACGTATCAGTGACAGATGTGGAACAGGATCAAGCAAATCTGCGCACTAACAAACAAAATCTCCAGTTGTGTTCAAGCACTTCAAACAACCATGTTAAATATGTTTTGAATACATAAGTACATTTGCACTTTTATGTGGCCATTGATGTCATGGTCATCAGAGTGAAAACATTGGTGATAGTGAAAGGAATAGTAAACATAACAATTCATTTGTTGATCAGAATCATGATTATGTATCTAGAATTGGTGTATCACAATAATCATGATTGGGGGAAATAATTATAAGTGTGATGTACGAAAAGAATATTGTATTAGACGTCAGCCTATATGATGCAGCATACTAGAGACATGTTTAAAGAAATGTTGGTAGTGCGTACACAATGACATTATTGCCTCATCCAAGTGTACATTGCAAATTATATACTTAGTATACCACAAGCCGAGCTGGTACATTTACCTACAAGCAAAAAAACGATTGGGCACAATGGAAACGAGCAATGAAAAATATTCATAGCTTGAATTCGCTTTCTTTTATTTTGTGTAGGAATGGCTGTTGTTGCAATGTCTGTATGCAGTTCATGATAGATACCTACAATGAGATATTTGCGTTAGACCATTGGCAAATACGGAAAGGGCGTGCTGGAGAAAGAGAAATGGGGGAGAGAAAAGAAGTGGAGGTTTGGAGAAAAGTCTTGGGGAAAAATGGGGCAGCAAATAAGAGATGTTTTACCGGTAGTTGAGATCTTTGTGTGGTTTGATTGGTTCTCTGTGCAAATATACAATCATGCAAGTTTATTACTCCTGGTGCATTCTGTGGCCGAGGGAGAAGGAAGGGAAGAAGTAAGTTTACTGGAGCAACTTGTTGATTGTCTGTCAAGAAGGTGGATTCTGATTCAGCGAGCTGTTGGGGGCACGTTCTCAGCTGGCCAATTACGGCCGCAGCTAATGCTCACACTCACTTTCTGCTCTGCTAGGTGGAGAACATGGCAGAGATGGAGCGAGACAGACAGAGAGAGAGAGAGAGAGAGAGAGAGAGAGTAAAGAGGAAAGCCAACATGTCTTCTTCATTTCTAACATTAACCAGAGTAGCTATGACACGTAAGCACATCCTAGACAATAGCAATCAAAGGATATTTAAAGCTGAGATTGTAATTTTGTACAGTCATGCTTTCTTAACTGTAAAATATTCTAGAACTTCACATTGTAGTTTGAATACAGGTAAATATATCTGAAATGTCATAATTGTGTCAACAAATTAATGTTTGTCAGATACAATACATCATGAGGAGTATGTAAACTGTAGGTTGCCATGGATTCTTCCCTTGATTCCCCTGCACATGACAGGTGAAGTCGAGCGATCAGTTTTTAAGTAATTTTCTACCATGCACCTGCCAAGGAGAAGTAAATTTCCAACTGTGAAATTGTGCTCTGTGCCATTTAATTTCCTCATGTTTCAAGGTAATTGTGAGAAGTGGAAGGAAAAGATCATCAATCCAATTGATATCACAGGGTGTACATTGTTTTCTCAAGTATTGTTTCTTTTAGGAGCATGATCACACTGTCCATGAGTACATGGGTATTTCACTTTTGATATAACATTAGTTTGATGGTTAGTCCCCATAGTGATATTTCACTTTTGTGTACACAGATGTCATTGATATCGCTGCACTCCTTCTATTGAAGTGTGTTGAAGAATGAAATAAAATAATGAATACAAAATGTAAAGGAATCAATACCAAATTGTGTGTAATACAATTGTCGAATATGAGACCAAATGTTTAAAAGGAATTGGGGAAACATGACTATTATCCAGTTTAGCAGACATGCACTATAATTGACTTGTATTGCTGCGCAATTGATTTATTGTAGCAAGTCTTATTTCAAGCTTAATGCGTAATGTAGTACTATATAGTACTACATTTAATATATCAGTAATTTGTCACTGGCTTAGCCATCCATGAATTTGAAGATATTTTCCTACTGGATAGGAAGCTTGACATTTGAATATCTTGAGTGCATATTTGAATTAAAGGGTTGCAAAATGGGAAAGATGCTGTGATTAAAAATAATGTATCATGACATACATGTATCTTTGTTTGCTATAGAAAAAAGAAAAGTATTCATTAAATACAGGTCTGTTTATAGGGTAATTCATACAATTATATCTTTGATGTGATGTAATTGGGAATCAAAATGATTACATTCAGGATAGACTATTCATGTTACATGTTTATGTTTGAAACAAAGATGCAAACAAATTGCTGCAAATTGTCGCAATATACAGCATACCCTGGCTATAGAAGATAATGAATGGAAACATTATCGTTATCAATCTCTTCCAAATTATTGATAATTACTGACTGTGCTGTGATTCAACCCATGTAAATTTGTGCTGTGTTTTTCCTGCTGACTGGGAGCTGTTATTTCTTTTCTAAATAAAGGACACAAAGGATCGGGAGGATGAGGCAGGAAAAAAACTTGCCTGATGTCAAAATTGTCTTTTTTGTGATTGTGGGTGAATAAATTATACAGGGTAATTAGAGCTCAAGGTCCCGTGTTGAAGCTGGGGGTGTTTCTCTCTCTTTCTCTCTCTCCTGACAGAGGTCAGATAGAATTCTAAGGATTGACCCGAGGTCGCCCTCTATTCTTCTCCCTAAGCCCCCCTCCTTTTCTCTCTCCCCCAAGACCTGGAAGCCGCGCAGAGGCAAAGCTGCCTTTTGTGCCCGGCTCTCTCGTCTTAAAAAGCGTCTGTGGAGTGTAAATAACAGTCTCAGAAGCGGGCAAGATTGCGCCATTGTGTCACTCCATATTTCTGCGTATTATGATATTATGCGCAAGTCCTTTGTGGTTGGCATGTTCGGGTAGGAGTATATAGCGGCTATAGGGTTGTGTGGTAGTGCAGCAGGGCAATTTTCATATAGTAGAATGGTAATCAAATTAGTCATGCCTGTACACATGCAGTCATGAACTTGCTTTAAGTGGGAATTAGGATTGAAAACACTGATGTACTTACGTACTTCATCAAGGAAGGACAAGGGTATCCACGTGAAGTGCAATAGAGCGGCAGGCCTCTGAAAATACTCACCACTATTGCTCGTTCTCTCACAAGACTTAGTGATGTTTATGTCAAAATATAGGGATTAATATACTCCTAGCTCTTTCATTTACGGGCTTTACTCATACATATTCACACTGGCATTCATGTCTATTCTGTATTTATTTTTCTTATTGTTTGTGGCTTATGCTACTCTTCAATGTGTTTGTGATGCTCGGACTCATTTATCAGAAATGTCTCATTAATGACGGAGATGCTTCACAGCACTTGAACAATCATTAGGTTTGCACCTCATTTGTTCATGTACAGTATGTGTTGATTTTTGCAATTTATACTTTTTTGCAAACTTGTTTATTTTAATGTGAATTTTAATTAGGCATAATTTGTCACAGCAGCTAATGCATCTTTTTTTTTATTGATTTTATTTAAAGGAGTTGTTGTCGTTGTCTGCCGATTTTCATGGCATTCAAACTGTTGTATGAATTAATGCGTAGAGCTGATGTTTCAACTTGTGCAATACTGCCTTTTTAGTACATGAACCTCATGTAAGCCTTTTAAGTTTGTTTTGAACGGCAGAATGCTTTCATCTGCCATTCCCTAGATGCAACATGTCAGTGTTCAATTGTGGATGTAGGTGATACAGCTAGCAGCACATCTCTTGACGACTCTGCCAAAACTTTGTTGTAATGTACTTAATTGATGTCAAACAGTTGTACATACCTATTAAAACTGTTTTTATTGCTGTCAAGTTTTCTAATGGAAAATATCTATCCAATGATTTTTGCAGATCAAATTGTTACTGTTTGTCATTCTTCTCTAATTCATCATGTAACGTGTTTGATATATTCAATATGATTTAAGTGTCTTATCTTTAAGTGTAGAATTTAATCCCAATTTGTCTATTTTTATCAATTCTAATGAAATTGAGAGCAATACATTGTAGAAATATAAGGGGCCAAATTGTATGTATCATCCTGCATCACACCTGCTTTGCATTGGTTGCTTTTCTTCATTCTTATTTAAAATCATGTTGTTTTGACTCTATGTTACAATTGGTTGCATAGTAAACAAATATTTAGGCCTATTTATTCTACTAACCATCTTTTACAAATACATTTAATTAGCTTTAAGTGACCAACTGAATATCGAGGTCATTTTAACGGTATTTTTTAATATTGTGCCATGCGGTTATTAATTTTTGTTTCTTTAATCTGCTGATATAGTAAAGCTAACATAATCCCTTTAACATTCTTTCTTAAAATGTATGCATACATGGACTGTATGAATTATTTTCTATTTATTCTTTATTTTTACCTGTATACAATCTTGACGATTGTTCTTCTTTTTAAAAAAAAAAAAAGATATGACTTTTAAACAAAAGTATGATGTTTCCAGGCATAAATTATTGACAAAATAATTTATGAGTAATGAAATTTGTAAGCTGAAGATGTAGATGACACATTTTCAGACTCTGCAAACCACAGTTTGGTGAGTTGCACTTTGAAATGTCAGCCCATGCGGAGTACTGTGACAGTGATTATTTCAAAGATGATTTTTATGACTTTTTGACTGTATTATAGATTCATATGAATGAATTAGAAGAAATGACCAAACATGTACTGTATTTATTAGTATTGTTGCATCACAGGAACAATGGTACTTTTTGTGTCATGTGTTCTGTCTGTATGTTTGTAAAAAATCATGAAAAATCAGATGAAAACAATGTTTCTGAAGGAAATTGTAAGTGGACATAAAGAATGATTTTTGTACAATTCACCTGTAGATTATGGATAGTGTAAGGTATTATAGTGAGTGTGTAATATAGTGGCAGTGGATTCATGTTTCAATCACAGATTTGAGTAATGGAGGAGTAACTCCATGTTGCATTGTTGAACTTAAGGAAGGATCATGTGTAGGAAATTTGAAATTGTCTTAAGATGCTAGTGTTTTTTCGGTAGATGAATCTGAATTGTTAGTAGGAGTAGCTAGGAACATGAACTTGTGTCATTTGTTGAACAGTGATGTGAATATGTGTCAGTTTTGAGCAATATGACAATAAAGAAAAGAAGAAAAAAAATGATTGAAATGTTGTGTTTGTACAATCTATTGATTTAGGTGGACTTATTCACTCACTTGACTCTTGTCTTTCTCGTTTTTCCTTTTCTCTTTATGTCTTGCTTTTAGTTTCTCCCTGTGCTTTGTACCTTTTTTCTTCTCTTGTTTCTCTCATATGTTATATATGTTATGGGGATAGGATGTACAGGTGGAGATCAAGAAAGAGAGGGAGGTACAAGAGAGACAAAATATAGAGGAAATGAGTAAGAAAGAGGGAAAGATTTGGAGTGACAGATAAAGGGAGGGAGACAGAGAGAGAGAGAGAGATGAATGGACAGACAGAGAAATGGGAGAAAATTTACATTACTTTTTGTAGAGGAGAACAGGGAAAAGAAGTTTTTTTGTGAGTATGTGCATGTGTATATTCATGTGTGTGTAAGGGTGAAAGTGAGTACCTGTAGATGCAAATGTATGAGTCTGAGTGGAGGGAGAGATAGGGGGTAGGAGGGGTGGGGTAAGAGGGGGATTGCTGTCCTGATACCTTTAAGATGAACTTCACTCTTGTCCATTGTCAAAGAAGGATTTTGAGCATGTGGGATGAGTGGTTGGAGTAGTAGACTTGGTGTGAAGCAATTTCTTGCAAATGATCTAACAATAGAACTTCACATTATGAATGTCCATTGCACTGGACAAATTGCACTGGGTTGTACTTATGCAATATGGCCATTCAGCACATTGAAAATCCTACATTAAAAGTTTGAAGAGTTGAATTATCTCAACGTTATCAATGAATAAGCTGCATGTACAATGTGATGTAAATTTAATATCACACATTTAGATTGTTAATGAAAAAAGAGCATACGGTATATTAACAGATTTATGTACATGTTTCTTAATAAATGAATAAGCTACATGTACATGTGCGTGATGCAAATTTGATATCACACATAGATTTTGAAGAGCTGTAAAATAAAATGTACATTTACACGATCTAAGAAATGTATTATCTACATGCTATCAAAACTACTCAAATCTACTGGTAGACAGGCATGAGATACCCAGGCCAGCCCTATTTTAGCCAGTCAACCATTTAACCTGCTATAACATGCTCCATTAGCCAAGCAATGCACTTAACCAGCCAGCCAACCATCCAACTGACAGCTAGTCCATCATGTCCGTGTCCCTGTCTGTTGCTACCTCTCTAGAGCGTAAAGGCCGTCGCAGACGATGCGATTATGCCACCATTCTGCAGTCGTAAGGGCCTACAACTGGGAATGTGATGACGCCTTCTTGCACAAAGCCAATGACCAGGTGCTGTGATTTAGTCGGTTGTAGAGTCATATGGCTGATGTGATCGTGTTGTCTGTCCTGGGCTTTAAGGAGCATCCTGCAAGCTTTTTACTCCCCATTATGAGAAAATTTGAGATTATCTTGACCGTGACAGTGACATGGACTCTGCATGTCCTATTGTAACATCCCAGTGGACGTGACATAATCTCGTAGGCAAGGTCAGCTGCCACTCACATGCACAATCACAGCGGTCGAAATCTACAACTCACTAATATTCCTGTACTAGTTGACACACTAGCCTACATTATGTCATGAAAACAACTGACACTTTTCATCCATGAGTAATGTGCAGAGGCTAATAATAAAACTTGTAGACAAATTCCTTTCAAATAAAATGCTTCATGAACAATAAGATTTTTTAGGCAATGATACAGGAAGGCTTAATTGTGACCCATTTTGTCTGCACCGATTTGTATTGCCTGACCTCATTCAATCCCTAACACATTCAGGACTAGTTAATTTCACAAATATGTGGTTGGGGCTCGAACTTTTGATATCAGCCATAAATAAAGATAAGATAAGATAAATACATCTGTGGCATTTAGGTGATAGTATTACCTCCGGAATGATTTTTCAAGTCAGTATAAGGGTCACATGATCGCTAAATCTTCAAATTAGCAGCCCACTGAAGAGGTTGAAATCACACTTTTGCTTTTCAAATTGGCACCATTTTTGTTGCAATTGATTTTTCTTGACAATATGTTATTGTCAATTGATGATGGAATGTGCATTCCTTTAAATGATAAAAATGTATTTACAAAAATACAATGTTGGCAATTTAAAAGCCAACTAGGGATAACTTTGGCTATGAAATGGCTTTCATCTGGAATGTGCTAAGGAGCTCCCCGGTAGTTCTTGGTCAGGCGTGTTAGTACTGGTGCTGGACAGGGTTGGGTGTATGAACAACACTCCTGACCCCACAGGTACAGGCCAGTGCAGGTCATATGTTACATAAGTACCACAAGAATGTGTGATTCGGGGCTAAAACTTTTGATGTAAATTATTAAAAATCATTGTACCATATAAAAGTGCATAAATTCTTGCACGAGATGAAGGTTCATTTTGAATGATTTTCAAGCTAATGGCAAAATTATAACTGGCATTTCTGACGCATGAATAGAAGGCTATCAGTGATGATATAATTGCCATCGATATAAAGGCCTTTGAATGACTTTTTAAAAATCTTTCTGCCTGTCCCTTCCCCTGTAATATTGACTAAATTATACAGAATGCAATATGGATTGCTTCCTGCTGTTTTCAGGCAAATTTTGAAATTATATTACAGGAAAGATGACTAGTTTGTAGAATTCCAGTGGGTACTGTGAACATCTGGAAATAAAGTAACCTTTTCCTTCTTCTCTTGTGACCTTTAGGAAACCTACAGGTGGACTTGTAAGGTCATTACATATGAAGGTAATGAGATTCCTACCCTCTCCCTTCAAATTCATGTTGAAAAATGTGCACTCACACAATACACATACACACACAAACACACACACACACACGCACACACATTGACTCTCCCCCTCTCTTATACACACACTTTCACATGCATAAGTACAATCATACAAGTTATGTAATATGCAAACATTCATGTACAGTATGTACATACATAAATTCTAGTACATGTGTATTTACTTTTTCCATAATTTAGCATTTTTATTTCAATACAAAAGACATGAAATGTTTTTCACCACTTTACTTTCACAGACTGCTGTTACTTTGATTGCAGCAAGATAATGAGCCAAATATAAAACACTCAAGCTTCTGACACAGAATTGCAAACAACCTTTGCTCTGACAAGTTACAACTGATTTATGTGTCTTTTATCGAACTTAAGCAACTTGATGGAGTACAGGCACTCCAGATAAATGAGTGGAGAGAAATAATTGACTGACGTGTACTTGAATAATAACTTTCATTTTATCTGAATCAAACACACAATGATGTCACAGTTTGAATATTCCATGGATTTGAAATAAAACTACTGACCAATGAAGAGGACAACCACATGAATTCTGTGATCTATGTCTGTATATGCAATGCCAAGAAGCTGTGAGGTGCATGTTGACTCACATATCTGCACATACTAACAACAAGGATAGTTACATATTTACAACACATTTTTGCAATGAAAGCACAAAACTTTACATCTCAATAATGATGTACACTTCTACATGAATGAACAATGATGCAGAGGACATCTGGAATGACATATTACTAACTCATTGAAAAATCTACAAAGAAAACAAACAAAAAACACTGAAATCCTATAAAACAAATATAATTTGTATACATTTGCTTTTACTGCAATCATGCATTCCCAATTTATGCACCAGCCTAACAAAAACAAAACAAGATTTTCATAATATTAAAGCTAATACCCTAAATGTCACATAGTCCCCACACCACAAATGTCATGAATTCAAAAAGGTGCTTATGAATACAAAATGAAACCACATTTAAACATGTACAGACAAGCTATCTTTCATTGCGTCCTGCAAAAACAAATTGTATTCATACCGAGTTCTATTATGATCTACAACAAAAACAAAAGATTGCTAAAGAAGATGATTTCACTACACAAGGCAACAAAGAATGAGGAGTCCATCCAAGTGAATTGAAATGTCTGGCGCCCATACCGTACTCAAATATTCAATGCCCAAAATGTCACATGAATATCACTACAAACCCACTGAAATCCTGCTTAATGCACCAACAGTTGTTTTTAAACCTACCTTTGACATACAGTATTGGTTTGCAAGGGCACATTCCTATACAAAGAACAATTAATGCGCATTCAACTGTCTTCACAAAATCAGACTTAGCATATAACACCTAGTAAAATGGCATCCATGCTTAAATCACAATGAGATAATGGTAGTAGTTTGTGAATGTATTTTACATTATTCTGCTGGTAGTATTGAGGAATTAGCATTTCAGGATTTCTCACAATTTTCTCATACATGCATTTATTTGAAGTTGTTATTGTGCACATGCAGTGACTCTCAGTACTCAACCAAGTAAATGCTGCACTTGTTTGTTCTGCATCCACTGTATATTTTTTGGATAGTACATACTGTATAGCTACATCTTCAACAGCAATCTCCAACTATCAAAGTTCCCAACCAAATCTTGAGACCAGATTTGTTTAACCCCTCCTTTATAGGATTCATGAGTGTTACTCATCAGAAAGTAATTCAATAGTGCCATTCTCATTGGGCTTAAAAAATCGCGGAGTTAGAAAAATCGCGAAATTAGGGTGAAAGTTGCCTAGCAACCGTACCAAAAGCCGAATGGTCCTATTGTCCCTGTACCCTAACTTTGCGATTCTTTTAAGCCCAATGAGAATGGCACTACTGGCACTTCACATAGTTCAGAGAGAGAAATAAACATCTCAACTTTTCAAAGAATGCCTTTTTGAATATCATTTTTTAAAATAGCACCTTTGGGTGCCCGACAAATATCAGCCTGTGTGGGACTGATCTGTATTAACTGCAAAAAACACACCAATGACACATAAATAATTGTTCTGAGTGAGAAATAAACATCTCAACTTCTCAAAGAATGCCCCCGTTTCACAGGTGAGCGTGACTATTTCTGGTAGGTTTCAGGAAGCACCGACCTCCGTGTCTATTTCTGCTCTGCTCCGTCAGGATGTGGTTGCAATAATATTTCACAAAGCTGCATGTCATGAAGTTGATTTCACATTTCCGAGGGTAGATTTCCTATTGCTTATGAGATCTAGGACGCTGATTGCTTTCCCCCTCAGGGACACTGCTTTTTGCTGTTTAATATCAGGCGGCTGTTTTTTTGCTTGTTCAAAGTGAAATAGGAGACTGATAATCTGTGCGAGCATCTTTCTAGCAGAACGGTTGAATATGTCATCAATCAGTACACAAGGACAGGCATGCTAGTCAGGCGCAAACGACAATGACAGATTGATTCGGATTCTTCAGTAATTGGTCATGCCCGTTTGGAATATTATATAATGTACTCCAGATCAAATTTCAACCTTAGGTATAAAATATCAACAATTCTAAACAAAATTCTTAGTCTATCTTTATATGACTCATCAGAATTGGCTTCCTATTTCAATTACCTGGTGTTTAAGTTTGGATATATCAGACTATTAATAACCATGACTTCTGGAAATTACTTGTCACAAGGGACACCTTTCATAGGTTATCAACACTGCAATTCTGATCATTGCTCCATTGTAGATTCATATTAAAGACAAATGTGAAATTCTATAAAGTGCAGCTATGCTCTGTCAGTGACATAGTTCATAACTGTTTATAAAATAGCTGTATCATTTTAAGCATGGTAATTGGTCAAAACGCTTCACGTGTCTTTCAAATTTTTTCAAAATAATTGACATTGCACGCTCGTGATATCTCCTGTTGCGACGCCATGTGAGCCAGTTCAAAATTTTGTTCTCTGATCTGACTTTTGTAATGTGATTCTTTTACTAGACCTGGAACTTTAGATCTAACCTTAGACTTCTGTTGTTTTTTTTCTATTCATCAAAACTCGTGTCGCTATTTTATAAAACAAATAACGCACCTGCACTGTTGTGCGACCATTTAAGTGCAGTTTACGCTCTTTAGATTGTGCACACTACACCTGCGGTGCTTGCGCAGAGGCAGCACCAATCTAAAGAAACCTCGCGTGCACTGCAATTCCACGATCGCACGCTGGCTCGTGCGTTATTTGTATAATATCTTTTATATGTGATACTTTCACACTTCACACAATATATTTCCTATTAACCTGTATGCGCCATGAGGGCATTTTTTACCAGTACTGCACACACATTCCATACAGCAGCACATGTCTGGCACAGCAAGGATTAAAGGGACATGTCTGGTCTGAGCAGATAATCCCCTTTCAAATTTGGATCCATCTTAAAAGACTTACCACCATTTTATAACCTGGAATACTCCCTAATGTTTCATACCAAGTTGTCATAAGTGCTTGCAGTGGGTTCCCAAGACTATTTCTGTTCACACGACAACACATCATTACAAAGCTCTATGATGGCATTATGCAGTCACAAATATTAAAGTGTTGTGTAGGCAGTACATAAAGCATCTGGTGTGAATCATACCCAAAGTGAGTAACGAGCCGTGAAGCAAATTGTGCTATATACCACAAGGGTGCAGGCATCAAGTCTTCATATACAAAGCATTGCAAATTACCAGTAAGCATACTTGGTACATACTGGCCATATACTGCAAAGTAAGGAAATGATTTTGCCCCATTGTACTTAGCTTGTACATATATATGCCCAAATTCTTGATCACTACCACTACTAATCTACCATGCAGTCCCATTTTTTTTATGCTTATATTTCTCATACATAAATATTCTTTATAGTTTTAATCCATATTAATAGAATGAAATAAATCTACACATAGTATTCTATTCCAACCTGTCACAGCTATTAGATTTTTTTTTTTTAAATAATGCAAATTTGCTTTAAACGACATGGCAGAATATATCACTCATACATGCTTGGACTGAGATGGATTTGTTGAAAAGTTGAAGAAGGAATGCACTACTGAACAAACTTGTTTGCCCACATTTCAGAAAACAATACAAAGCATGTTTTGCTATTATCCTCACACAAAACTCCTCTATTGATTTCAGATCTGCATCACAATTTGCTACATACCAATAATAAACAGCAAGACACAGAAACATCAAAGTAATGTATAGTGTGATACTAAAGTCACAGCACAATGACAATGTGAGTTTGGATTTGGTCTAGAATGCATCCATATCTGGCTTGATAGTCCAGCGACTGAAAGATGCAACCAACATCCCCAGCAAAATGTCAATGTAATTTTGGATTTGGGCTAGAATGCACAGACATACGGTCTTCAGCACGAAGAGCAAAAACAAGCTGTTTGGTGCTGGAGGGTTGGCAGTATTAGGGAGTGCAACCGTCATAGGGATGAACCGGTGATCGATGACGACGGCCACATCACACACCATTCGGGACATCAGTCTTCGTACCAGGAGCCTCACTGAAAGGGGATAAAGCAAACCATGACAGGGTCAATGGTGATTGGTTGGTTGATAAATGGCACATTTTACTTCACATGTTTGAAATGGTGCAGAATGCTACCTACATAATATCACAACTTCAGATAACGCAATATACATGATTTTATTTTTATAGGCGAAGAGGTATCAAATACTTCAGAGACAGAGAAAAAAAAGAGAGACAGAGGGCAGAAATACATCTATCAATCTATTGGTCACCTTGGTGAAATAGAATGTGTGCGGTACCATTTTCCCTCAACCTTCCATCTCGGGGAAAATAGTACCCCATGCCCTCCACTTTATCTCAGGAGCTAATAGATTCCCCAAGATCCCTCATGATCATGAAATAATTGTATACCATATGTCTTTATGTTCGTGAGTGGATGAAAGGCTCTAGGCTGTGGAGGCTGTCTTTTTGATGTACTGACACAACCACAAATTAAGTCTGAAATCTATGGCTAAATGTTTATTTTCCAACAGAGCAAGGATGAAAAGATGCTTTAAAAAGAGTGCAGACCTAGTTGTGGTAGCAGTGCTCATTGTATGTTGTACGTTCCACAGCCTGTAACCTAGCCTAACACCTCCAATCACATGAGCGGAACAAGACTTCCAAACAACTCACAACTGGAAAGACTTGGAGACTCGGAGCGCATCGTTGAGCATGATATCCCTCATCGTCCACAGCGCATTGGCGATATCCTCATCGTCCCCGAGAACCCCCGGGGCGAACCAGTGTCGTGGAAGCTTGGCCCTCTGCGCCTCCGAGAAGGGTACGGTCTCCTTGGTAGCAGAGAGGTTCTGCTTCCAGTCGCTGATGGTGTCAGACCGGTTGTTCAAGCCCTCAATGTACCTGGAAGGAGAAGAGTGCGTGAGTAGGGATTAGGCTCAATATCATTTAATTTTATCTATTCTGTTCTACAAAGTCTTAAGCTTGATCAATCGCCCAAATCACACATTAATAAATACTATTAAGAAATTGGGTCTATACTTTTGAGATATTTCACCCTTATAACATTCAAATTACATATACTTTAAAAACTATATACCATATCATAATATAAAATATTTGTATCCAGTTGTTAATGGTTTCTACCTTGTCAACTAAGCTCTCAGATTTCAACTTCTTGACTTCATTAAATAGATTGCCCATATTATATTCAGTTTCATGAAGAGAAGCATATACCAAAGCAATACACTCAACCTCAACATTCTTCTCAATGACAAATGGAGTTTGTGTATTTTGGTATGTTAATGAAATTGTTAGCGGTAAAAATATAATCTATTCCAGTTACTTCCACCTGTAATGGAAATAATATTGAAAAATATAAAGAGCACCAAAGTGTGATGCATATGAGCGTGTTGTCAAGACAATTAGTTCTAAACTATGTGAGTATAGCAAACAGCTGTGATCATAGCAGGATCTCTCAATGAGAGTGCCCGACACTAGCCCGCTAGACAATGTTGGTCCAGTGACCTATCACTTGAGGGATGTTGTTTCGAACCAGAAACCTGCAAAATAATGGATATGACAACACCACTTTGCTACTCTATAAAGTTTGTTGCTACTCACTTGATGTAAGCCTCTGAATGCAGCAGTCTCTGAGTCTTGGGAGGGGCAGGGATAAACATGGGTTGGGGTGGGGCCATCGGGGGGTACTGGCCTGACATACCCTGCTGGCCTGGGGGTACACCACCTGTCAAGGAAGTGCAGAGGTTTGCTGGTTAGAACCCTGACATGAGTGCAAACTCATTATCACAGATATTATACCCACATTCATTCAGAGTCTGAAAATTACCCTTTATGAACCTCTTCGCACTAGAACACAGCCTGAAATGCAGTGAGACCTGTGTTTATAGTGACTACCTATACAGAAAAATCACCTGTCTATAAAGGCCACATTATTCATTCCTTTAAAGGTCACATGACATCGAAATGCAAGCTGACTTCATTTGATGCAAACAGTTGGGCCTGAGATCAACATCACAGCTGATTGCAATCTATTGCAGTCAGACTGCAGTCAATATATGGAGCTGATTACATTTGATTACAATCACTGTACATTTGATCTCAGGCTCCACTGTATTAGTATGAACATCACAAAATCACTTTAACTCCATTTTACAGTACAGTAGCAAATATAGGACAAATTTCTATGGGCAAGTAGGTTACCAGGAATGTATCAATGGCAGTGCGATCGTTTGCGCTGACCTAATATAACCAAGAGTACCCAGCTCATCACTTAACAAGCCCCAAATCCGAAAAGTGTTAAAGTGCCATGCGGGTCGATATTTTACAGCTATTTGCGATATAGAGAATCAAATGAATATCCTATCCCCTGATAGGCATGGCACAAAGGGAGTGGTAACCATGGGAACCGACGAGCATCTTACCTTGGTAGTGAGCAGGGCTGTGTGCCCCTGCATGGGGGCTCATAGCCTGGCCCCGGGGCATGCCGTACGGGGGTTGCATCATGCCTGACATGGCAACAACAAGCATCAACAAGCCATAAACAGTCAGCGTGGAAAAGGGGCCGGCAAGCGTGTGTGAACGAGGCAAAATAATCAAAGCACAAAGCGTCAAACAAAACAGCACCAAAATGAACATTTGCCAATTTTAACTCATTGAACACCAATTTTGAAACAGATCAATCTGTAGACTTATGAAAGAACAATATTGAAATCATATTTTGTCACAATTAAGACAGAGGTCTGACAAAATTCACTGCAGCCATTTTTTCCAAAAAAAAGAATAATATCATTGCACATGGCACTCAGGCACAGGTAAGCATATCAATCATTAAAAAAAATCATACAAACAAACGTTTTGAAAACTCATACAACAAATACAATCATGTATTTGCACTATCATCAAATATTTCTTAAAATACATGTACATGTATGCTATCACACAACATTGAAAGGCAAGAAGTCATGTTTGAAGTGAAGGAGTAAGAGAACAAAAGAAAGGAGTTGATTGAAAGAATCGCACAAGCACTCGATGGAGAATTAACAATAACTGTTCTAATGAAGGTATTGGAAAGAAATATATTTCTAGGTAAGGAAACTATTCTACAACATACAGTGTCAGATTTTGTAACAGTAAAACATGCTCAATTTTCTCTTTTGCAAGTTTTTATTGTTTTGAAATAGGTACTAGTATAAACCCTATTTGGACTAGATGGGGGGGGGGGATTTTAACCCCCCCCCCCCCCCCCCTGTATGAAATCCACGACTGACGCACAACCACTGCACACCGTGACATGCCTTCTTATGATCTTTTCTTTTGAAGTGTCTTGCAACTTTTGGGACCAAGTTTGAAGAAATCTGACAATCCATTCAGGGGTTATGCAACATTTCGTATTCAAAGGTCAGACCATGATCTGACAAAAAGTGAGATTTTTCATATCTTTCCGTACAAAATTCTGCTTTTCCTATACTGCTCTAAATTACTTTCAATTTTTGTGATTTCAAAGATTTCCAACATGATATTGTTGATTATGCTACTCGGCATATTCACAAAAATTGACCTTTATGCCATCTTTTTTAATGAAATATAAACAAATTTGGAAAATGTGCATCTTATTTCCATGAATAAAAATTTTCAAAAAATTGAACTTTTTTCCTAAAACCAATATGCAGCCCAGCTCTAAACATGTTCCTTTATCTCCAAGCAAATTTTAGCATTGATACAACCTTCCTTGCCCCCCTCCCCTCCCCTCGTTGAAACTTTCTCTCAAAAAGCCCAGTCAGTAGTAAAGGGTTAACATCACGCTAGTGGTTAATCACAAAGGGGAAAATTTAAACTGGAGAAAGATATAAATTTAAAGAGGTGCATCTTTGATATTGTGTGTTTGGCATTACCATCATCATCTGGGTTCATGCAGAAAGTTGGACATGCAGGAAAGAGGGCAAAAATCAAATCAGCATAATTGCATTAGCAATCATATATCCATTTAAATTCCATGACTGTATGCCATGAATCATCATTATGACACCCCCCCCCCCCCCCTTGAACTATATCCATCCCTCCAAATATCAAATATGATTACTGAAGGAAGTTGCACATTTCCAGCCCATTATCAATTCCAAAGTTAATAAGACATTGCTCACAGAATAGCATTCATCCAAGTAAAAGAAAAACAAAAAACAAGAACTACTTTGCTACATGAAAATAAGAGCAAAGAATTCACGACAGTAATTCTGCCTGGCTCAGAGAAAAGAAATAATGGTAAAGAGATATGTAAATAAATTTATATGCAAGTATACAAGATAAGTCATGACATATGAATACATGAATGAATACTCGCTATCACATCTTAATTACTATCACAGTCTTAATTAACATTCCAAATTGCTTGAGAGACATCTCCAATAGTAAAGAATAGATAAAGAATGTTTTGAGGGCTCCCTGACATTTATGTATACATATTTGTCTTCAGAAATATGTGATGCAACAACTGGACAGATTGAGACCTGATTCTTGATTATGAGAGTTTATTGATGATACATGTAGAATGTTGCAAAATTCAAAATATGAAAGATGGAATAAAACAAGAACTACTTTGCTACATGAAAATAAGAGCAAAGAATTCACGACAGTAATTCTGCCTGGCTCAGAGAAAAGAAATAATGGTAAAGAGATATGTAAATAAATTTATATGCAAGTATACAAGATAAGTCATGACATATGAATACATGAATGAATACTCGCTATCACATCTTGTTGATATTCACAGATATTAGCTGTCTATATCATTGTTAAGGATATTTTTGCTTCTGGTTAATTCAACATTAATGTGTACTGTTCTGATATTCAAACAAAATTGTGATCCATCCAAATAATTCTCTGACAGAATTCTCTAACTTTGATCTTCCTCAAGACCAGTTTCTGAAAATATGCTTGTAACATTTGAAAAAAAAAAATTGTTAATGAAAGAGGTGCTGCGAGCCTGGGAGTGCGGATGGAGAGGTTTGACAAATTATATCTGTCAAAACCAAGCCATGAACCCTTAGCATGCCATTTGTGAATTATGTTACCATTATACACACATTAGCAGCAGTTTGTCTGGCATGCAAAGGGTTAAAGGCTATTCACCTACATGTACATTACAGCTCAAAGGAATTGGCACAGGTAAAGGGAAAGGGAAGAAAGGGAAGGAGCCATAGTTTTAAACCGCAGTATATTTTGTCCAGTTCAGCATGAAACATGATACTTTTTAGGCTAAAGCATCATTTTTCATGCTGAACTGGACAAACTATACCGCGGTTTAAAACTGCGGCTTCTTCCCTTTCCCTTTTCCTATGCCAATTCCTTTGAGCTGTAGTGTAGTGTATGTATCACTGGTCATGACAGGGTCAGTGGATATGGAATGTTAGATTACCAATGTCCTGTGGTATCATGTCATGCTTCTAGTTTAGTACTAATCAATCAAGCTCCTTCATGAGGACAAATGGTTTATATGGGTATGTTTGATCGATATTATATATCGAATAGATTGATAAATAAATAAATACAGGATAAAATTGTAAAGGATTAATGAGTAATGAATGAATAACTTATAAGTACTGAGTATATAAATTAATGAACACATGAGAATACATGTACCTGTATTTACTAAAAGGATGATCTAGTTATGACATGAGCAGATAATTCTCCAAACCACTTTTAAGGAAAGTTGTCCCATCATGCACTGCACATTTATGGATTTTGTTTGCAGTCGTGTCTGCTTCAGGTCAATTTCTACTCGAGTATGAGACCAGCAGCGGAAAAGACTGCCAAAAAACCATCCAGATGTGGCTAAGCAGTGGAGTAGGGGATGGCAAGAGCAAGATGTTTTATAGAGAAGTAAGGTTATCGGTGGAGAGAGATGGAGCTGAGTAGTGGCCATGCTATGGGGGCTGTTAACTCACCCTGTGGTTGTTGGTGGAGGGGAGTCATGCCCATGTGGGGGGTAGGAGGGGGGTGCATGCCAGACACAGGGGGGTACTGCTGGCCCGGGGGATGCATGCCCGGCTGATAAGGGTGCATGCCCTGGTGTTGGTAGGGGGACCCATGGGGCCCACTGCCGGGGGGAGGGGGCATTGCCCCGCCCCCACCACCATACATGTCCCCTGGCATGCCATACCCTGTGTAGAGGTAGAGGTAGGGAGGAGGGAAGAGGGGGAGGGGTGGGTCAGTAAGGGGTGGTGAGTAGGGGGGTAGGTCAAGGGCAGGAGGGAGGGGGGGTCAAATATCAACACAACAAAAGCACAGCTAAGGATCTGCATTAGTTCATACAAGTAGGTGCAATACACACACACTTCAAACAAAGGTCAATTCTATTCCTTTTAGAAGTAACTGATATTATAAACAAAATTTCAAACATTGACCAAACACAAGATTTGAAATGACACTTTGTTATTATTCATCAGATTTTTTTCTTCAACTGTATATGCTTGAATAAACTAATGCAGAACCTTTGCAAAGAAATAAAAATATAAAAGTATAAAACAAAACAAAATAACAAAGAACATGCAATAATGTTTTGATATGAAATAAGTTTGTACATACTAGCAAAGAACTGAACGGTTGTATTATTCACCATAAAACTCATAATAAAAGTAAATTGCAGGAAGATCCAGGACATTGTGTACTCATTAATCTCTGTGGTAGTAGGGACATGTACTGGCTATGGCTGATTGCATGCATGTACATGTATGCATTCATGCAGTGTGATTCATGCGGGTACCATAATGTTAGGGACAACATTGCACTGCTTTATACTTTTTATACACTTTTTGACATCTTTATTATACATCACATTGCTTGAGAGAAACTATAAATAAATAAATAATAAATAATGATTAATTTAGATCCACTAATATACAATGAAATTTTAGAAACATGTAGGCCAAAATATAAAATGAGACCTTGATCAAGCATTCAGCAGCATCAAAACATAACAAGTATTTCGCATTCCTGATTCACATAACAATCAACATTTATGTTTGCGTCTTTGAGTCTACATATTCTGCTCTATATGACACATACAAAAGCAAGACAATTTAATACAAAATAAGCTAATATCAATTTTTCACATTCATTTTACTTTACATCAACAAGAAAACTTATAACAGCTCAACAGCAACTCAAAAGCAATGGCATTCAAAATAATTTCGTGTTTAGAATCATATTATTTTGCTAAGTTTGGTGCAGAACGTTCACTCAATACTTAAAGAAAAATCATAAACGACAAACGCAAATATTTAGATCGATGAGAGCATTACCATACGACTGGTTGATCTGCTGTGTTGCCATGCCAACTGGAGTGGGTGGTCCCACCACGCCCATGACTGCGCTGGAGCCAGGGGTGGAGGGGCGTTGGGCGTTGGGTCCATGCAGTGCAGCGCGGGAGTAATAATTCCTGATGGCCAGGGACAACAACAAATGTCAGATTGCGAGCATATTTTGGTTACAGGATAAGGATTGTAGTGGTCAAGAATACAGGATCAGGGTGGTATTTCACCAAGCTGTTCGTAAGCTACGAACGACTTGATGAAGGACTGGTGATCCCTTCTTGTGCTAAATGCGAGACAACACTTTGTTCCTGTCTTAACACTTGCCAACAACAAGAATTTTCATTTATAAACATCTGATTTTAACTTGAGCTAATGGGAATCAAAATCATTGAGAATGTGATTTAGCACAAGAAGGGCTTACCAGTCGTTCGTAAATTCATTCGTAGCTTACGAACAGCTTGGTGACAAAAACCTCCGTAGTCATTGCACAGTCATAGCAACAATATTTTCAAAAATCAAATCAAAGAAGATGCAGACCCATTATGACAGCAGAACGATTCTAGGTCTGGTAATCGTTACCACAGTGAATGGTGGTCCTGGGCCCTGTCTTAAAACGAATTGCAACTGATCGCAACTTGACTCATGATTAATATCTGTACAGGATATATAGGACTGCACTTGCGATCGATTCAGATCACTCAAAACTCTTTATAAGATGCAGCCCTTGCCATTCTTCAAGAACTGAGAAGGCTCTGGCCTGTTGAGATAAGATACCTTGAGAGTTGATGTGGGTAGACGAGCCTAGCAGCGTGCTTCATGTGGACCTCCTTGCAGTGCCTGACTAGACGAGAATAGACCGGGAAAGGCCTGAAACAAGAAGAACAAGCACAAGATACGAGTCAGAATGGATGTCTTATGGTAACAACCACTGGATTACCCCTTGTATACAGTGTGTTGACAATCTTGCCATGTGACATTTTCTAATGAAATGTTAAGAAGACAAGAAGGGGCAAGAGAAATCAAAGAAGGGAGACGATGAGCTGGGCGATACAGCAGTTTGATTGGCTGTGTGCATATAAAAAAGCACTGTCACAAGAGTCATATCGTCCAGGGTATTTTGTACAGCGGAAGATTTGCCTCCTGAAAATCTAAATACATGCATCTAGATATCTTGCCATATCTCATGAATTGCTTGGATTCAAATTAAAGTAAAAACACCATTTTTCAAAAAGCGATCCTAACCATTCTTTTTTTTTTGTTGTATTTTTTGAGGATGGCATGACAGAAAATGTTGGAATATATGGTGAATTTGAATGCGTTTTTCACAAAATCCCTTTTCCCTTAACATGGATGGATATGACAGTTGGGATGACCATGGACGAAGTGATACATGACCCTCTCCCTTTCCTCCTCCCACCAGGAACACTCACTGATTCTTCTTGAAACGAGTACAGGTTGTCCAGCAGCACAGAAACTGGTTCTCTCCTGCCAAACACAAACAAAGAGCATACTGATCCATTAGACATTCAGAAGACACTTTCCTTATCTGTGTTATCTGTTGTATACATGCATTCCTTGTGCAGACATGCACATAATGACACATCAACAATAACACCTGCATTCAAAAAGTGATTTTTACAGACGATGACCTACAGACTCAGGCTAAGTCAGTTGACTAGGTTGACATTTCTCATTTCTGTGTCAAACTGCTGCTCATTGGTATATGTGTGTTTCCTTGCCAAAATGCACATAAAGAGTTACCTACACATTTAAAGGTTAGAATTTACCTCCCCATTTCGTATGTCGTCGAGTCTAGATGAAATGTTTTGTCAGTGTCATCAGCAGTATACATGTATGCGCTTGTTTATAGTTTGCAGAAGGTAACAGTAATAGTCTAGAGCCTTGGACACAGGTTTCTTTTATGGAAATATTTATCAATTGGTATATTCCATATATCATACAAGGTTCCTTTTGGGTCGGTTATGTTGAAAAGCTATACTGTATGTTAAATTCATCTGTCTCATATACATGTAGCCAAGTTTAAGCAAAATCTTGTGTGAAGAGCCCAAATACCTCAATACTGTATAAGAAATAATATAAATGATATCATATTCAGCATTTCAATGAGGCCACCAGTGAGCTGAACTTCTAGCCTACTTCCATCTCACAAGAACTACCACACAAAGTTGGGTCTGGAAATTAAAATGAACATAGATTGCTAGAGCTTTTTTTGTTCTAACGAAAATGTCCATCATTCATGTGAACATTTATATATTTTAAAATGTATATGCTAGTGATCATCTTTACCTTCACAGCAAAGCGAAATATTTCTAAGCACTTTTTTTTATGAGTACAACATCTGATACTAGCACTTTTTTTATAAGTACGACATCTGATACTAGTTCTAGGCAATGGGGATGGTGACGTAGATAGTCATGCACCATCTGTGTGCCGGAGAAACTGCTGATCTAAGGGGTGAGGATGGCTTACTAGTGAAAAGAGGACATGGGACACGCTAAGGGTTAAACAAATGGAAGACATGGAGTTAATATGCACACAACAGATGAATGATAGGTGATGCAATGCTGTGCATGGAATGTACTATTTGCTGTCAAGACATGACACAGGAAATAACCTATGGGCAAGCTGAAAGTCAAATAATCCTAAACAGCTTTTACTTTATAAAACAGATTTTCTTTTTCACATCACATACATATTCAAACACATTACTACAGGGGGAGGGGTCAAAACTTTAAGGGGCTAATAAATGCTACAGTGTTCATGCAACACAATATTTATGTTTTATTTCAATTCTGTTGCAATTTGAATTGATATCACAATAATTCAATGATCACAAAATAAAAGGCAAAAAGGCAATTCATCACCTTCAAGGTAATGTAATAAGCATGGCTGGCTTTGTGTATACTGGCAAGTAAAGTTGAATCTAGATTCAGAAAAAATGCAAGTTGCAGTTGTGTGAACCCTGTAACTGTAACAGGCAGCATATGACATTATATATGCTTTGAAATTCAACTGGAACTTCTTTCATATAATGAAAAGGTGTATTTTTTTTTTTACTAATAAATCCACACATCTGCTGTGTTGATATTTGTAATAAAAGATTGTATAAAGATATATCATATTGCATTACTAAGCTGCTCTCAATTCATTTTACTCAACATGTACATTCAACTACTATATCTTCTCTGATCTCATTTTTGCAATGCAAGACTCACTCATTCGCATCGATTCACAAATAACAACATCTAAAAACTGTCTCACAAAAAAAGAATGCTTTCAATGATTTCTTTATCTGTAGGACAGTGATAATCTTGGCCTTTCAAGCTAACATGTCACATCCTGAACTAATTTGAAAAATACTGAAAGTCTACCCTTTTCTCTTTTTTGTAAGACAAAAAGCTTTACTGAAAATGTCAACCCGCAGTTAATCTTTTGCAAATATATAAAAGAAACATTTTTGATCAGACAGCAACAAATATTACTTTTGATTGCCATTAGTACTCTTTTTTTACCACTTTAAAGTTTCAACAAAAAACACACTTAGACGGATCAACATTTAATGTGATGAGAGACATTTATGCTTGGTTAGTGGTAGACAAGATGCACGCTATTAGCACAGAAACATGTTACATTTGCAAGAGTGTTAAAAAGGTATTTTTGGGGAAGAGACTGCATGCACTGCTTTATTGGTCTCCATTTCTTCACTGGAGGCACATCAGGGGTTGGATTAAAAAAAAAACACATTACCCTCATCAGGCCGGGGTATTTAGCGTCTGTCTTTTACTGGGGGGGGGGGGGATTATGCCCCCCTTAGATCTCTGCAACAGAACGCACCAACCATTTAGCACATTCGTCACTTGCGATGTTATCTCTAACTTTGCATAAGTAAATTTTCAATTGTAATTAAAATTTCTTGATCTATAATCAATTATGCAAATGTATGCACATATATTTAATTTCCCCCTGTAATGTGTTGGTTGGAAAGAAATCATTTCAGGCATGAAGCTTTTCATGATTCAATTATTTCTGTGTATTTCAGAATTATTGCATCCCCCCCCCCCCCCCCCCCCCCTCCCTGGCCTAATTAGGGTTAAGACTACACCAATATCCAATTACTGTCATGTATTGTAGGGGACTTAAGTCCAAACTGAAGCCCAAATTTAAGTTTGTTTTTGGAATACCAGCCCTGGTGGCTATCAAACATCAAGTGCACAAACTTGCCATGGTCAATAAATGGAGTGGTATTCTAAAACTCATCTTTAGTCCAAAAAGAATCTTTGCTTTATATTCTGATCACTCACCCAAGTCCAAAACAGTTGGTGCATATCAGTCTCACATATGATTATGGTTACAAATAAGAGATGGTAGCAGTCAAGATTACTGGAACTGTATTAAAATCATGGCAAATCGGCTCTATGATAATGACAGGTCACATAATCATTGCTACTATGATACTACCCATTACAGTTAGCAAATAAATTACAGGCATGCTGAAGTACAGGGATTTTGAATATGAATCGAAGCTGAAGGGAAGAGGGTGGGTTAAGGAGTCTGGTAAAATCTGGTAAAATTTCTGTAAAGAGAATACCATTCCAAAGGATGACAATGAAATCAATATTTTAAGCTCAATGAGCTGGTTCATTTGAAATGAGCATTACAGATTGCATGTGATACGGCAGGGATTTACTGGGTCCAATGTGCAGATATAAATATAAGGAATGTCTGAGAGGTAGAGCTCAGTATAAACAAAGGCCCAAATTCACAAAGGACTTTTAGATTTAGACCACGGTTTAAAGGGCATATACTGTACTGGGAAGGCAAAAAAGCCTTCAAATGTAATTGTTAGCAATCTTCTTGTCAATGGTCTTAAATTCATGTATTGTCCATTTTAGAAGCTTGCTGAAAGTTATTTGCCCTAAAATGATCTACATTTGGAGTAATGAGTGAATAAATCACAAATCCTCAAAACGTTCGGCCCGAACATTTTGAGGATTTAATCATTAATCATTAATTACTCCATGTGTGGATCATTTGAGGGCAAATAACTTACAGCAAGCTTCTAAAATAGACAATACATGAATTTAAGACCATTGGCAAGAAGATTGCTAACAATTACATTTTGAAGGCTTTTTTGCCTTTCTAGGACAGTATATGCCCTTTAAGCAAATTTCATGGCGTACAGGCAAAGAAGTATGCTTGATTTAGCATGTACACTTAAAGAAGGAACAATAATAAACATGCGCATTCTGTGTAGGTTGCTAAATTCATGCCAGTTACCATGGTTTATCTAAATAAATTTGGTTAAACCATTGTCAAAATTATAGCAACTTCAAGAGAGCACAATAATGAATGCGCGCGTTCAGCGTAGGTTGCTAAATTCACGCTAGATACGATGGTTTAAACGATGGTTAATCTAAATAAATTTGGTTAAACCGTTGTCAAAATTATAGCAACTAGCATGAATGTAGCACCCTTCTCCGACGTGCATTGGTTCTTGGACCTTTTTTAAGCATACTGCTTAGATGCCATCAAGTTTGCTTCAACTGTGGATGATATTTTAAACTGCTCTGTGAATTTGGACCACCGTTTTCATCACAGAGCAATGTTGGGCAGAAGGTGGATGACAAGGGATTAAATACATCTTTTTTTCTCAACATATCACTGGTTAGTGCTAGACGACAAGCAAAAATTCATTCATTTACACATACATGGGGTTAGAAAATAAAAACATTTACACACATTCACAAGCTTACACTGCATTTTCAATTAAAGAATGAATGAAACTGAGCAGTATGTTATAGAACACAGATGCAAGGTGCCTCACAAATCTGAAACTCTGTTAAACTAATCCAATCTAATTTTAGGCAGTGAGATCTGTGAATAATCAATAAACGTTTAAAATACTTAAATTATATAAATTGAAAAAAAAGTTAATTGGATAGGATTCTGAAAATATTATACAGCATTACAGATAGGTTTAAGATTTCAGATGTATGATGAAGCACAGTTCATGAGAACTAGTCTTCAAAAAGAAATACTAATATCTTCCATTTATTTGTTCAAATATTGTAGAGCATCATCGCTAGAAACTCGTTTAGAAGAAAAATAATGCTATCCTATTTTGGATTGATATAATTATGTTGCATTTGAATATTACATAACATGAATATAAAAGAGAACAAAGAGAGGCATATTGGTAGGTCTTGAGGAAATGGACATAAAGAAGAGCTAGAATGAAGGATATATAGACAGATAAAATGAAAGAGAAAATACTTATAAAAAAGACATGTAGATGGACAACCAGACAGAAAGAAAATAAAGTAGATGGATATTTTATACAGAAGTAGAGAGATAGATAGATGCATAGATAGATAGATAGAAAGATAGATAGTTAGACAGATACACATAGAAAAAACAGATGAGTTATGAGCACAGAATTACTTTGCTTTTTTATGTGAAGAGTCTTTTGGGGAAAATCATTCTCTTTCTTCAGATGGTTAGGGGAACAGGCAAGACACAATCACAAACAGTGCATGTTACATCTCTGTTGCACGGCAACTCCTTTTTGTTTTTAAAGGAAACGACTGCTTGGAGACACAGTATATGCATGCGACAAGAGACAGCAAGGTGCAGACATGACACTGGGGACAGGAGAGGAGGAGAACTCACGTTTGGTCTGGCCGTCAACTTCGACTGTAGTCGTGGAGCCTAGTGTAAACACAACAAGTTTTCACGATAAAGACAACGGTCTCTCTTCTCCAGAGGGTACCTCATGGAGACGAGTGTAAACACATGTTTTCAAAACAAGGACTACGGTTCCTTTTCTCTAGAGTATATGTCTCCTAGCCTAGTTTAAACAAGAGTATTGTTTGTATATTTCTTCGAGCCTAGCATACACACAACAATCTTTCACAATAAAGACTATGTTCTCTATTCTCCATACCATACATGTACGCTACAGCTCAAAGGAATTGGCATGGGTAAAGGGAAAGGGAAGAAAGGGAAGGAGCCACAGTTTTAAATCGTGGTATATTTTGTCCAGTTCAGCATGAAACATGGCTCCTTCCCTTTATACCCTTTTCCTTTACCCATGCCAATTCCTTTGAACTGTAGTGCATGTTGTGGAGCCTAGTGAGAACACAACTTTTCAAAATTAACTTTGGCTCCTTTTCTCCATAGCATATGTCTTGTAGCCTAGAATAAACAAGAGTTTTCACCGTAAAGACTATGGAGCATATACTCCAGAGCATACAACTTGGGCTTAGTGAAAACACAACAAGTTTTCACAATACAGAATATGTTCTCTATTCTCCAGAGACTGATGTAAACACAAAGCTTAGAGCCTAGTGTAAACACATCAAGTTTCCATGAAAAAGACTATGGTCTGAATTCTTCACAGCATACAAAGTCTCTTGAATTTACTCAATCCACACACTAAGTATAGAGGGTGGGCTGTATCAAAATATATGGTTTAATGAATATCATCTGGAAACTATGGAAACCAAAAGCAGAAATGTGGTGGTAAATTAAAATACTTTCAGCCTCTAACAAATTTGTTTTCTTTCAATCGAGCTTGGTATACATTTCCCTAGATATGCACACCCAGGTTTATCTCTTTTGCTTACAAAAATACGGACTTAGTATGGCTGATCCCCAGCATGAAGAGTGAGGATCTGAGTGTGATTTCCTGCTTCACTTTAAGCCATTCAGCACCCAACCTAGTAGTAACATTGGGCATCTTGGCCAGAGATATCATTGCTAGGTTTGAAAGTGATGCTTGGACTGTCAATACATGATATCATGCAACAAAGGACCATTTCCCTGATAAGTGTACACATATATTTACACACAATACTGCACACACGCTACTCAATACATACAGGTATACAAATAATCAAACAAATGAACAGTCTATACTTCCATTAGTAAAATGCCTAAGTGATGCAATTAATGCAAGAGCCCAACTCTTCCTATTTACCATTCACCCAGGTGGGAATGTTAACAAGATAGTTAAAAGGGGAGCGACTACTCTCAGAACGAAGGACATGTAATAATTAGCAGATGCAGAGGTCAGTTAATTCGGCTCTTAATATATGCAACAATGTGGCAGCGGTAAAACAAACTCAGGTCATTCCAAGCTGAGATGAGCTAATGTCTTGACTGCGTGTCCTGCAAGCACATGGATATTGTTAATGCTCTGGAGTGGGCTCAGAAACAGATGCTAACCCATGCAATGATTAGAGCCAGGGACCGGTTTAGATCATGGAATGTTGTATAGTTTATTATCACGTCAGCACATTCTGAAAACATAATGGATTAGGCAAATTTAACAATAAAAACGCAAATCTTGAAGAAATCTGGCTTATGATTTCATTGTTATAATCACGTCCAATTATCCAATTATCTACTTGGCCTCGAAAGCCGGTGAAGAATGGTGAAAGTGTTAGAGAAAATCAGATATCCCAGTAAACTACAAAGGTATCTCAGGTGGCATACATTGCTTACAATGTGTAGGATAATGACAATATATGGAAAAGCAGTATGGTAGCTTTGATTTTGGTAAATATTTCAGTTATATGTTTTAATTCAAGTTGAAATCCCTTGTAAATATCACATGACCATTCCTTGTAATGCTTTTTATTGCATTCATCCAAGTCATATTTTCTAGACACTATGCCTGATGAGGCCTTAGCCAATACTCATCCATATCGCCCATCAGATTAAAATATTTTCCTGTCTGAATTTAATTTCCCCAATGCATTGTCCAGGAAATATGATTTCCTTTCACTTTCTGATGAGACACCCGAAGCAGTGAGAAATACCTGAGGAATGTATCTCAGGGCCTTTGGACAGGTCAATTCATATGGAATCAGCCCAGGAGATGTGAAATTACAGCTGCTGTCATAGAAATTACATCAAGTCATCATTCAAATAGTTTACGCAGCATGATGCAGAAGCAGTGAGAACGACAAGAAATTGATCCAGAGTTATCATACAGGCAAAGCTGCTTTCCCCTGGAGCTCCACGGCCCCATTTCATATAGCTCTACAGGACTTGTAACTCCTCATTTGAGTGTAACTTCCAAGGTGCCAGCTGCAATGCTCAGAGCTTATTGGCAGTTCCCATGGTTAGTTGCAGTTGCTGTATGTTACAACAACTGTAGAGCTCTAAACAGCATGGGTTCAGAAGCAGGGAGAGATACAGTGATACTTCTTTAAGAAACCACTTGTAGAGAAAGACCACCTCAATATAAAGGCATACTTTTCTGCTTCCCTGGAACAATGCTACTAATTCTCAATACCACAAATAACTACAGAAAATTATCCTATGTGGTGCTATCAGCTTTTCAGTAGAAATTGTGACCTGTATTCTTCTGGGGGGTGTTTCACCAAGCTGTTTACGACTTTACGAGCGACTGGTGATCCCTTCTTGTGCTAAATGCGATACCACGCTTTGTTCATTGAGAATCTCATTTAGCACAAGAAGGGATCACCAGTCGCTCGTAAAGTCGTTCGTAACTTACGAACAGCTTGGTGAAACACCCGCCTGGACTCATAGTCTGGCACATAGTGCGTTGCTTTGGTGCAGAGAACCTCTCTTTTAGTCAAGAAAGTGGTCAGTTCTACTATAGTATAGTCATCTGCTGAAACATCTCATATGGACTATCCATCTTACAGTAAACATAGGACAAATCTTTGTGGGTTACCGGGAAGATGTCATTGGTAGTGCGATTGTTTGCGCTGACCTACTAATATAACCAGAAGTGCCCAGTTCACCTAGTGACAATTTTTAGTTATCTGGGATATTGAGAATTGCAATCTTTATTAAAGTACCCTGTATAAACGCCACATACTTACAGAGACCACAGGTCTTGTCTCTCTTGAGCAGCCGTTGTCCAGTGAAATCTGTTGTACAGACAGCTCGAGGGAGACAAGGGTCCTTCCTGTACAGTTTACCTCGATTCTCCAAACCGCATATTGTGGAAAATCATCCCATGATGCACCGCGCAGCGACATTAAATCTTTTTTTGCAGTCATGTCTGCTCTCAGTCTCATACACCAGTGTACTAGACTGGAAGTGGACATCACTGCAAATAAAATCTGAATGTGGCTGAGCTGTGGGGCGGTTATCTTACAGGCAGTATGGAGACTACAGGTTTCAATGGCCAACATTTTTCAAGGGAAGATGTGGTCTTTATAGGTAGATGGTCTTTCTATAGAGGTGGTGCCTCCAGCAGGTCTTACTCCTGACACTACTCCCTTTTCATTTACTTACTAGAAGCCCTGAGATGGCCGCTGTTTTCCACCACGTGGGATACCAGGTCGTCTGCCTCTTCAAACATGAAGTCGCAGCCGTCCCAGCCGCACTCGTAGACCTGGATACCGCCCATCTCCACGCTGGGGCCGGGCGGGGCCGCACCGGGCGTGGCACTGTTCTTGTCCTTGTCCCGGTTGCGGGGCGGCTTGTCGTCCTTGATCTTGGGAGGCCGCGTCTTGGCGATGTGCACCGCCATGTCCTCAAAGCGCTGCCGCTCTTTCTTGGATAGGTTACGCCACTGGGGGTGGGGGGGATGGGGGTGGGGGGATGGGGGGGGGGGGAGAGGAGCAATCTCAGGTCAAGATTTACATTCCATTCATGACCACAAAGCACAAATATGTGGTTTGGAAGTAGACCTCTTGATACCAACAATCAAAAATCATAACTGATTTCATTGCATGAAATAGCATGAAGTTCTGCATGATATAATCTATTGAATCTATATAATCTATTTGCCATTTATATTTTGCATCACCATCTAATACGCATGGCTATGTTCCTGCACGTAGCTGGGGCTATTTGCAGCTACAACAGCAACTTGGGTTAGAGAGATACAAGCTACAACGCCTAGCATCAATGATCAACTTCAACATTTGATACTCAGATCTGCACGGATGAATGCAAAACCTCGTCTATGACAGGATGAATGCAAAACCTCGTCTATGACAATTTTGAAAACCAAGCTTCAACAGTAACTTGGATTAGAGGTGCAAAGCCGCAATGCAAAACTAAAATAGTAGACATTACTTCATACTCCTGTCTAGATGGATGATTTCAAAACTCCTCTTTGAAACAGTCAAAAAGCCAAGCTGTGAAGCAGTGAAAGCTACTCACGTCCTGACCGATGGTTCGGCTGATATCCCCAAATGTCCACGTTGGATTGTTCTTGCGGCAAGCGGCACGATTCTCGCTGGCAAATAAGATGAAGGCACTCGGGTTTCGCACCAACTTGGGCTGGAGAAACATGATGAAACATCATAATATATTAAGACAAATCCAGGTGCATATGTTGTGCATCAAGCGGAGCAGATATTGACCTGCTGATGAAATGACTATCAGTTTTTATTTAATCAGACATAGATTATCATGACTAAATTCAGGACTAAATATAAACTTGTTTCTGTTGTTTTCTTTTCACACCAGTCCTCCATCCCCTCCTTAAGTCTGGAAGATCATTGACAGAAAACATCACAGGAAGGCCATGTTCTCTGTGTGATAATATTCTACCCATATACATAACTTTTATATCATTGTTCAATTTGAATATTCATCTTAACTTCAGAGATTTGCTTCAACAAAATGTAAAACAAAGCTGTCAGCAAGCTGTTAGGAAAGTTCATTTGACATAGATGGTTCTCTTAGTCAGAATATAAGACAATAACAAGAAGGTCCATGCTGTTCATTGAATCACATTGTAATGCTCACCTCAGAGAAATCCCCCCCCCCCAAAAAAAAAAAAAAAACCCACGATGGAATAAAGAGCCTTCAGGCATAAAAAAAACGCATATTCATCACAAGGTATAATGCACGGCATGGTTCAAAAAGTCCGTTTCATGATGACATGTAGGGTCCAGCTTATAAAGAGTTGCACTTGATCTGAATTGATTACCCGTCCAATGCCCTATCACTAACACACAGAGTTACGATAGATATCGATCGCAAGTCTAGCTGCGATTAAACAGAATTGGTTATGAGAAGGGGTGTGAGTTTGAAAAGTAATGATCTCTTTGCTGACCTTCTCTCCTTCCTTGGTCTTGCTGCTCTTTGGTGTGGATGCGGTGGAGGCCTGGGAGGACGTGTCATCCATCTCGCTAAACTGCTCAGCCATCTTCAGCAAGATGGCATCCTCCTCAGCCTTCAGTGGGTCATCCCCGGTGTCACTCAGCTCCAGCGCAATCTCCATCTCCTCATCCAGCTCCTTCTCCTCGCTCTCCCCCTCCCCTTCCTCCTCCTCTTCTTCCTCCACCTCCTCATCGTCCTCGTCCTCCTCCTCTTCGTCCTCCACCGTTGCTTCCAGCTGCTCATGGAGGAGGGGGGAGGGCTCCTTGACCGGCGTGATGGACTTCTTGAGGAAGTAGATCTCGTCGTCGATGACCTTGTTGGAGACGTTGTGGCGTTTCAGGCCTTTGAGCTTCCTCATGGACTGGTCTGCCTCCTTGTACTGACATTCGCACACATACACATGCTTCTCAGGGAACTCAGTGGGACGACCTGCCAAGAGTCATGAAAGTAACAGTTAATGACAATTATACGTTCTCAAACAAATGCTACTCTATCTAAATTTTCTTTAAAACAATAAAATGACATGACAGTAGACTCAAAGTCCTTGTATAGCATGAGAGTGCATGTATTTGCCTAGGATGTGCGATGTATCCTCTCATGTAAATTTTATTCAAAACAATAACATTAATGTAATGGTAGATGATGCCTCGTGTCCCCAGCAACAAAGACTCACATCACACAAATTCCACGTAGAGCAGGACGCATGCATTCCCCCAAACTATGTAATTTTATCCCCTCATCAAAGTTTTCTTTAAAACAATAAAATAACATGACAATTCATTTGCGACACTCACTTGTGATGTAGTCCTTGTACAGCATGAGGGCGCACTTGCCCAAGATGTGGTGCATGCCGTAGGAGGATTCCATGGAGCAGTGGAAGACCTCATTCTGGTAGAACATCCTCGTTGGAGGGTGCACTGTCTCCGCCGGGTGGATGAACACAGGACCAAAGAAATAGAGCTCACCACTGCAGGAAGCAGAACAATAATCATGTTAATAATGATAATAATGATAATAATAGAAGTAGTATTACCCCAGAAAGAGAAATACTGATAGTTATATAAATTACATAAGTTATATGAACATAACATATAACATAAATATAAATCACAATGATAAAATTGATAGTGATGATAATAATAATCATTTTGAAGATGAAGTTTAGACATTAACCCAGTAAGAGTAGGCATAGCATGCTCCATTCTGTAAATGAATGAACCCCAAGTCAGACAAAAATATTGGAACCAGAGGAATTTGAACCTGCAATCTACTGCTTACTGAGCAGTGACTTAACCAAGCAAGTTATTTCTAGTTTAGTAGTGAACTATCATTATTGTTGGGTAAATAAACAGATAAGCAGATTCTCCCATTTTGTTTGTTAGGATAAGGATAATTTTACTATGGGTGACATTCTCTCTCCCTCTCTCTCTTTCTCTCTCAAGTGCCATATCTTGTGATGTTGGCAACCATGAAATGCCAGGCTTTCCTTTCCATTGCCAGTCTAAGAAGCTCAATCTTCTTTAATCTAGTCCACGTTGCAATGCTCTGCAAAAACGTAACTCTTTGGCGTCCTCGATCCCTCTTTCCCACTATCTTCCCAGTCAGAAACAAACACTCTAAATTTCCTTTTCTTAAACTGTGGCCGAAAAAGTCCAGCTGGGGTGACATTAAAAGGTATTAAACTACTTCATTATTGGGTGATGTGATGACTGAGGAATCAATGGCTTGTAAAATGTTATCCATGCACATGAGCAAGAGTTTATCACTCATAGCACCCATCATCTACAGCCAGTTTCTAGTGAGCACTATTCCAGTATTTCAGCTTTCATCTTACTTTGGATCCCTCCAGATCTTGTCCATCCTGTAGACATTGGGTTTTGCTCTTGATGGTATTAATGTCCATCCATCCATCCATCCATTCATCCATCCATCCATCCATCCATCCATCCATCCATCCACCCACCCACCCGTCCATCCATCCATCCATCCATCCATCCATCCATCCATCCATCCATCCATCCATCCATCCATCCATCCTGCCACCCACCCATCCATCCATCCATCCACCCACACACCCATCCATCCATCCACCCACACACTTATCCATCCATCCATCCATCCATCCATCCATCCACCCACCCATCCATCCATCCATCCATCCATCCATCCATCCATCCATCCATCCACCCATCAATCCATCCATCCATCCATCCATCCATCCATCCATCCATCCATCCATCCATCCATCCACCCACCCATCAATCCATCCATCAATCCATCCATCCATCCATCCATCCACCCACCCATCAATCCATCCATCCATCCATCCATCCATCCATCCATCCATCCATCCATCCAACCATCCATCCACCCACCCACCCATCCACTTATCTTTCCATCCATCCATCCATCCATCCATCCATCCATCCATCCATCCATCAATCCTTCCCTCCATCATGCATCTTACTTTGGATCCCTCCAGATCTTGTCCATCCTGCAGACATTGGGTTTTCCCTTGATGGTCTTGATGTACAGCTATCCATCCACCCATCCATCCATCCATCCATCCATCCATCCATCCATCCATCCATCCATCCATCCATCCTTCCATCCATCTAACAACCCTTCCCTCCATCATGCATCTTACTTTGGATCCCTCCAGATCTTGTCCATCCTGCACACATTGGGTTTTCCCTTGATGGTCTTGATGTACACCGCATCCCCCAGCTTGTACCAGACTCCATGCCAACAGACCTGCTCGTAGTAAATCAGACCACCATCGTTGCTCGATTCCTGCTGAACCTCCTGTGTTTTTACGAAAATAAGACAAAATACGCAGTTACAGCCTTATACACATTTCCATGAGAAGTGAAAAACTATCCTTGTTTACGTTTTGACTGCAGCGGGCATAGTCTACATTCATAATCGTATTGTCCCTCTCAGCACATGATGCGAGCATCCCAAAACCTCCTCACAATCTACTGATCACTATACAAAACCATGAGATTTTTTTACCTGCAAAAGGGACACCCTGTCGTCAAGCAACAAAATTCTTCCTCTTTTTCAGCAACACATGTCATCAATGCAGCCTAAGATAGCTAAATAACAAAGGGCATGCATTATGGAATGCTAACATAAATGAAAACTTGGAAAGCTTGAATGGAGCTAGCTCTACCTCTGATTGCTTGCACCCTCCTTACCTCTCTCTCCTTGTCAAAGGCCGGGATGTTCTCTGAGGCACTCAGCGAGTCCATGAGCTTCTCTGGAGGTGACCCAGCGAAGACAGACGCAATGCGCACCTTAGACAGGGGCTCGTCTCGGTTCAGGATCTTGGTGCTCTTAGAAGGCACTGGCCAGATCTGGTCAGCCATCAAGGAGAGAGAAACACAGATGACTCTCACAATATATGATGCCACAAATTGTTGGCAGGTATGCATTACATATTAACGTTTATTACGATTTGAAATATGTAAAGAGTTCTTTTGATAGCGGACCTAAATTCATACTCTCTGTACATAGTCCATTTTCCCAAGGACAAAAGAATGGTCCACAAAAAGACAAGCAACATTGAATCAAAGTGATGTGTTACAAAAGCATGAGATTTTTGAGTCATTCTATTAGAAAACTGATAAACTTATGTGTCTCGTTGTTACACATAACTCAACATATCCAGGCAAATCCATGAGTTACCTAGCTTGACAAATTAATAACATACATGTATATACATATTCATGCCTGAAAGCACATTAAAACACATTAAATATACCAAACATTTTATAACATTTCGTGATGAGACTTTGTCTTACTAACTAGAAATTACCTTGATTTTCTTGAATGCTTTGGCCTTGGCGGAGTAGCGGGACTCACACACAAACACATCTTCCTCCTCAAACCCGTCTGGCTTGTGCTTGAAGTAATCCTTGACAAACATGACAAAGCACTTCCCCAGAACATGCTGCGAGATCTTCACCTTGTTGTAGTAGTCACTCTTAAACACTTCCTGCAGAGCAAGGAAATAAACAACAGATTACTCCGATTGGTTTGCTGTAACATGATGATAATATGCGTTTAAGGAGGCCCTCTAACTCTTTCTGTCCCTCACAAAGGGCTGTTCTATGGGATGCATATGTAAGTGCAATATAGTCACACAGAATGTTAACCCTTTTCTGACTCTGTGTGTGTGTGTGTGTCTATGACTCATGCACAATTGCTACAAATGGCGATACGCCGTTTTGTGACTTTTTCTTTTGAAGTGTATCGCAACTTTTGAGACCAAGTTTGAAAAATCAGACACTCTGCTCCAGGGTTACAAAACATAATGTAATGATATGTCAGGCCAAAATCTGACAAAAATTGAAATTTGGCATAGGTTTATGTACAAAATATTGCTTTTCAATTGTGCCTTCTAGGTCTCCGCTTGATCCTATTTTTCTTGAAACTTATCGAAATACATAAAACAAAATAAAATCATAAAAATTAAAGAAAAATATTGGAAAAAAAACAAAAGAATATATAAGAAATTTAATTAAACAATAAAATACATAAGAATTGATTTAAAAATTCAAAGTTTGTTAACATGATATTTTTTTTACCAAGCGTCTTGGCATAATAAACAAAGTTTGACCTTCATGCTATCTCTTTTTAATAAAACATACATAGATATGTAAAACATGCATCAAATTTGCATTAACTATTATTACAAACAATTTGATTTAAAATGTTCAAGGGCACATTGAAGACATTTTGGTTGGTGGGTTTCGAGCATCGCCAGGAATATGGTTCCATGCATATTTTTTTCCCGTCTCAGCGGCCTATTTCTTTTGTTGCACTTCGGTTGTGAGTAAGGAAGAGATGCGACTCCTCCTTGGCCTGGAGACAAGGTACATCAAGTGAGAGCTGAGGAAACTAGAACCGACGGATCTCTCACCATCTCCAGAAACTTCCTGGTGGCCAGGTGGAAGGTCTCGTTAGGGCGGAGGAACCAGTTGCCATGGAGCCAGCCCTCCCCGTCTGCATCCCGCCACAGCTTCTCAATGCAGACAATGTGGTTCTTGAGCTGCTTCTCACTGCAGAAACAATGCACAAGGGACATGACATTCATAGAACCAGCGCTGCTACAACCACGGCTCTCACCAGCATTTATTGAATATATACAGAACGTAAACTGTGGAACCTGCATACGTTATTTCAACAATCCTGGAACCCATTGCATAGAACTTAGCATTACTGGTAACTCTGTCATCGGTAGTAACTACCATGGTAAAACTGCCAATCAAATTCAAGGTTTCCAAAGAAGTTACCATTGGTAACAAAGTTACCATTGGTAACAAAGTTACCATCAATGACAAGTTTTATGCTACAGGGCCCTAGAGTTCTACCAAAACAAATATTTCAGCATCTATGAAATAGCATTGTCAAGTAAACATATTTTCCCCTGAACTCTTCACGCCTTCACCCGTAAACCCCCTGTGTGTTGCATTATTTAAGCCTGGTCAAGGTACTCCATTGAAAGGGTCTCATTCACATTCGTGCCATGAGTCATAAACACGCTAAATATGGTGAAAACATTCTACTTGGCAGCCCTGTATACACCAAAACATTGACTAGGTTTACCTTACCCAATCTAAACAGTAACTCTTCCAAATATTCCTGTAAGCCAGAAAATGTCAAACCATTCTTTGGGGATTGTATTTGTTCCTTGTGGCTAAAGGCATCAACGGGGCATAAGTTAAACTGCATCCCTCACCTTGGCTCTACATAGACAAAGTCTCCCACTCTGTACGTCACACCATTGACTGCCAGTCCGTCATCATTCTCCTCCTGGGTAGAGAGCGGCAGAAAGAAAAAAAAGTCACATTCACTCCTGAACATACTCACTAGGTTCGGGGTCATCATTGCACACAGATTCTCATTTTTTGTTTATGAAAACAACTGAATCTAATCAAAATTTGAATTCATTGACATGATAATCATGAAAATATATCTCATGTTAGAAAACAACAAAGAAATGTATTATAATGCTTTCTGCTTATGTATCATAGAATTTCTCAACATGCATAGTCCAACTTGCAGAATGTACTTAATATACATATTCAAGAAGTCGTTGCTTCATATACTGCCATGGAAATAGCCAATGAGCTGTGGACATCGTAGATGTTGCCATGTGAGTTCTAATAAATGGTAAGGTACAATAGTTAAGCATATATGTATATGCAACAGGGCCCTTAGCTAAGGTAAGTGATCATTGTTTTTCCTCAATCTAAGGAATCTGGCAAAGCAGTTTCATTTTAATTGAAATGTCTGATACTACCAGATATAATGATTTCTGCTTGATAAACTATTTTTCCCTTCAACAAAGAGGTTGAACATCATGAGTCAATATATTATTAAAATTTCAATCGATAGTTTCACTTACCTCTCAATGATACCTACTCTTTATCTTAGCACAGTTAGTATTACAATTCCATCATATAATGAAAATATCTATGAAAGAAATAATTCTATTTCCATAGCCAATGCATGCAACCTCTATTCAGCGCAGCTTTCAAAGTTTAGGCAAATTACATGTACACACAGTTTGACATTTTTAGATAATTGCTCCAATATTAAGTATGACAACACATAAAAAATGTGACACACTCATCAGAAACACTTACATCTTCTTTAGTTTCATCCTGTTTTGTCTCTTGTGGGGGTTCCTCCATGCTCTGGTCCTTCTTGGACTCTTCCTCTTCTTTCTTCTCACTATCCTCTTTCATCTGCACCACAAATAATCCAACGTATGCACATAACTTGCAATATGGAATCATATAATGGAACTCTGTATCGCACACATTTTCTATCGGATGCTTACTAATAAAAAAAAAAAAAACAGACATGAGCATATAAGATCAAAGTATGATTGACTCTTTTATATAAAAATTTTTTTGTATTGCTACATTTTGTTCAAAATGTGGTCGTGATTCCATTTTCCCTCTTTTGGAACATTTTTACCTCTCTTCTTTCTGGCTCAAGACTTTTCTGTAAATGTTTTGTAGGAGAGCTGGAGAGCGGAGACAAACGGATTAATACTTTATAAATATCTTTAAGAATACTGTATACGTCACATATTTCGTGAGTCTAATTTTTTGCGAATCGGGACTTCTCGTCAATTTCGCAAGTGGTTAAATTCGCAATCATGAGGTACTAGTACTATTGGGTCATGTGCTTGTGCACGTCGTATTCATAGTTCTGTGTGTTGTTAAATTCACGAAAAGAATCTGACTCGCGAAATTCGCAAAAATAATAACCCCGCAAAATGTATGGCGTATACAGTAAAGAAATATTCCTAATAACATTATTCTAAACCTTCAAGAATTGATTTATTTCCTCGCCTTGCACATCAGAATTGCTGATTGTGAAATGGTATCTGTGTTGTGAGCGAAGTTAATTCTGAAGACAAAAATAGGCGTAGCAAACATGGTTACTCAATGTTAAAGACTCCAGTCGGACAGGCCTGTCAATAGTGCCCTCTAGTGTCAGTATGATGTCCAGAACACAAACCATAAAACGGCACATCCTTGAATGTAAACTTGAATTTCCCAACATGTACATAATTAATTTGATTGGGAAATGTGCCTAAATCCTCAATCTGCAATGACTTCTTACCTCTTTTGGTATCTTGTCTCTCTTCTGGGCATCGAGGGCAACCTGAAGATGTTTGTGTGTGTAGCTGATCGCAGGAGACATGAGGGTCTCCCCATTCTTGCAGATTTCGTCTCGGATCTGAATGAAGAAGCGCTGCATCTCTATGGAATCCTCATAGACCTATATAAACAAGCAAGAAAAAGGATATGAAAGTTTGCAGTTTATCATGAAAACCTTATGGAAAGTAATCTTTCAGTATGTAAAATTGCTCTATAACACACTCACACTGAAACAGACACAGACAATGTAAAACTACACACAAACAAACAGACATCATCTGGCTGGTTAACTCTATCCATGATACTGATAGGATGTGAACAGCAATTTGATTTGAAATTTCCAGAATAGTATGATAATGATAATAGAGTATGCTACTTGGTTATGATTCGACTTTAACCCTAAAACAGCCTATGGGGGGTGTGGGGTGCTTGAATCAACCCCCCCCCCCCTCGATGTTTCATGCAATAATGCTGCAACGCAAGAAATTCGCGACATCCACGAATACCATTACAGAGCCACACCCGTTTTCGTAACGCATGTCATCCCAAAACGTGCACAATTTTGCAATTTTGTGTGCATTTCCTATGGAAAACAGTGCTCGTTCATAAAACTCATAAAAGCATAATTATTTTTCCATTTGATCATTTTGATTAATTAATTTGATGTAATCATGACTGAAAAGTGGTCATTGACAATTTTCAATAAAAAAAACAAAGACCCCCCCCCCCCCCCCCTGCCACAGAACAGTCCAAAAAGCCCAGCCTGATTAGGGTTAAGCCCCAATGACCCGTAACCATGGCAACCCATGAGCCGTTAGTTACCTGTGAATCTGTTCTGCTGAGGTTCCTGGCCCTTTCCAGAACACCAAAGATGTGGTCCTGGAAGCAGTCCAATCGCCGGTAGCAACCGCGGTCCAGATATCGGCGGATGGTGTCAAGATCAAGCGGTTTCCTGTTTACACAATAGGGAACAACAAACACCTTGAAGTTTCTCTCAATGTTTGAGAACAATGGGGCTTTCAATTCATCTGATGAGTCATTATCATTGTCTTTGGGTAGTTATATATGGCGGTATGCTAATCACATATTATTTATTTCAATTAAAATATTATATATATTTTTGTCTACTGACACATCATGGGATTGAGAAAATCTCTAAAAATCTACAAGAACAATTCTTGAAAATGAAAGCTTGGGGAGATTCGTTAAGTTAACTTTTTTTTCTCTAGAGACCACTAAAAGGAAAACATACTCCTAAAGACTTTGATGTCTAGTTTATACATGAATATTGCAGTCAGCAGAAAATTAATATTGTTCGCTTTCAGTGGGTCATGTGTTTTAAATAAGGGAGCGGCCTTCTCTTTGCAGCCATTAAGGACATGTATAAGAATTGAGGTGTTTGATTGCTCTAATCACATCCTGAAATGTCTGCGTATATTGGCCCACTCATGTCCTGAAAAATTACTTGTGCACATTGGGGTCCTCCTGCACTGCATCCTTGTCGACGGGTATCTCTGCCAGCGAGTCGCTATAGCAACGCCCCTCCTCATCCTGGTGGTTGGCGATGGAGACAAAGAGACTGGTGAGGATCTCTCGCACCACGCCCTGAATGTCTGGCACTCCAGACGTCTCGTCCCCCATCAGCTCTGTCTTGGTTTGCAGCAGGATGCGCTGCAAGGTCAGGGCATCCTGGTAAAATATAAAAAGGATGAAATGCAATGTCAGTAATTCTGAATGAGTTATAATCAGATCTACAAAACAAACTGGAAATTAAATGAAACAGCGTTCCATATTTTATTACATCGTTTGAGACAGTTTTGGATTCATTCAGAATACCACCACAGATTTTTTCACTGATGTAAATTGATACAAGCCCCATACCTTGTAGATGAGGGAGTCTGGTTCGTTGAACTTGCAGGCATTGTCAAACATGAGCAGGAAATCATTGACCATGTCCTCCAGCTGGTCGTATCCCCGGGACATCATCTTTTGCTGGATCCGCTGCATGTCCATCGGACGCTTGATGACCTGGTAGTACTCAGGATACTCCTGGAGGGACGACAGAGTGGACAATTGATGAGCAGGGATTGGTGTAGACATAGGGGAGAGGAGGAGGAGCAGGAGGAGCAGGAGGAGCAGGAGGAGCAGGAGGAGAGGAGAGGAGGAGCAGGAGCAGGAGGAGGAGGAGGAGCAGGAGGAGGAGGAGGAGCAGGAGGAGCACGAGGAGGAGGAGGAGGAGGAGGAGGAGCAGGAGGAGGAGGAGGAGGAGGAGGAGGAGGAGGAGGAGGAGCAGGGGGAGGAGGAGGAGCAGGAGGAGCAGGGGGAGCAGTAGGAGGTGGAACAGGAGGAGCAGGAGGAGCAAGAGGAGCAGGAGGAGCAGGAGGAGCAGGAGGAGCAGGAGGAGCAGGAGGAGGAGGAGGAGCAGGGGGGGGAGGAGGAGGAGGAGGAGGAGCAGGAGGAGCAGGGGAGCAGTAGGAGGAGGAGCAGGAGGAGCAGGAGGAGCAGGAGGAGCAGGAGGAGCAGGAGGAGCAGGAGGAGCAGGAGGAGCAGGGGGAGGAGGAGGAGCAGGAGGAGCAGGAGGAGCAGGGGAGCAGTAGGAGGAGGAGCAGGAGGAGCAGGAGGAGCAGGAGGAGCAGGAGGAGCAGGAGGAGCAGGAGGAGCAGGAGGAGCAGGAGGAGGAGGAGGAGGAGGAGGAGGAGGAAGAGGAGGAAGAGGAGGAGGAGCAAGAGGAGGAGGAGCAGGAGGAGGAGCAGGAGGAGGAGCAGGAGGAGGAGCAGGAGGAGGAGGAGGAGGAGGAGGAGGAGGAGGAGGAGGAGGAGGAGGAGGAGGAGGAGGGAGAAAAGGAGCATGCCACACACTGTACAGTATGTGGTCTTGAAGTCCACTCTGTAATAGTTAATTCAGAGTGGCCACATGATCTCATGAGAACTTTGACTCACATTCTTAGAGGGAAGCCTGATGAATGGCGGGGAAAGCTCTCGTGCATGCTGGTCAGTGTAGTCTTTGATGGCGTTGAACAGGTCGTTCAATTTCTGGGCGAGTGGGCTCAGTGTCTTGGCTGGAGAGCGCTTGACCGGTGTGCGCTTCTGGCTGGACTTTGGTGTGCTGCGGCCACTGTCCGCTGCAGATTGTGAATGAAAGAACTGGGTTAACTTTCAGAACTATGGTTGGAAGTATTTTCACGTCCCTATTTTATCATGACTTGCATAGGCTATGGAAATGGGATTATAATCTTCAATTAAGCTATCATGCAAATAAATAGCTCAGAGTGAAGTTGCAATTACTTGAAGTGGTGTGAAGTGAAATGAATGCAATGAATCCATTATTCAGATAGAGTCACATACAGATGTACACACATGAAAAAGGTTCCATATTTCATTCTCTTTTGACAATAACAGAGACAATTAAAGACTGTGTGTCCCATTTGCAAAGAGTCATGAAACTTGGCAGGAATCATATTATTGTTAATGTATACAGTTGATTTCTGCAGAGTTTCATGACATTTGCAAATGGGACACCCTTTAATTCTTTAATTCATAGTTTTGTGCATCAAATATGTTAGCCATGTAATTTGACATAAACTGAAGTGAGATCAATGGTAATCAAGAATAACAAGCAACACTAAGGTGATGTATATGTGAAGAAATAATTAGCTGCTACATGACTGAGCACCTAGAACTGTTATCTTGAAAATAAAAGCACTGCGACATTACAAACGTTTGCATTTGGAGGACATTTCCTGCATCTTGTTTTGGGGAGGTAAATTCTTTCTTTTTTTAAACAAGAATTGAAGGGAGTTCTTCTCAGATGCAAGGCAATGAGAACTACATAACTGTTTGAGGAAAAGAATAGAGTTGGTAAAGATAACAGGACCCGTTATCATAATGGGTCCAGATCTTGATTGATTTCAATTACTACATCATAGATGATTTAGACTTCTTGATGTGGTCCTGCCATATTCAACGAGGTTATATTACATTAACAGTGTATTGTGAGTTTACTCATTATTATCCTCTACTCATTACTGACATTCACAGTAGCTAAAGGAAAGGGACCCAAAACCATGGCAGCACTGTTCTGCCATCATCATATGTCTGGATCTCGTTTGATTCCTTCCTATGTTCCTGAAGATGAACAAGAGTGGGACCTGTTCTCAGGGCAAACTCGTCCTGCCATGTTTATGTATGGGAGTCAAAATGCCCCTCCCCCCAGCCAGAATAGGGTTAAACAACCATAACAAACCCAATGACGATTAATGGATGACATATATTCTAAAATATACACTCCACAAAATCAAGACAAGTTGAAGAGGACACATGAAATATAGGAAAGAAGTGATGAAGAAAAGGGTGATAATTGACTAGTGATTTGTAAAAGATGGCCTCAATAATGTTTGTACATGGATGAGAATCTCACAAGCACAGAACTGCATTTCCTCTCTCTTGCTCTAACTGAACTGCACTTATTGCCAGAACAATTTTGCAGTGATTTACAATGAGATCTGAATGTGAGGGATGAGTTTTTAAAAAGTCAATTTTGTTTAAATTACTAAATACATGTACATGTTGAAGATATAGATTGGTTGTTGTGTGTATGAACATGAATGATTGCAAGCAATGCTGCATTTTTACTCCAAAAGATGATTGCAAAAATACAGGAGTCCAGTTTTTAAACTGCACTGTCATGCACTGTCAGTCTTAAGGCTGTCCTTATAGCACTCATCCTGAATGGGATTCTAAAATAATGTGCAGGTGGTAAGCTTCAAATCACTTGTCAGAGTGTAGGTTGAAACAGGGTATCACCTGAAAATCACCTGTGTGATGAATATAATGCTAGTACGATTTGCAAATGCATATGTGAAAGCATGACGACTTAGTTTTGTGTTCTTTATCAATTTTTTGCATGTGCGCATGTCTATATTAATATTGTATTTGTGCTGGAATTTAATTGGAGGCTACAGACAATGAATTTGGCAGCATCATGATGAAACCAACAACAGGCACCTACTTCTTTGAAAATGAGCTTGTAAAAATCTGGTGAAAAAAAGATGCTAAAGTTTTAAGACAATGAGTTAGTGGGCAAGCACGATTCCAGGTTAAATTTTGATCTCCATCAAACGTAGATGCTTGTGCTGACTGAAAGGTTTGTGAGACTGAGATCTACGGAGGAGAGTGGCTCTCTCTGGCCAGCACTAGGTAATGAGCAGAATCCCTTCCCCACGGGCACGCCCCCTCTCCCTCCCATCCCTAGGGTGAGGTGAGGGGGGAGGAGGGGGGCACGGGAGCAGACCCCATGAGATTCTCCCCTTACCTGGCCCTGTCGACAGACCCATTTGATTACACTTGTCTTTGAGGAGCGCCTCCAGGAAGTTTGCGTCCTCGTAGACCATGGAGCCTTCCTCGTTGTAGTGCCGGGCATTGTCAAACATCAGACTGAAGTCTTTCATCAGCCTGTCCTCAGACGTGTACTGAGAGGGTGCAGGGAGAAAAAGGTAGCTTGGTTATTTAATACACCACTGAATGGAAATCTATGCTTGATATTGATAAAGAGTTTCATCTGATTGGAAATAAGAAATCCGAGAGGTGACGATTGGAAGTTCTGCCTTGTTCGGTACGTACATGGATTGCTTCTCTAATCCACCTAGAAAACTTCATGGAGTCACATGAACCACGACCTGGGCCAATACACTCTCTCCCATGTACCATTCCATTTTCTCACACTGACGTGCTGCAACAGCAGTGGAAAAAGATCCATTTTCTGGCATGATTTATATGATTTGTATTGTGATAAGCTATAGGGGAAATAACAGAGAGGAGAGACTGAAAGAAAAAGCAAGAGGGGCGGAGAAAAATTGCAAAGCAGGGTCTATGTCACTGTGAGGCCCCCCCCCCCCCTCCCCGATGTATTATTTACAATGGTTACCTTATCGTTCTTGATGTGGCTCTCAATGGTCTTCATATCGATGGGCTCTGTGATGATGTGGTAGTAGTCAGGGTACTCCTTCTTGGATGGCTTCTCCATGAAGAGACTAATGGGACTCCGCCCAAGCTCATCCTGAGAGAAAAACAAGAAGGAAATGAGAGTCACAATGAGATAAGTGTACTGATATTAAAATTAAACCTGCTTTAGCTCCCACGTGTTACAAAAGACCACATTTCTTAATTTCCCTTGAACAATGTTTTTCACTGAAACCTGGATTAAAGTACACTGGGGGTATTTCACCAAGCTGTTCATAAGTTACCAACGACTGGCGACCTGTTGTTGGGTGCCAAATCAGCTTCTCAGTGATTTTGATTCCCATCTGATCTTTGTAGATTGAAACTCTTGTTGTTAATGAGTAGGTTTACAAATTGTCAAATTTGTTTCGAATAGTATGAAAATTACTCCTACAATATGGGCAATCACATTAGCACAAGAACAGGTCACCAGTCATGTGTAAAGTCGTGCATAACTTATGAACAGCTTGGTAAAACATCCCCCTGTACATAAAGACCACACTTCACATGCCTTGGAAGGCCTTCCTGTGCAGGGCCCCGCAGCATAAAGGTTTGCAATCAATGGCAAATTTAAAAGTCAAATTCTGATTGGATACTGGTAAATATTTTGAACAAAGAGCGCATGTAACACTGGTGTTGATTGTCAATTGGCATTTTGCGATTGATTACAAACCTTAATGTTACGGGGCCCTGGTTTCCCTCTATTAATGTACATCTTTACTGTGCCATATCTATCAATGTCACACTCTTGGCAGATGATAGTCCTTCATCTTGACCCCTTCATATCTTCACCACCCCATGCTTACCTTGTAATGCACCTGAGTGTGGTACACCCCTTCATATTTTCACCTTCCCATCCTTGCCTTGCGGTGCACCAGAGTATGGTAGACCCCTTCATATCTTCACCACCCCATCCTTACCTTGTAGTGCACCAGAGTATGGAAGACCCCTCCATATCTTCACCACCCCATCCTTACCTTGTAGTGCACCAGAGTATGGAAGACCCCTTCATATCTTCACCACCCCATCCTTACCTTGTAGTGCACCAGAGTATGGAAGACCCCTTCATATCTTCACCTTCCCATCCTTACCTTGTAGTGCACCACAGTATGGTAGACCCCTTCATATCTTCACCACCCCATCCTTACCTTGTAGTGCACCAGAGTATGGAAGACCCCTTCATATCTTCACCACCCCATCCTTACCTTGTAGTGCACCAGAGTGTGGTAGAGGGACATCATCTTGGCCTTCAAAGATGAGCTGACATCTGAGCGTCTTGTCTTCCAGACCGGTACCCCGCTCCTCCGCCTCCTCCCTCCCTTCTCGCTGCCTTCATCCTCACTCTCCAGCTCCTTCTGCAAAGCAAGAAACACAATTCAATCAAATGAAATGAAATTGAACGTTTTTATTACCAAAAAGACATACATAAAATTACGTTTTGATAGATATTGTCTTCGTCTCAGTCCTCAACAGACAATTGTTGACTTGTCACACCTTTTTCCCTGTAGTGGTATACACACTTAACCAAATTTGTTTGCTATTGCTGCATTAGAAATATGAACTTGAGTACCAAAAACGGTAAGGTATACTATCCTTGAAGGACATTTTTACCTTGATAAAATTTGCACCAACAGATGTGAAAATGCTACAATGGTAATCCTCTCTAACATTCTCACCTTGATAGAATCTGCCCTTTCAATTTTCTCAGGCTTCTCTGCTCGCTCTGTTTTCTCAACCTTCTCTGTTTTCTCTTGCTTCTCCACTTTCTCCACCTTCTCCACCTGCTCCGCCCCCTCCTCTCTCTCCCCCTTGTCCCCGTTCTCCTCCTTGATGACCTTCTCCAGGTCCTTCTTCTTGTGGAGCATGGCCTTGTGTAGTTTCTGAGCGTCCAGGAAGAGCTGAGAGGCAGGCATGTTGTACTGAAAGGCGTTCTGGAACACCAGCTCAAAGTCGTCTGCAAGCGCATCCAGGCTCTTGTACTTGTTGCCCTATAGAACGACAAAGAAAACAACCAATTAACCCATGATGTGCCTGATAACCTGCTGCTCTACAGGAATTGTGTGTATAAAGAATCAGAGTGTAGTTGTGAATAAAGCCAAAGTTGGCACACAAAGAGTTATCAAACAAGCTAGCAAACACAGACACAGCGGGACCAGGGAAAAAACATTTCTGGCAAAGGAATCTCAATATGCATCTGAAAAATAATTTCAATACTGTGCTGTATTCGAGACTTCATTATGCAATGTTATGACTAAAAAATTCATTCACAACTTGTCATGAAGAAAAAACCAAAAAATTTGATTTGGAAAAATCCCACTTGCTGTCATCTTTTGGAAGTTTTACACTGAGTCTTGATGTTCCTATGTGATTTTACTTTAGACTTTGTTGTTCATCTAGTCTTCTCACCTTGAGCTTGGACCTTATCTTGGTGAAGGCCAGGGGCCTCTTGATCTCCCGGTAGTAGTCAGGGTAGATGCGGCTGTTGGGCAGCCTCATGAAGGGCTCTGACAGCAGTTGACCCAACTGGTTCCGGAAGTTCAGCACAAAGTCAAACAGCACGTGCAGCGGGTCATCGCTGTTGGCGGAGAAGCTGTCGTCATCCTCCTCGTTGTCGTCTCCGTCCGTAGATGAGGGGACATCAGAGAAGCCCGGGGCGTGGTGGGAGGAGGAGGCAGGAGAGAGGGCCGACGGTCCCAGCGGCCCGGGGCCGGAGGGGCAGAGGAAGGGGGTGTCTGACTCACCGGTGTAGCCAGCGAGGTTAAGGGCTTCAGTGATGGCAGACATGCTGTGGGCTGATGAACGTCGTGGTGTGCTAGATGTAGAACTGAGAGGTGACAGAGAGAAGGAGGGAAATATGACAGAGAGACAGTGAGCAACAACTGTTTATTAATCAGAATTAACCTTCTCAGTTCCATGGGCAGACACATGTATAACAAAGTAATGTGGTTTTAACAGTTTGGTACTGAGTGAGTATATTAACCTTTTCAGTCCCATGGGCATACACATCAATGGGGTTTTCACTGCTTGGTACTGAGTGGGTATATTAACCTTCTCAGTCCCATGGGCATACACATCAATGGGGTTTTAACAGTTTGGTACTGAGTGAGGTTATTAACCTTCTCAGTCCCACGGGCATACACATCAATGGGGTTTTAACAGTTTGGTACTGAGTGAGTATATTAACCTTCTCAGTCCCATGGGCATACACATCAATGGGGTTTTAACAGTTTGGTACTGAGTGAGTATATTAACCTTTTCAGTCCCATGGGCATACACATGTACAACAAACCAATGGGGTTTTAACAGCTTGGTACTTGGAGGGCTAAATGCCCCCTGCAATCTCCCAAGACTTGTCAGAACTAGAGGAGACTCTATAAGAATGGATGACAATACTTTCTTTGCTTATCACTGATGTGGTGATACCAACAAAACCCACCTCAGTCCTTCTCACTGTGCAAATCAAGAAGGGGCATTGCTTAGTGCCAGAGGCAATGTCTTGGCCCTGTCTATTCACTAAGAAGAGCTACCAAAGCTATCAAAGGGGGCATGCGTGGGGTATGGAGTCTCATTCATTAGTGCGTTTGTCCAGGAGGTCGCAATGGCGCGACAATTACCTGTGTCTAGTGGAATGGAGAACCTCCTTGCCCTGTCGATCCAGCTCGCTCTTCTTTGCAACGATGACCTTCTTGAGCGTGACTGCATCCTTATAGATCTGGGACCCTGGCTCATTGAACTGCTTGGCATTCTTCACCATCAGGGAGAGGTCCTTCTCCAGATCTGACAGACGCTCAAACTTCTTGTTCTGGAGGAAACATTAAGTAGGATTGCATATTAATCATCAATGTTGATGTGTTATTCTACTATAAACTTATAGGATATGGCAGTGTGCTTCTATAACTCATGTTTAATCTGATCAAACTGCTTGGTATTTTTCAGTGCTCAGTCTTGGAACAGTATCCTAGATGAGAAAACAAGTATGAGAAACATGTAGAAAATGACATCATCACAGCTCCTGCATTCATTTGATTTCAACAACTACTGTCTATCATTATGAGAAGATTCATTCCTGACTTCAACACCAGCATGGGACCCTTGGGACAGCGGAACAGTTCGGCCATGATTACAGTTCCCGTAATCTGTACTACTTCTATGCAGTACCTTTAAGTTTGCACTGATATCCCAAGAACAACGGTATAACTGAAAACAAGCCCGACCTTTATCTTGATGGCGATGTCACACAGATCGATGGGGTGCTCAATGATATCATAGTAAGCAGGGAACTCGTGCTGTCGGGGCAGCTTGCGAAACATGAGGCTGACGATGCGCCCTGTGACGTCACGGTGGCCCATCACCGCGCTGAAGAGGATCTCGAGGGGGTCGTTGGGGTCCTCTATGATGTACCCACTCTCCTCCATGGGGCCTGAAGGGGTGGCACCATCCTCCGCAATCACAGCGTCATCACCCATCTCCTCACCCTTCAACCCAGATGGAGCCTGCTTCAGGAATTGTAGTCAGTTAGAATCAATGTTCTATTACAGGTACTAGCCTTAGAATATTTTTTGCAGTATTAATAATACTGATCTGTCTAAGGATAGGTTTAGCGACTATACTGAATGTTCTAAAAACAATTTTCCCCTAACATCTCAGACAGTATGGCATATCTAAAGCATGATTAAAGGGTGAGATTAAATTATTTTGAATATATTGTGTAGCTTCAAATTGATTAACGTCTCAAGGAGAAATGAGAAAGGCCCCTTCAAAAGATTTCTGACAATAAGAAGACAAACAAATAAACAAAGTAAGAATAGCAAGTCATTTTTCCCATGTTTGCAGATAAAAGATACATAGGTACTGGTATTGTAACAAGAGTTTGAAGATTGTAATATTTTGTACATGAACCTCATTAGAAAAAGAACGTAGGTAAAGGAAAGATAAAAATGTAATATACCCAAACATAAGCTCCCATTTAAAATTATAAAAAGATACAGAAAAGATGTAAAATGCTATCTTACAAATTAAACTTTTATTTCAAGATGGTAAAATTGTCTCCATGAGCCTTATTCATAAAAATAATAAAGGTCCAATGAAATATTTCTATTTTATTTCACGTTCAATATATCATAACAGCAGTCTGCAAATAATCACACATTATACATGTGGGTTTTTTTTAATGAAATCAAATTAAAAAAAAAGAAGCATGAAAAACTAGAAATCTAAACTGAAAAGACAACTGTAAATGTTTCTTGCAAAGTATTTGTACCATGCACATTGCTGACAGCATATTATGGATAGTTTCATTTTATTTGGAAGATGCAAATAATAGTAGAGGTAAATGAGAGTGAACTTTCTGCCTGCGATGTGAAAGCATGTGATCATACAGCTTTACATTTGCACATGTGACAAATATACACAATGCACAACATGAACATATGACAGTTATAGTTAGAGGTATCATATTAAGGTCACCAGAATGGCTTTGGGCGAGTTTGGGAATTTGATTAGGATGGCTTATGATACAATAACACAACATAAATATGCATTCACAAATGAGTGTTTTTGTAGTGTAACAGTGCATTGGTTCATGTACAATGGGGTTGCTAGAACCAAAGGACAAACTCACAAACATGTACTGCAAACATACAGAAAGGAAAATATTGGGGTGACAGCTTCAATAAACAAGGCATTAGCAATATTGTGTCTCGCCCACTTGCGAAAATAACCAGAAATATCGCGATCTCCGTTGCTACGCAAAAGAATTGTATCCCTGGCTGATAATTCTGTGCACAAGTTAGGAAGCCTTCAGCAAGAGTCTTGCAAGTAAACTTTAATGTATGACCTCAAATGACCTTTGACCTTATCATGTGACCTCTTACAGCACAATAACATGCAGGTGCCCCCAGTGCATCCATCATCCAAATTTGATTGCCATTGTAGCAACATGTGATGAGTTATGTGTGATAAGAGTCTTGCAAGTAAACTTTAACGTATGACCTCAAATGACCTTTGACCTTATCTTGTGACCTCCAACGGTACCATAAGATGAAGGTACCCCCAGTGCATCTATGACCCAAGTTAGGTTGTAATCCAAGCAACCTATGTGAAGTTATTTGTCAAAAGAGAGTCTTGCAGGTAAACTTTAACGTATGACCTCAAATGACCTTTGACCTTATCCTGTGACCTCCAACGGTACCATAACATGAAGGTACCCCCAGTGCATCTATGACCCAAGTTAGGTTGTAATCCAAGCAACCTACGTGAAGTTATTTGTCAAAAGAGAGTCTTGCAGGTAAACTTTAACGTATGACCTCAAATGACCTTTGACCTTATCCTGTGACCTCCAACGGTACCATAACATGAAGGTACCCCCAGTGCATCTATGACCCAAGTTAGGTTGTAATCCAAGCAACCCATGTGAAGTTATTTGTCAAAAGAGAGTCTTGCAGGTAAACTTTAACGTATGACCTCAAATGACCTTTGACCTTATCCTGTGACCTCCAACGGTACCATAACATGAAGGTGCCCCCAGTGCATCTATAACCCAAGTTAGGTTGTAATCCAAGCAACCTATGTGAAGTTATTTGTCAAAAGAGAGTCTTGCAGGTAAACTTTAACATAGAAAAAGAGAGTCTTGCACATACTCTTTAATATATGACCTCAAATGACCTTTGACATCATCACATGACCTCTGACAACACCATAACATGAAGATACCCATAGTGCTTCTATCAACCAAGTGTGGCTGCCATTGCTGTAACAGTTGCCAAGTTATGGATCATAAGAGAGTCTTGCAGGTAAACTTTAACATTTGTGACGGACGACGGACGACGGACGACGGACGGACGACGGACAGACGCCATTTGGATCCCTTAGTCTCGCCTTCACCTCCGGTGGGCGAGACAAAAAGCGACTTCATCACAAATAATTCGTACAACACAATAGTAGAAATACAAATAAGTAACTAGGTATGCCGTCATTGGCCAGCAGGTACAGACACTGAAGTATTGCAGTATGTAGTATGTAGAAATAAGGAAAACAAGGGGAAAGTATGAGCAAAGAAAATGAGTTTCATTCATTTAGATGCAAGCATACTAGGAATGCTACCAGAACCAGCTCTTATTGAAAAAAATTAAGAACATAATTATCCAATTATGTTAGAAATTACAACAACCATTCACCTTTTGTCTCGGAGCTTGTTGAATAATTACATATTATTCATACCAGTATGGCAACAAGACAGATAAGTTTCCCAGCCCACATACTTTGAAAGAATACTCATTGAGAAAGTCACCCTCACTGGTGCTATTCAGAGGTGTGGGTCAAGAGGACGACAGAAGCTGACTTTCCTTTCTTGGCTCAGAGATGCCACTGGCACAAGGCCCCTTGATATGATACACCAATGCCAGCAAAAATAGGAATTCATTCTGACAAGCTACTCCACTTGAATTGAATTTCTATCTCCACTATTACCATCATTGCCATTACAATGAATGGAACAAAAAATATAATCTTATAACATGTTTTTAAATGTAACTTGCCATACCTTATTTACAGCATTCCTTTACAACATTTATGAAGAAAAACTAATGTTCACAGTCTAGGATCACTAAAAATGCTAGCTACATATACATACATTGCAATGGTGAACAAACAAATAATTTCATCAAAATTTGCACATGATGCTTGCAAAATTTCAGGTTGTTGGGTGACATATATAATAAACAGCAGGCCACCAAATTTACACAAGGACACATGGAGAGCTCATAGTTATACCTGGTAGCCATAGTTAGTCGCTATTAGCCCGGGCACTCGAAAGGCCGGGGTGTGGGGGATATCTTGTTTCTTTAGAATGACTGTGGGTGGTTTCATAGGCTGGATTAGCCTGTAGGAGCTATGGGGCTCCACACACACGCTCAGTGCATGAAGCTGCATCAACACAGTCCAGGTCAAGAAGGTTAACAAGAAATAAAAAAAGCTTTGAAGTTGCAATCTCTTAGCACAGGATTTTTTTTAAATAGTTTGCGAGCGTTACTTTTAAAGTCTGATGTTATGAAACAAACCCCCTGTGTACTATACCCTGTAATGGTAAGAACACATAAGCGGGGGCTAAATCACCTTTAAATTACCAGGTATACAGAGACATACGAAGCTTAGAAGAAATACCCGGAGGGGAGGAAACAACTTTACAAGCCATTTGTTCTTTTGTTAGTATCATGATTACTGATTTGAATTTATATGATATGAATAAAGAGCACCGCTTAGTGGGAGAGGTATTGAAATGATGCGTTTGAAATAAAATATCAACATACCTCCCTATTATCAGGTGAAATGAATCGATAATAAGCTCGAGCAAAACTCTGCAAATATGGACAATATAATGTTGTTGTTTTGGGGATTCTATTACTGATGGTTATAACGGAATAATGAGTGCTTAGAAATCCAGATATGATCCACAAATCAAACAATTAATAACATCTCTGTGAAAGACCAGGTACAAATGAATGAGATGAAAACAAGGTGATAATGGTTAGTCCATGACATTCAGTCTCAACAAGATACAACAAAGGTGTCAATATAAATATCAAATTATTGTAAATAAAATTAGTGAATATGATTTAGTCTAGCATATAATCTAAAAATATATGGTTGACTGCTTTCATTCTAAGAAAAAAAAAAATCCCTTGAATGGACCTCAAGATATCAGACTTAGAAGTAAATGTCAATATATTCAACATGTTCATGCAAGATAATACAAGGTTGCACTTAGTGAGTTAAAATCATGTGTGCAGTGATGATAAGTACTGGTTAAAGGTACAGTAGAGTGGGCATTCATGAGACCAGAGGATTATTCGCTGAGCACCTAGCTCTGCAATGGATATCCAGACCTAGCTAATTAGTTATTGGCCAGCATGAGCAAATAAATATAAACACATTCAGAAATCATGCAGAAACAAAACTATCAAACCTACTGAATCACCTCCCAACTGATAGCTGAATGTCTGACACAAGTTTCGCTAGCTCCAAACCTCTGTGGCATTGTCCAGAGACATAATAAGCAAAATATTTATTTTTTCCTCTGTGTAAAATCACAATACAGTCCCTTTAAAGAATTAAGAATGGGGATCAAAGGGGTGGAGTATTGAGGGGTGGGGTGAGGGGTGGGGTGTGGCTGGGTGCTCACCTGGTGATCATCAGTGCTTGCCTGAGGGATGCCTTTGGAGTCAATGCCTTCAAGCAGCTCCCTCCGTGACTGGTGAAACACTGTCCACAGCTCACAGGCATCTTTGTACTCCGGAGAGGTTTTCTAACATACAGAAGAAGAATAAATACATTCATGGCCTGCTATCTTTACGTGGCATGAGTTTAAACATGCTACAAAATAAATTGGTACATCCAATTCTAACATAAAAAACAATATTGCAGTGATGAACCAAATTTAAAAGTGCAATTGGAATGTTTCCTGGATGCATAAATGCCTACCACATTAGCGACTATCATACTGGAGTGATGAATTCAAATCTGTAATGAGCACTGTATTTAATAGTTTCCAAGTAGAACAAAATATGATTTAAAAGGAACAGCTTGGGATGCATAATTCATACTTCTCTAGGTTGATGAAAAATATTGTTTTCTCCCCAAATAGTACTCAATAAATGGAAAGATTCATGAAGACTATCGATATCTCGTAACTACGTATATTTCCCTGTCTCAGTTGCAATGGGTGGAATGCATTTAAAATCTACTCAGGTCGTGCTAGATACTTCAGACAAGTTCTGGATTTACCATTAGCAATGCACTGGGTGAATGATACACATAAAATTTGCATGCATTAAGAATTTTCTATTGTTCCAGCCAAGTTTATTGAAGGGTACATAATAGTCTTACCTTATAGAATGCCTGGGCGTTATTAACCATGAGCTCGACATCACTGACCATGTCCTCCACGGTGTCATACTCCTCCGTCTTCAAGCGTTGTTGGATCTTCAGCAGATCGATAGGATTGGACACGACCTCATAGTACTCCGGAGAAGTCCTGTCGCATAAAACAGTACAGTATGCAAATGATGATGGCCATTACAGATCACTAACATGAACAGAATCACTCTTAACTTTATATGTGCCCCTGTTGCATTTTGACACCAGTCATACACACAAATAAAATATGGGAGCATATTGTGTGGCACAAAAGAAGCAAGGATACTAATCCAAGTTATATATCATATGTCTCACATGCAAGCAGTGCACAGTCAAGTATTTACCACTGTTTTTTTACACATTAATCTAACTTATCAGCATGCGTCACCTTTGGGTGTTGCTTGCAACAATGTGGTTGAGTAGGAACAAATGATCAGTGTTGTGATAAGTGAGAGAGTCTGCATATTTTTTTTCTCAAACAAACTGACAATGCCTTCAATACTGTTCCAGGATACATCTTGATGTACCATTCTGCCCTAATAGGCAGTTTAATTAGAATCACAAAAAGCTGCTTAGATTAATGTTAATCTTGTGACTGAGAGTCAGAGGACCAATACACTACCCCATGTCACTTCCAATAGAACCACACCACAATATCATGTATAAAACGTACTGTTACCTCCTCATGCAACTCAGACAAACTATTCAGATAAGTAAAAAAATAAGCACCAAGAACAGCATCACAATCCTATATACAAGTCACAACATTACCTCCTCTTTGGAACTCTGATAAACGGTTCACAGACGAGCCTGCCTTCCTCATTCTTGTAGTTTCTGATGATGTCATACAGCTCCTGAATCACCTCTCCCTGTATACCATACGAGAAAGAATAAACAAGATGAATATATTTTTCAAGGTTCTTTTGTGTTTTTTGTGAGGTGGGTGCAAGCATTTGTTGTTCTCTTGTTAGTACATGATACTAACAAGACATATAATGTACATAACGCAAAATACTAACACAAAAATATATTTAGGCAAATAATTATAAAATATATTTATTAATTACAGAGGTGGTTGGCTGTTATAGACAGAGCTGGCATAACAAGCAATTTATAAAGATATAAAATCTATTATCATTAATTGAATAACTTTAATCAAATTTGGTCAAATATTTCTTGAGTTGTCTCATTGAATCATCAGCTCTTGTGACAGCACTTGGATGGGACCTTCCTCACACCCGGCAACTTCTTGCACAGTGTTCCCTTTTCTATAAACTTCAACACAAACTGGTCAACTTGCCTCTCCCACCAACAATCGTCCTAGCAAATTACCATGGAAGGCATGATCACAATCTCAAGTACATCATCCCTCAAGCAACCATCGACGTCTTCAAATTTTCCTTCTTTCCACGCACAATAAGAATTTGGAACAGTCTACCTGGACCAGTAGTTAATGCCACTGGATTGATGACTTTCCAGAAGTCTGCACTACCTGTTATAAAAACGGTGCAGCCTGCTGCTGGCTTCCCCATTGTGTAGACAGCTACGATTTTTACTTGCACTTAATGTTCAATGCATTTTATTGTACATAAATGCATGCATCTGCAACATACACAAGGTTGTCACCTCCTGACGACACAATAGCACAAAATCTTCCCAGTATAGCTTCATGTAGCTGCTTTAAGGGATTACTGCATCAAGTATCAAGTAAATGTGACATTTAAATATTTTGAATTTCTTTGAAACATTTCATAATTTTAATGATTGGAAGAAAGATGGGAAGAATGGACTTGAACTCACTGGATCGTGGAGATTGAGGGACTTCTTCCTCCTCTTGATGGCCAGAGAGGTCGGGGAGGTGTGGAACTCTTCATCGTCTTTCACGTCCGAAGCCGTTGACCGCCGGCGCTTGGACATCCTTTTCCTTCCTGTCAGCAGCGGCACAAAAATCTGGGAAATAAGATGTAGAAATAAAATTTGTGGTTAATCAGAGGGTTTCACATGTAAATCAGCTGTACTGTGATTTTCCTGACGATCGTAGAAAGTTTCCTGTCATTTATCACTTCCACTCACACAAGGACATGATCGAGATGCAAAAGTGGTGAAACATCAGCACTATACACATCGGACGATATGGGCCGGTTTCAAGACTCATTTGTTTGAATAGGCAATATTCTACACAGCAGTATTCAACAAAGCACAAATGAATTTCTCTGAAAGTTTCTTGTTAAATCTTCAATTAAAAAAAAAAGTTCTTTGAAAAGTAAAACTAAAAGTTTTTTGATATGGGAGTGAAATTTCAAAATTTTACTTGTTCGTCTTAGTACGAACATATTCAAAAGAAAATACGGGGGCCTGCTTGAGGAATCCGCATTGTACCCTTGCTATGTTAATACCATGGCCTGGGCCGGCGTGCCTGGCCAAACTCTCGGTCATGTACTCGGACATGGCATAGCGCTGTCACCAAGCAATCCTACATAGTTTACGGCGCGTGGGACAACACAATCGAATACGCAATAAACCATCACAGCGTTAATTACATTTTTAAAGAACTATAGGGCGATAAACCAAATCTTTTTGACATTTTCACAATTATTTCAAATTCCATACAAGATTCTCAAAAGTTCATAAAAGCGGAAATTACACTTACAGTTTGATGAAAAACGGCGTTTCTTGAAGAAAGTCACAACAAAGAAACCCGCTCACTCTTCCTTCAGCACAATAAAGAACGCCGCTGCAACATAGAGGGCGTAAATTTTTATATGTCCATAGCTATAGGCCATCGACACTACTGTGAGCACTGAACTAAAGAGATGGAGTATACGGTGTACTAATAACATACTCACTAGTGTACTAATATTAATATAATAACAGTGTATACTAGTGTACTAATATAATTACAGTGTACTATACTAGTACTTGTACAGCCCTTGATACAGAGCTCTATATAGTTCTATGAAAAATAAAAATAAAAAACTGATACAGCTCAGTTCGCGTGATTTTATGGCAGGATTAGACGCCCAAACCTTTAATTTTCGTTCAATAACTTTTACGTATTATCTAATATTTTGTTTCACAAAAATATCTGTTTTGAAATGATATTTTACAAACTTCTGGGACGGAGCCCTTTAATAGGCCTACACTTTAGTCAACATTTGTTACAAAGGCCTGTACGCCGTGCCATTTTACACCTCTAAATGAAAAGGTATATTTATCGCCATATGAATGCTAATAAAAGTATACCAATTAAGAATAACGTTATACATGTACTTTTTACTTAATGGCTACTGCAATAGTTACAAACACAGAAATTGTATTAAAGTAGAAATTAAGTGGGTCCAAACAAGGGCTTTACTGATTACTGCGAACGTGAATGTGTGGCGACGCGCTTCTCAGCAGAGAGCACAAAAGAAATATAGTCTCATTTCGCTTGTCCATTTCTTTTGATCAATACTTTCGTTAGCATAACAGACACCTGGGGTGGTATTCTGAGCACCGTTTTATCTTTGGTGTTTTATCTCTGTTGTAAGTCAGTGAGTTACAACAGCGCTAAAACAGTTGTTAAACGGTATTCTGAACACCGTTTTAACGGTGTTGTACTTGTAAGTCAGGAAAACCACGCCCACCGCAACCACTATAGCCAATAGGAAATGTTGTTAGAGGTAGCATATAAGAAGGTTTAACCAATCCGATTGCTCCCTTGGGCAAAAGCGCGCGAAACGCGCCTTGCTTTGATATGCGCGTTCTAGCGCTATATTTTTGCGCTTAATATTTTGCATTGGCTTTTTTGCTTTTGTTAATGTTGTGTGCATGTTATGCGGGAGAATTAAAAAAAACCCACACAATTTGCTGAAGATAGTCATGGCAAAGGCTCGAAGAGGTGTGAGTTTTCTCGCAGAAGAGGTTGAGCGATTAGTTGTTGAAGTTGTAGTGATAAAGATTGCCGCCATGGCATAACTATACAAAGTTAAAACACCATCCACCCTGTTTTATCTCACATGCATATATTTGTACATGGGCAGAGTTACAACAGAAGATAAAACAGTCATGAGAATACCGTGTATCAGATATGGTTGTACTGTTTGCACCTAAAGTTACGCGCGTGCGCGCAAACTATGACAATGACATGCGCGGGCCGCAGAAGAGAGAGAGATAAAACAAACGTTAAAACAGAGTTAAAACAATAGTTACAACAGAGATAAAACGGTGTTCAGAATACCGATAAGTTACAACAGACTTAAAACAGAGATAAAACGGTCTCAGAATACCACCCCAGCATACAAAAATAAAAAACCTTTTTCTTTTCAAGTGAAGCATCTCAGCTGCACGCACGCACGCAAACACCGTTAAAGACCGTGGGCCGGTATTCCGAAGTCAGATTGAGAAGTTAAAACCCGACTTCAGAATACCAGCCAGGGTGTCCCATTTGCAAAAGTCATGAAACTCGACAGTACAAATCAGCAGTATACCCTAATATCACGGGTATCTCACAGTCACAATTTCACGAACATTTTCAGGCAAAGTGCATGAAAAACTATCATTGTTTACATTTGAAGCGCACCGATCATAGTCTACATTTATAATCGTATTGTCCCTGTCAGCGTGATTCGGGCAAATTCTCCCGTTGAACGCATGCACAGACTTTGATGAGGACCTTATATAGCGCACTGCGGTCTCCGGTCTCATAGGTTTTGGACGATCAGCCCAAAACCTCCTCAAAATCTATCGATTGCTATAAATTCGCTTAAAGTCAGATTCCAGTTCTATTACTGGTATTTCTGATACCATATCTTCTAAAAGGGACATAAAAAAAAGGATATAGTCCACCCTGAATTTAAGCCTGGTGTGATCCAAAGCTGAAGTCATAAAAAGAAAAATATTACGGGTTGGATGAAAAATCCGTCAGAAAGATACGATCTTAGTAAGGTTTTGATTTTGTGACGTACACTTGCGAGGTGCTCTTCCAGAAATATATATATATTTTTTAATGTCCATTATCTCAAAAGGACATGTATTATTTACTTGTGCATTTGATACATCATTAGGAGCACGTTTGTAACTATGAAAAAAGTAATTCATTCATCAAAAACAGGAATTAGAGCAATTTATGGAACCATACATATGAGAGAGCACCTCGCACGTGACGAGACATGTAACGTGAAATTTCAAACGATCGTAACTTTCTTGTCCTTAGATGATGTTTAACGGGTTTGCATGGTGGTATGATCAATCACGAGAGAGGTAAATTTACGGTACACCATGTGTAAAGTCCTGGGAGGACTGAGATGAGAAAACGTGGATAGAATTGAAGGTGAAATGGATAGGCGAGAAAATTGGAGATTTGAAAGTAGAGTATTCTTTCGAAATGAGTGTAGTCCTGAAAAGGACTGTAAACCAGAAAGCGTGAAGAGCTGATGAGTAGAGAGGTAGACTCGACGTTTCGGGCAGATTGACTGTCCGTCTTCTTGTCTTTAATCTTCATTAATATGATTCTTTAACATTTCCGCTTTGATTAAAACCAATGAAAGTTCAGGGAAGACTATCCCTCAAGCTAATATAGATATCACTTGACAATGATTGAATCCCACTTAAATAGCAAGGTGTCGTAAAGTGAAGAAAAAACGAACATTTTGTAAGTAGGCCCTCATACAAATATTTAATATCTATTAGAAATGTATCCGCCGCCACTATGTTTTTTTTTTGTGTGTGTGTGAGTGTGTGTGTGCGTGTGTGTGTGTGTGTGTGTGTGTGCGTGTGTGTGTGTGTGTGTGTGTGTGTGTGTGTGTGTGTGTGTTTGTGTGTGTGAGGGTGAGCGTGGGGGTGGGGTGGCGCATGTCGGACGTACCTCGTACAGCCATTCCCCATTTTAAACAAAACGAGACATACTTGTGGACAAGTATAAGGTGGTCTGCATTGGCAAATTCATGCACTGACATGGGCTAGAAAATGCACGATGATATGGACCTTCAATCGTGACACCATCTATTCATAAGCAATCAGAGACTCCGCTCAAGAAAGCTCAGAGCGTACCTACAATGTCTACTAACGTACATTTCAGAGACATGCCTAAATGGTTACATGTATATTGTGCTAACATGTAATTAATAGCCACGTAAGATAAAGGGGAAAAAGAAAACGGATGGGAAAGAAAATCTTAAAGAGAATGACAAAGTGAGGGATAGAACAGAAGAAGATGGCAAAAAGAACATTGTAAAAGGAATGCAAAAATTTACCCTACCCACTCCAGGAATCGAACCGGGGGCCTCGAGATCTTAAAACGCGGCGCCTTACCAATTGAGCCACACATCTTCCCATTCACTTAACACGTAATGCCCAGCAGGGGCTAGAATGATTAAGAAATTGATATTCAAGATGAAATTTCGCCATGATCGCGATATCTGATTGAAAAATAAAGATGACGTCCCCGAAAGCTAGTAGACTCAGCTACAACATACTAAAATTTCAGAGTAACAGAATTGAACATAAGCGAGATACAGCTCCTAAAAGATCGTCATGTCATTTAATAAATACCCCTTCCATTGACATAACACGTACTTACGATCGATTTTGACATTAATGTCTATAATCAAATTCATACCATGAAGATAGAATCCTATTGAAATATTAGGGCTATTTCCTCATAGAGCAATGTCTCAGCTATCACATACTGAAATTTGGAACAAAATTGACCAAAGATTACTGAGATACGCAAGAACGGGTAAAAAAGTTTATGACGTCATACATGAAAATTGATTTTTTCGATTCATATGGCAATATGATGACGTTACGATGTATTTAACGACCAAATGATACATGAAATAGCATCTACAGTTCCCACTCTTTCAAAATATGAAAAAAAAATTGGGGGTCACCAGCCATTCTGAGGAGCTATGGCCGATTGAAGGTGGTCATGTTTTTGCACACAAAAACGTATTGACGCACGCGCGGACTTTGAACTTTGACGCACCCGCACGACCTTATTATTGCATAGAAATGGCTCAAAATTTCAGGATGTGTTGTTTGCAGTGTCAGAAACATGAATCTAGTGAAAAAACGGTTTTCCGACGTTGCGTTTGCTAAACGCACGGAAAAACGCGCGCGCGCGCGCGTACGCGCGGAAATTTGAAAAATGCTAGAAATGGCATCAAACATATGCAAAACAATTTCTAGTTGATTTGAAGCATTTTTTTATTTTACGCGCGCGTTAATGCACTAACGTACGCGTACGCGCGCGTTTTTTTTCATTGAAATTAATTGTCTTGTCATTAATTATATACATGCCAAATTTCATTACACAGAGATGAACGGTTTTAGAGCTACATGAAATAATAGGTTTTCATTATATTGCTCGTGCATGACGTCACGATTACGTAATGACCTTGCAAATGTTCCTGTGACATGCTCACATATATACCTATACATGATGAACATTTGATGAAACATGGTCCATGCATTGTTGAGATATCCATGTCACAAAAAATAGGAATAAAAACGAGACATACTTGTGGACAAGTATCAGGTGGTCTGCATTGGCAAATTCATGCACAGACATGGGCTGGAAAATGCACGGTGAACTATAGACCTTCATTCGTGACACCAACTATCCATAAGCAATGTGAGACAGCGCTCAAGAAAGCTCATAGGGCACCTATTATACTAAAATTTCAGAGAATTTCCTAAATGGTAACATGTTTATGCTAACGTGATTAATAGTCATGTAAGAGAATGGGGTGAGAGAAAAAAGAATTGGAAAGAAAATCTCAAAGAGAATGACAAAGTGAGGCATAGAACAGAAGAAGATGGCAAAATAAACATTGCAAAAGGAATGCAAAAGTTGACCCTACCCACGCCAGGAATCGAACCGGGGGCCTCGAGATCTTAAAACGGCGCCTTACCTATTGAGCCACAAATCTTCCCATTCACTTAACACGTAATGCCCAGCAGGGGCTAGAATGATTAAGAAATCGATATTCAAGCTGAAATTTCACCATGATCCCGACATCTGATTCAAAAATGGAGACAACGTTCCGGAAAGCTCGTAGACTCAGCTACAACATACTGAAATTTCAGAGTGAAAGCTTGACATATTAGTGAGATACATCTCCTAGAAGCTCGTCATGTCATTTCATAAATACCACTTCCATTGACATAACACGGAAGTGCGATTTTGACATTCATGCGTATAATGAAATTTACACCGTGAAGACGTCATCAAAATGAAAAATGAAGGCAACTCCTACTATGGAGCGAGGTCTCAGCTACAACATACTGAAATTTGGGAGAAAATTGACCATGAATTACTGAGATACACAAAAGCGGGTAAAAAAGTTCATGACGTCATACATGAAAAATCATTTTTTCGATTCATATGGCAATATGATGACATCAACATAAATTTAAAAGGTAAATCGAACATTAAATCACATCTACATTTCCCACTCTTTCAGAATATTGAAAAAAAATTGGGAGTCACCGGCCATTCTGAAGAGCTATGGCCGATTGAAGGTAGTCATGTTTTTTGCAATATTTGCACACAAAAACGTATTGACGCACGCGCAGACTTTGAACTTTGACGCACCCGCACGACCTTGTTATTGCATGGAAATGGCTCAAAATGACAGGATGTGTTGTATGTAGTGTCAGTAACATGAATCCAGTAAAAAAACGGAATTTTGACGTTTTGTTCGCGTTACGCACGAAAAAACGCGCGAACGCGCGCGCACGCGCGGAAATTTTTGAAATGCTAGAAATGGCCTGAAACATATGCAAAACAATTTTGAGTTGATTTGGAGCATTTTAAAATTTTGCGCGCGCGTTTTTGCACTAACGTACGCGTACGCGCGCGTTTTTTTTCAAAGAAATTAATTAGGTACTCATTAATTATGTGCATGTCAAATTTCATTACACAGAGATGACCAGTTCTAGAGCTACATGAGGTAATAGTTTTTCATTAAACTGCTCGTAGATGACGTCACGATGACGTCATGACCTTGAAAATGTTGCTGTAACATGTTCACATATATGTTCATACATGATGAACATTTCATGAAATATGGCCCATGCATTGTTGAGATATCCATGTCACAAAAATTTGGAATAAAAATAAATAAATAAATAATAAAGAAAGAAAATTCTAACGAAATTAAGAGGTGATCTGTCGTTGGCGACAGACCACCTAATAATAAAGAAAGAAAATTCGGACAAAAACAAGAGGTGATCTGCCATGGCATGGCAGACCACCTAACGAGACATACTTGTGGACAAGTATAAGGTGGTCTGCATTGGCAAATTCATCCACTGACATGGGCTAGAAAATGCACGGTGATATGGACCTTCAATCGTGACACCATCTATTCATAAGCAATCAGAGACTCCGCTCAAGAAAGCTCATAGCGCACCTACAATGTCTACTAACGTACATTTCAGAGACATGCCTAAATGGTTACATGTATATTGTGCTAACATGTAATTAATAGCCACGTAAGATAAAGGGGCGAGAGAAAACGAATGGGAAAGAAAATCTCAAAGAGAAAGACAAAGTGAGGGATAGAACAGAAGAAGATGGCAAAAGAAACATTGTAAAAGGAATGCGAAAATTTACCCTACCCACTCCAGGAATCGAACCGGGGGCCTCGAGATCTTAAAACGCGGCGCCTTACCAATTGAGCCACACATCTTCCCATTCACTTAACACGTAATGCCCAGCAGGGGCTAGAATGATTAAGAAATTGATATTCAAGATGAAATTTCGCCATGATCGCGACATCTGATTGAAAAATAAAGATGACGTCCCCGAAAGCTAGTAGACTCAGCTACAACATATTGAAATTTCAGGGTAACAGAATTGAACATAAGCGAGATACAGCTCCTAGAAGATCGTCATGTCATTTAATAAATACCCCTTCCATTGACATAACACGTACTTACGATCGATTTTGACATTAATGCCTATAATCAAATTCATACCATGAAGATAGAATCCTATTGAAATATTAGGGCTACTTTCTCATAGAGCAATGTCTCAGCTATCACATACTGAAATTTGGAACAAAATTGACCAAAGATTACTGAGATACGCAAGAACGGGTAAAAAAGTTCATGACGTCATACATGAAAATTGATTTTTTCGATTCATATGGCAATATGATGACGTTACGATGTATTTAACGACCAAATGGGACATGAAATAGCATCTACAGTTCCCACTCTTTCAAAATATGAAAAAAAAATTGGGGGTCACCAGCCATTCTGAGGAGCTATGGCCGATTGAAGGTGGTCATGTTTTTGCACACAAAAACGTATTGACGCACGCGCGGACTTTGAACTTTGACGCACCCGCACGACCTTATTATTGCATAGAAATGGCTCAAAATTTTAGGATGTGTTGTTTGCAGTGTCAGAAACATGAATCTAGTGAAAAAACGGTTTTCCGACGTTGCGTTTGCTAAACGCACGGAAAAACGCGCGCGCGCGCGCGTACGCGCGGAAATTTGAAAAATGCTAGAAATGGCATCAAACATATGCAAAACAATTTCTAGTTGATTTGGAGCATTTTTTTATTTTACGCGCGCGTTAATGCACTAACGTACGCGTACGCGCGCGTTTTTTTTCATTGAAATTAATTGTCTTGTCATTAATTATATACATGCCAAATTTCATTACACAGAGATGAACGGTTTTAGAGCTACATGAAATAATAGGTTTTCATTAAATTGCTCGTGCATGACGTCACGATTACGTAATGACCTTGAAAATGTTCCTGTGACATGTTCACATATATACCTATACATGATGAACATTTGATGAAACATGGTCCATGCATTGTTGAGATATCCATGTCACAAAAAATAGGAATAAAAATAAACGAGACATACTTGTGGACAAGTATAAGGTGGTCTGCATTGGCACATTCATGCACAGACATGGGCTGGAAAATGCACGGTGAACTATAGACCTTCATTCGTGACACTATCTATCCATAAGCAATGTGAGACATCGCTCAAGAAAGCTCATAGGGCACCTATTATACTAATATTTCAGAGACTTTCCTAAATGGTTACATGTTTATGCTAACGTGATTAATAGTCATGTAAGAGAATGGGGCGAGAGAAAACGAATGGGAAAGAAAATCTCAAAGAGAATGACAAAGTGAGGGATAGAACAGAAGAAGATGGCAAAAGAAAACATTGTAAAAGGAATGCAAAAATTTACCCTACCCACTCCAGGAATCGAACCGGGGGCCTCGAGATCACAAAACGCGGCGCCTTACCAATTGAGCCACACATCTTCCCATTCACTTAACACGTGATGCCCAGCAGAGGCTAGAATGATTAAGAAATTGATATTCAAGATGAAATTTCGCCATGATCGCGACATCTGATTAAAAAATAAAGATGACGCCCCCGAAAGCTGGTAGACTCAGCTACAACATACTAAAATTTCAGAGTAACAGAATTGAACATACGCGAGACACAGCTCCTAGAAGATCGTCATGTCATTTAATAAATACCCCTTCCATTGACATAACACGTACATCCGATCGATTTTGACATTAATGTCTATAATCAAATTTATACCATGAAGATGGAATCCCATTGAAACATTAGGGCTAATTTCTCATAGAGCAATGTCTCAGCTATCACATACTGAAATTTGGAACAAAATTGACCAAAGATTACTGAGATACACAAGAACGGGTAAAAAAGTTTATGAAGTCATACATGAAAATTGATTTTTTCGATTCATATGGCAATATGATGACGTTACGATGTATTTAACGATCAAATGATACATGAAATAGCATCTACAGTTCCCACTCTTTCAAAATATGAAAAAAAAATTGGGGGTCACCAGCTATTCTGAGGAGCTATGGCCGATTGAAGGTGGTCATGTTTTTTGCAATATTTGCACACAAAAACGTATTGACGCACGCGCGGACTTTGAACTTTGACGCACCAGTACGACCTTATTATTGCATGGAAATGGCTCAAAATTTCAGGATGTGTTGTTTGCAGTGTCAGAAACATGAATCTAGTAAAAAAACGGTTTTCCGAAGTTGCGTTTGCTAAACGCACGGAAAAACGCGCGCGCGCGCGCGTACGCGCGGAAATTTGAAAAATGCTAGAAATGGCCTCAAACATATGCAAAACAATTTCTAGTTGATTTGGAGCATTTTTTTATTTTACGCGCGCGTTAATGCACTAACGTACGCGTACGCGCGCGTTTTCTTTTATTGAAATTAATTGTTTTGTCATTAATTATATACATGCCAAATTTCATTACACAGAGATGAACGGTTTTAGAGCTACAGGAAATAATAGATTTTCATTAAATTGCTCGTGCATGACGTAACGATTACGTAATGACCTTGAAAATGTTCCTGTAACATGTTCACATATATATCTATACATGATCAACATTTGATGAAACATGGTCCATGCATTGGTGAGATATCCATGTCACAAAAAATAGGAATAAAAATAAATAATAATAAAGAAAGAAAATTCGGACAAAAACAAGAGGTGATCTGCCATGGCATGGCAGACCACCTAATAATAACGAGACATACTTGTGGACAAGTATCAGGTGGTCTGCATTGGCAAATTCATGCACAGACATGGGCTGGAAAATGCACGGTGAACTATAGACCTTCATTCGTGACACCAACTATCCATAAGCAATGTGAGACAGCGCTCAAGAAAGCTCATAGGGCACCTATTATACTAAAATTTCAGAGAATTTCCTAAATGGTAACATGTTTATGCTAACGTGATTAATAGTCATGTAAGAGAATGGGGTGAGAGAAAAAAGAATTGGAAAGAAAATCTCAAAGAGAATGACAAAGTGAGGCATAGAACAGAAGAAGATGGCAAAATAAACATTGCAAAAGGAATGCAAAAGTTGACCCTACCCACGCCAGGAATCGAACCGGGGGCCTCGAGATCTTAAAACGGCGCCTTACCTATTGAGCCACAAATCTTCCCATTCACTTAACACGTAATGCCCAGCAGGGGCTAGAATGATTAAGAAATCGATATTCAAGCTGAAATTTCACCATGATCCCGACATCTGATTAAAAAATGGAGACAACGTTCCGGAAAGCTCGTAGACTCAGCTACAACATACTGAAATTTCAGAGTGAAAGCTTGACATATTAGTGAGATACATCTCCTAGAAGCTCGTCATGTCATTTCATAAATACCACTTCCATTGACATAACACGGAAGTGCGATTTTGACATTCATGCGTATAATGAAATTTACACCGTGAAGACGTCATCAAAATGAAAAATGAAGGCAACTCCTACCATGGAGCGAGGTCTCAGCTACAACATACTGAAATTTGGGAGAAAATTGACCATGAATTACTGAGATACACAAAAGCGGGTAAAAAAGTTC